>CM077585.1:33163771-34413771 GCA_039657365.1 Stephania yunnanensis | reverse complement strand
AAGATTATGAAAGAACTTCATTAAGTACATTCAAGTGAGAGGAGTGAAGAAGTTTAATCCATTTATCCAACCCTAACTAATTGGGATTGAGGCTTTTTGTTGTGGCCAACCCCAACTAATTAGGATTGAGGCTTTGTTGTTGTTGTTGTTGTTGTTGTTGTTGTTGTTGTTGTTGTTGTTGTTCTTTTGTCAAATTGGATTTTTTTGAATTAATTATAAATTCCAAGTTACTCATGTACTTTTGATCCTTGACCTCGTAATTTATTATTGTCTACCTCTTTATTATACTGCCTAATGACATTTAGTCTAATAACTCTAAACTTTGTATTTAAATACTTAGTAGATATTCGGACATATCCAAGTAAATTAGTAATGCAATTATTCACCATTAAGATTAAGCATCGAATGATTCTACTAGGATATTTAAGATAGTTGAAAATATCAAAAAATTATTTTTGGGTATAAATAATAAATTACTAAATCGGTTTTATGAAACGAAGTTGGCTAAAAAACATGGCCAATATTAAGCAAATCTGTTATATGATAATTTAGTACAAGAGATGAATCAGATCGTCTGGTGCAGTAAATGGGATTGTTGAAAAGCTTAAAATTGTGGAAATAATTCTCAAAATGGTAGTTGGCCATGACCATATCATACTTATATTTTGATGGTAGTTAAAATCCAATATGATTAGAGTGTAAGGAGGTCCCTTTTTATGGAGATATTTGGTAATTATATTATGTGGATTATGTGGGTAGTGGAAACTAGTAATGTGAGTGAAAAAATCGCTATTAAGAGGTCATGGGGTATGGTGAATCTTTCTGTGCAATAGTTTTTGTTACTTTGGTCTTTTTTTCTTGTTTTGTTTGATCTGGTCAGACCATGTTTTTGCATGAGCATTTTTAGCCTTATCTCAGCATTATCTTTTGCTTTTTTTATACTTGATATAACTCTCCCAATCAAGTCAATATAAATATTTTTTAACTCTCAATATTTTAATAAGTTAAAATATATATATGACTTGAATGAAGCTATTTAATTCTGAAATTTTGATATTCAGAACTTATTTTTTTAGATCATTTGATTGCAAGTGATACATGCTTATTTAAAAGAACACAAATGTGTTTAAGTAGTTCTATTCATGACGTGTCTTGAAATATTATTATGTATTGTTATATATACCAACTTACAAAATATAGTTTACTTTTCACTTTATCGAGATAATTAGATCCCATTGCTAGCTTTGTTCAACAAGGGTGTCATTCCGTTTTAGTTGTTATTATGGTCAATTGAGAAGTTATGAAGCTAAAATGTTTTTTTCAAAATGTTCTCTTTAGTACAATTTTACTTGTATTTTTGTTTATCTTGAATGTATACTATTTTGTTAAGTATCATATCTTTCACGATTTTTTTGTGATTCTAGTACAATGCATTTGTTGTTTGTTCTACCTTATTTCCTAAGACTTGATCATATACATGCTAAATTATTCTATTTCAATATGTTGATTCATGTAACATTTGCAAGTGGGTATAAAATACGTTGCTGTCGATAAACTTGCTAATTTGAACAACAAAGTGAAGAAGAGGACCATGAGACAACATTAAAGGCTATGTATTGGATCCTTATGCGTATTAGGTAAAGTAAATGTTGTATGGATTTATTACATAAGGCAATGTGTCATATGTTTATACGATGTAAAAAAAAATTAATTGCACTATGATCTTTTCTATAAGGATACAAATAGTTTTTATTTAATAAAATGTTCTCTTTATGGGAAAAAGGTTTTTTTATAGTTCATCAATTTTTCCTCATGCAATAGAGTTACATATACTTATAAGTAAAGATTCCAGGTACAAATGAATCTCTTAATGACACTTCAGTTACAAAAAAAACATCACTTTGGTAGGAGTTTTAATGACAGAAAAATGTTCTTATGGCAGTTTTTAAAAATTGTGCAAAAAGCAAGTTTGTTACGAAAGCCGGTATGTGACCAAAAAAATGTAATTACAATAAGAAGCCTCTTTGTATTCGATTATGTGATTTAGTGTCGAGAAAATACATATAGTTATAGTACTTGTTGTCATTATAAAAGCTAATTATGATGGAAATGATCCGGTGGTCACTAAACATATTTAGTGACGGGATACTTATCCGGCCACTAAGCACTTTTAGTCTCGGAGGCTTTGGTGACTAGGGTTGATGGGGTTTTTCCCGTTCCTGAAAGAATTTAGTGATGGGAAAATAATGTTTAATGACATGAATACCAGTCCTTAAAGACCATTTTTCTTGTAGGGCACATTTCCTCCCTAATTAACCTTTGTTCATCAGACTATTAATACAAATTGTATTGTTATACTTGTGATCGCGATCAGATGTACTAATGGATTGCTTAAGTTTATTCTATAACTTATATATTATTTTAAGATTTCTAGGTTTATATTTCTACAAAAGCTTTAAATCATCATATATTTGTCAAGAAACTTGTATATGTTCTGTAGATTAAGGCTTACTGAGTGATCGCCTAACTCGTTGGGTTATCTCGAGTGGTTTGTAAATTATTCAAGCTAAGCAACCCAGGTTTGGGAATTGGGGTCAATACACAACTAATGAGTTATTTAAACTCAAAATCCAGAAACTCATTTCAAGATCTTTAAGGATGGTCCCCTTTGTTTCCAGATTAACAAATATCAAGGTATGCATTCCATCCATTTTGAGATATTTAAATCAAGGATTTGAAGAAACAAAAGGTTCAACCTAAATTGAGGCAAGAAAACTTAAAACCCTTTCATTCCAACCATCCACATATGAAATTCATCTACACAAATCAAAATCAAGTCACAAAGTGTAGAAAGCACAGTAAGAAGTCATTTGAGACCAACACCACGAATTTAAAATCCATTCAGTCCAACCATCCACACATGAAATTCATCTACATGAATCAAAACCAAGTCACAAAGTGTGGAAAACATAGTAAGAATTCATTTGAGACCAACACCATGATAATAACCAAAGATTTACAAAAAAAAACATGTGTTAAGATTTAAGACAAAAGCATGAAAATAAGCCCCAAACTCATGCAATCATCCATATCAACCACCGGAACAATGATTAAGAGTCTAAATATTTTGAGAATCAAACTTGAAAACTAGTTTAGCATTAAACTCAAAAATCATCATTTAATTTCCACAATTTCTTTAAGTATGAATAAGTTAGATTAGGGTTCTAATCTAACTTGAGCAGGTTTGATGCTTTATGGAAAGTGTATGGCTTGATGAAGCTTCTTCTTTGACATCTAAGCTTATATTTCATCTCTTTACAACATAACCCCACCCTCATCTCTTAGCTATTAAACTATAGTGGCTACAACCTTTATAATAAGCTTATATACTTAGGATTTGATAAGTCAATAATTTGACATGTTCTATAGTACAGTTTAGAACGATTTTAAATGTAAAAGACTATATTACATGGGGTTTTCTCTTATTTTTGTTCTTTTAGGTGATAAATAGAATATTTTAAAAAATAGAGTAAAAATGAAAGATTATGAAGGAATTGATCAAGTGGAAAGAGTATGCAAAGAATCATTAACAAATGTAGGAAAAAATGGGATTTTGTAGCCATTAATTCCTATAAACACTAGAATTGCTACTCAGATTAGTGGGGCAATGAGACTATTTTTCAAGGATTCTCTCAGTGGTTCCACTTAAACCCGAATGGCTAAGGAACTACTAGGTTCGATTTCGAAGATTTTAGATGACAACAAGAAGTTTGAGTTAGCTTGGGATGTTTACTACTTAGAATACTATAAATATGACCTTAAGGTTACGAAATCAATTTCCTTTGAGTACTTAGATCAAAATTCATTGCTCTAGGAGCCATAGTTTATTGTATTGGTTCATTACTTTATTGTTCATTGATTTTGGAGATTTAAGTTTTTATTTCACAGGTATTTATCTGTCTTTTATTTATATTATTGCGATGTTATTCATAAATATGAGTGAGTAGTTTATTAATACAAACAAAGTCCAAACATGAATTTGATCCATTTTGATATGTAGTTATGATTAGATGAATATGTGCTTAATGCTTTAGACTAGTCATATTATTTGATTCACTTATTTACTAGGTTATCGTGTACTGATTTTAATCATGAACTTTGTATTGCATGCATAGTCTAGAATGTGTATTGTGATATTTGGAGTCGTTATCTACTTTAAAGTAGTCAAAATTTTTTTGAAAGGTGTTACCACTACAAAAATAGCAGATCAGAAACGAAAATTTTCATCTCTGATTTGCATAAATTCCATCTCTAATTCAATTCTGCAACGAAACAGGGACGAATTTTATTTCGTCTCTAAAATCGTCGTCGCTGATTCAATCAACAACGGAAATGTGTTTCCGTTTCTGATTAGAGACGGATTAGAGACGGAATTTAGAAACGGAACAGAGACGGAACAAAAATGGAAATTTTTCTAAATGGTACAATTGTAATTGCATTTCTTCTCTGATCCGTTGCTAATCAGAGACGGAACAGAGACGGAATTAATGCATTCCGTCTCTGATCCGTTGCTAATCATAGACGGATCAGAGACGGAATGCATTAATTCCGTCTCTGTTCGTCTCTGATTAACAACGGATCAGAGACTGAATACAATAATTATGTCTTTGATCCGTCTCTGATTAGAAACAGATCAGAGACGGAATTATTGTATTCCGTCTCTATTCCGTCTCTGATTAGCAACGGATCAGAGACGGAATACAATAATTTCGTCTCTTATTTCGTCTCTGATCCGTTGTTGATTTATGTAGCTTTGCCTCGAAAATTAGAGACGGAATAGCAACGAAATATTTGAATTCCGTTGCTAATCCGTCTCAATTCCCCTTTGTTTAGTTTTTCAACCTAAGCTTAAATTCAATTGGTTCTCCATAACATCTAAACCTGAAAATACAACCATAGAACCTACTCCATCGCCTGCACCCCCTCCAACAACTCCTTGGGGGTGCTAACATCCCCCAAAAAGCATAATTTGACATACATACTCAAATCAACAATATATATCAACAACAAATATTCAAATGAGAAAAAACATAAAATTCGATATTAAAAAAGATTTATATATTCACGAAACGTAGTCAAGTATAATAAATGTTTAATATACCTAAGTATCCATAAAAAAAACTACGAATATCATTGTTTTACAACAACCATAAAAGCATTTTCTTCCTCCTCATCACCAGACAAAGCTGAATATGGTGCTAGCTTTTCCTTTGCATCCTCATCAACAGAACTTATGAATAGAAGTAAATGACATCAATTGAATGTTATATGGACCTAAGAGAAAAATATTGCGATAAGATGTTATCATAAATTTATTAACAATAAATAAAGCAATACACAAATCACGGGCTTGTACCCCACCTCTTACCAAACAAAAAAAATGGAAAAATAGGTATTAGAATGAACCAACCATGTATAGAAGAGATTTAGGAATTATTTAAGCTAACTGTTTGCATAAATCAATTTTAAACATACATAATAATCTATTTCAAGTAGGAAAAATCATCTGAGACACATGTTTTTGTTCAGATTTGGAAGAAGCAATCATAAACTTGAATCTACGGTCGTAGGCAATTCACGCGAGACTACCTCAGGTCCCTACTACTTTTGTTCCCCATGCTCTTTTTTTTTTTGTGAACATTGATCTATATTTGCCTTCTTCATAACAAGTTCCTTTTTAAGGCGATATATTTTGAAGGTGTATCAGATTAAACAATGCTTTGTCAGTTTGTCTACGTGAAGAAAAATAGTAGAGAATAGAGGGATGTTGACAGTTTTTCACCATTCAGAGTAATCGTTTCTTGAATTTGGTTTCCTGGATATATCAAATATATATAAGACTCTAAATGCAAAGGACATACCTCTCTTTTTGCGACATCTATGTCCGCCGTTGGGTCATCTGATGTAAGTTTCAAGCGATTATATGGGAAATATTGTTTGATGGTAAGACTTCCATTACCATTAACATGAACAACCAACACTCCCAAATCGAAACCGACTTCACTGTGGAGGCAATAAGGAACCATCTCGAAAAAGACCAAGTA
Source organism: Stephania yunnanensis (assembly GCA_039657365.1). NCBI lineage: Eukaryota > Viridiplantae > Streptophyta > Magnoliopsida > Ranunculales > Menispermaceae > Stephania > Stephania yunnanensis. Next base: position 34,407,667 of record CM077585.1, on the reverse strand, counting down.
TTTGCACAAACCATTAACATTAACATGAACAGTTAATTTGCTAATCATACTGAAAAGAAACAAAAAAGAGATCAGGACACTACTAAAAAATTGGAAATTCATCCCCAATAGATGCATGACTAATTGAACTGGTGGATGATGAGATGATTGAGTAGTTCCACAAAACATGAGCTTTCACTAATTGATAGCAAGTCATTTTTCAGGATCTGTCAGAAACTGGGCCACGCACCCAACAGAAGTGAAGGAAGCTCTAGTTTGATAAAATAAAATAAAATCTCAGTGTGTCCATGTGCTCAAAAAGGAAAAAAAAAACTCAGAATGTCCAATCAAGTGTACAATGAAATTCCAGAAGTTGAGCGAATACTTGGGATTATGGTTTGAATTTTTTTTTCATAAACATGCGCTCTTCTTCATGAAAAAAAAAACCATACGCTCTTCTTAAATACCAAGAAAGATTCTAATGACTACTTCTAACTTCCTCTCTCTAGTAAGACATTCCATTCTTTTTTTTTCCATCATTTCGTACCCTTTCTTGATGGTAAGCTGGAGGCCTTGGTTTCAACCATGATCACATGGCCCAAAATGATCTCAATAACCGAAATCAGGAGTACTTTCGAATAATTTTCCATAACGAATGTCATATTTGCATTGACTGCATGATTTGCACTGACTTCTTAGCACTTAATAGAAAAGATAACAAGAAGATCCGAAAACACGCTACAGCCGTAGCAGCCTCAAGTACAAGAGGAAGTAAAATAGATGTAGTCATGCATCTAGATCTATTTACATGGCAAAGTGAAAAGCTCATGTGTATGCTTAGGTGCGTGCGTGCGTGCGTGCGTGTATCTGTGCGTAATGAGTAATACATGGCTACCTTTGATTCCTTCAATGTGTTGACGTAGGGAAGAATTATTACTAGCAACAACACCTGCATGATCAGGAGATCCGGAAAAGTGTTTTCTAACAACTAGAGTAGGACTAGAAAACTGCAGTCTATTTGAAGTTCCAATATTTGAGCTCATATTGTAGGAGGCAGGAGAGACACTTCTTCCTGCTCCATCAGAACCAACAATGTATACTGGAGTCTGCAAAGAAGGTCCTTCACCCAGAACATCAAGCTCAAGGTATTTATGCCAGTTCAAAACAAACAATAAGAAAATACAATTGAGGACATTTCATAATCGTCGATATTTGAAATTTAACAAGCCAACATATAAATCATCTCAACCAATAAATCATTTAATACTTATATCAACCTAATATTTGGATGATATCGAAATTTAGGTTGCGACGAAATGAAAGTAAAAAAACAGTTGTCGCCTAGTAAGCCAAAAGAAGTGATTGGTGCTTAATAGAGTAGGACCAAATGATTGTTTTTGAATTCAACCAAAAAATGAACTAAAGAAAAGGTGGACAATTCTTCAATTAACTTTTAACTACTTTCTAAGGTCTCCACCTTTTTTCTTTAAAAAAAAGATTTTTTTTAAAAATATTCTATGCCTTATATAGCCATATATTATTATGCATAATGAGGACATCACACTGTCGTTGCCCTTGCAAATCAGAATTACATATGATGAAAGGGCACACAAACACTTGTTGGAGGCCTTTATATCTTAGTAAGTTAGTACGATTGCTAGACTTAAGAGTTAGAGCCTATTGTCTTAATCTAACAATTATGTGATTCCAAACAAAATGAAGGAGAACGACGCCTCCTAAAGCTACAAGCTTGGGTATTAAGACTTCATTATCATGAAGACTCAAAAGTTCTTTTTCAAAAATAAAAAATAAAAAATCATGAACACTAAATGATTAAAAGCTATATGTTTACGTGTCCAGACCAAAAAAGCACCCATCCTTTTACTATGTTACATCAGATCAAATAGATAACAAAATTTACTTTCATTATGCCTCATGAAGATTGCCAAAATGGTTCTACCACAAAACAAAATTCTAGATCACAAAAGAACATTCCTCAAAAGAGTTTGTGTTATGTTACCATGCCTAGAGTCAAAGCCTGTTGTTTTGACTTAACATTTGCGTGATTTCCCATCCAGACATATATCTCAATTTAGCAGTCAAGAATTAGTAAGTCTTCTGTTGTCAGATCATCCTGAGTGAAGTTGAAAATCTCTTTGACCTGGAAATTCATTCCAAAACATGTAATAGGAAACTTAAATAAGTATGCTTTGGTCCCGGGATCTCACTTAAATTCATATGAGTTTCTTGTAGCTAAAATATAAGGTCTAGCGTTTAAGGTAATGAACATGAATTGTAATTGCAAGCTAGCATATTGCAGCTAATATAAAGATGGAAAAGAAATGAAAAAAAAAATCAACCATAATTGTGCCAAATATGAGGAAGCCTAACTAAAATAAGAAATTTTAGAATAAAAATGGTTGAATATCTGCACTCATGATGTCAAAAAAAAAGTTCCAATCGCAATAAAAAGAACAACAACAAAGGCCCGATCCCAAGTTAGTTGGGGTCGACTAAATGCATCAAACTCTTCCATTGTGTTCGATTTAGTGCAATGAAAATAACAAGTTTAAAAAACAGAGAACAATAACACAATGTAGAGCAAGTCACCTAATACAATTTAACAAAAGTGACAAGAAATTAAATATAAGCATGAATATTTACGCACATTTAGGGAATTAAGCTTTATAACTTCAATGTATAATGATGATTTAGACTATCATTCCAGGATCACCAATGTCACGCTAAAGACTATCATTTAGGGAATTAAGCTTCTATAACTTCTATTCCATACTCAAGATATATCGACACTTATGATTAAAAAAAAGACATGCCAACACTTCTCAAATGACTCAGTCTAGACCATGATGAAAATACTAAAAAAGAAATAATTGCTTTAAAAAAATTTGTCAATCTATTTTCATGCTTTAACCTTGGGGAGGGAGGGGTACAAACAAAAATCTCATCAAAAAAGGAAAGATTGTCAAAGATATTGACTTACTCGCATGAGATCAGTATTTCTATTTCCATTAGTGGTAAGAAAATCACCCCATGAAGTCAGAAACCATCACTATATTCTTCATATCCATCCACTTCGACTCGGCTGTGAAGCCTCTTGAACTGAGACTTCACTAAAGGGGAATCGAGACCCTTACCACTCGAGTTAACCTCCAAGTGCTTTTAACATGTTCAAGTTTTTTTTTTTTTTTTTTTTTTCGTGGCTTGACAAAGTCCTTAATGGCAAAATCGAGCCCGATTTAACGTTTTCACAAGAGAAGATAAAGAATTTCAACAAAAAATTTATTAGAACAATTTGGCAAGATCATTTCATAAAATTTGTGCTTCTGCCATCACTTGAAGATTAAGAGGTACAATGAATACTATAGCTATTACACGGTAAACCCAATATGAAGCACGGTGGACATAGACCAAATAAGTAGAAGATAAACAAAAACTATAAAGCAGGCGAGAATAAAATAGCAAAATCTCACATGTTGGGATCTTCAACAGTAACAACAGTCTCTTGGGCAAACGTACCTCCCGCAAAACCAACTCCTCTTTCTCCCCATCTCCATCGTTCTTGTCACTTAGTTTAACAAAGAACACCAGCTTGTTCGCAAAGATGGAATAGCGAGGGATTCCTCATTTTCTTTCCCTTTGCTTTTGGAGAAATTTAACCTCTTCTAGAGCCAACCTGCGATGCAACCTCCATCAAACATAAAGCCACAGAATTTAGAAGCACAAAAACAATACTAACGGTATAGTTTAGATCATGAAGAGGCTTGCACCAGTAGAACCAATGCGAAATAGCGGAAATGCATCCTCAAAAGAAAGAGACAAAGTACAAAACACAAAAAAGTGGGAAAAGCAGTAATTAGAACAACAAATCATGAACCCTTAATCATCTCCCGTACTGTGCAGAAGATCAAGGCGACCCTTCACTGCACAGCTAGGTAGAATAATAGAGAAGGGGTTTGATGGTGTTACCTTGACTAGTTCGGCGGTGGCTTAGGGTGGGGCGTAGGTCGACGACGGCTTAGGGCTTCGGAGGCTCCAATCTCCGGCAGCCGGCGACGGCAGAGCCGATGGCCTCGTCACACCCGCAATCGCAGCGACGACAGAGATTTAGGATTTGAGAGAGAGATTTCGGTGAGAGAGAGAGCGGTGAGAGAGCGGTGATCGGTGAGAGCAAAGAGCGGTGACTGGTGACCGAAGAGAGAGCTGAGAGCCGATTAGAGGCGGTGAGAGAGAGAGACCAGAGCGCAAGGAGAGAGACGAAAGAGGGTTGAGAGAGACGAGATGGAGGGTTGAGAGAGACGAGACGAAAGAGGGTTGAGAAGAGAGACGATCGATTGTGACCGGAGAGAGAGCAGAGAGCCGATTAGAGGCAGTGAGAGAGAGAAACCAGAGTGCAAGGAGAGAGACGAAAGAGGGTTGAGAGAGACGAGATGGAGGGTTGAGAGAGACGAGACGAAAAGGGTTGAGAGAAAGACGATCGATTTTGGACGATTGTAAGGGGGGGTTGAGGTGCCTAGATCGAAGCACCTCGAATCTCGAGATTTGATTAACGGTTATTAAAAAGAAAGTTTTGGTGGGAATGTTGGCGCCATTATTTAGAGATGAAATTTAATTCCGTCTCTATTTTCGTCTCGATTTTTGTCTCTGATCTCTCTCTATTCCGTCTTTGAATTAGTCCATCTCAATTCCGTCTCTAACTACTTTTTCTTAGCAATGGAACTTAATTCCGTTGCTAATTCTGTTTCTAAATATCATTTTTCTTGTAGTGTACTACTTAGAAGTCATTAGTGAATTTGAGATCTAAATCTAGTGTTCTAGTGACCTTCCGAAGATGTTAGATTTAGTAGTTCGAAGTTTTCACAAAGTGAATATAGTTTTATTTCGTGAAGTTAATGTCTCTGTGTATTCAAAGGGGTTAGCTCAATTTAATTAGAATGTGGCTTTTTCACTAGTATAATGAGAACTAACAGCTGGCTAAAGGCAATTTACTTACTTATGATTTGAGTTTAATTATCTATGATACTCTATAAAATATGTTCATAACTATATGACTGAAGTTACATGTTTGGATGCAAAACGGATTAATGTTTCTTTTTTTATGTTTGTTTAGATATTTATTTATATCATTGAGGTGAATTGATTTGAATGACAGTGAAATTGAATTGTGTTAGTTAATTTAGTATAATTAGTTTAGTTAGTTATTATTATATTATTGATTGAATTAGTAAGTTTAATTACCGTTTTCATTAAATTAAATTAAATAATAATAAAAATAACTTAAAAGTCATTTTTCCTAAAGAAGTTTGATAAATCCTTGTGGAGACGATTCCTACTCGACACTACTACAAAATATTAAAAGGATAGTAAAGGATAAAAATTTATTGTTACACGCTCGACACGTATCAATTTTGGTGCCATTGCTGGAGATTTGAACATAATTTCTTAGGAGTTTTAGAGGTTGTATGGTCTATCCACTATACCATTCTAATTCCACGGGATCTTTACATCTGTTTGATCTTGAGGCCAATAGGACATTTAATCTTGATTTAAGACAACAACAACGTAGAGAACACTAACCTACCACAGTGGAAGCTAATAATAACTATAATATTAATAATATTAATGAGAATAGCAACTAGCTTTTATGTAAGCTAATAAAAATATCATTGCTTATGAACCAATGTACATTGCCTACCCTGATGAATTTCCTAAATTTGAACTTAGATCTAGATTCATCACACCCTTATTTTGTGATACGCACATTTGATTTTGAGATAGACAGCCCACAGACGCCATGGGATGGAGTATAACTCATAAATGGGAAAATCAATAGTTGTTTGATAACAAAAGATTTATTTTGTTAGAAATACGATAAAATAACACATTTTTATTGTTCATAAACTTCTCTTCTCAAGTCTCTCGTGCCCATGATTGAATCCATTTAGCTAAATACTTGAAATTATTAATTTAATGAGTCAGCCGCCTAGTAATACTCAAATTACACACCATTGATGCAATACATATAACAAAACATTTCAAAAGCATCAAATGAAACCATGCCCGAGAAGGACCTTAATATGCCCAAAGCATAAACCATGTCGATGGACCTAGGGAGCCGTGAACATTGGCGCAAACAACACCAAGGTCAAATAATAGTATCAATGGTGCTTGTCAGCACTTGGCCATATTAGTGGACCGATAGTATCATACTGGTGGACTTCAAAATGTCCGTTGACGAGAATCACGATATGGATAAACATATATAAGTAATTAGCATAGTAATAGTAATAAAGATGCAAATATGTAAAGGCAAATGTATCAAATTAATAATACATAACAAAGAAGATTACCTCATCAAGAATCACCATCCCCATGAGGGTTAAGACATTTTTCTTAAACTTTCTCTAAGAGAATGCATTAGTGGAGATAGAGATATAAACTAAAAGAAATGTGAATGAATCACATTCTCATTTCTATTTATAAAGGGAGAAGTAGCTTAATAAAACAAAAGTCATAATGACAAGGTAAAGACAAGGTCGTTATCGATCATAACGTTAAGATAAACATGAAGGAAACTTCTCATTCTTTTCTTAAAGATGTTAAGAGTCATTGTCAATCATAATGTAAATATAGAATTTATAGAAGCTTCTTATTCTTTACTTGATGACAAGACCAACTTATCTTTTGCATATTTAATTTATTAATTTACTTAATTTATGATAATTACCTTGTTACCCTTGGTATTATTTTATTATTTTCAACCTTATACTAAAATGACTATTTTGTTCCTAAAGCTAATTACTTTTTAATTATCACTATATTTATTTAAATGTTTATTTTATCCCTATCATGATATTCTAATTATTCTTTATGGTTAATCATAAGATGCAAACAAGCAAAATGATGCAAATGATGTATGAATAAAATGCATAACTTAATATTCATCCAAATGCATTAATGTAGCATAATAAAATAAAATAATGTGTTATTTGATAAGTGTAATACATATCTCGAGGCATATACATATGAGTCTCGAGATTCATAATTTTTTGGGTGTTACAATCTCCTCCCCTTTAAGCAATTTCATCTTCGAAATTAAAGATTTATTGGATCAATATACAAGGCTTTAGGGTATATATATTATCATAGTTCTTTTTTTTTAATAAGGTATATCGTGCTTATGAATATTACAATATAGACATGAAACACATTTAACATATTGTCAATGTAGATCTATTTGTTTGGTTGTTAATTGTGCTTCAATAGCACATTTTATTTTATAGGTTTACTACCTAATCTTCTAGAGTAAGTGCATAGGATTGTAGTTTATTATTGTTTTCAATTTAATTCAAACAGACGTGGGATAATCGAGACAAGAACCTCATTCTTATTCATTGCATTACCACGTCCCATATCATTTTAACTCAAGAATAAAAGTAACATTAAAGTCAAGATTATCCTACCCATGTAGCGTTATTACACAAAGTTTCTTTATCTAATGTACTCATAGCCTTTTGTAAATTTAGACCCCTATCCCACCTGAACTTATCAGTACTAGCCATATACCAGATTCATGGCATTTTTTAAACAAAGGTTATTGCCCATCGTAGTTATGATTTTCAATTCCACACATCATGTTTAATTAGCATTCGTCCTCGATAAATGCCTGATATCTCATCATTTTATAGTATAAGATTTTCTATCAAAGATGGTCGTCTTGATTCAACTACTATATATATATTCAACTAAAAATTTAGAACATTTTCTAAACAAAGGTCATAGTCCATCATAGTTATGATTTTCAACTCCACACATCATGTTTAATTAGCATTCGTCCTTGCTAAATGCCTGGATATCTTATCATTTTATAGTATATGACTTTTTATCAAAAATGGTCTTCTTGATTCAACTACTATATATATATTTCTAGTTTTCGATATTATCATTTATGCATTTCTTTCTCAGTATTAAAGTAGCTTAACTTGGGATATATGATTAAGAATATTTAAGAATTCCAAATGTCCCTTGATTAAGGCATTAACCACATTTTTATAACTTTAAGTCCTCTTACCTTAATTAATATACTTCCAAAGCCAATAGTAGTTTTAGCTAATAACCTTTTATTTATCGTCTTGGTCATTTATTGTATGTCTTTGGTAGCGAGCTTATTCTCATATCTTGGCAAAGCAATAATGGTTCTAAAAAAAATTATAAGTTATGAAACTAAAAAGTATCATAGTTTACTAAAAATATTATATGATTTTTTTTCCTCGCCATTTCAGGTGGAAACTAATTACAGAGATTGCGGTCATTTTTTTTTAATTTCTTTAATTATTACAATAGTCTAGCTTGGATTATATTACAATAGCATAGCTTGGATTTTTAATGCTATGACTTGGAATATCAAGCTAAATGTCCCCTAGTTAGTGCAATTTTATGGAGTCAAGCTAACAATTTAGTTATTTATTTATTATTGTTTTTTGAAGCATGTATGTTGTCATGGTCATTTTTAATGGTGCATTTACTAACTAGACCATAGTTAACTATTACTTATGGTAGCCACCATATACCTATTTTTGACCTGTTAATGTGATTAATCATGTATATTTTTTTTCTTAATGATTAACTTTGGACGAAATGATTTTAGTCAGCTTGGGTGGCATCTTAAATATAGGGAAAAGTATAATATTTGTTGTGAATTAAGTTGGAACTTGCTAGAAAGTAGAGAATGAAAATAGGAGACTAAGAACTTCTACTACTACAAAGGAGAAGAGAAGAAATGAGAGAGTTGGAATGATAAGTTCTTCATTCAACTTTGTGTGTTTCTACAATGAGGTTGACATCCTTTTATATAGGCTTTTTAGTGATGATGGTAAATGTACTTAGACAATGTGTGCAAGTGACGCATACACCATAGTTAATATAATACATTACCAGCAATTTGACAATACATGGAAGTTGATGTACATTGAAAATGGTTACAAATAACATGACAATACATGGACAAGTGAGGGTACCATTAGTGAGAAATACAAGTTACATGACTATACAATATGTTAGTGTGCATGCATGGTCATTCATACTTTACAACACTCCCCCTTGGATGACACTTGTTTAAAGAATGTACCTTGTTAAAACTTCTACAAAGAAAAATCATGTGGAAAAAAACCTAGTAAAAACTCAGTGGGATAAAATTATAGCTAAGGAAAAAGAGAGCAATACACTAATCAATAACTCCCCCTTGTGAAAATTGGTGAAACTTGTTATGTTTCTTTACTTTCAATGTACTTAAGTTTACGCAAGCTAATGCAATATGTAAGCCTCTTAAATGTCGTAGTTGTTAAGACTTTTGTGAATAAGTCGGCAAGATTATCACTCGACCAAATTTGTTTGACTTTGATTTCACTATTGTTTAGAAGCTCATGTGCATATAAGAGTTTTGGTGAAATATATTTTGTTTTGTCATTTTTTATGCATCATTCACTTAATTGCGCAATACATGCTAAATTATATTTATATAATGTGGTTGGAGAATCTTTTATCGAAGGCAATCCACGTGGTTCTTGAATATGTTCAATCATGTTTCTCAACCATGCACATTCACGACTTGCTTCATGTGTTGCAAGTACTTCAAAATGATTGGAAGAAATAGCAGCTTAGTTTTTTTTTATTGACTTCAACTATACAACAACATTACCACAGGTGAATACATACCTCGTTTGAGAACGAGTCTTATGGGGATCAGACATATATCCTGCATCAACATAACCTTGGAGATTTAATTTTACTCATCTCAAGTAAAACAAACTCATGTCACTTGTTCCTCGAAGATATCAAAAAACATGTTCAACACCATTCCTATGTCTTTGAATTGTTTAAGAGTTGTATCTTTTAAGTAGGTTGACAACAAAAGCAATGTTAGGTCCTGTACAATTTGCAAGATACGTAAGTGCACCAATTGCACTTACATGTGGTACCTCCAAACTAAGTAGCTCTTCATCACTTTCATGAGATCGAAATGGATTCTTATCCACTTCAAGTGATTTGATAACCATTGGAGAGCTCAATGGATGTTTCTTGTCCATGTAAAATCTTTTTAATATTTTTTCAATATAATTTGATTGATGGAAAAGTACTCCTTGGAAAATGTTCCATTTGCAAACCAAGACAAAAAAAAATTTTTTCCAAGTTCTTTCATCTCAAATTCCTCTTTCAAGTATTTGGATATTCTAACGATGTCATCGTATTTTCCCACTATATTCAAATCATCAACATCTATAACAATTATCACAAATCTTGTTGATGATCTTTTAATAAAGACATATGGGCAAAGTGTATTATTTACATATCCTTCTTTAAGTAAATAATCACTAAGGCATTTGTACCACATTCATCCGGATTGTTCAATCCGTACAAAGACCTTTGTGATTTTATAGAATGGAAGTTTTAAGGGTTTTAATTTTATTTTTTTAGATATTTCAAATCCTTCAAGGATTCTCATATATATCACTATCTAAGGATCTTTATAGATATGTTGTAACGACATCTATTAGATTCATATCAAGCCCTTTAGAAAATGCAAGGCTTATCAAAAATCAAAATGGCATTGCATCTATAACAGAAAATATGTTTCCTCATAATCAAAGTTAGGTCTTTGTGAGAAACCTTAAGCTACAGATTTTGTTTTGTACCTTGTAAACTCATTTTTTCATTTCTCTTTCATACAAATACCTATTTATATCCAACAAACTTTACATTATTTGGTATTTGAACAATTGGCCTAAAAACGTCTTGTTTATTCAACGAGTCTAGCTCTACTTGGATAGCCTCTTGCCATTTTTGCCAATCAGGTCTTTTTCAACATTCGTCCACTGAACGTGGTTCTAAATCATCATCATTTTTACATATTTCAAAAAACACGAGGAAAGCAAATATATCATCAAAAACAATATTATTTCGATCCTAAATCTTACTAGAGTTTAAATAATTTATCAAGATCTCATTATTTTCATTTTTCCCTATTTTTTTAGGTAGTTGTTCCTCGTCAAAATCAACTTATTTTGAAAAATCCTTATCAAAAGATTCTAATGATTTCTCAAGAGTATTTTGATTTGCATTTATTTTTACTCATGCTTTCATTTTTCAACGAACTGTATCCTTTGAGCCAACTACCCTTCCATGCTTTAGGTGTTTTGTTGGTTCTTGTGCATTTTGTTGTACTGAGACATCAATTCTTAAAGGAGCATTTACAGCTAGAATATGTAATTTTTTTTCATTTGTTTTGCGTCAGTAAATGCATTAGGTAATTGATTTGTAATTGTTGCAAATGAATGATCTTTTGAACTTCAAGTTCATACTAATTTGTGCATGAGTCATAATGTGATAAAGTTGATTCATTCCAAGCAATTTCACACCATTCTTTTCGAATTGGCTTCATATTTCCTCTTAATGGTGGAAAAATTACTTCATCAAAGTTCCAATCAACAAAATATGCAGTGAATTAATCCCTTGTTATGGGCTCGAGTTATCTTATAATGGACGATGAGTTAAATTCAACATAAATCAAAAGTTTTCACTATGGACCCATCTTAGTTCTATTAGGAGGTGGTATAGAAACATACACTGCACAACCAAAAATTCATAAGTGTGGGATATTTGGTTGTTGACCTAAAATGAATTGAAATAAGGGAATGTTCATGGTATGCAGTAGGCTTATAATAGATGATAGATATTGCATGAAGGACTATATATCCCCAAACTAAAGTTGGTAACTTAGTTTGCATGATTAAGGGTCTTGCAATAAATTGAATGTGTTTGATCAAAGATTCTGCCAAATTATTCTGAGTATGCACATATAGAACAAAATGTTCAATGATAATTTCTATAAACATGTAATAATCTCTAAAAGCATGAGCTTTAAATTTTGCAGCATTATCAAGATGAATGGTTTTGATTGGGTTGTCAGGGGATACGCTCTTACCTTAATGATTTGGGCTAAAAGTCTAGCAAATGGAACATTACGGGTCGAAAGTAAACAAGCATGTGACCTCCTACTTGAGGCATCTATCAAAACCATGAAAAATATATATGCTCCATAGTGAGTATGAATAGGTCCACATATGTCTCCCTAAATGCGTTCTAAGAAAATCGAGGATTCCTAAATAGATTTAATTGGGGATGGTTTAACTACTAATTTACCTTGAGAACAACTAGCACGATTATGATCACCAGCTAAAAGTATTTTATGACTCCTTAAAGGATGTCCATGCAAGTTATCAATTATTCTTCCCATCATTGATGATCACGAATGATCGAGTCGGTTATGCCACAAAATGAATGTCTTTGGATCATTAATTTTCTTATTTATGACGACATTCATTTTGACATGCTTTATTTGTTGGGGAATGTGACCTATGTCAATTGATAAATATTGTTTATCTTACAATTTTATTTAATAAAATAGAGGTTTTTGTTTGTCGTTTTATTATACGTGATTGGATGTTTACCTTATAATATGATATATGGGCATTTGTTAAGATATCCTAAATATCAATAGTCACTCATTATACTGGGAACTATAATAAATTAAGACTAGTATGAATCTTGATTGATGGTCATGTGGTTATCATGCATATAGGGATAAGAATCAAGATCATGAGCACTTGTTACGGAATAAGGTACTGGACTGACTCGCTATGAGAACACCACATGAATTAAGTCATAGTTGTTACTCATGATAGCTATATCATTTTGTCCTATGAATTGAGATTTCCACAGACTTAAAAATTAGGAACATGGTAGTTTGATACAATCAAACGTTGTCTTTAATTGGACGATTATAAAGATTATGATTGATTACAATGTGAGAAATATATGAAGGTGTGTAATCAAGATATAATTTATCCCTCTCATATAAAGAGAGATATCAGTAAATCCATCGATATTTTAGACTATTAAATGGACAACTCCAAGTGATTTTATATGATCAATGTCACTTAGATGTTTTCAATCAGCCTAAAAAATGAGACTAGTACGATTGAACAGTAAGGGTAACTTTCCTTGACTTATGTTTAATCAAATGATATCGTAAGACAAAAGCATATTATATATATTTTTCATTACGTTGTATCGGTTTTGATATTCATGCTACTTGGGTAGTCATAATTCCTTGTTAGAGACCACTTATAACTTGTGTACCCAAATAGTTTTGATTCACTACCAACGTCGCATGAACCTATTACACAAAAAATAGCTTTGCGCAATTTCAATTAGTCCAGAGTAATGAATTTTATATGATAAAATCAATTACATAAAAGCTTTTACAATTTGTTATATGATAACTTATTAATATGGGCATATGTGTAATTTGCTTGAATTGCCTAAATACAATACTTGTATTACGAATAGGTTTTCTAAGTACGCTTATCTACACATATAAATAGAGGTTGAAACCCTTAAATAAAATAAGATTTTTCATTTTACTATTTTCGAGTTCTCTAAATTTTGGGAGAGAAAGAAAAATGTTTCTATCTCTCTTAGGGCTAGCACTCCAATTTTTGGTCATCGTTCGTGTGTGGTTTTTTGATAGAGGGCGCACACTTGAACATCTTGAAAATCGAACAATCAAAGAAGGAAATCACGGATTAAGGTATGGTTAACTTTTGTAGTTCTTATTTAATGGAACTTATTTTCGATCTGTTGGAGTTTTTTCAAAAATTGTTTTGAATTTTTAGCTCGTGTATGAACCCCAAAACCTAATAATGGTATTAGAGACTTAGGCTCAGTTATATTAAACATTTATGTTTTCTCCGTTGTATATATGATATATGTGTGAAAACATGATCTTGATTAATGTATATACGATGTACATATAGGCTATGTGATAATTGTTATCAAGAATTGATTTTAAAGCATATTGTTCATTCATGTATTTGATACAATCGCATGATTTGATTCAATGATAGAATTTGTGTTTAGAATATTTTGATTAACATATGTTTTAATATTGAACGATGTGAATTTTGGCACTCTTTATATACGACCTTTGGTGATGATGATAAATGTACTTAGACAATGTGTACAAGTAAAACATACACCACACCACATGTCATGCAATATATTACAAGTAATTTGACAATACATGGAAGAGTTAATGTATATTGAAAATTGTTACAAGTAACATGATAATACATTGCAACAAAGTGGGTTTATAGCAACACTTTTTGGCCAACGCTAATAAAAAGCGTCCTCAAATTTTAATTTTAGAGACACATGATGTACATGCATTGCCAAGTCTAAAATTTTTAGACGCATAACATACAAATGTCTCTAAATTAAGGACATTTGTAATTAAAACGTCGCCAAATTCAAAATCTCGAGACGTATAATGTACAAGGGTTTCAAAATTAAAGACACTTGATAAACAAGTGTTGCCAAATTTAAAACTTGGAGACACTAATTTATAAGTGTTGTCAAATCTCAAATCTAAGGACACATAGTTTATATGTGTTGCTAAAATTAAAATTAGGGACACAAACAATAAGTGTTGTCAATTTCAATATTTAAATACGCATAATTTATAAGTGTCTCATATATTAGAGACACTTGGTAAACTAGTGACACTAAATTTAAAATTTGGGGACCCTAATTTATATATGTTGTCAAGATTCAAATTTAAGGACATATAATTTACAAGTGTTGTTAGATTTTAAATTTAAAGACACATAATTTACAAGTGTTGTTAAATTTCAAATCTAAGGACACATAATTTACAAGTGTTGTTAGATTTTAAATTTAAAGACACATAATTTACAAGTGTTGTTAAATTTCAAATCTAAGGACACATAATTTACAAGTGTTGTTAGACTTTAAATCTAAAGACACATAATTTAAAAGTGTTGGTAAATTTTAAATCTAAAGACACATAATTTACAAGTGTTGTTAGATTTTAAAATTAAAGACACATAATTTACAAGTGTTGTTAGACTTTAAGTCTAAAGACATATAACTTACAAGTGTCGTTAGATTTTAAATCTAAAGACATATAATTTACAAGTGTTGTTAAATTTTAAATCTCAAGACATATAAGTTACAAAGTGTTGTTAAATTTCAAAAATTAGTGTAAGTTGTAACACTACAACAAGGTGGGTTTATTACAACACTTATTTAATGAAGCTAATAAAAATGTTTCAATTTTTTTTAAAAAAGATGCATAATTATAAGCGTTGCTAATTTTAAAATTTGAGGACACATAATAAAAATAGTGTCTCCAAATTAAAGACGCTTGATATAAAAGCATCGCTAGTTTTAACATTTGGTGACGCACGTTGTACAAGCGTCCTTAATTTAAGGACACTTAATAAAAGCATCACCATTAGAAATCTAACGACGAATATTTTTAAGTGTCGTCAAATTTAAAGTTGGACAATTATAATTTATGAGCACTATTAAATTTAAAGCTTAAAGACACATAATTTAGAAGTGTTGTTAAATTTCAAATGTCCTTAAGGTCCCATAGTTTATCATTGTCGTTAGATTTAAAGCTTAAGGACACATAATTTTAAGTGGTGTTAGATTTGAAGTTTAAGGACACATAATTTTAAAGTGTTGTTAACTTTGAATCTTAAGAACACATAATTTTAAGTGGTGTTAGATTTGAAGTTTAAGGACACATAATTTTAAAGTGTTGTTAACTTTGAATCTTAAGAACACATAATTTGTAAGTGTTGTCAAATTTAAAGTTTAAAGACATATCAGTTATAAGTGTTGTTAACTTTCAAGTATAAGGAAACATGATTTTTAAGCGTTGTTAGATATGAAACTTAAAGACATAATTTATAAGTGTTGTTAGATTTGAAGTTTAAGGACATATCATTTTTAAATGTTGTTAGATTTGAAGGTTAAGGATATATAATTTATAAAGTGTTGTTAAATTGGAATTTTAGTGTTATCTCAACAAACCAAAAAAAAAAAGTTGGACCTCATACGTTCAAAGAAATCACCGCGACATTCGCTTTTGCCTATTGAGAAGTGTAAGGATATATGAGTCTTTTTCATCAAAAACACAAAAGTTGAACAAACACACCCTAAAAGCACATAAATATAGAGGGAGAAATTGAGAGGCATGTATTTGAATCTCCAATCAATTGGCAAGACGAAACCCTAACAGATCCAGCGAGCGATGTTGAAGAAGAAGAAAGTCTCTTGAATCTTCGATCGATTGGAGAATCAATCGGCTAGGGTATCACATTTTCAATCATAACTCATCGAAGAAGGAGAAAATCTTTAAATCTTTGATTGATTAGAGAATCAATCGGCTAGGGTTTCACAGTTTAAGTCATAGCTCGTTGAAGAAAAAGAACTGGAATCGTAGATTGTTTGGAGTTGTTGAATCCCTCTTCTTTCGGAGGTTAGAACAAGTAGGGTTTCTCATTTTGACACAGAGAAGAGACATTGCTGACATGGTCGAGCAATGCATAAGCAAGGTCAGTTGTTTCACCTGAAGTGTCATCAAAGCATTATTGAAGGTATTCAAATCGATTGCTTAATCCAAGATTCTAAACAAGGTTAAAATTTGAGTTCTTACGGGATTTTGTAAGATTCAGTTTGAGGTTCGGTTGATGTGATCTGTTATTGTTGCTTCAGTGATCGAATTGTGACCGCCTTTGTAATGGAGTCTCCGCGAGTTATTCAATATGACAAGCGAGACAGCTCGATTGCAGAGCTGATGCAAACATCACACTCAACAATATCTCTGGTAAGGTTCTATATTTTCTTCTTTGTGTAATATGATATGGTTTCTCTGTTACTATTTATCACCACCATTTAATTATTTTTTGTTAGGTTTATATCGACTTCCTTGTCTAAAATGGAAGTATTTGATCTTTGATGAAGAAATCAAGATAAGTTAGGTTTCCAATCTACTTAAATTGTTGTTTGGTTGTACCTGAACTGAAGTGTTATGGAGCGATTGATGAGTTCAAATCTTTTTCAGGTATATCTAAATGAACTAATTGGTTATTTGATTTCTGAAGTGTCGGTATAGTTTTGTGTTTGATTGTGAATATCATATTTGTTGAATCGATCAAATTTAATTGAAGTGCTTAATTTACTAGGTTAGTTTTACTAGACATATTACTGTAATTAGATTTTTTTTAATTTGCTAAATCGTTTAATCCATAAAAGTCTTTTGCAGTGGTTTTCTTAAAATCTGACATTTTAATCTAGTTTATTTTGGTTTTTATCAAATTGTTATGTTGTTGTGATTTTGCGTGAATTTAGAATTTAAAAGTCGTAATGATGAGTATGTTTTGATATTTCATTGCAAGAAAAACATGAGTTTATTTAGATTTGGTGGTTTTGCATTGATGATGTCTTCTTATATGCTCTCGTTAAGGTGGAGTGATAATGATGTTTGATTTTTCTTAATAGTAATTTTGATTTTGGGTTTTTCACTGCTATCAGTTAAAGCTTATTGCATGTTTGTCAAAATGTCAGCCTCAGAACTAGGTAATTTTGGTAAACTTTTTTAATTGAATTCATTACATTGTAGTCTACCATTTCTATTTTTTAAGTTATAAGTGTCCTAATGAGGCACTAATATACAGTTGAGCTATAGTTTTAAACCGACTTGATTTGATCTAACCATACGAAGCTCAATTTGAATTCGCTATTTGAATCGAATGTGGGATTTCATGTGAAATTAATATAAGTTGCACTCCAGTTATAATCATTTCGTGGACTTCTTTCTTGAATGTTTTACAATTCAAATTACGGTTTGAGAAGCAAGAAATGATTGATATTCATAGTCATTGGTGTGTTGGTGTTTTAAGCAATATTGTTCTTAAGTATTTATGTATGTTATCAAGATCGGAAAAAAAAAATCCCTTGAAAGATTTGAAGGTGCATGCCAAGCAACCTAAGCTGAGTTATTGGAAAGCTCAATTATGGTTCCTTGTTCGTGTGTGGTGGTGGGTCTTATTCACTCAGCCTTCTCTTTGACAATTTTGACTCTTGGCCTACACCAACAGATGTGCTGGTAGGGTTGATTTTGCATCCTTTGATGCAAAGCTTGTGAGTGAGATCATTACAATCTCTGGAGCTTAAAAGCCAATGCAAGTGATTTGTCTCTTTTTTTCTAGTATTTGTATGATATAATTAATAATTAAACACCTTTGCAGTCTGATCAGTTTCAGAAAATAATGTTTTAATTGGGCATAGTTTATTATGTAAACAATGCCCCACTTTTTTATTATGTGTATACTTGAATAAAAAAGCTTTGGAATCTTGTTGCTTATTTTTGCATTTCACTGAGGCTTGGGCATATTTTTATTTATGTGAGTCTTTGATGCAATAAACTTATGTTTTTAATCAAGTCATTTGGTTTATTTTGATTTAACTAAGTAGTCTGGTTTAGATTTTTTAACTGATGCACTTTCACTTGGTATTGAACTTTAGTTTGTTTTGATGATTTAGTTTTGTTCTATACCATGGAACCTACATGTAGGAGACCACTTAGATTAAAGTTCAACAACGAAACATGCCAACTCTACATTGCAGATACATATTATGGACTAATGTTAGTAGGTCCTAAAGGTGGCAAGGCAAAATCACTGGTCACTAAAGTAGTTGGAGTGCCCCTTAGGCTTACCAGTTCTTTGGACATTAACTAAGAGGTTGGTGTTGTTTATTTCATAGATTCAAGCACCAAGTACCATATATATATATATATATATATATATATATATATATATATATATATATATATATATATATATATATATATATATATATATGTTTCATGAATTAGAAGATATATAGCTTTTGCCATCAACTCCATTTTTGATGACTTTGAAGGCTTGTCCATAATATATATAAAAATATACTCTTGCATCTTCAACCTTTGAACCACCAATGTTGTTGTTGTTCATGACCAAGTACTTAAACAACATTGCAGAATTACTCGAAATATCATATGCTACTTCAACACACCATGTAAAGAACAAAAACAACACATCAACATAAGGTGCAGTGAAGAAGATGAAAAAGAATACATGTTTAGAAAGAGATCCAAAGTAGTTAGCATGTCAGTGAGGAAAGAAAGCTATCACGGGTGGGAGCATAGCAATATATGGAGAGACACCTATTAATCTTTCGTGAAAGTAGACTTGTGAGCTTTGCAATTTATTTTTTTTTAGCGAGAACTGTGAAGGGTATATCAATCAAGGTTTGAAACTTCAACTTCGCATATGACTTCCCTCACTTAAAATTCGGAATTAGTTCGAGGAAGGTAACTTCGACGATGGAAGTTTAACAAAAATTCACTGGTGTACAGAAGTTTACGGAAATTTCACTTTAAATACTAGAAAACTCAAGTTTCTTCATAAAGATGCTAGAACTATGTTTTATTCTAATTTGGCTCCAAGTCAATATACTCTTCCACGTTTGGTTTGGTTATCCCTCAATGTGGGTATTTCTACCCATCTGAATTATTTTTGTTCTAACCGAAGACGTGCTTATAATTAGTTGATATGGCAAAAATCTCTTGTTATCTCAAATGCAGCTGAGGCCATATTACTGGCTTTCTTGCATTACTTGCTTATGCTTGGCATGACAGTTATGATACTAATGGCGTTCGTTCCACATATGAGAAGAGGAAATGTGAGTGTGAAAATGAATCAACACATTATAAGTTGCTTATTACCCTGGTCTATGTTTTTTTTTTCTTTTTGTTGAAGCTCATTGTATTGTAGTTATGTTTTTTGAATTTGTTGTTTGTAGGAGGAGAAAGCAAAGGTGGTGTAGACATTTTTGTTTGTTGTTGGGTTGAACACATTGTTCCGGTCGTTGTTTGGAACTTGCTTTCATGTAGTGATAGGTGGAGGTTACACCTTTATTGCTCCAACCATTATGATAATTTTGGCTAGTAGATATAATAATATCCTCGATTCTCGTGAGGTATGATGGTCTCGCCTTTTTTTCTTTGTATGATAATTTCAAGTGCTCTTCAAAGTTTACTTCTTAAGATTATATATGGACTCATTTTCTGATGGTTATGTAGAAATTTGAGAGGATTATGAACAGAATTCAAGGTGCCCTCGTAGTTGCTTCAACACTTCATATAGTAATTGGTTTTAGTGGTCTTTAGCAAAATGTTATTAGGTGAGTTCGGAATGTTACTGTACTATCTCGCTTGAATTTTAAAATCAGTTGGATATTTTGGCATGGTTAAGCACATGATTAGTTGTCTTATTTATGTTTATGTTTCCTCAAAGTATAGTTAATCATGTTTCTGCCTAAAACAGTTGGGCAACTGGGTTTAATCTTTATTAGTACTAATTTATACCATTTCGCTTTCAATACAATATTATTAATGTGTTCATAATGTACATCTATATATTTCTAGGTTCTTAAACCCACTTTTAGCGATTCATTTAGTTGCTTTAGCAGGTTTTGGTCTCTATGAGCTTGGTTCCCCATAGGTAGCACTTGCAACCATCGGTAAGCATTTATAAATTGCTTGCTATCGATGAAAGCATAATGAAGAATAGAAATTTGAATAAGGCTACTTCTTTGGTAAATTTGATTGATTATCATTCCACCATGTAATATAGCTAAGGGAAATTTTTCTATGTGTAGGTAGCTAAATGTATGGAAGTTGGGCTTCCACAACTCATTATCTTGTTGATATTTGTACAAGTAATACTTTTGTTTCTCTGACAATGCATTGCCTAAAATGATTATGAAGCTTTCAATTTCAAAAGTTGGTGTCTTTGCAATGGAAAATGCCAGATGAATTCCTGCTAAACAAGTCAGTTATAACAGTATCAATAAAAAACAAAGCCTTTGTTGATAAAAGTAAGGTTTTTATTTTTCTTTTCATTGCTCTTGGTTTAATTTACTTAATGTTGTGCTTTTTGGACCTTTTAAATCCTTTCTAATTAGTGCGTCTCAAGTTATCTTAACAGGGCTTGTACCTACGGAGTGCTTGGGCTGCCACTATATCACATTCTCGTTTTTGAGATATCAAAGAAACGTCTTTTCACATATTTGTTGGTCTCTTAAGGAATTGTTGGGAGACCTTGCGTAATCGTTGTGTAATCGTTATAGTTTGAAGATTTCATTTAACAAGGAAATTCAACTGTATATTGTTTAAGAAGAAAATTCTATTGTATATTGTTTATTTTTTCACCTTAAATTTGTACATTTGTTAATTTGATTTTTGTTCAAATAAAATAAATAAAAATTTCGTTTTTATTGATAAATTATATTCCTATAAATAGAACTAGAAACATCTTTAATTTATATATAAAATCTTCTTTCCAATTATATTAATATTAATTATATATATATATATATATATATATATTATATTTATTTATATATACGACGACGCTAAATATGAATGCGTTGTTAATTTAAAGACATTAAGTGTACATGTGTTGTTAACTTAAAGACACTAAGTATACATACGTTGTCAATTTAAAGACACTAAGTGTACATATGTTATCAACTCAGAGACATTAAGTATATATGTGTTGTCAATTTAGAGACACTAAATGTACATGCGTTGCCAGTTTAGAAACACTAAATGTACATGTGTTGTCAACTTAGAGACACTAAGTGCTTAAATGTTGTCAATTTAAGGACGCTAAGCTTACAAGCGTCCTTAATTTAGGGATGCATAAACAAAGAGTGTCTCTAAATTGGAGACGCATAAGAAATAAATGTCATAAAATTAAAGACTTATAAACAACAAGCGTCCCCACTTTAAGGACGCTTTTAGCAAAAGAGTCTTAAATAAATGTTACCAACACATAACTTTTGTGTCGTAAAAAAATGAGGCGACATCACTTTTACCAACGCAAGTGGCGACACTTTATGATTCATCGGTAAAAAATTTAGTGACACTAATTAGTGTCGTTAAATGAGTAAATTAATGTCGCTAAACACACAATATCTTGTAGTGATACATGGACAAGTTAGGGTACTATTATTGAGAAATACTAAGTTACATGACTACATGCACAATATGTTTGTTTGCATGCATGATCATCCGCATCACAACAATTTTAAATATAATTGAAGTTATGGGATTGTTAGAGGTTATTGGTTAACGGTGTGGAAATCGTAGTTCATTTTTAAACGAGCCATACTAGAGTTTCCCATATGTGCCGATATATGATTATGAATGGACTAGTGCGTCCATCCAAAATGTACTGTTCTGCTGCCACCATATAGAAGAGTCTAATTTAACGAGTCCTTACTACTTTACTAATAATAATTATTATTAATTCCTATTTAATAGTAGAATATATCATCTGAGGTTTATATTTATTATATACGAATAAGTATAAAATATTCTTAGAAAGAACAAAAGTCCTACAGAAAGAAGAGAGTATCTCCAATGAGAATATGGAAGTGATGTGGATATACCCCACTTAAGACTGAATAGACATTGAAACAAAACCATTATCTCTACTCTCTCTCTCTATATATATATATATATATAAAAGTCGGAGGAGAGAGAAAGTTTAAAAGTTACCTCATCTCACCATTCTATTTTTCTATTTTTCTCAATTTTTTATTTTTTGTTATTTATCTATTTATTATTTCAAGAGATATAATTATATTTTACGCGTACATTTATTAATAATTAATAGTGGTTATCTTATTATTAATAGATCGAGTACGTTGAACTTGAAATCATAGGTAAATACAAGGAGTTGAGTTATTTTTTGTTATTCATTTATTTATTATTTCAAGAGATATAATTATACATTATGTGTACATTTATTAATAATTAATAGTGGTTATCTTATCATTAATAGATTGAGTACGTTGAACTTTAAATCATGGGTAAATACAAGGACTTGAGTGTAGTGCAAGTTACATTCCTTCTATAAATTTCAACTCTCATCTATTCTTCTTGCAATCGACTTGGTTTTTTTTTCCTTCACCATTCAAAAAATCACAAAAAAACCAATTTTATTATACCTAACCTAAGATTCCTCCAGTTCTCAACCAATTATCACCCAATAAATTCAAGATAGGATCGATGGATTTCAACATCGCCATTACATTCAAAAGTTGTTCTACTTACCCATAGCTTCATGCATCCAGTGATATAACAACCATTCACAACGCTTATAAGCTAAACCACTTTTGATCGCCCTCCTTTATGTATGTTTGCTCTATATTGGATCTAATCGTTTGGTATGTTTTCCATAAGTTCAAGACTGAAGTGAATCATTATATCTATAACACAAATCAATAATCATGTGACCTTTATGCTGCCTTTGTTATGTTGTCTGTTGGTTTAGATTCTTCAATTGGAGTGAACAGACGATATGGAGGAATTTATATTTAACGGTTATAGTGGATCAATATACACTACTGCATGGGATTACCATTGCTTAAAGATATTATTCGATCCATAAAATGCTTCAAAAGCTACAAAATGCAATATAGTGTTTTGCTATTTCTTATTATTATTGTTCTTTTATGAACCTTTTGTTTGACTCGATGAGAATAACTATGAATATAGTGTTTTATAATTTATTTATTTATTTATTTATTTATTTATTTATTTATTTTTTATTATTATTATTATTATTATTATTATTATTATTATTATTATTATTATTATTATTATTATTATTATTATTATTATTATTATTATTCTGCGCGAAGCGCAGGGAAACAACTATTGTAAATATATATTTCAAATGTACAGCTGATGTGGCGTGAAAAGATATTCAATGTCTATTCTCAATGTCTACTTCTAGACGAAGCATTCAATAGTCACGTCAACAATTCTCTCTAAAATATATAGCAAAACCAATAATGTTTTAAATAGAAATTGGAATCCACATTGACCATTAGAGAGCATTGTTGAACTTCAACGTCTATTCAAGCCTTTAATGATGGACATCCTCTCCGTGTTGCTAACGGAGCATCAATCAATACCGACAATCCACATTTACCATTGGAGATTATGTCACCCTTTTCATAGCTCAGACCCTCGTGATACTTATCCGCATATTTCTTTTGTCTGTCCTGTGCTGCCCGAAGTCTCTGTCGAATATGCCTAATCTTCTCTGCGTGATCAACAACTATCTCTAGCCCAATCGTCGTTGTATCCTCGGGCGCTGCCAACACGCAGGTGATCTGCAGGGTCTGTCATACATCGCCTCAAACGGAGGCATCCCGATACTCGCCTGATAGCTGTTATCATAAGCAAACTCACACAGCGGTAAATAATCCTCCCACGAACCTTCAAATTGCAAAATACAAGCCCTAAGCATATCTTCCAAAATCCGTATCAGTCTCTCAGACATTTCGTCTGTCTGAGGATGGTAAGCTGTACTAAATTGCAACCTGGTGTCAAACTGCTCCTGCATTGCCTCCCAGAATTTCGAAGTCAACCTATGATCTCGGTCATATACAATAGAGACTGACACCCCATGCAATCTAACGATCTCTCTCTCGAAAATAATGCTCAGCTGTGGGAACGAATATCTCACAGAAATAGGAATGAAATGTGTCGATTTCGTTAGTCTGTCAATCATAACCTAAACCGCATCGTGTCTCCTCGTAGTCTGCGGTAACCCACTGACAAAATCCATAGTGACGTGCTCCCATTTCCACTGTGGAATTGGTAGTGGTTGTAGTAAATCGCCTGGTCTCCTGTGCTCAACCTTAACTTGCTGGCAGATATGACAACTCCTGACGTACTCGCCAACGTCGACCTTCATCCCTGGCCACCGGAATAATCGCCTCAAATCGTGATACATCTTGGTTCGACCAGGATGAACCGTGTAGCGAGACCTGTGTGCGTCCTCCAAAATTATGTCCCGTATCTCAGGAACTGCAGGTATCCACAACCTCCTCCGGTGTCTCAAACACTGATCCGTCGACTCTACCCAATTCCGTACACTCCGGATCCCGAGCCATACCACTGAACCGCTCATAAAGCCCATCAGTCCTTTGACACTCGGCAACTCGCTCAATAGATACCGTCGGAACTCTCATCTAACAAAAATGTGTGGCTCGGTCATAGTAAAAACATCGATCAGGCACATAACTGACGCTGCCTATAGTAAGCCATGCTCGTGTGTCATATGTCGCACTACAATCTGACTGTCAATACCACTCCTGCTCAATGCGTAAGCTACGACGTTCGCTTTCCCTGGGTGATACTCAATAGTGAAGTCGTAGTCTTTCAGTAACTCAAGCCATCTCCTATGACGCATGTTTAGATTTCTCTGAGTGAAAATGTATTTCAAACTCTGATGATCAGTGTAGAGTACGAACTGCTCTCCATATACATAATGTCTCCAAGCCTTCAGTGCAAAAATGACTGCTACAAGCTCCAAGTCATACACTGGTTAGTTAACCTCGTGGGGTCTCAATCGTCGGGACAAGTAAGCTACTGGTCTACCTCCTGCATCAAAACGCATCCCAGTCCAATGCTCGATGCATCCGTATACACTGATAAACTCTGGCCCGGCTGTAGCAATGTCAACAGTGGCGCGAAAGTCAATCTCCTCTTCAACTCCCAAAAAGCTTGCTCACACTCCTCGGACCAATCAAATCTGACATCCTTCTTAGTCAGTCTAGTCATTGGTGTTGCAATCGAGGAAAAGCCCTGTACGAAGCGACGGTAGTACCCTGCTAGTTCCAAGAAACTCCGAACGTCTAAAGCAGACTCGGGCGTCCTCCGGTCAATAATTGCATGAATCTTCTCTGAATCCAAAAATTGCTAATTACGTGTCCCAAAAATCTTAATGCACTAAGCCAAAAATCACACTTGCTAAATTTTGCGTACAGTCTATGCTCTCTCAATGTCGTCAAAACCACTATGACATGACTCGCACGCTCCTCACGAGTCTTTTGTAAATCAAGATGTCATCAATAAAGACGATGACATATCTTTCCAAGTATGGTCTCAAGACTCTATGAATCAAGTCCATGAAGATCGTCGGGGCATTAGTCAGCCTAAAAGGCATAACTATAAACTCAAACAATCCATATCTTGTACTAAAAGTTGTCTTCTTAATGTCCTCTTCTCGAATCCTCAACTGATGATAGCATGAACGCAGATAAATCTTCGAGAAGAACTTGGCGCCAGTCAAACGATCGAAAAGATCGTCGATCCTGGGGAGTGGGTAACGGTTCTTAACTGTCACCTGATTTAACTTGCGGTAGTCTATGCACATCCTCATTGAACCATCCTTCTTCTTCACAAATAATACCGAGCTCCCCAGGTGACATGCTAGGGTGAATAAAACCCTTCTCCAGTAAGTTATCCAACTGCCTCCCGACCTCGTCATGCTCTGACGGTGACATCCGGTAAGGTCTGCTAGCGATCGGCGGAGTTCCTGGTATCAACTCAATGATGAACTCAATCGCTCGTGGTGGTGGAAATCCTGGTAAATCATCTGGAAATACGTCGATAAAGTCTCGGACTACTGGAACATCTTCAATCCTGACTTCATGCTTAACCTCCGGCTCGACTATCGTTGCAAATGCCACCATCTCCTGAGTCGTAGCTAGTCGGCCTCTAGTAATGGGTAGTATTATATCGACTCCAGTAAACGTGAACTCTGGAATCCCCAGAACTCGAAACGTGATGGTCTTATGAAAACAATCAAGCTGCGCATGATATGCAGCCAACCAGTCCATCCCTAAAAGTGCGTCAAACTCGAGGTACTCTAAGACACGTAAGTCTATTGGCAATTGATGTCCATCTACCTCTATCGTATAGTCTTGACATATCCTGTTAGGGTATATCTTATCCCCAGCGGTCGTACTGAGGACAAGGTATGTGTCTAGCGTCTGTGATGCTAACCCTAACTCTCTACCATGCGTCCGAAAATAAATGATAATGTACTACCAGAATCTATCATAACATGCATTGGTCTACCCATAATAGATAACGTACCTTTGACGAGATGTCTGCCGGCATCTCGATCTGGCTGCTTGCGACTGTATGTGCTCTCTTCCTGGTCTGGCCCTACTAGGCTCCTGGTAATTTCGGTGGTGTCCTGCCATCAGCTTTCAGGTGCCCTTTCTGACCACAACAATGACATCGACGTCTCTCCTGCCAAGCCCCAAATCTCTGACCCTGACCCTAGTCTCTTTGACCCCTGTCACGGCCTCCCTAATCCCTATCCTGACGGTACTGTTGTGGCTGATGTCATTGCTGCTCTGTGGATGCAGGTGTTAAGGCATGCGTCTGCTGCCTATCCTCGTACTGAAACTGGCTATCTCGGTGATCAACCTTACGGTCCCTATCTCGTCGATCATTTCGGCGACCTCTATCAAGCTAATATCTCTGTCTCTTTAGTCTTTGATATGACCGAGAACTCTGACCCGCCTGTATTGTAGTGCATGTCGTACGCTTCCCCTTTCTCTCCAAGAGTAGTGTCTCATAAGAAAATGCTCGATCATACACCTCCTTAAGAGTAGTAGCACCTGTCGAGACTACCCGTCAGCAATCCGCTCATCAACACCACGTACGAAATAGTAAATCTGAAGCGTATATGTGCCCGCTACATCCATCGAGAACCGTAATAGGTATCGGTACCGCTCCATGTACTGCGTCAATGAGCGGTTACCCTGTCGTAGAGCCAAAAATCCTCTCTCAATCTCGGCCTCACCTGCATGGGGATGAACTCGTCATAGAATAACTCTCGAAACTTCGCCCATATCGCTGGCTCCGGGTGGATATCCAGATAAGTCATCCACCGAACCGTTGCATGACCTCTCAGACACGCTCCGGATAAACGTGCATGTATGCTATCATCATTCTGCAACAGCTTATGGAAACGCTCATGTGAAACTATCCACTTCCCTGCTGCCTCAGGGTCTCCACCTCCGTAGAAGTATCCCGGCTGAAACTTCATAAACTCTCTAACAAGCTTTCGCCTCCGGGATCGAGACGAATGCGAAAGTGGCAGGAGCTGTAGTAGCCATCGGCTGCTCGGTAGTCATAGGTAGGGGCGTAAGAGTTGAAGTCTCTAACGGTATCACAATAGCTGGCGAGACTCCCTCAGCCCGTGTCTCTAAAAGTGGTGTATCAGTAGGCATATGTGATGTTAATGGGGCGACGGGTGTCTGTACCGTAAGTGCGACTAGGACGTGGGAGCTAGTGTTGCTGCCGTGGCGGCTGTCGCGGCCTGAGCCCTAAGCAGCTGGAGGATCTCTGTCAACTGGGCATCGTGTGCGGTGAGTCGATCCTCAATACTCTCGAGTCGACACGATAGTAGTCGCGGTGTCCCTTGAGGGATCACTAGTATGTCCTACCTCAAGCTGTGTCGAGGGCTCTCCGTACATCGTGATATGTATCGAAAAACGTGCATCGGATCAGCCTCGGTATATATACGTTTAATATATCATTTACAATAAAACATAACACGTGTATAAACCACCATCACTTCCCAACTAGAGTTCTAAGGCAAGTACATCGGGTTTCCACATCTAAATTTTAAATTTTTAAGTCTCATGCTATTTCAGTTAATTTCCCGAGGTTCCTCGAACTCTCGCTCTGAAACCATTTGTGGTGGCCCCATATCCCGAGGTCGCCACGTGAGGAGGCGCGGCCCCACGGTCCTGTCAGATCCTTGACCTACTGGGTCCCATACGCCACTAACGTCCCTTGTTACATTATAACTACTCATTATGCATGTTTAGCTCATTTCGTAATCAATTTAGTTTGACAGTATAATCATTTTTATAGCATTAAAAATAAAACAACGAAGTCTTAAATTTAAAAACAAGTAAAACAATTAGATTTATTATCGTAATAAGCATCATTTTAAGAGCAACACCTATTATGGAAAAACTCGGGAAAATACTTTGTATCTAGACGACAATACTAAGCAGTAATATATACAAGTACAGTGTCTATCCAGTCTCCCAATACCCAAAAGTAAAGCAAAATATCAAAATCGCACGTACTAGTAGGTCCTCTCGATCGCGGGCAATCAGATAAAGTCGCCCAAAATCCCCTTGCCCCTACTAGCACTAGGATCTGCACTCGACCATCACAAAAAGCAAGATGGAGAGTACAATTAGTAAGATTCCAACGAAGTATGCCGAGCATTTACAAGAAAATAAACAGATACCAATAAACATGTCAAATAATCATGCGGAAACTAAACATGCAACCGTGCTAAGATCATCACATGAATAAATAACACGAGAGAAACAAAGTGTGTACTCGTCCCGTCAGACTAAACTGTACTTCGGACCCCCAGGATCCTTTCGGTGGGTGCCCCCACTTCCTTTCACTTGGTTCCTCGCAGGGCTTGCCCGACACGTGCACCCTTGCAACTCGGGTTGCAATTCACCGAATGCCTCATCACACGTGCTACAACATAGTGTGCCATAACCAACCCAAATGTATCACGGAATAAAGTACAATAATAAGGAATATGAAATCAACGATGGAACATTAAACCCCTCAGTGACTTTCGGATGAAATCTTACGTACCTCCAAAACGCACTCCGAGGTCCCACTCACGTCTCGAGATACGTGACCGACTCTCGATTGTGTTATCCTAAGTTTCTGGCGTCCCATTAAACTATTTTAACTAGTTTAGAGTCAAATTAAGTGAATTTATGATGTGTGGCCAAATTATGAAAATTTTCATTTCAAAAACTTTTGGTTTGACACCCTTTTCGAGTTATACCGGGGTGTCAACGGACGAAAAATTCTCGAATACCATTTTTCTACCTTTTTCTCATTTTTTATAATTTTTCCTGATTTTTCTGGATTTTTTCATAATTTTCTACATATTTTTCTTATTTTCTGTAATTTATTAAATTTTAAATTACTTTTAAATTATATTTTAATATTTATATTATTTAAAGTAGATGGTTAGGTCCGTGGACCGGGTTTGACCTGGTTTGGGCCACCAAGGTCGGGTCCAGTTGGGCCCACCCGGGTCGGGTCCAATTGGGATCGACTCGACCCCACTGAGTTGGGCTGGGACCGGCCCAACCGAGTTGGGCCTGGACCGGCCCACGGCCGCACGCACGCACCGCGTGCGTGCACCCTTCCCCCACCCCATCTTCTTCTTCTTCTTTCTTCCCAGAGACGTTCTCTGGTTCTCTTTTTTTTTTCTCTTCTCTTTCTCCCCATTGTGGTTTGGGTTGGGGTTACTCTCCACCCCAACCCCCGGTGGACTCGATGGCGGGGGAGACACCCTTGCCATCCCCACCGTGACTGGTTCGGCCTTCATGGCCGAACCCCTCGTGGCCACCGTGGCCGACTCACCGAAAACAACCACAAGAGCAATGACTTACCTTCTTCCCAGCTTTCCGCGCTCTCTTCTCTCCTTCCCGCTTCCTCCTTCTCCTCCTCCTCCTCCTCCTCCTCCTCCTCCTCTTTGTTTCTTCTTCTTCCTCTCACTACCAGGTGTGTGTGTTGTGTATGTATGGGTTTGTGAGTGTGAGAGAGAGAGATAGTGACGCGAGGGAGAGAAGTGGCGTGAGGGAGACTTCAAAAATGATGATGGAGTGTGGGATGGAGTGTGAATGGGTTAAGCTAGTTGACTTGACCAATCTCCTTTTTTTTCCCAACTTAGTGAACCCGCAGTTCGCTCCTCAGTCTCCGTCTCGACACGTTTCTCAGGGCGAACACCCGTTACACTATCTCGCTCGATTCTATGATATAAATACACACATGCGATGCTAGATAAATAACTTGGTATATAAAATCACAAATAGACAAACAATCACGTAAAGTTACTATTTACCTATTCAGGCGTGCCCTGACCTATATGCGGCATCCACGTGGATCTGAGCTGTCGTCCAGGTCTGAAAATAATTAATAATAACGGCGGACCGTTACACTCTTAGTCTCCAAGAAAACTTTATAGCAGAGACTTCCTCTTCGGACTCCTCGCTAGGCTATCGACCATGGCGCCGCTAGCAGGCTCTCTCGACTTTTGTTTATTGTCCATTTTTAGGTTTATTTTTAGTTTTTATATTTTTCTCTCTACTTATTTATTTTTGCCTCTTCCTTTCTAGTCATGTTTGTGTTAAGAAAATCGGTTTGAGTGGAAGATCTGAGATCTTCACATAAAAGCATAGAGAAGAGTATTTTGAAGGATCAAGTAGTATAAAGCTTCGCCTCGCCATATCCACTTGATGTCCAAAACAAGTTCTACGGCGAAAGGGAATAAAGGTTCTTTTAGAGGAGAACAAATCGAATGTCGATCCTCGTGACACTATTACTCTTAGCGTTTACCTCTTGCTCTCGACACCATTTGATCTCTCTTCTCTAATATGTAAGATTTGAAAGAGATGGGTGCTACATAAAGTTTTGATGGAGTTTGATGTTGGAGAAGAGGGTTTTGGGTGGTCTCTCTTCTATTTGGTATAAACTTTTTGTAAGCATTTGATTAAGGTTGAGGTTAATGTCTCGCTGTTAAGGTTTGTTTTCTTATTGAGGGATTTTCTCCAAGCTGTTTCTGGCTTTCTCCCCCATTAATTAGGCCTTAAAGTCCATGGATGGCAGATGTAGTGAGGTTTATCACCTTTGTTATTCTTGTGTAGACCGAGCGTCAACATTTTTATCAATGCAATTCTATTACGCCTTGACAAAAAAAAGTATAACAATTTTTTTTTCTTTTTTATTTATAATAGATTACTTATCATCTAAGTATCTCATTCTTATATAGATAAGTATAATATGTAGGTATTATTATGGGCCTTATTTTGTAAACTAAATATTCAATTTATTAGGAGAGATGAAATTGAGTATTTGCACTTTTTGTGTACGTGGATAGGTCTTGGACACCAAGTAGTTCAAAGGTAGGGAAATTCATATGATCTTAGTGACAATTGAGACACTTGCTTTTATTGGCTTCTAATTAGCTAAGATATGACATTTGTTACTATTAATATTAAATCATGATTTTTTTCATTTTTTTTTGTTTTTGATAAGAAAGAAATAACTTTTGCACCTACTAAGGTTTAGACTTGCATGACATCTCACTTTCAAATTTCATTCCATACAATTGGGTCATCCAACTAATTGGTAAATAAGGATTAATATATCGATTGGTGTTAAAACTAATTTGTAATTGATGAACTTAATCAATATATATTGTATGCTAAACGCTAGTCAACAATATGGTCTAGGTTCTGTTTGGTAAGCACAAACTAGCTGATCAGCTAGCTGATAAACTAGTTTATTTGTTAAGTTGTGTTTGGTTTGTAGCTTATTTTAAAAATAATCTAGATGATAAGCTCCCAATTGAAATGCTACTCCTAGTAGCGTTTGAACCGAAAATTCGCCATTTCTCCCATTATACCCTTATTTTTACTTGTATTAATAAATTAATGCCCTTGCAAATTAGTAAAAACAAAATACGCAAATACTTAAACGAACCCCTTGAATATTAATACCTGCGATTATACCCAGATAGAGTTGACCAATGCGAAACCAGCATTTTAAACTCTTCTAGGCTAGACCAACAATTATATAATACATTATTAAAACTTATTGAATTTAAAATTGACATATAGCTTAATATTGTTAATAAGAAAATAGTGATTAATAATTAACTAAATATTATAAAACAAAGAATTTCACTAAAATTAAAAATCATTACATATTAATTTCTTAATTATAGATAATCTTGTTAGATATTTATTACATATTAAATAAGTTTTAACAACGTCGAGTATAAAAATATTTTTAGATGTTATAAAAATATTTTTAAATGTAGTGTTCTAGTTATGGGCTATCCTACATATTTTAAATTTTTTTTTTCCTAATCTACTATTTTTTTAAGTTATAGAGATACTTCTATAGAAATGAAGAATATTCGCAATAATATCGCTTCTCAGTTGTGGATGATGCGTTAGGTATATGTATAGTTATCCAAGTCGTTTATTGTATTTTATTTACATGTGTTTATTTTTTAGGAATTCTTATAAATTAATATAGAGCTATTTTCATGTAAGCATTTATGGACACACATAGTTTAGTTTTCTAAATAATATAAATTATTTTATGGTATTAATTTATATTTTGTAAATAAAATACATTAATTATATAATTATATAATTAATATACTTAATTGTGGCATATGTCTTTTATTGTCATTTTACATTTATCAGCTAATCAATCAGCTATTATTCCAAACAGTTTTTACTTGATCAACTAGATTATCAGTTTTCCGCTACCAGCTAGTAAATTATCAGCTATCAGCTAGTTTATCAGCTATCAGCTAGATTATCAGCTAGTCTTGTCAAACAGAGCCCTAGGCTAAGGTTTACTCAGGTCGATCGTAGATCAAAGTTGGTCTAACATGCAAAAATTTTCAATGGTCAAAGAAGTCAAGGCTACTGTAATTTATCAGGTTAAGAAAAAGTCGTTGGGTTGCCACATGTTAGCTACATGCAGGGGACAAAGAAGTCCATAATTATCTCTTACAGTTTTTTAATTTTTTAATTTTTTGTTGTGCTTTTTATTCGTGTTGCAGGGAAGAAGATTGTTAGATGAAGATTTATTTGAGAGAAACTCAATTATAGAAAATGGGATGCAAATGAAGGAATTTCATATATCCACTTTGTTGTATCTTAGTAGAGCATTAGAAAATTGGTGATTAATTGCATGCATTTTTTGAGTTTAAACAGGACTGATTGGTGGAAGTCATGTAAAGACTCAAGCCCAAGCGTTGGGATGAGCCCTAAGCCTCGAACATCACTGCAGCAAGAGCCTATAAACTAGGAAGTCCACAATAATTGGCAAGAATCCAGCCAAGTATATCAACTAAGCGTAGGCAAGTTTACTAGGAATTGATATGTTTATGATTTAGCAGCAGTAGATAATTATGTAATTAGATATGAAAGATATGAGACGAGATGACTGTAGCAAGTTCTTATTTGGGTTTATAAATGGAAAGCAAGAATCAACTTGTAGAGTTATCTCATGAACCGGAGCTGTTTATGTATGTAGCTGTTTATGTAACTGTTTTATGTACACTGATGTATGTGGTGTAATGTACTACAGGTTTATCTTAGCTTATTCTAGGCAATTGTAACTGGGGTGTACAATGTACACCATATTAGTTTGTATATATACAATGTACAATGTAATTTCGATGAACATTGAATAAGATTGAAAAGTTCTTCTTGTTCTTCACTGATTCATTGTGTACTGTTATATTAATCAATTTGATATGTTTTGGTCATTGATTCACTATTAGTGTTTGAATCTGTTCATGGTATCAGATCAGGTTATACTGTTCTTGATTTGTGTTGTTTCTGGTTGAATCGAGTGTCTAATCATGGCATCTTTTCATGGTTCTTCAAGTTCTTCAATTCGAAATGGAGCGGGGAGAGCTCCTAAAGCAAGTGATCTTGGAATTGAAAGTCCTTATCTTCTTCAAGGTTCCGATCATCCTGGTATGGTACTTGTCTCCAATTCTCTTACTGGTTCGAATTACTTGTCTTGGAGTCGAGCTATGATGATTGCATTAGGTGCAAAAATAAAGATTGGTTTCATCGATGGTAGATGTTTAAAACTAGATTCCGCTGATCCTAATCTGGATCGATGGATCAAAGTGTATTATATGGTTACTTCTTGGATCTTGAATTCTATTTCAAAGGATATTGTTGAAGCTTTCCTTTATACAACTTCTTCTTTTGATCTATGGAATGAATTGAAAGAAAGGTTTGGAGAATGTAATGGTCCTCTTTTGTATCAATTGAAACGAGATATTGCTTCTAAAAGTCAAGGAGATCTATCACTTTCACAGTATTATACAAAACTTAAGAAACTTTGGGATGAACTGAGCTGTTTAGTCCCTTTACCTGTGTGTGAATGTGGAGCTTCAACAGCATTGGCTATTCTGGAGTGTAATGATAGGCTGATGCAATTTTTGATGGGCTTGAATGATATGTATGATCATATTCGTAATCAAATATTGGTGATGGATCCATTGCCAAGTATAAACAAAGCTTACTCTATGGTTCTTAGAGTTGAAAAATAAAAGGAGGTACATGTTAGCTATTCACCTGTGATAGATACAACCATGATGATGAAAATTACCAAGATGAATTCAGGTGGTTCAACCAATGTTCATAGGTTTGCTGGAAAAGGAAATCAAAAGAAATTTGTCAATAAAGATGATCTGTTTTGTGATCATTGTAAGGCAAAAAGGCATACAAAAGAGACTTGTTTCAAACTTCATGGATTTCCATATTGGTACAAGAAAGACCCTGACAAGAAGCAGATGTCAAATAATTCAAGATCTTTTGTGAATTTGATGGAATCACCTCTGGATATACAAGATGCAGGATCTCCTCAATTCAAAGATTTTCACTAATATAGCAAAATGATACAAAGACAAGGGATTGAGAATTTCATGAAAGGAAAGTCTGTTTTAGCTGAAGGAGCTTCTACACATGTGAATTCGGTTATATCTGATTTTACAGGTAGCTCATATACAAGACTTTCTAGTTCTTGTTCCTCTTTTAATTCAGATGCTTGGATTGTGGATAGTGGAGCAACAAATCATATGTGTACTAGCTATGATTTGCTTGCTAATGTCATTGTCTTAGCTAAACCAGTTATGGTTTGTTTACCTGATGGACATACTAAAGAAGTTAATTGCATCGGAGATGCGAAGCTGAGTTCAGACTTAGTTCTTTCTTCCCGTTTACATATAAACACATTCAAGTATAATCTTTTGTCGGTTAGTAAGTTACTCTCCTCTACTAAACTGACAATTGAGTTTTATCCATCGTTTTGTGCTATACAGAACATTGAGAGTTCTCAAGTTCTAGCTGTGGGAAGGATAATTGGAGGACTATACATACTGGATTCCAGTTCCTTTCATAAAGATGTCATTGCTTCATTTGTATCTCCAACAGAATTATCACTAGCTTACTGTAATAATGCTACTGATACTTTTTCATGGCATTGTCGATTGGGGCACCCCTCTGTTAATGTAACAAGACAACTTGATTTGTTACTTAACAGTCATTCAAATGTAAGACATAATGTACCTTGTGATGTTTGTCACATGTCCAAACAATGCAGATTGGTTTTTCCATTGAGCTTTATTCAAACTGCTTATCCTTTTAGTTGTTACATATGGATATCTGGGGACCATATAAACAGTCTTCTATTCAAGGAGCTCATTATTTTTTTACTATTGTAGATGATTTTAGTCGATTCACATGGACATTTTTTATGAAACATAAGTCCTTGACAGGCAACATCATCAAACAGTTTATAGTTTTCATTCAAACTCATTTCAAGACCTCAATTCAAACCATTAAGACTGATAATGGTACTGAGTTTTGTAATAAAGATTGTCATGCTTTGTTCTCTGGTTTGGGAATTGTTCATCAAAGATCAACACCATATACACCTCAGCAAAATGGTGTGGTTGAAAGAAAACATAGACATTTGTTGCAAGTTACAAAAGCCTTGATTTTTCAGTCTCATTTGTCCACAAAATTCTGGGGTGATGTTGTTCTTACTGCCACATACATCATAAACAGATTACCTTCTCAGTTATTGAAATGGAAGTCTCCTTATCATCTTTTGTTTGGAAGGATACCAAATTATTCATCTTTGAAGACTTTTGGTTGCTTATGTTTTGCTACCAATATTTCACCAAGTAAAACCAAGTTGGATTCACGTGCTCCTAAGTGTGTCTTCCTTGGTTATTCTCATGCTCAAAAGGCTTATAGATTGTACAACATGGCCACACATACATGCTTTGTTTCAAGAGATGTGATTTTCTTTGAAAAATAGTTTCCTTTTCATAAAGATACTGCAAGTTCAAGTTGTCCTGTGCCTATCCCTTTGGTGATAATTCTGATTACTTGAGAGATATTCCAGCTCCCGTTGCTCCTACATCAACTGTTGTACCTCATTCTCAAGAATTACCTGCCGATGAAACATTTTTTGATGTCCCTGAAGCTGTTTCATCTATGCCTACTAATGCTACATTAGTACCTCCTACTAATGATGACTTACATGAAGATGTCCTGCCTCCTACTGTTGTTATTACTAGGAAAAGTACTCATGCTATTCACAAGCCTCTTTGGATGAATGATTTTGTTCTAAACAATGTACAAACATCAGTTTTTCCTCCTGCAATGGTTCCTTTGTCTACTGGTACTCCTCCTACATTTCCTTTTATTCATTCTCCAAACATTACTGTTGATTACAAGTGTTTCTTAGCTGCTATTTCAAACATAAAGGAGCCTACTACTTATATTCAAGCTCAGCATGATCCTGTTTAGGATAGAAGCAATGAATAAGGAGTCATAAGCTTTGGAAGCCAATGGTACTTGGAGTCTTACTACC
The DNA here is from genome assembly GCA_039657365.1 of Stephania yunnanensis. Classification (NCBI taxonomy): domain Eukaryota; kingdom Viridiplantae; phylum Streptophyta; class Magnoliopsida; order Ranunculales; family Menispermaceae; genus Stephania; species Stephania yunnanensis. The sequence continues at coordinate 34,370,322 of CM077585.1, read as the reverse complement.
CTACCACCTGGTAAAAAAGCCATTGGTTCTAAGTGGGTTTACAAAGTTAAACTTCATCCTGATGGTTCCTTGGATAGGTGTAAAGCTCGTTTGGTTGCAAAGGGCTTTAACCAAGTTGAAGGTGTTGATTATACTGATTCTTTTTCTCTTGTTGCCAAGAATGTCACTATTAGGATTGTTTTATCCTTAGCAGCTGCTCGAGATTGGCCTTTACATCAATTAGATGTTAACAATGCCTTCTTACATGGCTATATAGATGAAGATGTTTACATGAAGCCTCCTGATGGTTATAAGTTGGCTTCATCTAATCAAGTCTACAAACTTCAAAGATCCTTATATGGTTTAAAGCAAGCTTCTCGACAATGGAATCATGAGCTTACATCTAAACTTCACTCTTTTGGTTTTATTCACTCTGCTCATGATCCCTACTTGTTTACTTACAACACTACTGGTCAATTTTTGGTGTTGCTGGTTTATGTTGATGATGTCCTTCTTACTAGTACTTCACTTGAGTTGATTAATCAAGTTAAGACATTTTTACATACATTGTTCACCATCAAGGATCTTGGTCATGCTCGTTACTTCTTAGGTTTGGAATTGGTTAGATCTTCCTCAGGTCTTTATGTTCATCAACGCAAGTATGTTCTAGATTTACTTAATGATGCTGGTCTTACCATGGCTAAACCAACTGCTACTCCACTCCCTCGTGACTGCAAGTTTACTAATGTTGATTCACCTTTGTTCATTGAAGTTGATAGATATAGAAGACTCATTGGTTGTCTTCTTTACCTGGGATTCACTCGTCCTGACATTACTTATGCCACACAGCAATTAAGTCAGTTTGTTCAAGCCCCTACAGAGCAACATTGGTCTGGTGCACTTCATGTTTTAAGATATCTTAAGGGTACTCCTTCACAGGGTCTGTTTTTCCCTGTTCAAATGGATCTCTCTGTTATTGCTTACTGTGATTCAGATTGGGCACCTTGTCCTCTTTCTCGGAAATCTCTTACTGGTTATTGTGTGTTCATTGGAGCTTCTTTGATCTCTTGGAAAATAAAAAAAATAAGCTACTGTGTCCAAGTCCTCTGCCGAAGCTGAATATTGTAGTTTGTCTACCACGGTTTGTGAATTACTATGGATTTCATATATCCTTAAGGACTTAGCTATTCCTACTTCTCTTCCAATACCTCTGTGGTGTGATAATCAAGTTGCAATACATCTATCTGCTAAACCTTTTTTCATGAACGTACCAAGCATTTGGAAATTGATTGTCACTTGGTTAGACATCAATTCAAGTCTGGTTTTGTTCTTCCAAAGTATATTTCCACTCGGTTACAGTTGGTTGATTTGTTTACCAAGTCTTTACCAGCTCTTTTGTTCTCTGATTTATTGTCCAAGATGGGTCTATGTGATTGGCATAGACTTCCATCTTGAGGGGGGGATGTAGAGTTATCTCATGAACCAGAGCTGTTTATGTATGTAGTTGTTTATGTAACTGTTTTATGTACACCGATGTATGTGGTGTAATGTACTACAGGTTTATCTTAGCTTGTTCTAGGCAGTTGAACCGGGGTGTACAATGTACACCATATTAGTTTGTATATATACAATGTACAATGTAATTTCGATGATCATTGAATAAAATTGAAAAGTTCTTCTTGTTCTTCACTGATTCATTGTGTACTGTTACATTGATCAATTTGATCTATTTTGGTCATTGATTCCCGTCCTTCTCTATCTCTTTCCATTGTTCTAAATTGGGTTCTGGCTGCTTGTCAATTTTCTATTTTCTAAACGCACTAAAATTTATGCCTCACCTCTCTAAAAAAAAGCCCAACGTACGAGTCACTTTTTTTAAACATTGCTACACATGTTATTTTTTCCTCTCTTACGACTTCAATTTCTTCCAATACTTTTACGTATAAAATTGTTTGACAGATCTCAACCAAATGCCTTACAAGGATGCGGACTATTATGTTGCTCATACTACATATCAGCCCCGTATTACGCGTGCATAGCCAAGTTTGATCACCACGCATGCAGTGATAGCTGAGATCAATGTCATTATATAGGACATATAAGATCATTCAAGACTATGTTCGAACCCAACTAGACCACGAATGTCTATGAATGGGATCGAGAATGTTTGTGCTTGTCGACAGCCCGGTCAATTAATTTACCCCTTTTCCTTTCACTTAAATTAAATCTTATTTAATTTAATTTAATTTAATTTTTCTTCTTTTAAATTCTAGTCAATGGATTTTTCTAAGCTTTCAGTTCAACTTCTTCCTTTTTTATTTAAAGATAAAGAAGCTTGAGATATATATATATATATATATATTAACTTTACCACTATTCTATAATACATGGTTGAGATTTTTAAAATCTACCCATATCCCACGATTATTTTATTTTATTATTTTTCTAATTTTGCTGCCAAAAAAAAGTTAGCTTTCTCAAGTTATACTTGTTGGACATTTTTAAAAGAAATGTTTAGTCTCAGATTGATTAGAAACTTCAAGTTTAAAGAGTATATATATATATACTCTTGCACTACAATGTGTGTAAAATAAAAACACAAGTGTTATGAAAAGTAAGCTACACGCACGCGGCGCGCTCATATGGCGCATTTTAGGCGCTTTTATAGGTGCATTTTAGGCGCTTGGCATGAGGCACGTGCACGTGTGTGCATATGTGTGCGAGTTAACCATGGGTAAAACTTTTTACCATTATTTTTTACCACTTTCGAAATTACAATGTGGGTAGTTATTTGATTGACCCACTCAAGCATTGAATGGGTAGTTAATAAACCCATTCAATACTTGACTGAGTTGATGCAGTTGAAACTGCTCCGCTACTCCCTTTTCTTCTCTAACTAGTATTGACCATTGCTCTATAAGAGAATAGGTTTAGGGAGGAAGAAAGACATCTCGAAATTCACCAACATTTGCTCTTGTTTTCATCCTTCACTACTACAAAGTGAAAGCTGAGTTTGCTTCATCGTATCCTTTAGGTTTTTTGTAGACACTTGCAGTGTAGAGAGCTAAATTTCTTTTAGGAAAGTGGTAGTGTTACACACTTTGAAGTCATTGCAAATCCCTCTGGTCTAACATTCTAAAGGAAATTTTTTGCTGTTGTAATGGCTTCGTTAATCAAAGAGCTGTCAGCTAACATTGTGAAGCAGGATCACTTCGATGGAGGAGATTTCCTGAGGTGGCAGAAGCGAGTGCATTTTCTACTGGTGGCGCTTCATCTGGTGTATGTTGGATACACCCTAGCCTATGGAGTCCGATGATGAAACTGTCGAGCAGATCAGGAAGAGACAAAAATGGGAGACGAATGACCACACCAGGAGAGGTCATATTCTGAACGCCATGAAGGACTCACTGTTCGACCTCTACCATGACGTCCCCCTCTACCAAGGAACTGTAGGAGAAACTTGAGGCAAGGTACCATAAGGAGGATGCGATAAGTAAGAAATTCATCATATCAAAGTTTATTAATTTTAAAATGGTTGATGAAAGGTATGTTATGAAACAATTTCATGAAATTGAGAGGATTAGGAATAATTTCTCTTAACACAATCTTGTCATGGATGAAACCATTGTTATGTCTTCAATTATTGATAAACTGCCCCCATCCTGGAAGGAGTTCAAACGAGCTCTTAAGCATAAAAAAGAGGACATAACTCTTGATGAACTAGCTAACCATCTTTGTGTGGAAGAGGATTGTCGCATGCAGGAAAATAAAAAAGAGCAGAATGTTCAGGAGATTTCAAAGGTGCATGTGATGGAAGCAGCAAAGTTCAAAAAACCCCTGCTGAACAGGCCTAACAAACTTGGTAGTTTCAAAAAGTCTGTTTGTTCGGGAAAAACGAACAACCAAAACCAGAATCAAAGAAGCAGAAAGTCAATTGTTAGTTCTGCGGGAAAGATGGCCAGTTCAAGTCTGAATGTTATCATTAGAAGAGGAAGCAAGGAAAACATCATGCTAGCGCTGCAAAAGGTGTAGGAAACGACAATGACAATCTCATTACTATGATTTCTGAAATCGATGTCGTTGAAAATGACACGGCTTGGTGGGTTGATTCTGGTGCTACTCGACATGTCTGGAAGAACAAGAGGTTCTTCAAGACCATGGAGGCAGTAGATGAAAATATTGTCTTGTACATGGGAAATGATGATATTGTCCATGTTAAAGGCATAGGTAGTGTTGATATGAAGTTTACTTCTAGCAAAATTGTAACACTTCACTAAAGTGTATTATGCACTAGAAGTGAGGAAAAATCTGGTGTCGGGTAGTCTTTTGAATAAGTTTAGTTTTAGGCTTATATTTGAGGCTGACAATTTTGTACTCTCCAAGGGAGGCGTGTATGTAGGGAAGGGTTATGCTTATGAGGGCGTGTTTAAGCTCAATGTAATCGCTTTATCTAATAAGAATATTGTTTATGTGTATGGCATTATAGATTAGGACATGTTAATTTTAGAAAATTATATGATATGGTAAATCTGAAATTACTGCCTTACTTTGATAAATATGAAGGAAATTGCAATACATGCATGAAAACAAAAATAACTAGAAATCCATTTCCTAATGTTGAAAGAAATTCAAAGTTGATTGATTTAATACATTCCGATGTATGTGACATACATAGTACACCATCAATAGGAGGCAATAAATATTTTATAACATTTATTGATGATTATAGCAAGTTTTGTTATGTTTATTTGTTGCATTCCAAAGATGAGGCAATGGTTAAGTTTCAGGCCTATAAGGCAGAAACTAAATTTATAATCTGAGACATTTATAAAATGTTTAAGGTCTGATAGGGGAGGAGAGTACTATGATCCAAAGTACTTTGAATCCACTAGAATAATCCATGGGACAACTGCCCCTTATACACCACAACAAAATGGTGTGGTTGAGCGTAAAAATCGTGCTTTAACCGAAATGGTTAATGTTATGCTTTCAAACTCTAGTTTGAGTTGTGGATTTTAGGGAGAGGCATTGTTGATTGCATGCCATATTTTGAAATGAATTCCACGAAAGAGGAATAAAGTCACCCCATATGAGCTTTCGAATAAGCGAAAACCAAATCTTAATTATTTAAGAGTTTAGGGTTGTAGAGCAGTAGTAAAAGTACCTAAACCCAAAAGAGAAAATTGGGTAAATGGGGAGTGGAGTGCATATTTATTGGATATGCACAACATAGTAAGGCAAATAGGTTCATGGTAATTGAGCCTAATAATTCGATTTCAGCGAACACTGTAATTGAATCAAAGGATGCAATCTTTGATGAGATAAGATTTAAATATGTTTCTATTAGTATTTCTGAAGAAACCAAAAAGGGAAGGAAGTCATACAAATTGAAAATGACTAAGTAGTAGAAGTTCCTCAACTTCGAAGGAGCAAACGAGCTCGAAAAATTAAGTCATTTGGTTCTGATTTCTATGCATTCCTAGTTGAATGAAGTAGAGAAATAATAACTAGACAAATTTTGTATTGTTTTAATACGTAGGTTAATCCTCAAACAGTAGAGGAGGCGATGAAAGAAAGATATGCAACTTTCTGGAAAGAGGCATTAAATGATGAGATGGATTCAATAATGGAAAATAACACTTGGGAGCTAGTTGATCTACCTCTTGGGTGTAAACCCATTAAATGCAAATTTCTCTTCAAAAGGAAAAGAAGAGTTGATGGATCCATTAAAAAACACAAAGTGAGACTGGTTGCTAAAGGTTTCACCTAAAAGCATGGAATAGACTATTTTGATTCCTATTCACCATTAGCTAGAATTGCTACTATCAAATTGCTTATTGCAATTGCAGCTATTAACAAGTTGATCATCCACCAAATGGACGTCAAATAGTGTTCCTACATGGAGAATTGGATAAGAAAATATACATGGAACAACTTGAAGGGTTCATAATGCCCGGTCATGAAAATAAAGTGTGTAGATTGCGAAAATCATTGTATGGTTTAAAGCAAGCACCAAAATAGTGGCACCAAAAATTTGACCAAGTTGTACTTGCTTACGGATTCAAAATAAATGAATCTGATAAATGTGTATATAGCATGTTTGATGAAAGAGACAATGGTGTCATTATCCGTCTTTACGTAGATTACATATTGGTTTTTGGAACTGAGTTGGAACAAGTTCAGTTGACCGAAAGGTTTCTTTCAAGCAAGTTTGAAATGAAAGATATGGGGCGAGCTGATGTCATTCTCGGGATTCAGATTGTAAGAGATGAGGGGAGTGTTACTCTAACTCAATCTCATTATATTGAGAAAGTTCTCAATAGATTCAATCATTAGAATTGTGCCATTGTTCCACCCCGCTAGATTCAAGTATTGAGCTAGTGAGAAATACAGGCAATCCAGTTTCACAATTGGAATATTCTAGATTAATTGGGTGCTTAATGTATGTAATGACATGCACTAGGCCGGATATTGCCTTGGCAGTAGGTAAGTTGAGCGTATTTACAATTAATTCAAGCAAGTTGCATTGGTTTTCAATTCGAAGAGTTTTGAAATATCGGATGAAAATAATTAACTATGGTTTATGTTATAGTGAATATCCTTTGGTCTTAGAAGGATTTTCATATGCAAGTTGGATTATGAAAGATCAAAATCATGCATCTACAAGTGAGTGGATTTTCACACTTGCTGGAGGTGCAATCTCGTGGGCTTCAAAGAAGCAAACTTTAATGGTTGGTTCTACCATGGAATCAGAGTTTGTTGCGCTGGCCTCGCTTCTAAAGAAGCTGAATGACTACGTGAATTATTACACGAGATACCATTGTGGCCTAAACGATAGCTCCAATCTCTATCCATTATGATAATGAGACCACATTGGCAAGGGCTTATAGCCAAGTGTACAATGGTAAATCTAGACATATTGGATTGAGACACAGTTGTGTCAGAGAATTGATAACAAGTGGAGTTATCATGATTGACTATGTGAGATCTAGTAAAAACTTGGCAGATCCCCTTACTAAAGGATTGTCAAAAGACTTGGCGAATAAAACATCGAGGGGGATGGGTCTCAAGCCCATGAGTTAAAAGTCACCTATAGTGAAAAATCAACTCGACGCCTAAATTACGTCAAGTATTGAGTTCAATGCAGTCAAAGTTCATTATAAGTGTGACTGTGAGCACTAAATTTTAATAACCATCCTAACGTTGTTAGTGCTCGGTACCTGCATGTAAAGAGATGAGGTTGAGATTATCTTTTAATAGTCTTCTAAAGGTACTTAAATTGCGGGGGTACTAGAATGGAGACTACTTATGTGGATGTGAAGTGCGGCCGCTTCAAGGAGTTCAAGGGCTTGGCTCCAAAGACATTCATGAGAAGATGCAGGACACAAGGCCAATGTTGAATGTGTCAGGATATTTATGGCTATTTGCTGGTGTAAGTTATATGCGTGATATGTTTATGCTACATATCGAATAGAATCATTGGTTCAAAGTTTCTCCACCATGTAATTCTGATACGATGTAATGAACTTTTCAAAAATTAGTGGTTCAAATCGCAAGATACCATTATTTATGCATATAATGTTTGAGATTTCGTGGATTAAATGATCTGATTATTTTGAAAATGGTGGAGGATTGCTGGACATTTTCAAAAAAAATGTTTAGTCCCACATTGGTTAGAAACTTCAAGTTTAAAGAGTATATATATACTCTTGCACTACAGTGTATGTAAAAGAAAAATACAAGTGCTATGCAAAGTGAGCCAAGAGCGCGCGTTGTGCATATGGCGCATTTTAGGCGCTTTTATAGGCACACTTAGCACTTGGCACGAGGCACTTGCACGTGTGTGTATATGTGTGCGAACTAACCATGGGTAAAACTTTATACCATTATTTTTTACCATTTTCAAAATTACAATGCGGGTAGTTATTTGATTGACCAACTCAAGCATTGAATGGGTAGTTAATAAACTCATTCAATACTTGACTGAGTGGATGCAGTTGAAATTGCTTCACTACTCCCTTGTCTTCTCTAACTGATATTGACCGGTGCTCTAAAAGAGAAGAGGTTTAGGGAGGAAGAAAGATATCTCGAAATTCACCAGCATTTGCTTTTGTTTTCATCTTTCACTACTACAAAGTGAAAGTCGAGTTTGCTTCATCGTATCCTTTAAGTTTTTTGTTGACACTTGCAAGGTAAAAAGCAAGACTTTCTTTAGGAAAGTGGCAGTGTTACACGCTTTGAAGTTATTGCAAATCCCTCTGGTTTAACAATACTTTGCTTCGATAACATTATGTCACACCCCGATTTCGGGATACGCACATTCGATTTTGAGATAGACAACCCACAGGCATATAATAAAGTATAACTCTTAAATAAAAAACAAATAGTTGTTTGACAACAAAATATATATTTTATTGTATACACGATAAAAAAAAACAATACATTTTTACTGTGTATAAACTTCTCTTCTTGAATCCTTCGTCCCATAGTTGAACCCATTTAGCTAAATACTTGAAATTGTTAACTTAATGAGCCACCCGCCGTGTAATACTCAAATTACACACCATTAATGCAACACATATAATAAAACATCACAAAAGCATCATATTAAACTATGCACAAGGGCGGAATTTAATATGCGTGAAGCTTAAACCACACCGGTCGACCCAGAGAGTCATGTGCGTTGGCTTAAACTACACCAAGGTTAAATAACAGTATCAATGATGCTCGTCAGGACTTGACCATATTGATGGACTGATAATACCACATCAGTGGGCTTCAAAATGTATGTTGACAAGAATCACACATGTGGATAAACATATATAAGTAATTAGCATAATAATAGTAATAAAAATGCAAAGATGTAAAGGCACATGCATCGAATTAATAATGCATAACAAAGAGGATTACCTTAACAAGAATCACCATCCCCATGTGAGTTACGATATATTTCTTCAACTTTCTCTAAGAGAATGCATTAGTGGAGAGATGTATAAACTAAAAGAAAATGCGAGAATGAATCCCATTCTCATTTCTATTTATAGAGGGAGAGCGACTTAATAAAATAAAAGCCATAATGAATAGATAAAGACAAGGTCCTTGTCAATCATAATTCCAAGATAAACATGAAGGCAACTTCTCATTCTTTTCCTAAAGATGTTAACTGTCATTGTCAATCATAATGTAAAGATAGAATTTATAGAATCTTCTTATTATTTACTAAATAACAAGACCAACTTATCTTTTGCAGATTTAATTTACTAATTTATTTAATTTATGATAATCACCTTGTTACCCCTGGTATTATTTTATTATTTTTAACCTTTTACTAAAATGAATATTTTGTCCCTTAAGCTAACTACTTTTTACTTATCACTATATTTATTTAAATGACTATTTTATCCCTATCATGATATTCTAATTATTTTTCATGATTAATCATAAGATACAAACAAGCAAAAGATGCAAATGACATATGAACAAAATGCATCGCTTAATATTCATCCAAATGCATTAATGTAGTATAATAAAGTATACTAATGTGTGATTCGATAAGCGTAATATGTATCTCGAGGAATATACATAGTGTCTCGAGATTCATAATTTTTAAGGTGTTACATTAGTGCTCTACCTATCTTATATGGTAAGGACAATGAAAACCCCACAAACATTTATGAGGGAATACCAATACAAAGTCAATGAGATGAAACCTAAAGACTCGTTAGAACAAGTCAAGCTTAAAGCTTTTCCTTTTGTATTGAAAAATCAAGCGCAAAATTGGTTGTTTAATCCTCCTCAAGATTCGATAACCACATGAGCTCAAATGTTAGAAGCTTTTCTATATCAATATATGCAAGGCACGAGAAACTAGTACTTATATAAGACAAATCATAGTTGTGAAAATGAAAGATGATAAAAAATTTATTGAGTTTTAGGATAAATTTCAAAGATTAATTTCATCTTGTCCACAACATGGATTCATCCAAAGTGTTTTATTCGAATACTTCTATGAAAGACTAAGTCATTTTAAACAAAGACTATCACATACCATATGTAGTATCATTATTCAATGTTACACTAGCTTTAGCAAAAGAAGCTATTAATAAAATGGTCAAACAATCTAAACAATATGGTGAAAAGACCAATGCACCAAGAAAGAAAGGTATGAAGTTAATAATATAACAAGTAATAAATTTGATGAAAAAGTTGATGAATCATCTAGCATGGTTAAACTACTACTAAAAGATAAATCAAATCAAGTTAAACCATGTGGATTTTGTAATGAAGTTACACATCATACGGATGTGTGTCCTACTTTACAAGATAATAATGAAGAAATCAACGCAGTTATGAACCAATATCCTTGTCCCCCTAAAAATCAATATAACAACAACAATTATTACATTAGAAAACAAAATGCAAACCTTTGTTACGGTCCATAAAACTAAAATTATACCAAATATAAACCGAGAGCACCTACACAACCTACATCAATGCAACAACCTCAACAAACTATTCAACCTATGCACCAAATTTAGAACAAATATTATATAACTTTATGACCCAAAGTCATCAAAACTTTACGCAAATTTTTAAAAATCAAATTAAAATTGATGTGTCTATTAACAAGCAGAAAAATCAATTAAATCAAATGACTTTATAAATTAATAAGTTAAATAATTAAACTAAAGTATATACTCAACCTACAAACACTACTAATCAAGCATAAGTTAACGCTTTATTTTGCGATAACAAAAAAGAAACATACACGCAAAAAAAAACAATAAAAAGAGGTAAAAAGAAAATAAAAGTACCTAAAACAATAGAAGAATAAGAAGATGAAAATAAAGAAGATGAAGAAGAAGAAGAGATGATGGCAAATGTGACTCCCATTAGGGAATGGATGGTTGAACAACTAAAATACACACATTTTCCCAAAAAGACTATACTCATGGTATTTAGCCAAAGTTGAAGCCTATGAAAAATCTTTGCAAAATCTTGAATTAGTTAACCAAGACAAAGTAAACAATATTTATGAATCAAATGAAGGTATGCATTCTAGTTATATTGTTTCACAACGATTAGCAAATGTTAAGGGAGGAAGACATTGAAGATGACATATCCAAATCATTTATGAAAATAAAAATTGATAGACCTTTAATAGAATCAACTATGCAATTATCAAACTATGAAAAAGTATCTAATGAGAGTTTTTGACAAAATATATCATCTTTAAAGAGAATATCTAAGAAATGTTCCAACCTAGGAATGTTTGTCATACCCATCACAATAAAAAATTCTTCTATTGAGTTTGTACGTGTGATCTCGAAGCACCAATTATTGTAATGTTACTTAAACTTTATGAATCGTTGAAAATAGGATTGCTAACAAATACACCTATTAATCTTACTTTAGCAAATAATACCATTATTAAATCATATAGATTATTAGAAGACATCTTAGCACAAGTACATGTCTTAGTTTTGCAGCTGACTTCTACGTCATGGAAATGGGAGATTCAACATCACCTCATCTTTTGCCTATACTATTTAGTAGATCTTTTTTAAGATAGCTAGAACTAAGTTAGATATTTCCGAAGGAATAATGTCTATCAAATTCAAAGATAAAATTGTTATATTCAAAATTAATAATTAACACAATTATGATACATATGAAGAAGATGAATTATTTGATAATGAAATTGATAATAATAAATTTATAGACTTAAACTATTATGATTACTTTAATGCTCAAATATACGCAATTAATGTAGTAACAATGGAAATTGCTAAAAAGGATCCAAAGAAGAAAAAAAGCAATTGGAAGAATTTTCAAAAGAAAATAAAGTAACTCAAGAATAGAGAGTTAAGCAACCAGCGAATGAAAAAAATATTAACAAGCCAGAGTTTCTAGACCCAAGTACAATAAGAAAAAAAGTTGAATTTAAGCTCCGTAAAGCTTAATGATCCTGAAGGTATACATTTGCACATTAAAATCAAATGAGCTTAGTACTTTAGATCTCAGTGTGATACAAAATCTAATGCAAATCTCATGCCCATACATTTCTTTCTACATACCCAATCGAAGTTGAATTCACTCTTTTGAATGATTCCCTTTACCAGATGGAACTTCAATTCAACCAATATAAGTGGTTACGGATATACCAGTTCAAGTCAACAACACCGTATCCACGAACATTTTGGTTATGTCACACTTTATTAATGAAGATCCTCCTTTAATTTTTAGGATGACTTTTCTTAGCCACTACACATGTTGTTATAGATATTCTGAACAAAACAATTACTTTGATGACTAATAGTCGAGCACTCACTTCCAGGAATGGCACCAGAGTAGATAACCATAAATTCAAGTTTATAGATCTAAAGTTAAATAGAGCAAACGACAGTAAACAAAAATGTTCTATAGGAGGGAGGCAAACCATATTCTATGTTTAATATATGCTTATTTACTTTAGTATAATATGTTTTTATTCTATCACTTTTGACTCTTGTATTAGAAACATGTTCAAGATTTAAACACTGAGGTAATGGGATTGATCAAGTTCTTTTTTCTTATATGGCCTTTATTCAAGTTGCATTATTTACTTGCTTTATTTATATCTTTTTTTAATAAAATTATTTAGTTAGTTACATGTCCCACTCAAACCTTTGCAATTTTAGTCAATTATGCCTTAACATTAGTTTGTATGAATGATATAAAAGTTAATTATAGCACAAATTGCAAAAAATAGTGAATAATGTCTGACAATTCCCCAGTGAATCGGAATAACACTAGAAATTGCTAGCAAAAGTAGTAGCAGTATACAACAAATTTAAAGAAATTTAGAGTCTGGCGAATCCCTACTAATTTTCCTTACAAAGGAATCGCAACTCAAATTAGTGGTTCACTGAACCTCACAGACCTCTTATCCATATGGCAATTTTTCAGCAATTACACTTAACACATGAATCACCGGGCATGATTTTTAGTTGTTAAAAAAGAACTCTAAATCGCTACTAACACAAACCCATTTACACTACCAAATCATTGCATCATTTCATACAAATCGAAATTTTTTACCTAGACTCAATCAACCTAAGCTCAATACAATAGTATTTAAGTGATTCTCACCTCTACCTAGTCCCATTCAAACAAATTTTTTGATTTTAAAAATGTTGAACTAAACTAGGGTTTGAAGAATTTTGATGTAGAGCTTGGACAAATGGTCTAAAGAAGTTCAGGAAATTAAGTCTTAAGAGATTCATTCTAAAGAAAGTAATTTCATCAACTCTAGCTCTTTACTTTAACAAATTTTTTATTTGAAGGATTTTTGCAAATTGCATAGTATTTTTCAAAATTGATTCATTAGAATTTATTCAATTATCTTGAACAAATCGTTTCATTGATTTCAATAAGTTAGGCATGACAATTACACCGATCGTTGGTTTACGAATTCAAGGATTTTAGAATTTCGGTATATTTATACGCATTTGCAATTGGTTTGAAAATTGAGTTTAAAATGAGTTTGAGGGTTTGGTTATGATTTTTTCTTTCAATTTAATTTGCTTTGTTTTTGAAAAACCTAAGACTTATCGCACAATTGCTTGTGTTATTTAAAAAACTGAATATAAAGTTTTTATTTAAGTTAACACTTTGATGCCAAATTTATTTAAAGTTTACGATGAATATCAAGCGACATTTCCAAATGGGTTTCTCCTTTTAAAATAAAGACTAGGGTTTTCCCAAATTATTTTCGATAAACATTGTTTATGATTTACAGTTTTATTTACTTTTTGGACTTGTGAGTTTTTGAATTTCAGACAATGACCGGGGAGGTAGAGGTAGAAGCTTACAAGAGGAGAAAGGTGTTGGGGCATGTGCCATAGGTCAATCCATTAACTGTCTTTATGAAACTTTTAGTTAATAAAATAGAGGATTTCATTTGTTGTTTATTATAATTAATTTGCATGTTCACATTATAATAAGATCCATGGGTATTTACAGAAATATCTTAAATGTCCCTAGTCGATCATTATACTGGTAACTATAATGAATTAAGACTAGTGTGAGTCTTGATTGATGATCATATGATGATTATACGTATAGGGATACGAATCAAGATCACGAGCACTTGTTAGGGAACAAAGTACTGGATCAACCTGCTACGAGGACATCACATGGATTAAGTCATAGTTGTTTCTCATGATAGGTATATTTTTCAGTCATCTGACTTGAAATTACCAGAGACTTCAACATTAGGAATACAGTGATTTGACATAATCAAACGTTGTCTTTAACCAGACGATTATAAAGGTTGTGACTGGTTATTGTGTAAGTAATGTGATGAAGTTGTGTAATCAAGATAGAATTTGTCCCTTTCATATAAAGAGAGATATCCAGTGGATCCATCGATGTGTTAGACTATTAAAAGGCCTAGTCTAAGTGAATTGATATTGATCAAAGTCATTTGGATGTTTCCACTCCACCTAGAGATCGAGACTAGTACGATTGAACATGTTGGATGACAATTTCATGCCTTATGTTTGATCAAAAGGATATCGTGTGACAAAAGGATGTTATATACACTATTGATTAGGTTGTATCGATTTGGTATTCGTACAACTTGGGTAGTCATAATGTCTTACTAGAGGCCGCTTATGACTTGTATACCAAAATGTGTTTTGGTACACTTGCCAACGTTGTATGAGCCTATTGGGTCGCACACTAAGAATGGTTTTGCGAGATTTTAAGATGGTTCAGAAAAATGAATTTTATATGATAAGATTCATGACAAATATTCTCGTGGTGTATTACACTTATATTTCTTTAAGTAGGGGTATATGTGTAATTTACTTAACCGTCTATATACAAGGGTTGTATAAATAGATGCTTTAAGTTAGAAAACACGCACGAAAAATTAAAAGGCCCAAACTCTATTTTCGTTTAAGAAAATGACTTAGGTTTTTGGTATGCTGTGGATCGTTTTGAAGAGAAACAAAAAGGTTTGGTATTTCTCGAAGCTAGCACTTCGAATCTCGGCCGTCGTTCGTGTGTGGACTACTGGTAGACGGTGTTCGCCGTTGGCAGCGCCTTAAAGATCGATCAACCTTCAGAAATGTATATTACGACTGAGGTATGATTAAGTTTTCATGGTTTAAACGTTTTTAATGGAATTCGATTCGGATCCTGTTAGGGTTTTTGTCAAAATTGTTTTGTAATCTCCGCTTGCGTATAAACCCCAAAATCCAACAATGGTATCATAGCCTTCGAGTTCGATTCCATTAAATTCATTGCATGTTTTCTTCTGATATATACATGATATATGATTGAAAACATGTTAATAGTTGATGTATATGTAATATACATATGTTTTCTGTGAGATTTATTATCATGTTTTGTGTATATGATACATATATTCGTGATTTAATTGAAATTAGTTTCGTACATGCTAGTAACCATGTTAGGTTAATTCGAATAATCTTAATGAATTGAGTTTCGTGTTTTGTGATCCATGACACCATTAGGTTCGATTGGGATAGTAGTTCATGATTCAATTACATGTTTGTGATTATTTGGATGAGGACCGAAATTGCAAATAATTAATTTTAGAAATTATTTATTTATCTTGTTATATCTATTTTGTTATGAAGTTTTTATTTTGATAAAGATAGATAACAAATTAGATTAGGAGATATAAGCAAAATCGGTTTCGTTATCCCTATTGGATAGGAGATAAATTTGGAGAAGTTTGTTATTAGTGATATGCTAAGATTCAAATATCTTAAGTCCTAATTGGATTAGGATAAAATGATTAGTTAGATGTGGGCCCGAGTTAATTAAAAATGTTTTAATTGACTTAATTTTGGATAAATTAAGGGATAAATTTATGATAATAAAATTAGCGAAAAATATGATTTTCTATAGCGAATTTTAATTTTCGGAATTGAACAGTATAAAAATCACTAAAACTGAATAAAATCCATCTATTAGTGAACAGGGTATAAAAATCTCCAAATTGTTTAGTGATTTAACAAATCAATAAAAAATATATGATATTTCATTGTTTACATAAAATCACTAAAACTGAATAAAATCCCCATATTAAATTTAAGTCTCATGCCATCCATTTTAAACATTTGTCAAGGCCTCGATCACACTAATACAGTTTCAGCCATAGCTGGGTGTATTGTGTTATCTTGGTGAGACAAGTTGGATAAGAGTTACCTAAATGTTTAAAATGGTTCGACTTAATAAAGCTATCAAAATAGTTTTGAGCTTTAGGCACATGATGAGATAAAAACATGATAAGACATAAGATGTCCCGTATCTCATAAAAGTATCTAAAAATTACATAAGATGCAATTGGTAACGGTTACCTACCTAAATAATCTAGTTCTGTGTTTCATGCCATATTTGTCATAGAATTAGGTGAAATATGGATTTTAGACCCCTAAATAAACAGTGTGTTTTAGGAGGGTTGTTAATTTAGTGGGAGTTAATTCCTCTATATTAAAATAAACTTTGCATAATCTTTATTGTAGATTAATGGCCTCTTCAAGTAACAATAATCCCCTGTCACTACAATCCATCCTTGAGAAGGATAAGCTATCTGGGACTAACTTTCTTGACTGGTTCAGAAACTTGAGAATTGTTCTTAAGCATAAACGCAAGTTGTATGTCCTGGATGCTCCAATTCCTGAGGACCCACGAGCCAATGCTACGAAAGCTGTAAAGGATGCGCATAATAAGCATGTCAACGATTCTACTGATGTTGCATGTACTATGCTCGGCAACTATGGTTCCCGAACTTCGAAGGACATGGAACTAATGGAAGCCTACGACATGGCTATAACGCCGACTTTAAATGTTCCAACAAGAAGCTAGGCAAGAAAGGTTCGAGACAGTAAAAAACCTACATTCTTGCAAGATGACTAAGGGTGCGTTAGTTAGTCCTCATGTTCTGAAGATGAAGGGATTTGTTGACCAGCTTGATAGACTAGAATTTCCCATAAGCCAAGAGTTGGCTACGGATTTGATCCTGAATTCATTACCAGAAAGTTACTCACAATTTGTGATGAACTACAATATGAATAATATGGAGAAATCAATTTCAAAGTTGCATTTGATGCTCAAAACTGTTGAACAAAATATCAAGAAATCCTCAAGTAATGTGTTGATGGTCCAAAAAGGAAAGGGAATGAAGAAGAAATACTCGGTATGGTGCCTTAATGGAAAAATAGTTTATTTCAAAAGACACTAGTGGGAGAGAAATAAATCTTGAAGAAGTTCAAGAATCACAGGTAAAGACCGAACCGCTACTGGAAGTTCAACAACGTTCCAAACCGGTTGAACCTCCGCAAGTGACACAAGGCCCACGTAAATCTGGTAGGGTAAGACAAGAGCCAAAGAGATTCGGATTTCTCATTACTGATAGTCGTGATGTGTTGCTTATGGATCAAAATGAGCCCACCACTTATCAGGAGGCTATGTCTGGACCAGACTCAGATAAATGGCTAAGTGTCATGAACTCTGAGATGCAATCCATGTATGATAATCAAGTTTGGAACTTGGTTGATTTATCTGAGGGCGGTAAGACCATTGGATGTAAATGAGTTTTCAAGAACAAAACTGACATGGATGGCAATGTGCATACTTTTAAAGCAAGACTTGTAGCAAAAGGTTTCAGCCAGATTCAAGGTGTTGATTATGATGAAACTTTTTCGCCAAGAGCCATGCTTAAATCCATAAGAATTTTAATTGCCATTGCCGCATTTTATGACTATGAGATATGGCAAATGGATGTAAAAACAACATTTCTTAATGGAAAGATGCTTGAGGACGTGTATATGACACAACCTTGAAGGTTTTGTACATCCCGAGAATTCTAGGAAGGTATTTCAAAGATCCATTTATGGATTAAAGTAAGCTTCTAAGAGTTGGAATCTTTGTTTTAATGAAGCAATCAAGGATTTTGGTTTTATTAAGAACGAAGATGAGCCTTGTGTATACAAGAAGGTCAGTGGGAGTGTAGTTGTTTTTCTGGTACTATATGTTGATGATATACTACTCATTGGAAATGAAATCCCAACATTGCATAATGTCAAGTCTTGGTTAGGGAAGTGTTTCTCAATGAAAGACTTAGGAGATGCGGCCTATATCCTAGGGATAAGAATCTGTAGGGATAGATATAAGAGGTTAATCGGTCTAAGTCAGAGTGCTTACACAGACAAGATGTTGAATAGGTTCAGTTTGCAAGACTCTAAAAAAGGATTGTTGTCAATGTCTCATGGCATAAGTCTTAGTAAGAATCAATGTCCTAGGACAAATGATGAGCGAGACCGTATGAACAAGATTCCATATGCATCGGCTATTGGATCTATAATGTATGGCATGCTATGCACTCGACCTGATGTATCATATGATTTGAGCACTACAAGCAGATATCGGTCAGATCCTAGTGAGAGTCACTGGATAGCAAGTAAAGAACATCCTTAAATACTTAAGAAGGACTAAGGAAACGTTATTGGCCCATGGAGGTTTTGAAAATGATCTAGTTGTAAATGGTTACACAGATGCAAGTTTTCAATTTGATATAGATGATTTTAGATCGCAATCTGGATATGTGTTTACTTTGAATGGGGGTGCAGTAAGTTGGAAAAGTTCGAAGCAAGAGATTGCGCAGCATTCAACAACAAGAGTTCGAGTATATTGCAAATGGCGTCCGATGCAAAGAAATGAGGCGCTTGTATCAAAAAGTTCATTTCGAACTAGGTGGTTCCAAGTATTGCTAACCCTGTTTGTTTGTATTGTGACAATAACTGGGCAATAGCACAGCCAAGGAACCTAGATCACACCACAGATCCAAACATATACTCATGCGTTTTCATCTCATCAGAGAAATTATTGAGAGGGGAGACGTAAAGATTTGCAGAGTACTTACTGAAGACAACGTTGCGGATCCATTGCCAAAAGCTCTTCCACAACAAAACATGATGGTCATGTTAGATCATTAGGCATTAGATGCATGTATAATTGACTCTAGTGCAAGTGGGAGATGTTGGGGATATGCCCTAGTTAATCCATTAACTTTCTTTACGAATACTTTTAGTTAATAAAATAGAGGATTTCATTTGCTATTTATTATAATTAATTTGCATATTTACATTATAATAAGATCCATGGGTATTTACAGAAATACCCTAAATGTCCCTAGTCGATCATTATACTGGGAACTATAATGAATTAAGACTAGTGTGAGTCTTGATTGATGATCATATTATGATTATACGTATAGGGATACGAATCAAGATCATGAGTACTTGTTAGGTAACAAAGTACTGGATCGACCCGCTTTGAGGACATCACATGGATTAAGTCATAGTTGTTTCTCATTATAGGTATATTTTTCAGTCCTCTGACTTGAGATTATCAGAGACTTCAACATTAGGAACATAGTGATTTGACACTATCAAACGTCGTCTTTAACCGGACGATTATAAAGGTTGTGATTGGTTACTATGTGAGCAATGTGATGAAGTTGTGTAATCAAGATAGAATTTGTCCCTCTCATATAAATAAAGATATCCAAATGGATCCCTCGATGTGTTAGACTGTTAAAAGGCCTAGTCTAAGTGAATTGATATTGATCAATGTCACTTGGATGTTTTCACTACCTAGAGATCGAGACTAGTACGATTGAACATGTTGGATGACAATTCCATGCCTTATGTTTGATCAAAAGGATATCGTGTGACAAAAGGATGTTATATACACTATTGATTAGGTTGTATCGATTTGATATTCGTACAACTTAGGTAGTCATAATGTCTTGCTAGAGATCAAGCATTTGACTTGTATACCAAAATGTGTTTTGGTACACTGCCAACGTTGTATGAGCCTATTGGGTCACACACTAAGAATGGTTTCGCGAGATTTTAAGATGGTTCAGAAAAATGAATTTTATATGATAAAATTCATGACATAAACGTTCTCGTGGCGTATTACACTTATACTTCTTTAAGTAGGGGTATATGTGTAATTTACTTAACCGTCTATATATAAGGGTTGTATAAATAGACGCTTTAAATTAGAAAACTTGCACGAAAGATTAAAAGGCCCAAACTCTATTTTCATTTAAGAAAACGACTTAGGGTTTTTGGTATGCTCTGGATTGTTTTGAAGAGAAACAAAAAGATTTGGTATTCTCTCGAAGCTAGCATTTCGAATCTCGGCCGCCGTTCGTGTGTGGACTACTGGTAGAGGGCGTTCGTCGTTGGCAGCGCCTTAGAGATCGATCAACCTTCGGAAAGGTATATTGCGACTGAGGTATGATTAAGTTTTCATGGTTTAAACGTATTTAATGGAATTAGATTCGGATCCTGTTGGGGTTTTTGTCAAAATTATTTTGTAATCTTCGCTGCGTATAAACCCCAAAATCCAACAAAAGGGAAGACACCATTAATAGAACAACCCAAAAAAAAATCCAAAGTTCTAACCACACCTATTAGGCCAACTAGGATTTCGATTAATAATAACATTCGAACTAGAGTACCAAGAGGACCTTCTCCATTTTTAAGTTTTATCGATGAATCGAAGGGAAATGAAGAGATTTAGGAGACACATAGAATCTAATTCTTACCCCCCACACATTATCAATGCCAAAGCTTTTGATAGTATGCAGAGCGACATTAGTAAGAATAGAAAGATTATACCAGAAAGCGGTTTCAACGTTAAGAACAAAACTAAGTATAGGCCTAGAATTTTGAACATAATAAAGGATCAAACTAGGGATTATTAACTAGAGACTATTACATCTATAATAATGTGGGGTCCTCGGTTAAATGGGTTGTAAGATTTTAATGAAATATGCAAATGGGCAGGGAGACGACAATAAAATAGTAGCCATAGTCCGAGGAAGACCAATAGACTACTTACCTACAAGGAAAAATCAGCATTATGGTTTATTAAAAATACATATTCGACAAAAATAATGAGTACCTAAAATCAGAATATATGTATAGACATGGGTTTCCCCACGAAACCATTAGAAATAGTTTAGAAGCAATTCAAGGAGTTGAATTTCTTTTTTATAAAGACATGTACCCAAAACACATACAAACTAAATATTTTAGAAAAACTACCAAAGCTTAGAGCTTTTTCCTCAATGCGAGCCTACAACCAAGTTTGTAACACTATGAAATTTTGAAATATAGGGCTGCTCTTTTATACCACATAGTTCAAGGGATCGGTTATATTGATGTTGGCAAGATAATCTATTGTTCAATTAGGAATGTCATGACCACCAAAAAAAATGAAGGATTGTCTTTTCCATTAATGATTACGGTGTTTTGCAAGCAAGACCAAGTTCTAATAAGAAGTCTAAGGTTGGATGTTTACCCAAATAGCACTATCATTGACGAAGTCATTAAAAGCACGAAAAAAATGTCAAGATATGTTGATTCGGATGAGGAACGAGAAAGAAATGAAACATACAAAAGAAAGACCAAGGAGAAAAAAATATATGGGCAGAGAATCGAAGAGATTTGTAAAAGATGCACGACTATCACGTATAATGACAAAACGAACCAAATACCAGAGCCACCTGTATAGGATTTTACTGGCATGTATGCGGATGAGACGAAAATGGCCATGATGTAGTCAATCTTGTGGAACCAGATGAGAACTTTGAGAAATCAAGAGTTAATGTTCCAGAACCAATACAAGATTGCAAGAAGCATCTATGGGTCTGAGCAACACATGACCAAGAAGATGCAAGGCGGGAGAGCTAACATTCAAATTCCATCAACCTTACTGAGAATGCCCAACCAGGGAGTCTTTTCAAAAGATACTTAAGTGGCGGGAGTGGACTATAGGTTATATGATCCTGCAACAAGCTTCCAATCTCAAAAGCAAGATTAAGGGGATGGTGGTGACGATGCGGCATCTAGATGGTGGTTCTGGTATTTCATTCTTCTCTATGTAATCTTTCTCTGAGTGTTATTGTGAGAGGTCTTTGTTTGTAATTCTATGCTATATTTGAATGATGTGGTGTGTGAATCTATGATACTATTGGTTGGTTTGTTTACATATTTGATTCAATGGTTTTATATGCTCCTTTGAATCCTCTGATGCTTCGAAATGTTTAAGTTTATCAAGATTTTCAATTACTTATGCACTTCATTCTTATGTTATTTGTTTATTTATTTATTTTATTCATTTAAGCTTCACGAGTTATTTTTTGTTGGAAACCTGACTTAATTCTTAAATCTTGAGGACAAGGCTTGGAATGAGTTTGGGGGTATTAAGTGAAGTAAAGTATGAAGATGCAGAGTATTAAAAAATATAGAGTTAGAATATAGTTGAATATTGTGAATTTTGCTAAATTTTCGACAATACAGGTAATATTTTCCACTTCATTTCACTTTATTTAGTTAGAAATATGAATTTAATGTAATTTGGATTTAACTAGAAGTGATATATTTTTATTGCCCATGAAATTAAAAATTTTATGATGGAAATGAATTGTTATACCCTATTTGACTTAACCTAGATTGTGCCTACACTAGAGGAGTTTAGAGGGGATTGATTGGCTCGTGTTAGAGATTATAATGGGTAGAAGATCGAAAAATTAGTTTAAGATAAACAAGACATTTTCTAAGAACTTGTTATATTATTGATCTAGTATTATATATATGTATTGAAAACGTTTATGCCATAATTAAGGAGAAAAATAGGAATTAGCCAATAAACTTTACTTAGTTAGAGAGAATGCTTCATTGACTATAGTGAAAGTGAGAAGAGATAACTAGAGTTTTTAAAAGAAAAAATAGAGAGACCCACAAATTTCAAAGAAATTGGAGCATGGAATTTAGTGGTGGGAAAATGAGAGGAAGAATTTCTATAAGAAAGAAGAATAACATATTCCAAATGCAACGCCCCCAGTTTCTAAAATCATAATTCAACCCTAGTGACGGGGGCATTTAGGTAAATATACAAGGCATTGATGCAATGATGTGAATAATTGGTGCACTATATACTATTTAGTTGATTTAGGTGTGAAACTAAGCCTAAGTTAAAGAAATAGACCCGAGTAAAACATTAAATATAACAAAGAAAAAATGGCAAATTGGTAGTTAAACACACATAAGGGTATTTATGTAAAAAACAAGGAATGGTGAATTTAAGGTGGACTTTAGGATCATCTGTAACGACCAAAAATTTGACTTGTGCCACGTGTCAGGTCAGGGTCGTTTATGGGATCCACTCGTCGAAATGCGTATGTCCGAATCTCGGGTGGAGACTCAGAGGTAATGTGTAATATCCAATTTGAGATTATAATGCTAATTGTTGAGAAAAATATATGCGGGGAATGCGGTGAGCCGAAACACGAACGGGGACGCGCCTCGAGTCGCATGCTGACGTGGGACCGAGATAGTGGCTTAATGTGGCCATAATGGCTTTTATGTGGTATTAATGTGTATATTAGATACGCCTCGTGATGCGTAGCGCGAGTATCGAGATTTGTGAAATGAGACGAGTTGGTGCCTCGAGATGCGCGCGGCTCAATTTATAAGGAAAGCATTAAAAAAATATGTTTTTTATGTGCCTCGAGTTTCGTGTCGCACAGATCTCGAGGACACAAGTTTACTTAATAAGGAAAAAATTAAAAATAAATAAAACATATATATATATATATGGTCCATATGGATAAGGTGGAGTTTATCCACATTTCACACACACACAAAATGAAAAAAAAAAAAAAAAAACAGGACGAACCAGAGAGGAAGAAAAATCGGAGGAGAAGGAGGAGGAAGAAGAAGAAAGAGGGAGCGCGAGAGAAGGAGAAAGAGCGAGCCAAGCAAGGTGAGTGAAATCCCCTTGTTGTTGCGTTGTTTGTTGTTGTTGATGGTGGGTTGTTGTTGGGTTCGGGTGGGCGATCTCGGACGAACTGCCATGGCGGTTCGTCCGAGCTCGAGGAAGGCAGGGGAGTGGTCTCCCCTGATACGAACCCCACTGGGGTTGGGGATGGAAGCTCAACCACAGTGCTAAAGAAAAAAAAATCAAATCGAACCAGAGCACGAAGTGCTCTGATGGGGAAGAAAACCCCTTGCGGGTCGAGTCCGGTCGGACCGACCTGGGCCCGGGTGGGCGGGTCAGGTCAAACCGACCCGGTCCGCGTGGACCGGTTCGTGCCGACCCGAGTCCAGTTGGACCCGGTCGGGTCAACCTGGTCCCACCCCAATAAAAAATATTATATTTAATTATTAAATTAAATTAAACTATTTTTTATTAAAATTAAATTACATAAAATAGATTAAAATAGATAAAAATTATGAAAACATCCTAAAAAATATGAAAAATTAGGAAAGCTAGAAAAAATTGAGTTCGAGGCTTTTCGGGCATTTGGCACCCCGGCGCATAATTCGAAAATGGGTGTTAAAAAGCTGAACTTCTTGGAAATTAAAATGGCAAATCTATAATCACATACTATAATTGCTCGTAATGCGACCCTAAAATTGTAAAATGATATAAATGGACACCAGGGGCTTAGGATGCTATAGTCGGGTGTGGGGTGCACATATCGAAGCGTGAGAAGGACGGATTTGTGATTTGTCGAGGTAAGTAAACCAGCTAGGAACTTATACAGTATTTCATTTCTCTCCATTGGCTGTTGTTGTTTACTATTTTGTGATAGCTTTATTGTTGTTCACTGCTTTGTGATGATAGCTATCTGTGGAAATGTTGTCGATTGAGTGAGTCCATTGGCAAGTGAGTCATGGTTATTGTTTATCTGCGGTATGAGAGGGTAAAGGCAGGAAGGCAGGGGTCTCGTCCTAAATCGATGTCTTTCATTGTCGTCCGTCGATATTATCTGGGTCCATGGATGGTTCATAGTCGTACGGGCTACGGCTGGGAGGCAGGGGTCTCGTCCTAGATCCGGGTCTATGGATGTCTCATAGTCGCAAGGGTTAGGGCTGGGAGGCTGGGGTCTCGTCCTAAACTCGAGTCTGCTGGGCTTTTGCCGTGACTCAACGACCTTTTGGTCGAGACTCCTTGTTGTTTGGCATCACTCATCGATGGATTGGTTACAGTCTTTTATATTCATGCGTTTCTTGATTCCTTTCGTTCTATTTGCATGAATTCGACTGCTTTGGATATCGTGAACGGTTGTTTCGGATATTGTGAAATGTTGTGTATATGTCCTACTGGATTTACTTACCTGGGCTCGTCATGCTTATGTTTGACTGAGTGCAGAGCCGCGGACGAGTAGCAGAGGGAAGGCTTCATAGCTAGGTGAATTTTTGTATATTTTGTATTTACTTTCCTCCGATGATATTTACTAGGTTCCACACTTAGGTTGCATAACTCCCCGATCTCTTTGTTGAGTTATTTAATGTATTAGTCGCTTCCACTAAAATTGTAAAACTCGAAAAATATTAATAACTCAACTGTAAAATGTTAAATGTATTGATAATGATGGATTTGAAGGCTGACTAGGCTCTCGTTGACCTTGCGAGACTGCTCGGGGTCCACGTGAGTTTAGGCCGGGCGGAGTCCAATTCATGAAAAATTGGGGTCGTCACAGTTGGTATCAGAGCCGACGTTTTTAAAAAACTTGACTCTTGATAAGACACAAAACCAGCGGAAGTTAGGAATGGTTATACTCAGAGTGGAACCCTATGATCTTGACTTGAGTCTTCGTTGGGAAGTAAGGAGAGTTTGGAAAAATAAAAATGTATCATATATAGTATATTATATACTATATACGATATCGATAATTATACACTGATTCGAGGAATCGTGGCTATGGTAATGATTAATTGGATAGGAATTAAATGGAATTAGTTAGTGATTGATGTTTCATTGGCATACTTGATTTCATTTTTGGTAAATCAACATTTTTTTTTTTCAGTTGTTTATAACATTGTGGAAAATGGAAAATGGTAGAATGACAATAATAATTTTAGTGACACACCTGTTTCACTTAAACGAGGTTGCGATGATGAGCTCGTCAGCGCTTGATAATCCTTTAACTAGGAATTTGAGATTGTGCAGACAACAAAGAAAGAAAAAGTTTAGGAGTTATTTATTCATCTCCATTTATGCACTTTGGCGAGGTAACTCAGAAGGTCTGAAAGAAGAGGGATGGACAAGTTTTTTTTTTTGACTTAAAATCTTGTTTGAAGTGCAACTGTTATTGCAGCCATGACCTTAATATGAGACCCCAGCTCCGAATTCGAAAGTCGCGTCCCTATCGGTTGAGGCTGACAGCTCCTGCGCCTTTCAATATGCCCCTCTCACTACAAGCCTACATGAGAAAAGAGTGGGCCTCTCACTACAAGCCGTGACGGTATGGAATCTTAAGGGGGAGTACTACACCCGCCCTAAGTCTCATTACGTGTAGTCAAGGCACGGTCCCAACAATCTACGGATTGAGCGCCTGCGCGAGAGAACAAGCAACTCCTGAGCGCTGACGCACCACTGACTGATAAGGGGGGCGCTAACGCGCTGTAGTTTTGAAACTCGTGAGCGCAATGAATAAGATGAGACTGAACTCCACCTCTGCATGTTAAAAGATCATTTTCCAATAATGGAAAAAAATTTGAGTTGTTTGTCTTTTGAGACATACATTTGCTACATGATGGTAAGGATCTTTTCAATACAGATTGAGGTGCATCGAAAGTATGTTGGATTTTCTTTCCATCAAATATGTTGTGTGCTTATTATGGTCAAAAAAAGGAAGAAAATGGAAAAAAAAGACCATAGAAGAGGGTACATAAAACTGGGGCCAATTCAACAATTTGAACAAATGGTGGGGTAAATTGAAGGTACAAACACAAAGAAGCAAGGATAGAGGCATAGAGGTTGTTGTGGAACCAGACAACCATTTTGATTGTCATATTAGTGAGTGGCTCATCAAACAAACAATGTGATGACCTAGTTTGATGGACTCTTTGAATCGAAGTGTGGACCATACATGTCAGCAGGAGCCATGACCCATAACTTATGCATTTGAAACAAATTAACCAACAGATGGTAAATCATGGCAGCTATTGATGTGGGCATAACAATAAATATATATAGATTGCCAAGCAAAGTAAAACTCAATCAAGAGAGTTCAATGATGCTTATTTATGCTCCAAGCAAGAATTTTAAAACTGACAAAGTTTGAGTCTCTAAATGATATTGAATTGTAGCTCAAATGTTAAGAGTTGAATTGTATTGATTTAATAGGAAATCAGAAATAAATAAAAAGAATGAAGAATTGCGAGACAAGCAGACTCTAAGGGAGCAGAGTGTTGAGATGACTTGAGAGCTAACGATTACATCATGTACGGACTCCTTGGCTTTGACGAAAGTTTTGGAGAAGTACTATTGGATTAGAAGCCCAAGTAACTCCACTTTAGTGACACTATGCATTTATCGTCTTAGGGTTGGTGAAGTCGACCGCCACCTTTAGGGACTTGTAAATGAATTAAGTGTAGTTGAGGTAGAGTCTGCGAATCATTCTAAAAGTTAAGGACACTTAAGTATAAATCCTATAAGATTGTATATCTCAAGAATTAACACATGCTAAATTTGTTTAAATGCATTAGTAAATGCACTGAAAGGAAATTCTCGTGCAAGTAGTGTATGTTGTAAAAAAAAAAACAACAACAAACAAACAACAAGTGCGTTCGAGTGAACGGGTTGAACTCGTACTTACATGAGGAGATGCTGAGCGCACCAATTGATATGAGAACTAAAATGACGGCTAAGGCAAGGCAGTCTCGAGTTTCGGAGACATCAACCGGAGAAGTTTCACAATGGTACGAAGTTCAGAGCAGCATGTTTCTCTATCCCTATTAAAATCTCATGCTCAAAGAGCGATGGAGGTCATCTTGAAAAGTTATGTTGATAGAGCAACATGCAAAGATTAGTTCTTGAATGTCATGGTCACCTATATTTTGAGTTTGTAGTTTTCTTGAATGTCGTGGCCCCTTTAGTCATGTTATATGTTTGCGACAAAATTAATGAACGTCTGATGCTTCCCGGTATAGGAATTTTCTCTTGATATACTAGAATGGGTTGTTAATGGCTAGTGAGAGAGCACACGTGTGGTACCACGAGCAAACGCATCGAGATGATCGTGAGGAAAATGAGGGTTAGACGCATGGCAAGTTACGTTAGTACATTATGGCGCCAGTAGCCAGCGCAAAGTTACGTTAGTACATTACAAAGATCAACGTCGTCGATCCATAGCATATGTACCATCAAAGGGTTGATAGCAAAGGTAGTGGTCAGAGACAGGGTCAGAGATCCAGTCGAGTGCACAGACAGGGACAACGATCTAGTCATGCACATGGACAAGGACATGGACATGTTCCATTTGGATCGAGATTTCTACATATCCGTATGGGCGTATGGACAGCCAGTATAGCAGAGCCAAAAACATATTCATGTTATTGCCACGTAACTTGATATAGGGTACTAGTTGGGTGGAGACTCACTCGATCAGGGAGACTAACAGATAGTCAAAGAGACTAATTTACATTCCCGCGGGCATACAACAGAAACATACGTATGTTAGTGACGGTGGATCATGAAATTAAAATGTTCATTTATATTCATTTGTATTCCAATATATGTTGCGAGGATGTTGCCCTGGCATATATTGATGGGAGGAGACAGATGGTGTGTTATTTGCTTGGAGGTCTCGGAGGAACATAGCTCGTCGCGGAGGAGCCCAGCTTGTCGCGGAGGAGCCCAACCCTACGGAATAAGATGGGGGTATGGCCTTGGGCGAGTATGGCCTTGGGCGGGTATGGCCTTGGGTCTTCATTCATAAAACACCATTGTCCTTTGAGACTTGCTTCAATTTCGAGGACGAAATTCTAATTCATTAGGAAGACTGTAACGACCCGAAAATTTGACTAGTGCCACGTGTCAGGTCAGGGTCGTTTGTGGGATCCACTCGTCGAAATGCGTATGTCTGAATCTCGGGTGGAGACTCCGAGGTAATGTGTAATATCCAATTTGAGATTATAATGCTAATTGTCGAGAAAAGTATATGCGGGGAATGTGGTGAGCCGAAACACGAACGGGGACGCGCCTCGAGTCGCGCGCCGACGCGGGACTGAGATAGTGGCTTAATGTGGCCATAATGGCTTTATGTGGTATTAATGTGTATATTGGATACGCCTCGTGATGCGTAGCACGAGTATCGAGATTTGTGAAATGAGGCGGGTTGGAGCCTCGAGATGCGTGCAGCTCAATTTATAAGGAAAGCATTAAAAAAATATGTTTTTGATGTGCCTCGAGGTTCGCGCCGCACAGATCTCGAGGACACGAGTTTACTTAATGAGGAAAAAATCAAAAATAAATAAAACATATATATATATATATTCCATATGGATAAGGTGGAGTTTATCCACATTTCACACACACAAATGAAAAAAGAGAGAAAACAATGACGAACCAGAGAGGAAGAAAAATCGAGAGGAGAATGAGGAGGAAGAAGAAGAAAGAGGGAGCAGGAGAGAAGGAAAAAGAGCAAGCCGAGCCAGGTGAGTGAAATCCCCTTGTTGTTGCGTTGTTTGCTATTGTTGATGGTGGGTTGTTGTTGGGTTCGGGTGGCTGGCGAACTCGGACAACCGCCATGGCGTCGTCCGAGCTCGAGGAAGGCGGGGAGTGGTCTCCCGCATACGAACCCCACTGGGGTCGGGGATGGAAGCTCAACCCCACTGGGGTCTAAAGAAAAAAAAAAATCGAATCGAACCAGAGCACGAAGTGCTCTGGTGGGGAAGAAAACCCCTTGCGGGTTGGGCCGACCCTACCCGAGCCCGGGTGGGCCGGACCGGGTCAAACCAACTCGGGTCCGCGTGGACGGGGTCGGGTCAACCCGGACCCACCCCAATAAAAATATTATATTTAATAATTAAATTAAATTAAAATGTTTTTTTATTAAAATTAAATTACATAAAATAGATAAAAATAGATAAAAATTATGAAAAATCCAAAAAAATCCTCGAAAAATATTAAAAATTAGGGAAAGCAAGAAAAAATTGAGTTCGAGGCTTTTCGGGCATTTGGCACCCCGGTATAATTCGAAAATGGGTGTTAAAAAGTTGAACTTCTTGAAAATTAAAATGGAAAATCTATAATCACATACTATAATTGCACGTAATGCAACCCTAAAATTATAAAATGGTATAAATGGACACCAGGGGCTTAGGATGCTATAGTCGTGTCGGGTGCGCATATCGAAGGGTGAGAAGGACGGATTTGCGATTTGTCGAGGTAAGTAAACCAGCTAGGAACTTATACAATATTTCATTTCTCTCCATTGGTTGTTGTTGTTTACTGTTTTGTGATAGCTTTATTGTTGTTCACTGCTTTGTGATGATAGCTATCTGTGGAAATATTGTCAATTGAGTGAGTTCATTGGGAAGTGAGTCATGGTTACTGTTTATCTGCGATATGAGAGGGTTAAGGCTGGAAGGAAGGGGCCTCGTCCTAAATCCGATGTCTTTCATGGTCGTCCATCGATATTATCCGGGTCCATGGATGGTTCATAGTCGTACGGGGTAGGGCGGAGGCGGGGTCTCGTCCTAGATCCGGGTCTATGGATGTCTCATAGTCGCAAGGGTTAGGGTTGGGAGGTTGGGGTCTCGTCCTATACCCGAGTCTGCTGGGCTTTTGCCGCGACTCAACGACCTTTTGGTCGGGACTCCTTGTTGTTTGGCATCACTCATCGATGGATTGGTTACAGTCTTTTATATTCATGCGTTTCTTGATTCCTTTCGTTCTATTTGCATGAATTCGACTGCTTTGGATATCGTGAATTGTTGTTTCGGATATTGTGAAATGTTGTGTATATGTCCTACTGGATTTACTTACTTGGGCTCGTCATGCTTATGTTTGACCGAGTGCAGAGCCGCAGACGAGTAGCAGAGGGAAGGCTTCATAGCTAGGTGAATTTTTGTATATTTTGTATTTAGTTTCCTCTGATGATATTTACTGGTTTCTACACTTAGGTTGTCTAACTCCCTGATCTCTTTGTTGAGTTATTTAATGTATTAGTCGCTTCCGCTAAAATTGTTAAACTCGAAAAATATTAATAACTCAACTGTAAAATGTTGAATGTATTGATAATGATGGATTTGAAGGCTGACTGGCTCTCGTTGACCTTGCGAGACTGGCTCGGGGGTCCACGTGAGTTTAGGCCGGGGAGTCAAATTCATGGAAAATTGGGGCCGTCACATTATCCTAGTACTTAAACCTATCAAGATGAGATGCAAGGTTGTAATTGGCCAACATAATCCTAATTTCATTAATTAAGTATTTAGACCAAAATTGAGGCTTAAAGCCACTTTTGGTTTAAAAACACTACGTAAAGAAATTGAGGAACTCTAGAAGCCTTGTTTGGTAGATTTGGTGGAGGATAGTGAACTTCATCAAAATCTCACAAAGCTAGGTAAATAAACTTATCTCATCCTACATCTATTTGATTCACATATTCGATTTTCAATAGAAATCGTGATCTCTTTTGGAGTTTTAAGATGGAAGATGAATCCCTATGTTTTGATTCGTGATTAAGGCCATCTCCATCACATCTTTGTTTTATTGAATTGGAGTTGCAAAATCTATGTGTTGATGATAGATTTGTGTTTTGGATGCGTTCTTTGTTTGAAAGGGTATGATCTTGTAGTTTCAAAGGAAATGGTCTATACTGTTTTAATCGGTTTTGGACCCTTGGGGATTGATTTGTGATCTTAGGGAATTTAAAAGTTGAATTCAATTATGGAATTTTGAATTCATACTCAGTGTCGCACTAGCACCTCGCTTACATGCGGTAAGGCATTGGCCACGACATTGTTTAAGCATTTAGAGAAGTCGATCCAGCGATTCCTTAGCGTCGTGGCATATAATGCGCGATGCTAACAGATCTTTAGTCATATTTTAAAGTTTTTGATTAGAAGCCAATGATTTTGCCCAACGCCATTTGGGTAAATCCACTTCGCTAAGGGTTTTTACATAGTTAAATAAGACTTTCTATTTTTTAAAAAAATTACCAAGTTATATCGAGATATAATGCCAAGATAAGGATCGAGGCAGTGGTTACTAACCCCAAAAACCTTTAGCATCGCGGTAAAGGCCTGACATTGATTTGAAAAGGGTTTTATATCATTTTCAAGATATTAATACGAACTAAGTAAACTTACCTCAAACCAAACATGTTAATAACACATACATGAACTTATACTAATGTATACAAGATATGATAGCAACGCTTCAAGGTAAGTGAGGTTTGCTCTATTATCAATCATGTCATGTTAGTAGATATGTTAGGATTTACTTCAGTAATTGTTTATGAATTACTTGAAATATGCCTTGATATCTTTTAATTGAGATGTTTCTTATCATGTCCTTTTTGTTACTCTATCTCTTTAATGCATGTAGAATTGAACTAACGTTTAATGACTGTATTTAGTACCTCAAAGAGGAAGGTCGATGGCCACCAGTGACCTCCCTCCACTATTTTATGATATCTTGAAGTGTATAACTATAAGACATCATAAGTTATGTGTGGCGACCCTCGCCGCCCTTGGGTGACGTGTCTCCATGTACTCTTCGCCAGCTGGCCCAACTACACGTGTACGACACCTACCCATCCTACTTTGTCTCCAATTTCATATCTACTTGTGTAGGTTAAGATATTCAGCGGAAGTCGTATTTTAAATGCAAAAATTTTCAAATTACACCGCGAATAAGCAACCAACACACCATAACCATCTATACCTAAATTATGTGTATCTAAGCCTACCGCGGCATCCACGTGGGTCCGAGTTGGCGTCATGTCTCTAAATTTGATTACAATTACTAAAATGGGTCGTTACATTATGCCTTTGATTTCATCATGAGCGATTCGAGATTTCCTTTTGATAAGTCAGGTTAGTGGCTCAAGCATAAGTGATGCTTTAATGTCCTCGTTAGCCAGTTCGGGGTCTCCTTTAATGTGCTATCAAGGCGGTTCAACTCACGTTATTGAAATATCAAGTTTTCATTTCCTTTGACTATAAGATATTCATGGATCTTTGTTGAGTATGCTTGTTTCAAATTTATCACGTTGGGCAATATTGTTTCTTTTACCTTGCTATTATGCTTGGTTATATTATTCTTTAATGCCCAAAAAAATGATAATGCGTGTAATAACCTGAATTGTGGAAATCTAGTTATGAACTTAATTGGTATTACTTAGATGATTAATGGTAGAGCATGTTTTTGCTTTACCGAGCTTGTTGAAATATTGCTTGCCTCACTGTTTCGCCCAGGTACCTTAGCTGCTACTCTGGATAAAGGAAAGATCAAGGTTGTAGTGTAGGAGATCACTTTCCTGTGCTTTAGTTTGAGTACTATATTATCTATTTGGCTTTTAAGATGTTTTACGTTATAAACAGGGGATATCATTTAGGTATATGTTTAAACCCATAGAACTTGTTTTAGCTTATGTTAAAGTTGCTAGTAAGACTTCTACTATTAATTTCGTAATTGTCAAACTTTAAAAGTCTTTTATTCCACACCTTTTAGCCTTAGTTGTCTTTTGTAGAATGTCTTAATTTATTTTTCATAGGTTAAGGCTTACTAGATCATCGACCGACTCGCTGGATAATCCCGAGGGGTTCGGCGATGGTTTAGGCTAGGTGACCCAGGCCCACCGGAGTTTGAGTCATCACATCAAAGGAAATGGAGCAAGGAAACTTAAGAATACAACAAAATCAAAAAGAAAATGAGTATGTATAATTGAAGAAGAAAAAAAAAGATAAAAAAAAAAAAGAATGAGGCTTATGAAAACTCTTCAAATTAGCTCGAGTGATTATATCTAAGTTAAGTGAAGTATATATTTTTATTCCAACAAATGAATATGAAAAGATGATTATTGGTGAATAAAAACTCCTATCGACTTTGATTGTGGTGATATTTTAAATCTTATTTGAAAATGAGATTTTAGTGATTTTTGTATCTTGAAATTCTCTATTAGTTATTATAAGCTTGATACTTATTAGTGGAGATTGAGAAAACCTATGTAGTGCCTTGACCTTGGTGATTGGTTTAACTTTGAATTTTGAGGTGTATTGCATAATTAAAGGTTGAATTGTCAAATAAAAGGGTTGTTCTTTAATTCTTTCTATTCTATCATGACTCTTATTTTTACGAGGGTAATGTGTTTCTATTTAAAGATCATTTCCATTTAAGAATGAGCCTATATAATTATGAAATCAAAATGAGAGAAGAAAATATAATATGATTGAAAGTATTTTTTTGCTCGGGATAGCAAAGTGCTGAGTTTGGAGGTATTTAATAAGTTAACAATTAGACATTTTTATTATAGATTTTAGGATGATTTTAAATGTAGAAGACTATATTGCACGAAGTTTTCTCTTGTTCTCATTATGTTTTGGTGATAAATGGAATATATGAAGAAATCGAATAAAAAAGGGAAGATTATGAAGAAATTGATCGAATGGAAAGAGTATGTAAAGAATCATCAACAAGTGAAGGAAAAAAAATTTGGGTTTTATAGCCAGCAATTCCTGAATGATTCATATACATACTAGAATCGCTACTTAGATCGTGGAGCACTTAGACTATTTTTTTACGGATTTTTCCAGCAATTTCACTTAAACCCGAATCAGTGAGGAATCGTTGGATTCGATTTCAAAGGTTTTAGATAACAACAAGAAGTTTGAGTTGGCTTGGGATGTTTACTGCCTATAATACTATAAATACGACTCTAGAGTTACGAAATCAGTTGCCCTTGAGTACTTAGATCGAGATTTCATTGCTCTATGAGCCATAGTTTATTGTTTTAGTTTATTGCTTTATTATTCATCGATTTTGGAAAAGACTTGAAAATTTAAAGTATTTATATATATTTTTATTTATATTTTTGCAATGTTATTTATAAACATGAATAAGTGGTTTATTAATCTAAACAAAGTCTGAACATGAACTTGATCCATTTTGCTTTTTGTATTTATGATGAGATGAATATGTGCTTAATGCTTTAAACCAATCGTATTATTTGATTCACTGATTTAATAGGTTACCATCTAATGATTTTATTCATGAACTTTATATTGCATGCATAGTCTAAATGTATATTGTGATATTTAGATTCATCATCTACTTTAAAGTAGTCACTAGGATTGTTTGAAAGGTGCTACCATTTAGATGTCCTAGGTGAATTTGAGATATAAATCTAGTGTTGAAGTGACCTTTTGAAGATGTTAGATTTAGTAGTTCGAAGTTTTCACAAAGTGTAATCGGTTTTATTGCGTGAAGTTAATGCCTTTGTGTATTCAAAGGGGTTAACTCAATTAAATTAGAACGTGGCTTTTCCACCGGTATAAGGAGAACTAATGGATGGCTAAAGGTTGTTTACTTACTTATGATTAGAGTTTAATGATCTATGATACTTTATAAAGTATGCTCATAACTATATAATTGAAGTAACATGTTTGGATGCAAAATGGATTGATGTTTCATTGTTTTATATGTTTGTTTAAATATTTATTTATATTATTGAATTGAATTGATTTGAATTACATAATTTGAGTTGTGATAGTTAAGTTAGTATAATTAGTTTAGTTAATTATTATTATATTATAGATTGAATTAGTAAGTTTAATTACTGTTTTAATTAAATTAAAGTAAATAATAAGAAAAACCATTAAAAGTCATTTTTCTTAGAGAAATTCGATAAATCCTTATAGAGACGATTCTCACTTATCACTACTATAAAATATTAAAAGTATAATTAAAGAGGAAAATTTATTGTGCACGCCCAGCACGTGTTAGTTCGATTTAGAGTTTTGATAGAAGTTACCCCATCCCCTCAACTCCACGTGCCCTATTTTGGGAAAAGTTATCCCATCCCCTCAACTCCACATGCCCTCTTCTAGTTTTAGGACCGCGGTCTCAATGGCCATTATTTAGTCTATCCTCTTATTTTGTCAAACTATTTATCATTTTGCCATTAATGAGGTTTAGATCAATGAATAAATCTTGTTAGTTTCTGAATGGAATAATGTTTATCGTGTAATGATCTTGTGTACAAGGTAATCTATATATACACGTACAAGGCTTAGAATACAAAGGAAAGTTCAATCACAAAAGGAAACTACTAATTACTCGATATACTAATTTTCTTAACTGCTGAATATAATATTTAGTTTTCATAATTGGTAGTTTCCTTAACACCCTCCCTCAAACTCAAGTTGGTTCCAACTTGACTTTGTCAATCAAATCAGCAAACCTAACAAATTTAAAGTTCATTGCAAAGTAGATCAACGACCACCCAAGACGACAGGAAACATAATCTGATGCGGTATAACGGATATCAAAGTCGACGGAGTCGACTACAAATAGCGGAGTCGACGTAGTCGACGTCAGGCAGGCAACAGAATCGACATAGTTGATAGCAAATAGCATGGTCGACATAGTCAACGACAGATATCAGATAACGAAGTCGACATAACAACAATCAGATTATTATGCCTCGCACAACCAGAAGTCAAATAGATTGTTGTGTCTCTCACAAACACAAGACAAATCGGATTGTTGTGGCTTGCACAACCAGAAGTCAAATCAGATTGTTGTGGCTCGCATAACCAGAAGTCAAACCAGATTGTTGTGGCTCGCACAACCAGAAGTCAACAGATTGAATAAACCAGATGCAGGATGTATGGTGACAAGGGCACAAGCGGCAGGTATCAGACAGAGTAGTGGCGGAGCAGCAGTGAACAGGTGTGGTTGTGCAATGGCGGATCTGGTGTCCACCGTCGATGGCGGCGACGTCAGTGTGCAGCGGCGGCGACGGTTCTGGTGTGAGCAGCAGAGGCGGCAACGGCGATCAGGTTGCTGCAACGGTGGCAGGCGGCGTAGCACCGGCTGGCTAGTGACGAGCGTTCACGGTATCCGCCACCTCTTGCCAGTGCTTCTGCCAGAGGTTCCCGCGGTTAAGCTCCAGGTGGTGGTCTCCCCATGCGTCGATGAACGCATTTCACGACGCTGTCAATAAAGCTCGTCGAACTGACGTCCAGTGTAAGAACCGGATCGACACCTTGAAGAAGAAGTACAAGTTTGAGAAAGCCAAGATCTTGGCCTCCGGTGCTTCCGTCACCAGCAAGTGGTCGTTCTACAACCGATTGGACGCGTTGATCGGTCGTCCACGTCGACACCGGCGCCGGCGAAGAAACCGGTTCCATCTCCGGTGACGACGCCGGCAGCGACACCTCCGCTGGATACGTATGTCTGAATTTTGAATGGAGACACCGAGAGTGTTCAATTTGAGGTTTGAATGCTAATTGTTGAGCTATTTTACGAGTTGGTATACGCGGAGAATTCGGGGAGCCGAAACACGAACGGAGACGCGCCTCGAGTCACGTGTTGACGTGGACCGAGGTAGCGGCGTAATGTGACTAAAATAAAATTAATGTGGTCACGTCAAAAAAAAATTTAAAATTTAAAATGCATATATATATATATAGAAAATAAATATATATATATAAGGAAAAAAAGGGGATTTAGATAAGAATCGGATGGAGGAGGGAGAAAGGAGGGGAAGAGAGAGAAAAAGCATCGGAGAGCAAGAAGGAGATCGGCGGCGAGGAGCTCGCGGAGCTCCGACATCCGAGCGGCGGCTCGTAGCGACGGGGCGCAAACGGTGGTTCGATGGCGACGCGAGGGCCCGAGCTACGGGCCGCGACGCGAACCGGGCGGCACGACGGGGCTCTCGCCATGGGGTAGAGAGAGAGAGTGGCGGATGGCGGCTCGCGAGACGGCGAAGCGAGATCGGAGCCGGCCAAGTGAGGAACCGGGGCGGCGGATGGCGCGGACAACGATGAGCCGCGGACAAGCGGTGCGGTTTGGACCCGAAGAGCGCGCGGCGGTTGAGGTGAAGCCGCGGACGCAGCCAAAGACGTGACGGCGGTGGCGGTGGTGAGCGCCGGGCGGCGATCGCGGCAGCAAGCGGCGACTACGACGCGATGAACGGCACGGTGGCGCGTTGTCGATCGATCGGAGGCACGATTCGACGAGACTCGACGACGTGCGACCACGAACTGAAAATGGATTTTGAAAGCCTAAACCATATTGTGGTTGTTGGAATCTAGTGATTTTGCGGATTTAACTGTGCATATATTTGGTTGAATGACTTAAATTAGGCGGTTCCGTTACAGTACCAGAAACAGTTACCAATGTCTCTTCCACACGCCACGGTGGTGCCTATGGCGCCAAGATCGGTGAGGGAGAAGCGGCCTACTGTGACGATTCCGGTGGATGACTCGTTATTCCGAAATAATTATTCGGCAGCGACGGGTACTGGCGTAGTACGGAGACGGAACAGGTGCGGACAGCGGTGGGTGCCTCAGACGGACAGAGATGCAGGTGTTCTCTGATTAACACAACCCAAAGCGAGAACAACAACGAAAGATCGAAAAGACATCACGAATTGGTGGTCGACTCGAAAGTCAACCGACCTAATACTAAAAATTTGGCTCTAATACCATGTTAATTTCTGAATGGAATAATGTTTATTGTGTAATGATCTTGTGTACAAGGTAATCTATATATACACGTACAAAGCTTAGAATACAAAAGAAAGTTTAATCACAAAAGAAAACTACTAATTACCCGAGATATTAATTTCTTTAACTGCTGAATATAATATTAAGTTTTCATAATTAATAATTTTCTTAATATATCTTTTTCAAGCTTATAATTTCTAATATATGCTAATTCTTTACGTAAGTGCATAATAGCTTATAATACAAGTCATATATCACATCACATAAATAGCATGGGTGCTTACCAAAATGCCACCGATAATTTGGGAAAATATCGATTTAAAAATCTTGGTCGTTACAGAGATGGTATTTCGTGCACTTATAGTGACAAACTAAGTCATAAACTTTTTGAAATCATTTTGAGATGCAGTCGCTAATAGTTTTAGAAAAATAAACAACAAAATTGAATGCACACTAATGCACATTAAGATGCACGTCACGACTATCCCACCAAGTATTGGACCCCGAGATATGTAAGGCTTCCTGTGGTACGCACGGATGATGGGATGGGCGCGATGTACATTTCAGATGCACACCGTGGTAATATTTTAGCATTTTTATTTTTTATGGCTCTATTTAGTAAGCACAAATTATCTTCTAGTTTGACAAATAAGTTATATTTGAGAAGTAATTATTTATCTTTTTATTTTATTTTTTTGAAAAATAAAAATTCCATTAATTATTCTTAGCTCGATACAGGATCATACATAGAATCAATTACCCTAATAAAAATATATTGATTCATTAATCATATTTGTTCAAAATAATTGTCGTTAGTTTGGTTGCGAGTGTGATTGTGACACTGAAACATTGTGACATCAAGTACTACTTCTACAATATTTGAAACACATGATAATACATAAATACCGCTAGAATTATATAATGAATAACAAAATTTTCAATAAGGGAAGTAAAATCTAAGACTTCCAATAAAGAAAGTCAAATAAAACTAACTACAAAATAAAAAAAAAACTAAAGAAAAGATCAACTCAATCGTCGGAAAAATCCACGCATAACCGTCGAAAGTGTACAAAAATAAGGATGAAATCATCTCACAAATTTAACTAGACCTTTAGATTATTGGATGAACAAAGTACAGAAAGATATGATTAAAACCACCACTAACTAAGAAAAAAAAAAAGAAAGATTCACGGTATTTCAAGATTAAAAATCATTAAGGAGAATAAAAAACGAGGGTTTAAAGAGGAGAAGCAACTGCACATTATTTTACTTTTTATTAAAAAAATACATTTATCTTAAATATCATTATTTTTAGTGTGAAACGTACTACTAGCTCACCGAAAACCATATTAAGAAAATAAAAAAAATCGAAAACGATGACACGCATATTTATGGAGCCTCACAGTTGGAAACTTGGGACACGGAGAGAGAAAAAAAAAAAAAGATGAAAATTTGTTCGGACTTTTTGAGTTGAGATTCAAAATTTTTTTATTAATAATTTAAGATATCTATCTAATTAAGATACCTAATTACTTTTACTTTCAAATACTAATAATAAATTTAAATTAAAGATATTTATATCTTTTTAGTGATTTAAATTTAAACTTTTTAAGTCTATTTAACACTAAAAAAAAAAATACAGAGTAGGTCCCATGTTTTTTTTAATCAAACGATACCTTTATCAGTGTTTTACATTTTGTAACTTATTAATAGCTAGATTAGTTTTGAAATAAGTGTTCCCCAGTAAAAATAAAAAAAAAATAAAAAATGTAGAAAAGAGAGTAAAGTTGTAGAAGAAACAGACGACAGCTGTGTCCCTGATAATAAACAACTGTACTAAAGCCGCTCGTTTGCTGGCTACCTGGCTACCTTGCTATTCGGAGGGGGGGCCCGTCTTTTGTTACTCTTTTTGACCTCCACGCGTTTTCGTAATTTCAAATCTCCCGTCTCTTCTGTCTTTCCCTTTTAGGTGCTCAAGGATGGGCGAGCGAAGAATCGCTAATGGTAACAAAAACGCCAGAGAAGAAGAACCACTTTTCTACTCATTATGTATCTACATTTCTCCGTCACACCTCTTCTTTGATCTGTCCGCGTTGTTCTTAAAATTTCTTTATATTTTTATGTACTGGGCCTGCAATTTTATTGAACGGAGTAGGTGAGGTGAAGCAGCGAAATTACATCTTTGAGTGTCCATTCATGCATCCTTCCCCAAATTCCTCAAAACTAAGCTGAGGTACTGCCGTTCTGGAACCCATTACATTAATTTGTGTATTTTATATTTGATTTCTCCAGTTTTCATCTTTGGACCCAATTGAAAGACGTGTTGAGCTGTAAGTTTCTGTGTTTTTCCAACCCTACCGTCCTCTCAACATATATTATTTGTTGGGTTGGGACCATGAGAGTTCCAGCTTTAGTGCCTGTTCTGCTCTGAGACAATGGGGTTGAATTAGTCTCTTTTGATTGTTGATTTAGGGGGGATTTGAAGAGTTTTTGAGGGAATTGGGGCTTGATAGAAAAAGAGTTTGTTAGGAATTTCATTTTGTGAATTGGGTATCTTAGATATTGGAAGAAAATGGCGCCGTGGTTTGATTGGTGGGCGGAGGAGAGTCATAGAGGAACACCAGTTGTGGTAAAGATGGAGAATCCCAATTGGTCTATGATTGAATTAGAGAGCCCATGTGAAGATGATTTACTTATTGGGAGGAGCGACAAAGATAGAGGAAAGAATGCTAAGCAGCTGACATGGGTTCTTCTTCTAAGAGCTCACAAGGCTGCTGGATGTTTGTCCTCCATTGCTTCTGCAATGATGGCGGTCAGTGCCGCTGTTCATCGCCGAATCGCTTCGGGGAGAACAGATTCGGATATTGTAAATGAGAATGGCAGCAACGAAAGTCCCATTGTGAGAAGTAGGTTCTTCAACTGTATCAAGTTGTTCTTGTGGATGTCTATTATGCTATTAGGATTTGAATTTGTCGCCTACTTTAAAGGTTGGCATTTCGGGTCTCCTCATTTACAGCTTCAACATCTCATATCAGCGCCATTTGAGGTCCGAGGACTCTTTGGTTCTCTGTATTCTACGTGGGTTCTGTTTAGGGTGGAGTACATAGCTCCTCCCCTTCAGTTCCTCGCCAATGCTTGTGTAGTTCTCTTCCTTGTACAGAGTGCTGATCGGTTAATTCTCTGTTTGGGTTGCTTTTGGATCCGATTAAAGGGAATTAAACCAGTGCCTAAACGGCCTGCTCAAGATATTGAATCTGGGAAGGATGATTACTTTCCAATGGTTCTCGTTCAACTTCCAATGTGCAATGAAAAGGAGGTAGTTTCAAAGTTTTAAACATGTATTTTAATGTATAGTGTTTGCTTTTTATGATCAATATATTTATTTTGCTATTTTTATGGCCTATATCAGGTTTATCAGCAATCTATTGCTGCGGTTTGCAATTTAGACTGGCCAAGATCAAACATACTGATACAAGTTCTTGATGATTCCGATGATCCACTCGCTCAAATTCTGATCAAAGAGGAAGTTGACAAATGGAAACAACAGGGTGCTAACATTGTTTATCGTCACCGCATTATCAGGGATGGCTATAAAGCAGGTAATCTGAAGTCTGCTATGAGTTGCAGCTATGCGAAAGACTATGAATTTGTTGCAATCTTTGATGCCGATTTCCAGCCCACACCAGACTTTTTAAGGAGGACAGTTCCCCATTTCAAGGTACAAGGTGTTTCTTTTCTGAAACAGATAAGCTGGCTTATGTCATGTTCTCTAAATTAGACTGCAATTGCCCGTTGTGTCTCAGGATAATGAGGAGCTAGGGCTTGTTCAGGCAAGGTGGTCCTTTGTTAACAAGGATGAAAACCTACTCACAAGGTTGCAAAACATAAACTTAGCATTTCATTTTGAAGTGGAACAGCAAGTAAATGGGGTTTTCATCAACTTCTTTGGATTTAATGGAACTGCTGGAGTATGGAGGATTAAAGCTTTGGAGGATTCTGGTGGTTGGATGGAGAGAACCACCGTCGAGGACATGGATATAGCAGTTCGGGCTCATCTCCGTGGTTGGAAATTTATCTTCCTCAACGACGTCGAGGTAGAGTAGACATTATTGCTCTGCAAAACATCTGTTAACTTTAACAGTTCTTGTCAAATGTTATCTTACTAAATTGTTTCCTCAACAACAGTGCCAATGTGAATTACCTGAATCTTATGAAGCTTATAGAAAGCAGCAACACCGGTGGCATTCCGGCCCTATGCAATTGTTTCGCCTCTGTTTGCTCCAAATTATTCGGTCCAAGGTACATTTTTTTTGCACTTTCAATTCAGTGATTTATGAACTGGTCTTTGGTAAATACTTCAATGGGATTCACTTAATCATGTTTCGCTGATTGGTATATAAATTGGTGCACAGGTCAGCTTCTGGAAGAAGGCCAACTTGATCTTCCTTTTCTTCTTACTTCGGAAACTCATTCTACCATTCTATTCATTCACACTCTTCTGCATAATTCTTCCAATGACGATGTTTGTTCCAGAAGCCGAGCTTCCATCTTGGGTTGTCTGCTACATCCCAGCCACCATGTCTTTTCTCAATATTCTTCCCGCTCCGAAATCCTTCCCCTTCATTGTTCCCTACCTTCTTTTTGAAAATACCATGTCTGTGACCAAGTTCAATGCCATGGTCTCGGGCCTATTCCAACTTGGTAGTGCCTACGAGTGGGTGGTCACGAAGAAGTCGGGGCGCTCATCTGAAGGTGATCTTCTTTCCCTTATTGAAAAGGAGCCAAAACATCATCGGGGGATGTCGGCACCAAACCCTGATTCCATGCAAGAGGCTTCGAAGCAAGAGCTGCAGGTGAAGTCCCGAAAGAAGAAGCATAACAGAATATACACAAAAGAGCTGGCTTTGGCTTTCCTTCTATTGACTGCATCAGCTAGGAGTTTGCTCTCTGCACAGGGTGTCCATTTTTACTTCCTTCTCTTCCAGGGCATATCATTCCTGTTGGTGGGTCTCGACTTAATAGGTGAACAGGTTGAGTAAGGCAGAAGACGTTAAATGGTTAGAACCCGTACACGTGGGCATTGATCTGTCAAATTAAATGGTACAGTTGTTGCCAAATTTAGAGTCCCTGGAGAGCTAATAGTTTCGGGGCTGGGTTTGTGGTTGCTGCTTTCATTTTTCGGCACCCTCAACCGAGTCCCTTCCAACCATTCCAGTTGTGGATGTGGGTTGTTGCAAAGATTAGACAAAAATACTCTTTGAATGACTCTTTGATCTGTAAGGCTGCAATGTTCTGCTTGTAAAGGTTTTTGAATTCACAATTCTTTTGTAAGAAATTTGTTGTTTAAGCAACAGCTCAATGTGAAGGCGATGCGTTTCTTCCCCCTTTTGTATCTATAGTTAAAGTATAATGAAGTGCAACATGAATCACTAAACTTATTCTTACCATTGCTCGAGTCCAAATCCAGCTTGTGTTGAAGTAGATGCATTATAATCTGAATCTAATTTCATTAGTGAGAACTAATTATATCTTGTTCGAATTGTTTCACAGTTCAATGACTGCCTTGCGGCCATCCGCTAGCACTGATACTGTCCTCAACATAACCACTTTCAACTCTTATAAATGTGGGGTTTTATCTTAAAAGGCACTGGTACTAGTTGGGATGAGTCAATTACTTATATACTTCATTTCGAAGTTTCATTTAATCGATGTGGGACTAACTTAGTCCACACATCTTCAACACTCATCATAAACCAAAAGTCACATGATCCAGGGGGTTTTTCTTCTCCCCGGTCCCATTCGAACCATATGCTCTGATACCATTGTGACGACCCCAACCCTACAAATTGGGCGTCGCCCGGCACTAGGCCTCCATTAACCCTTGGTAAACCAGTTTGAAGTTAATAAAGGTCTAGTCAACCTCACAAACCGGTCTTCAGTATCTGCTAGTCCACACAACATAGTATATATATATATGTGTGTGAAATCATTTGCAGCAGAATTCAAATGCGGTGAAAACGCGATAACAAATAAATTAAACACACAACGAGTTCTAAGTGTGGAAGCTAGTATGTGGAAACCCTGTACAACATATACAATGTACAAATCAAAGCGACGAAGGGAAATACAAGTATCTCTCAACCCAAATACTCATTTCTAAAATAGTATACATGCGATATAGATACACCAAATAACCTACTTATGCCGCACATCAATGTTCTCGAGCTCGGA
This sequence comes from Stephania yunnanensis, assembly GCA_039657365.1. Taxonomy (NCBI): domain Eukaryota; kingdom Viridiplantae; phylum Streptophyta; class Magnoliopsida; order Ranunculales; family Menispermaceae; genus Stephania; species Stephania yunnanensis. The sequence continues at coordinate 34,325,542 of CM077585.1, read as the reverse complement.
GATTATGCCTGCAATTGTCACCAAAAGCGGAGACAATTCCAATGAGTAAATCCATAAGAAGTTTAACAGTAATTCAGATCAAACAATAAATAAGTATATAAATCATACAGGAAAGGAAACGAAGCTAAAAAGAACAATAAAGTGCATGATAAATAGACTACAATGGTCAACAATAGAGACCAAGTGACTTGGAAGCAAAAGATAGGCGCCTAAGTGGTCGTGACACTCTACACGTGGGTTCAAAGCCGCTTAAAACATATAAGTACCAAATACTACTACGGTGGGACCAAGTCCGCTTCAACCGCACCAAATCCGTTCGGCACTGTCGCCTCACTTGAACCTTAGCCTGAGAAAACATTCCAAAGGGAGCCACATTCACAACCGGATGCTCAATCGCAATGGAGTCCTTGAAGTCCTATGAGGAGTCACGACATACGGTGGATGCTCACTCAAAGGATTCAGTCTCGTCTAGGAGCCAAGAGCGCGACTCGGATGCTCAACCCACGAGTAAACAACGACTCAATTCGACCACTTAGACCCTAGGTTACTCGGTAAGGAAGTAGAATCCAATAATAGATATCATTTTCATCAAAATATGCAAGGAAAGGAAAAGAATTAATATTGAATTTCTTACTAGTTTACTTACAATACAATCGCATAAATCGTCACGTCCAAACGATGATTCGAACAGCCTAGTTGAGTCATTCTTGCATATTTACAAACATACATAATATAACAAGGTTGTTTTAAGGACCATTTTCTAAATAGAGACCTTGTGTAGCTCAAATGAACTAATTCATCAATTAGTTCTATTAAAGACTCAAGTCATTACGTAAAAGACTTAACATATTAAGACAATCTTATATCAGTTTCATTCTTGCACTCAATGAATATAAGTCTAGGAACTCAAGTTCATAAAACCTTTGTTCTAGTAATTTAGACCAAAATAATGCAATTATCTAAACATTTGGTTCAATACTTTAAATCTATTTAAAGGTGTTGAGATTCTTAGATTCATCAAAACATCAAATATAGCTTCAATAAGTTGGGTTCATTTTCAAGAAAATAGCTTAAAGTTCTTTTTTTTTGTCAAACTTGATGCGCAAGCTGGTCGAATCGATAATACTTGCTTCTAAGTTTGGAAGAGACTCAAGCAACAAAATATTTTTCATCCCATCCACGAATGACAAATTTTAGCTTCGAATCTAACTGTTTAGCCCTTTTTTAAGGCATTTTGTCAAACACATTATATGCAAGAAAAAGAGTTTTACTCAACTGACTTCAAAATTTGCCCAAATCATTTCGAAGCTCAAAATCCATAAAAATCATACTCGAATGCTTATCAAACCCCAAATTCCATAAGAAATAGATCGAATGCGACAATAATAAAAATTCATAATTCATAGCTTCAACCAAACTTGAATTAAAAAGATTTACAATCTTGTCGAGCTCAATTTGAACTTCCAAACTTTAGAGAAAAGAACAAAATTCTCATACAAGCATTTTATCAAACATCGAGAGTGCATTCATTTCCAAGACTATTTACAAAACTTAGAAGAACATAAAAAGCTTTTTTTAAGGCATTTCAAAATGATTTTACCAAAGCCAATGCAAACTAGTCACAATCATTTCAAGACTCCAAAATTATGCCAATAACACTTGATTAATCAAATTATATAAACCAAACTAAAAAAATGTATGCAAGGCTTAAAATCCATACTTTTCCATGCATTTTGTTTAAAAGAGCAAGTAAATATCTCTTTTGATAATTTCATCAAATACATGGAGTGCAAGAACAAGGGTTTCCCAAACTTAACTCAATTTAGTATTAAGTTGGAAAAATCAACGTAAAATCATTCATAGAATCATTCCTAAAATCAAACAAGAAATAACCCTTCCAATTAAATCACTTTAAATTCATCAACAACTCCCATTTTCAAGATTTGAATTTGATTTAAATCTTAGATGTGTTTTAGAGTCTCACCATGACCTTCAATGGAGTTTCCCAACTCCAATACTATTTTTGAGATCACAATCTAACAAGGAATCTCTCTTTGTCTCTTTCCTTTCTTCTTCTCCTCCTTGTTGCGAGCAATCGTCGTTGCATCGTCACGCCACGTCGTTCACTGCGCCGATGTCGCTGATCTCTCCGTGGTTCGATGTCGCGGCTGGTCGTCCGCGTCCAAAGGCTCCCCAAAGTGTTGCCCTCGATGGCTCACTGTCCCGTCGGTCTGTTCAATGCGCCGATGTCGCTGATCTCTCTGTGATGACTTATTCATAGGGGTGTATGTGTAATTTGCTTAAACTGCCTAAATACAATAATTGTATTATGAATATAATTTTTAAATGAAGGCTTATCTACACATAAATAGAGGATGAAACCTTAAAACAAAATAATATTTTCATTTTTTTACTATTTTTGAGTTCTCTAGTTTTTGGGACATAGAAGAAAAACATTTTCTATCTCTCTTGGGGCTAGCACCCAAATTAGGGTCACCGTCCGTATGTGGATTTCTAATAGAGAACGTGCTCTTGAACATCTTTAAAATCGACCAATCAGAGAAGGAAATCACAGAATAAGGTATGATTTACTTTCGTAGATTTAGTTTAATGGAACTAATTGTCGATCCCAATGGGGTTTTTCAAAATTGTTTTGAGTTTTTCACTGCGTATGAACCAAAAAATTCAATAACATATGCCATGACTTGTTTTTTCTCATTTCATGAGGTTGCTTTCATGGTATAGATTGTATAGTAGTATCGTAGTGATCCCTCTAAGGATTGTGTGCCAAATATATTGATAGCCATGAAGCTCCCTGCGACATCACGTTACCGACCAGACCGGACTCAGCCCGAACCGATCGGATCGAATGCCCAAACTCGGTTCGATCGGGTGACGTGGTCGTGCTTGACAGTTGTGTAATATAAGAAATAAAATAATATTTTTGGTGTACGTATAATATTTAAGAAATAACTAAATAATTATAAATACACGCGTGACGCAAAGGCAGGACGAGGCATGGGTTTCGCCTCAGGATACGCATTGGGTTGTAAACACATGACTTAGGCTAGTATCATGATCTATTACTAACTTGATTTAAGTTGGCCTAAGTAGTGTATTAAAATTGATTAATATGCCTATGTTAGGAATATAATAAAACTCAACTTATAGCGTATGCTTCAAATTATAAACCATAACGTATGTAAAATGTACATGAGTCACATAACAATCAAATAAGAAATTATGGTGCATGGACTTTATGTTGTATATGGGATTGATCTCGAGATTCATAAATACACCTAGATGAAGGGCTAAGATCTTGATCTAGTTTGAAGACATAATCATGCAATATGGACACTTGTCGCTTACAACCAACACTTGTCAATCTAAATAAATTCATCTCTCCAAATTAACAAGCAACTTGGTTTGGAGGATTAATCAAGTACTTAACTTAAACTAATTATATTGCTAATGGTGAAGTGTAGGATCCATTTTGGACCCTTAGATGTTCCACAAAACTCGTATCTCGAGGCACATTTAAAGGCCATTGTTTTAAGTTGATACAATGTATATAAGGAACACTTAGTTGTTGTTGTTGCAAATGAAAACACCACAAAATTGAGAGGAAGAACATGAGTTGCTGGAAATTGAGGATTTAAGGAGCAATTGAAGTGTAATTAGAGTCTTGAAGAGGAGAAACATTATATCCACGACAATCCTAAGGTAACCCCTCTCTTTTTCCCTTTCAATTTCATAGATTTTGATGTCATAAGCATGAATGTGGGCTGATGTGGTTTAATAACAATGAGATCATGCATGTGCTTAGATTTGAACTTGAATTTGATGCCTCTAAATAAGCATGAACAAGTACTCAAGAATTCAAACTTTGCATGACTTGAAATTTGGTTTTTTGGCTTGAAATTGGAAATTTAACTATGGTTTCAAAATTGGGGTTTCATTGACTGATATGAAATGTTTTAAGACTCAAATGCAACTCAATTTATGCCCGATTCGACTGGAAGTTGAGGTGGATCAAATGTATGTTCAAAAAGTTGAGTAACTTAAGCTTTTAAGGTCCTTTAATGGTGAAATTTGCTATAAGTTGTTAAATTGTGGAATGTTTCTTGTAAAATGATGTAAATGGAATCCAAGTAACACTCAAGGGGTCCCCAAAGAGACCCCAAGTAAAAACAGGATGAATCAACCCAAAAAGAATAAAACAACCATGTTTAAACATCAAGAATCAAACATGATATTACGATGAGCATAACTCACTCAATTTAACTCCAATTGGAGCGAGCTTTGGATATGTTTTTATTGGGTACATTAACAACCTTGTGATAAAATTTCATGGTATTTAGAGCTATACACTAGGAGAAATCAAATTTGTAACTTTGTTGGTCGAAATGAAATTCAGATTTGCGCAGTGTTCGTAAAACTTTGATATTTCCATCGTTTTTAATTGAAATTGCACATACCATACCTTTTCGGCAAGATGAGAAGTAACCCTAAATCCTTTTGTACAAGTACTTCCCAAATTAGAAGATCTTAGTTTTAAGCTATCAAGGTAGTGCATCGTATATAGAATTTAAAGTATATTAATAAATTCAAAGAATTACATAATTGTATTAATAACCTCGAGATACATATGTGGGAGTAACCGGATAAATGAAATAAAAGATCTTGAGTCTAACACCAAACTTTAAAACTAGGGCTCGACGACGACACTCCGGTAGGACTTTCAATATGTATTACGAGGTACCAAACGCGCGGTCAGGTTTCAACACGCAACATACGAAGATTGTGAATACTGGGAATTTTTAAACTTTATTATGCTTCATATTATGATCGCATAAGTTATGTATGCATCACATCATGATTATCTATGACTATGCATATAGACTTAAGGACCTATAGGAGTCGTCCCCGAGAATTAGATAAGGCAACTTCGACGGCGAAGAGTCTCCCCCTCCGTCAGTCGAGCAGTTTCGAGGGATGACTATACGATGATCTTCTACCCTCTAGCCAAAGTGGGAGTTGGAGGAAGTTTTCGCCCTTCGGCTTTTCCTACGTCAGAGTTAGAGTACGTCGGTGTTGCTCGGGTTCACGAGTTTGAGTGATAGGACCTCCCTTAATCGTCGATGCTGAGCGTCGCTGAGCCGACGAGATTCAGGCGGTCCTTGCATATGGGGTTCATGGGAACCGCCTGTTCATATTAGAAAATGATTGAATCATGTTTAATTCTTGAAATTTACTTATATTATTCCTTATTGAATTACATTATGTTGTAACTTTTATAAAACCTTATTGTTCACTTACTGGGGGTCTTTTGGAACCAAGATCCATTCTTTGGTGATCGAGGGGAGGGCATGATGCATTAGTGAGATGACAACATCAGACTGCCTTGATTTTCACTATAGGAATGATCCATTTTGTATATCTATTTTTTTATATACCGAACTTACTTTTGTTCATGTATGGACATGTCCTCGATTTGGATTAACGGTACTGATGATATAACAGGTATTATCCCCACTTAGGTTCTTTTTTACTTTCCAATATTTTATTATATATTCACCGAATTCCGCACATACTTAAATTTAACTTAATGGAAAAAAGAATGGACGAGCGGGCTTGGAACGTCTTTTGGGGTCGATGGTGTAACCAAACGCCTCAAGATACGGTTCGAGTCGGTTAGACCGATGGTTCACGATACGCGTGCTGACAGTCCCAATACATATTATCGCGAATATGTTTCCATGCATCATCTTCATTACGTGCAAGGCCTGCTGCAACAACACGGTAACCACAATTGACATCTCCCCTAACATCATTAACCCTCTTTATGTGATCAAGTCATTCCTTAGTGGCAACACCGTGATAACCATCTCTACGTACATTCTGCAAACTTGTACATGTTCTATGAACCTTGTGTGGCACTTCACGACTAGCCTTGATCAATATCGATTTTGGGTTAAGGACATAGTTGTAGTGGCTTGGATTTCTCTTGGTAGATGCCTCATCCTCGTATGCCTTAGTGACCTTCCTCCTCTTGCCCTCCCGTGACGCATTTTCCTTTCTTGCTCGTGATGTTTTTCTTCCCCTTGTCTTAATTTTCTCCTTTGGCACCACCAACGATGCCGATGAGGGACAACTAATCTCTCCAAGCTGATGCACAATCCGCATGCGCAAATCCTCAGTATGGAGACTTTTGAACCTTTCAATCCCACTTTGAATTTGTTCTTTAAAAGTGTATTATGTACAATTGACTACTTGCTCAGGGTTTATGGTCACCTTTTGCCAATGTATGTGAACGTCGTTTAGAGGTATAGGTAAACCTACCAATTAGTGGGTGGCAACTTCGTAGGCACAAGGAAGGCCAAATGTCATGTACAAGACGCAACATCTCTTTGGATCGATACCAATATTTTCTATGTGAACCACCTCTTTGCAAATTTGCTCTAACGTATAAAGCGACTCAAATCCTTGCAACATACGGCACAAAGTATCGCCAAACCCGTATTGCATGACATTCAAACTCTTCTCAAAAGACGCCTTGATATGAGTATGTTGCCCTTCTACCATCTTGTGGATAACCTGCCTCAAATCCTCAAAGTCTCCTTGCGAGTGTCGAAAACGTTTTTTCAAGGTATTATGCTCACTTTCAACTCTGCTGGTTGTATCATGTCCAAAATGCAATGTCTAGTCTGTTCATGCTTTAACAAAGCGTTCTTTGTAGTCTCTAACCCATGTATCCATCAAATAATCAAGCAATCAAGGTACATAACAATAATCAGCGGCCAAATTTCCCATCCTTGTATTGAACACAACTTCGAAGGTAGCACTTTCCACCTACTCAAGAAAAGGTTGAAGTCTTCGTTACGGGCAAAATATTTCTTCATGTTTCCAGCCACGCCCTGATTAATTGCCAAGTACATGGAAGGTGAGTCGACATGGAAAAGACCAATTCAATTACTTTCATCAATCCCAACTCCTTGTCGATAAGTATCACATGTGGTTTAAACCACCCATCCATGAGATTATTAAGATTCTTCATCGTCCAAATAATCTTTCTTATTTGATGATATAAATGCAAAACCGACAACAAAGGATAAACCAATCAACGTCACACCAATGATCTCTAGCAAAGGCATGCGATATCTGTTGGTCTTGTACGTGCAATCCATAAATAAAACCAATAGGAAACATCATAGTAACTTGATAGAGTCGGGATGAGCCCAAAACAAGTCTATCACAACATTTGTTTCCTCGTGTTTTCTATGCCACGATAAATAAGCATGTGTGTCAAGCAAATGCAAGAATTTTTTTGTGTTTGTCACCTCCCTCCAGCCTTTTCAAACCTGTGTTTTTGTTTGGCATTATATATCGTGCATATGGTTGAAAAATTTTGTGCATCCCTCTTCTTTAACGAGTCCAAAATCTCGTGTGGCTTAATATTTCCTTCCATCATTTGTACCAATACAACACGCTTCTTCGGGTGCATATAACACCCAATATCATGGCTATGACGCCCACACACTACTGTCACATGTCATAAGAGATTTGTATGATCCTTGATATTTATTTCAAATGGACAACCACATATTTTGGTGCTACATTTGCCCCTAGATGTCCCCTTCAAAACCTCCAAGTTGTCATCCATCACAATTTTGTCCTTAACCACATCTTTACTAGCTTGCATTTTTCCAACTCATTAGGCATTACCCCCATAAGAACAAGACTTCTCACATGTCATCTTCACCCTTCCTCGACGATAGCCATCACCCTACATCAGAGCTCTTCTTGACAATTACGAACCCTTTACTAGATCCTCGACCCCATTTGACCGCCTCCGCCCTACTTTCAAATGACGCGTCGGGAGTGAAGTCCATAGTGTATTCAACAGAGGAAGTATAACATAAATCTCTCTGCAAAATGGTAAATCACACCATTAAAATAGACCATAAATCAATAACAACAAAAAAGACATACTCAAAATAGTTCAATTGGTCGACAGCTACCGATTAACACTCAATTGTTTAGTCAGATGTAATCGATCGAAAGGATCCTGTTCGGTCACCCGTGAATGAACAGTAAGTCTTCAATCGGTCTCTCGAGACCGACCTAAAGCCCCTTGTTCGGTCTCGCGAGACCGAACAATCAATAAGATTTAGGTACCAACATGAAAACGGAAGTACAAAAAAATGCCATAAAAACTCAAGTAATACCTCTCCTTCTTGCACATTCGTAACTCCTACACGTCCATTCTCTATTTTTTATGGTAAAAAGCCGCCAAATAACCCAAACAAATAATGTTTTAGCAAGACAAGAAATTTTGTTTAAACCCTATAAAGTGCATACAAAGACAATGCAAATTCAACATTTTCGAACAACAACAATGAAGACATCAACTCTTACGATGTTGATGGCATTTGAAAGAGCAACTTCAGGTCACCGGTGGTCGGAGGGGATCGTCAGAGTTAAAGAGTGTCAGTTTATGTGGGGTGCACAACGTAAGAAGGAGATGAGGGCGTGTAAGTCATTTTGAGATTTATTGGAAGGGGTAAAATTGCCATTTCTATTGAGAGCATTTTTAGAAGTGGAGAGCAAAAAATCTAGTGGTTTGCCCATAATAAATTGTGGGGTGCATATAGCCACACCGAAATAGAACTCACACTCACGGGATGGATACATCTTGAAGGAATCGATTATCTACGAAAGGCGTACTGAAATAAATAAATAAAAATATATGAAGAGCTAGATTTAAGGTATATTAAGCTGGTTATTATATGAATTTTGAGTCATTTGGTTTCCACGTTTTGTAAAGGACATGTAAAATTCTCCGATCTTTATCCTTAGATTACAATTATCCAAACCAAATATATCAATGATAATGACCTCCAAGATAAATTTGAGGTGTATTAAGCTGCGTTTCATGACGAAAATCAAAAGTTGATTTCCATAAAATACGAGGTTTAGAATTCTGGTGTTTGATATATCCATAAGAAAGATTTGAAGTAAGACAATGGACAAGAGATTTTCACTAGAGATCGCTCACTAGAATAAAATTAAGAATTTTTAGAAACGATGTGAATTCTATAGTTGCACATTAGTGAAAAAAGAGAAAATGCATATGTTGACATGAGAAGAATGCTAAGAACTAATAAATATGTATTTGTGTGGCATTTGTCCGGTAATTTGGGACTGAGGCTATGTTGTTGTTGTTGTCCGGTAATTGGTGTGTTTGAAGGCCTAAAACCTCTGAAAACGTATCGTACACTTGGAATGGTTCTCAAGTTCCTTCGAGTTGAAAATTTATTGAGGAGCAAAAATCGGATCGAGTCGAAGACAAAATAGTCCAAGACATAGAAGCCCAGAGTTCTGCTATTAGCTTCGACACCAGAGCCCTCAAGATTTAGTATACGCTACCAACTATAGCGCCATGACCAGTGCCCCCACCTTTATACACACGCTTACCACGACGCCCAAGGTGGAAGCTCTAGCTCTCAACAATATTCCTACAGACACCAGGGCATTGCCCAGAGCGCTACGTTTAGGCCTCCCCACTCCTGGGGTCATTTGTGGCATTGTCCTTGTTAACGCCATGACACGGCTAGATTCTTTTGGATTTGATAGATTTTGGGATTCGAAAGCCGCTTAAATACAGTAGCATTTATTCCAGTTTCTTAAGTCCTTCCTCGCAATGCCTCCACTGTCCAACTTTTTTTTATTAGAAAGAGACCAAACGTCTAGTTACATATGATACATCCTAGGAAAGGACATTCCACTCAAATCTTCCTTTACAATAATTGATAAGTTCGAAGGGCAATGCTCGATGATATGCGTCCCTACTGTGTAGGATGCAGTAAAAGTGGCCAACTAGTCTGCAACTCGGTTCCCATCACGATAGGTGTGAACCATATAAACCTCTCAGGCCCTTCCAAGGAGTTGCTGGATGAAAAAGAGTAGATGACAATGAAGGTTTCTTGGGATAGCTTTCCTTGCAATCAAATCCACCACACTTCTATTATCAACTTCCAATATAACTTTCGAAAAACCCATGTTCCATGCATATTGCAAACCTAGAGTGCTCCCCATAATTCTTCCTCGAAAAGTGAACGGATGCTACGATTAAAGACAAACCTGGCCACAAAATCCCCAACGTCATTTTTTATTAGCCCCCCCCGCATTGCTAATCTCTGTTTTCCTTTCACTGCTCCATCAGTATTAACTTTAACCCAATGTCGAGGCAGAAATCTCCATCCAATTAAGTGCTCTTTACGATGGCTTTTATGCATATTAGTGGAGAGGAACGTCTCATTTGCCAGGTGAAAGGATCTTGCCCTTGCCATGATCGTATTACACAATTTTATGTGGGAGACTACTTCATCGCCTAAGATACCTTATTTCATCTATTCCAGAGTAGCCAGCAGCAGGTAGCGAAGAGAGTAGACCATCCGACTCCCCTAAATACCATGTTATTGCTCAAGTTCTCTACGATCCACTAATTAAGAGGAAGCTCCAGCAAAGTCTCCATTTGGTTCCCGTATAAAAAGTCATGCCATACAAGAGATGACAGTGGACACTCCCGCAATATATGGTTTAGGTCTTTCATCTCACCCCCGCAAAGCCCACAACTTAAGTTATTGCCCATATGTCTATAATGGTAGACGTCGTAGGTTAGCAAGGCATTATGAATGGCAAGCAATAAGAAAGATCTCATTTTCTCAGGTATTGCACATTTCCACACCAACATCCACTCCTTACCCGGCTCCGACCAAGAATGATGAGATAACGAAGCATATGCAAAAAAAGTAGAAAACACTCATGACTTGGAATGTGCTCGGAAGATCGAATCATTATCTGTCCCATTCGGATCAGACGGAGGTATCGCTGCAATGCGTAAGACTACACCTAGAGGAAGCAAAGAATGGGAATCACACCATGACCATTCACCAGTGATGGTTACATACCTACTTAGGGTGTATTCTATGCGGTCTGATGGAATTAAGCGTGATGCAAGCTCAAATAATGGTTTATCCAGCCCCATCCATTTATCCCGTCAAAATCGTATTGTATTACCATTGCCAATAGCCCAGCTCACATTTGAAAGCACGTTATTCCACACTTTGCATATATTACGCCAAGTATGAGAGTAATTACCTGCATTAAGTAAAGAAGAGATTACATTGTTAGGCAAGGAGTATTTAGCTCGCATAAGTTTAACCCATAAAACATTATGATTAGATAATACTTCCCAACAAAGCTTCATCACAAGTGCTAAGTTCATCTTATGAGATCTTCGGAGCCCAAAACCACCATTCTTTTTTGGTTGGCACAAACGATTCCATGCAATCAGACTCGATTTCCTTGCCGCGTTAAAGGAACCCCAGATGAAACCTCTGAATATTTTATCGAAGTCAGAACAAAGTCCCTTAGGAAGCAGGGAGGTTTGCATCGTATAGAAAGGAACAAAAATAACGCAGACTTGCAAAGGGTCGTTCTTCCAGCTAGAGATACCTGAGAAGGGTTCCACTTTTTTGCTCTTGCAACAACTTTGCCTTCGGGTTGCTATAGGTAGATTTCCACACCCTGCCATGGAGAAGTGGAACACCAAAGTAACTTCCCAGGTCATTAGTAGTTTCGATATTAAGCTTACTCGCAACCTTTTCTGCCAAATGCGGGTTGACATTCGACGACATAAAAATATGAGATTTTGCACAACTGACTTTATGACCAAAGTGCTCGCAAAAATGCTGAAGAATATTAGAGATCATTGACGCCTGGTCTTCTGAAGCCTCGACAAATAGAATGAGATCATCTGCAAAGAACAAGTGTGATATACAAACCTTATTCCCAAATTTAGGTGCTAGCCAACATCCCTGGTTTACCGCATCACAAAAAGCTTGTGATAGTCTTTTCATACATAACACAAACACATATGGTGATATCGGATCCCCTTGGCACACCGCTAGTGGGGGTGAAAGCATCTGACGCGTCCCCATTCCATAATAGTTGGAGGAGCTCGAAGATAGGCTACTCATAATGACCCTAGACAGAATCTCCAGTATTTTGGCATCAACAAGAGTGCCTTCGATGAATTTCCAGCTTAATCGATCATAAGCTTTCTCCATGTCAATTTTTATTGACATCCAACCTTTTCTGTTATTAAGATTACACATCCTGGTGAACAAATTCCTGTGCAATCAGAATGTTGTCTGTGATATGTCTTCCTTCCACAAAGCTTGTCTGGGCCGGGTGAACTAGATGCGATGTTCCCAGTTTGAGCCTATTAGCCACAAGCTTAGTAATCAACTTATAGCTAACACTATAGAGACAAATAGGATGAAAATGGTGAAAACTCTCTAGGTTCTCCATCTTAAGGATTAGAGTGATTAAAGACATTGATTCTGCCATCAACCCTTCCATGAGCAAAACATGTTCCGACCAAGCTACATAGCGACTTGCCAACCACATCCCAATTTTTCTAAAAGAAGAATGTCTGAACCCCATCAACTCTTGGGGCTTTATTGGGTGCCATAGCAAAAAGTGTAATCCGGACTTCCTCATCTGAGATTGGTTCTTTCATTCTCATAATTACCTCAGGTAAGATAGGAGGGAATTTATCTGGAATCCCATATGGAAGTCCATTAGAGGAGTCACCAATAAAAACATTACGAAAGAAAGCGATTGCCTCACATTTCAAAGTGTCGAGATCCTCACACCAAACCCCCGGCGAGATAAAGAGTCTAGTGATTCATCGTTTCCTTGCCCTTTGATTCACTTTAGCATGGAATAGAGAAGTACTCCTATTGCCCAACATGTTCCATTCCACGTTAGCCCATTGGTGACATAATAAGTCTTCCTGTAACAGAACAATCTCCAGTTCATTTCTCATGTATATATCCAGCTGCACCTGATTCTCACTCCAGTGTGTTTCGAATGCCTTTTCAATGCCCCTTAATCTTGCCAGAACCACTTGGTTTCGCCGAAAGATATTACCAAATACTTGTTTGTTCCACTAGCTAGCCTGTGTAGAGAATAAAGGCAATGCCTCCTGCAGTGGGAGGGACTTGTCCCAGCACTTCATAACAAATGCCTTCCATTCCAAGTGAGTCTCCCAAGCGGCTAAGAATTTAAAGAATTTATGCTTCGGAGCACCACCCCCAACGTTAACCTTATGAAGTAGTGGACAATGATCAGAGTACACTTTAGCTAGATGCAATAGTGAGGGCATCCTGAAAGTTTCATGATCACGTGTCATGCTTGCCAAATATAACCCGTAATCGAGTTACCAACCACAAGGGTGTAGTAGTGGTAAATACGGGGTCGAATCCATAGGACTTGAGTTTACTCCAAGTTAACCAAAAAACAGGGGTTTTCAAAAAATTCAATAAAATAATTAATTAAACTAACAAAAATAAAAAGTTCTCAAAAATTAATATCAATAATTAAAAATCACATAAATCTCCAGTTCTACAAAAAGAATCAAGATACAATAGCATATAATGGTCCTCAATCTTTCCCAAAAAAAATTATTAATTTAATTCTCCTAGATTAGCCATGGAAAATCGGCATCCGCCAGAAATTCCTAATTCCCCTAATTCCGATAGTCAGGATGTCCGTCACTAACTACTTCCCTAATTAATATATAACCCTAGACATCCGCCAATCAGGATTAACACACTAACCGCAATAATATAGATCTGTGGGAACACTAATCCTAAATAACCGGATCGCAACCGCTACAGATTTAACCTAGATTCAATTGTTGTACACTCAAACATCGAAAGGGTTTTTACGGCAAACGGGTAAATGTTTGTTACTTTATTGGTCTAAAAGCACAATTACATGGATACTAATATTCCAAATAACTATAGATTGTCAATCTAAAAGCATGCATCGGCCGCATACATACCATAGATCTAAATCATAGTAATTAAAATCAACAACAATGAAATATGAGAAATTAAGTTAATTAAATAATAAAATAAAAGATCTCACATAATATGCTTTGAATCCATGATCCCGAGTTGCTTCCCCTTCGACTTAGGCAAGAAATTGATTACCCGAACATCATATTCAAAAATCTATACTAAAAACTAATAATTGATCTCTAAAAAATACTAATTAGTTGTTCTCTAATAATAACTAGGTTCCTAATATATAAAAATACTCCAAATTGTAATCAGATACTAATTTTAGGGGTTAGGTACGTGACTCGTGCGTCGAGGAACATCGTAAGGGTGTTTTTAGATCAAAAATCCTGACTCTGCCACGTGTCTCAGCGTGATTCAATGATTTTTAACTGTCGTGCCACATATCGGAACGTGATTGGTCCGCTGCTGCACCGCCTCTGATGTCTCGCCGCGTAATTCCCCGAGAATATGTGCGTTCGATTATGTGTGAGGTGAGTCAGCGCCACGTGGACGCTTCTGATTGGTCGAACCACTTGTTGTGACGTATCTAGACGAATGGGAGCTCGCCACGTGTACGTGTGCTGGCAGAAGAGAAGTGCGCGAACATTTGCAAAAATCTGGGAGTCTGTGCGAGAACGCATCTCGAGGAAAATCAACGGATTCTGAAATGCGATTAATGTCGTGCGGGTAACGTGGCTGCGCAAGGTGACGTGGCAACGCGTGGCAGTTTTTCATTGGTTCTTGGGACTGGATCTGCTGACATGTCAACACGTGACAACACCCTATTGGCTAGAATCGGTGTATTGACGTGTTGTTTGCTTTGAACTTCCACGTGGCATCATCCGATTGGTCCAGAGTGGCTTTTCACGCTGACATGGCAGCACATTATTGGCTGAAATATCCTGTTTGCTATTCGACACCCTGCGCAATGCGTATTTCGAGGCAAACTGTCCGGCATCTGATCACTGCAAGTAAGTACTCCATTTTGACTATTTTTCACCACGAATTCAACCGCGCACTCCATTTCACCTAAAAATGACCAAAAATATAATTAAATATATATTTTAAATACTTTTAATAATTAAATATACTAAAATAGACTATTAAAAACTTATAAATACCGACTTATCAAATACCCTCAAATTTATGAATTTACACGTCCCGAGCAAAGGTGTAAATGACAACACAAACTAAACTAGACTCCTAATATAATAATACTAACTCGATAATCCTATACCCGACCCAAATTCATGGAGTTCCTTTGGTTTACATAGTCACCAAATTAACAAGTAACTCAGAAAATATCAAGAGTTATGATATGTCAAGTCTCGCAAGTCAAACACAATTAAGATCTCACTTTCAAAACATAGAATCGGTCAATACAAAGGCCATCAACAATCAAGCACATAAGTTCAAATTTCACTTAATATAGTGAAAGTACTCGAACTAAATCTTTTATTTGAGGAGTTTCACAACTTCCGCATTTATTCATTTTTTCATTTTTATTTTATTTTTTTTCTTCCCCAAATCTTTTTTTTCTTATTTTCAATTAATACGGTCCCTGCTCCATTTCATATGGATCGATTTTCTCACTTTTTTCCACCACAAGTTTCCCTGCTCCATTTCTTGTGGAAACCAGTGGGACGCTCTACACTAAGAATACTCATGTTAGTACTTTTCACTTTTACTATAATCAAGCAAATCCCCCAATGTGGGTTAAAATAATATAACTTGCATAAATTTGGTCGTTTACTCATTTTCGTTATCTAGCACTAAGTCCAACCATCATCCAAGTCTCTAATCATGAAATCATAAAAATGCTGAACTACAACTTGATTAAGTGTTTCTCCTAATTTTCTATAAGTTTCGAGTTAAAAAGGCAACTGTAATTTACTCATCCACAACCAAAGGCATAAACAAAGTTTCGGGTGACTCTAAAATAAATAAAACATACTAAATATATACATGAAAATGTATCAATTCCTAATGAATGAGAAAGGAATATGAATAGAAAAGAAATGAAAGAAATGGAAAAAATGATATTAAACACCACCATTACCATCCAATATCCGCATATAACCGCATAAAAAAAAAATTAAACGATCTCACCTGTGGTCTTTCGCAATAGAATCCATCCAAAACAATCCAGAATCCCTAAAACACTCCCAAACTTATTCCAAACCTTGTCCTCAAGTATCAAAACAAGTCAAGAGGTTCACACATATAAAACAAACAAGATGGTGAAAAAATATGATAAAAATAAAAGGAAGGAAATGATACAAATTCATGCAAAATAAAAAAATATGAAAATAAATAAACTAAATAGTACTTATCAAAGTTTGGGCGACCTCCCAATAGCGCTTTTGGTTAAAGTCGTTGGCTCGACTTGGTCGGAGTCTGTCAATCAATATAGACTGGCGTTGCTAGTGAGACGACTTCCACATCATGGCTCGGTAAGTCTTCATAGAAGATCTTCAATTTGTGGTCGTTCTGTTGGACTAAGTGGTTAGTCACTCACTTTCCGACCGAGATTTTGATGGAAACAAACAAGGTGAAAATGTACTAATAAACATCTAGTGTATTTCGGTTGTGTTAAAGGATGCAAAACAACATAAGACTTAATGAAGAAATGAAGATGAAAGTTCAAGCCGCAATTTGTAATATCAATGTAAGGTATACAAATTCTTTCACGCAAGCCAAATTCAAGTTTTCAAATCATTTTTCAAAGTTACAAGTTTACTTCAAAGTTTCAAAATGGAATTTAAACAATAACTAGAATGTGAAAACTTTGTAATAACACATCAATGTAAGGTATAATAGTCAAATTCTTTCAAAAATTTCTAGAAAAATCTTACGTGCTTTTCAAGCAAAAGATTGATTTGAAAAAAGTGTTGCACTGCATTAGTTCATGCATACATCAAGACTCATTTTATAAAATCGTGTTATAATCATTTTCAAAGTTATTTTATGAGGTCAAGTTTAAGTCTTCAAAGTTTCAAAATGGAATTTAAACACATAACTAGGTCTATGAGTTTAAACAATGTGAAAACTTTGTGTGAATAGTCATTTGCATATTAGAGTTCATTATAAATGTTTTGAAAAAGAAAAGCTCCCCTAGTACTCGTTTTTCAAAGGTACAAATATATTAAGTTTTTTGAAACGATTTCGATTTGGAATTTGCAACAACATCGGTGACATATTTGCATATTCCATTTATACTCACACTTGCATGCATAAGAGTTGTTAGGCTCTAGGTGGCTTGCTAGTGTTTGAATTTGATACCACTTTGTATTGTAAAGTGTATCTCTGTTTTTCCAAAAATTTATTGTATTTGAATGATTGTAAGACTTAGTGGAATCTAAGTCGAAAGGGAAAATCCTAGTTGAGGCTAGGTGGGAAAAATCCTAGTTGAGGCTAGGTGGGAAAAATCCTAGTTGAGGCTAGGTGGGAAAAATCCTAGTTGCGGCTAGGTGGGAAAATCCTAGTTGAGGCTAGGTGGGAAGTCCTAATTGTAATTAGGCATTCTAGGCTTGTAGGCTTAGGTTGTAACACTTATTGATAATATAAGTGGGGTTTGAAATCCTAACCTGGAGGTTAGGTAGTGGATGTAGATCGTTGGATCGAACCACTATAAATCGTGTGTCATTTTATATTTCCTCCATTTCATTTACTTGCATATCTTATATATATACATCATAGTTGTAAATTGCGCATAAAGTTTTTAAAAGGGCAATAACTACTCGGTATCTTCAATTTGGTCGTTCATCTTAACACATTACCGAGCTTTTCATCATAACCGCTCCGGTGATCATACACCGCAGTCATAATATATGGTCATGTCCACCTCGATCTCAGCTTACCTACAAAAATCTTCAGACATGACTGAAATAAAAACACTTTCTGACCAACAAGGAAAGATTTCCTAGAGAGATTGCTTTCATGGAACGTTTTAGTTTTTTCTTTACAAATCCGCGCATTTTCATATGCGTCGTTCCCGATTTCCTCCAACTCTTGGAGATTGAGCTTTCTCTCTTTTCCTGCTTCATCGAGCTTCATATTAAATTGTTTCACAGCCCAGTAGGATTTATGCTCAAGCTCGACTGGCAGGTGGAAAGCTTTACCAAACACAAGGCGATATGGGGACATCCCAATTGGCGTTTTAAACGCCATTCGGTAAGCCCAAACTGCGTCATCGAGACGTGCACTCCAATATTTACGAGTAAGATTCACCGTCTTTTCCAAAATGGATTTGATCTCTCAATTAGAGACCTCTGCCTGGCCACTCGTTTGGGGATGATATGATGTAGACGTTCGATGAGTGACATTATACCTCCTCAGAAGACTTTCAACCATACGGTTACAGAAGTGAGTGCTTCTATCACTGATCAGGGCTCGTGGGGTACCAAATGTTGTGAAAATCCTCGATTTAAGGAATTCACATACCACTTTGGAGTCATTAGTGCGCGTAGCCTTAGCTTCCACCCACTTAGACACGTAGTCCACTGCCAAGAGTATGTAAACATTACCAAATGACACTGGAAACGGTCCCATGAAGTCTATACCCCAAACGTCAAATATCTCGCAAATATGAATCGGGGTAAGTGGCATTTGGTCTCGAGGACTAAGATTACCAGATTTCTGACAGCTAGGACAAGTCTTGGTAAACATGTATGAATCACGAAAAATGGTGGGCCAGTAAAACCCACTCTCAAGAACTTTCCTAGCTGTCCGACGGGGACCGAAGTGGCCTCCGTAGGCGTAAGTATGACAAAACGTCAACATGGAATGACTCTCGATCTGAGGAACACAACGCCTGATAACCTGGTCGAGCAAAATTTCCATAAGTACGGGTTATCCCATACATAGTACTTAGCATCACTCTTTACTTTATTCTTCTGAGCCTTCGAAAGGTGAGGAGATAGCTCGCCCGAAGTGATATAGTTCACCAAATCGGCGTGCTAGGGGAGATCGTCCATAACAACGTAGATCTACTCGTCAGGGAAATCATCCATAATAGGGGTAAGACTCTCATCATTTTTAATTCTGTTGAGATGGTCTACGACTAGATTCTCTGCACCACTTTTATCTTTGATCATGATGTCAAGCTCCCGAAGTAGGAGTATCCATCTAATGAGCCTAGGTTTGGCATCCTTTTTACTCATCAAGTACTTCAAGGCAGTGTGATCAGAGTAAATGATAACCTTGGTTTTCAAAAGGTAAGGCCGAAATTTCTCAAGTGTGAAGATAACAACAAGGAGCTCCTTCTCAGTAGTGGTGTAGTTCATCTGAGTCGCGTCTAGAGTACGAGAAGCATAGTAGATGACACGTGAAGCTTTCCCGAATCACTGTCCTAAGACCGCACCCACTGCATAATCACTAGCATCACACATAATTTCAAATGGAAGCTCCCAATTAGGGGCCTGAATCACTGGTGTGCTAGTAAGTGAGTCTTTTAGCGCATCGAATGCACTCTTACATGCCTTATCAAACTCAAAAGGTATGTCCTTTTGAAGTAGACGGCATAGAGGTTGTGCGATTTTTGAAAAGTCCTTGATGAAACGACAGTAAAAACCAGCGTGTCCAAGGAAAGATCTAATCTGCCTCACATTCGTAGGGTAGGGAAGTTTCTTGATAACATCAATTTTAGCTTGGTCTACCTCTACGCCTCTGGCTGAGAAAATGCGTCCCAAAATAAGACCTTGGTCCACCATAAAATGACACTTTTCATAGTTCAGAATCAAGTTCTTCTCGATACACCTGCTGAGAACTTTTGTCAGATTGCTGAGACAACTATTAAATGAATCACCGTAAATGGTAAAGTCATCCATGAAGACCTCAATGAAATGCTCAACAAAATCTGAAAAGATACTCACCATGCACCTTTGAAAGGTGGCAGGGGCATTGCATAACCCAAAGGGCATGCGCCGATAGGGAAAAGTGCCAAATGGACAGGTGAAAGTCATCTTTTCCTGGTCTTCAGGTGTTATCGGTATCTGATGAAAATCGGAATAACCGTCAAGACAGCAGTAATGAGAACGACCAGCTTGTCTCTCCAACATCTGATCAATGAATGGTAGGGGAAGTGTTCATTCCTGGTGGAAGCGTTTAATTTCCTGTAGTCAATGCATACCCGCCATCCATTTTGAATACGGGTTGGAACTAACTCACCATATGAATTGGTGACTACCGTGACTCCCATTTTCTTAGGAACTACTTATATAGGGCTTACCCATTTGCTATCAGAGATGGGGTAAATCACACCAACATCAAGGAGCTTCGGTATCTCCTTCTTCGCTACATCCATCATTAGCGGATTGAGCATCCTCTGGGCTTCTCTCGTAGGTTTCGACCTTTCTTCCATATATATATATGATGCATGCAAGTGGAAGGGCTCAAACCTTTGATATCTGCTACGGTCCACCCAATAGCCTGTTTAAACTCTTGGAGTACTCGAAGGAGCCTCTCTTCCTCCAAATGTGTAAGTTTGGCTGAGATGATCATAGGGAGTGTGTCATTCTCATCCAAAAATATGTACTTTAAGTGCTCAGGTAGTGGTTTCAGCTTAAGTGTGGGAGCTTTAACCAACGAGGGAGAAAGTTCGGAGTTAGAAGTAGGTAACTCCAAATAATGGCCATTTGGGGGCAGGGGTTGGATTGAATCCAACTCAAAAACAACATCTTCGACATCAGTATCGAAGGTCAGATCACTCTCGTGGATTTGAGCAGTGTCGAGATGATGCTCTAACACTACTTTAACTTCATCATCGCCACTCGTGAGCAAGGTCTGCTCAACGAGTGGGTCCACACAGTCCATGGTACACACCACAGAAGACACATCGCAAGGGTATCACATCGCATTGTATATATTAAACTTGATGACTTCACCATCGAACTCCATGGTAAGAGATCCATCATCAACATCTATCTTCGTCTTCACCGTTTTCAAAAATGGACGTCTAAGGAGTACTGATGAAGTATTGGGGAATGGCTCCTCTTTCGTATCGACCACATAAAAGTCAGCAGGAAACATAAACTCGTTCACTCGAACTAGAACGTCCTCGAGAACACCGACAGGTCTGACAACGGAACGGTCTGCTAACTGAATGACAATACCAGTCTCTTCCAATGGGCCTGCATGCAAGGTCTCGTAAATATATAATGACATAACATTAATGGAAGCGCCAAGGTCGCACATAGCTCTCTGAATGCTTACATCACCTATAACACAAGATACTAAGAACATCCCAGGATCCTTGCATTTAGGGGGCAACTTCTTTTGTAGGATAGCCGTGACGGTTTCTCCCATTTGGACTTTTTCGTTGCCTTTCAGTTTCCCTTTGTTAGTGCATAGTTCCTTAAGAAACTTTGCGTACCTAGGGACTTGCTTTAGAGCGTCGAGGAGTGGAATATTGATTTTCACTAGCCGAAAGGTCTCGAGAATTTCTTTCTCTTCCTCATTTTTCTTATCGAGGATGATTCATTGTGGAAAATGAGGTTTGACCTTAAATGTGGGTGGTGCTTCCGTTTGAGTAGTTACCATCTGTTTAGGGGCAGACGGAGTCACTACTACCTCGTGTTCTTCCTCATTTGCCTGGTCTTGGGCATTAGATGACATAATGTCCCGTTTGGGTCCCTCCAGCTCTGTACCACTACAGAGTGTAACTGCGTAAGCACTAGCGTTAGGATTCGGGTACGGTTGCAAATGCAACTTTCACTTATCCTCGAGACGTCCAATCTGCTGTGCATGTTGGTCCACTTGAACTTGAATAGTTCGGACAATCGATTTGAGTTCGATGAAGGATTTCTCGGTGTTAGCCCTAAATTGGTTCATTTCATTCATAATTTGGCTTTGTTGGCTCATAAGAGCTTTAATCATATCCTCAAGTGAAGAGGAATTATTGGAGGGTGCAGGCAACGGTTGACTTATGGGGATGAAGATCTGATAATTTTGATTCTGAGGCTGGCAACTGAAGTTTGGGTTGTTCATGGCCGTGGCATGATTATAGGTATTCCCGAATGAGGCTCTAGATGGCCCTTGGAACTGATTGCCCATGGCATCGGCCTGTTGATCGTCATCAAATAGTGTAGGACATACATCAGTTGCATGATTTGTGGCAACACAGAAGCCACAAGCTTTGGCCTCCACTTTACCGGATGAGAGGAGACGTTCCATCATAGAGGCTATTTGGTCGATTTTCTGGTTAGTGGAACTCGAGATATTGCTGTAGGCTGACTTCGGTAAGCAGTAGTATCGAGATCACCATAAAGGCATGATTGTTGTACGATGTCCTCATACAGTTGCTTCATTTGGGCTGGAGTTTTGTCTCGAATGTGACCCCCACACGCATTATCGATCATTCGTCTTTCCATGGGCAACATGCCAACATAGAAGAATCGAGCTATGGCCTTCTCAGATTGGCCATGTTGCGGGCAACTGGCAATCAATCGCTTATAGGGATCCCAATATGCGCCAAATGATTCGTCCAACCTCATTTTGATGCTGCAAATTTCCTTGATGAGCTGCGCAACTCTATCCTCAGGGAAATATTCATTCAAAAACGCGGTTGCCATATCATTTCAGGAATTAATGCAGCCATGCGGAAGGTAGAAAAGCCATTCCTTGGCTTTGTCTTTAAGGCAAAACGGAAAAGATCTGAGCTTAACCGTTTCCTTGTCCGCAATGGAGGGTTTCGTTGACTTGCAGATAGTATGAAACTCCTTCAGGAAAGTGTTAGGGTCTTCATTCTCGCCACCATGGAAGGATGGTAAGAGATGAATGAACCCAGACCTCAACTCAAAGACTCCAGCATTAACCAGATAGTTGACGCAGAGGGGTTGTTGCGCCAAAAGAGCTTGAAGCTCATGATTGGCGTGACCCATGGTGATTTGACAATTTACAGCCATGTCCAAAGGATTTTGGCCTTCCCGTTGCCTAAGTTGAGTCTCTCTAATCCACCTATGAAAAGTTCTCTCTGGTTCAGGGTCGAAAGGAAATAATGAACTGACCGATTTTGACCGAGTGATGTGTGGTAGCATAAAACTAAAATAAATAAATAAATAAAATAATAAAAAGAAAAAAAAAAGAAAAGAAACCTAAACTCAAAGTAAATAAAAATTAATTAACTAAACTAAACTAATAATAAAAAAACAATTAATTACTAATCTAACTAACAAAATAAATAAATTAACTAAACTAATGTTAAAAATAATTAATATAACTAACTAACGCCTAAACTCAAAGTAAATACTAAGTCCCCGGCAACGGCGCCAAAATTTGATCACTTGTTGTGCGTGTCAAATATAACCCGTAATCAAGTTACCGATCACAAGGGTGTTGTAGTGGTAAATACGGGGTCGAATCCACAGGACTTGAATTTACTCCAAGTTAACTAAAAACAGGGGTTTTCAGAAAATTCAATAAAATAATTAATTACAACAACAACAACAACAACAACAACAACAACAACAACAACAACAACAACAACAACAACAACAACAACAACATAGCCTCAGTCCCAAATTAATCAGGGTGTTCGCTACATGGATCAAACTTTTCCATTGTGCTCGATTAAGTGCAATTGATGATGAGCTTTGCAAACCATTCAAATCCCTTTTAATTAATGCATCCCATGTTAACTTTGGTCCGCTTTACCTTGTCGAATTTCTACGCTTTCTATTGAGTCAAGTTTTCTAGTTGGGGCATTTGTAGGTCGTCTTTGCGGTGACCAAACCATCGCAACCGCCCTTCCCTAATCTTTATATCAATTGGTGCTACTCCTACTTGTCTTTGAATTTCTATATTTCTTATTCTATCTTTACGAGTTTTACCACACATCCACCTAAGCATCCTCATTTCTGCTACGTTCGCTTTATATAATTGTTGTTGCTTTTCCGCCCAACATTCACTTCCATAGAGCATAGCTGGCCTAATTGCGGTCCTATAAAATTTTCCTTATAACTTAGTAGAAACATGTCGATCACAAATCACCCCTGTTGCACTCCGCCATTTCTTCCATCCAGCTTGAATTCTATGTGTGACATCATTATCAATGTTACCATCATTTTGTATGATTGATCATAGGTATCTAAAGTGGTTTACCTTATTAACTTCTACTTCCCCTAATTTTACCACTCCGTCATCTTGATGTCTAGTGTTTCCAAACTCACAGTGCATGTATTCAGTTTTTCGTCCTACTCAACTTAAAGCCTTTAGATTCTAATGTATTCCTCCAGAGTTCTAATTTCCTGTTCACTCAATCTTTAGTTTCATCCACTAAAAAATAAAATAATTAAATAAACTAACAAAAATAAAAAGTTCTAAAAAATTAATATCAATAATGAAAAATCACCTAAATCTCCAGTTCCACAAATCAGAATCAAGATTCAATAGCATTCAATGGTCCTCAATCTTTCCCAAAAAAAATTATTAATTTAATTCTCCTAGATTAGCCATGAAAAATCGACATCCGCTAGAAATTCTTAATTCCCCTAATTTCGATAGTCAGGATGTCCGCCACTAACTATTTCCCTAATTAATGTATAACCCTAGACATCCGTCAATCAGGTTTAACACACTAACCGCAGTATAATATAAATATGCGGGAACACTAATCCTAAATAACCTGATCGCAACCGCTACCGGTTTAACGTAGATTCAATTGTTGCACACTCAAACACCGAAAAGGTTTTTACGGCAAACGGGTGAATGTTTGTTACTTTATTGGTCTAAAAGCACAATTACACGGATACTAATATTCCAAATAACTATAGATTGTCAATCTAAAAGCATTCATCGGCCGCATACATACCATAAATCTAAATCATAATAATTAAAATCAACAACAATGAAATAAGAGAAATTAAATTAATTAAATAATAAAATAAAAGATCTCACATAATATGCTTTGAATCCATGATCCCCACTTGCTTCCTTTTCGACTTAGGCAAGAAATTGATTACCCGGACATCATCTTCAAAAATCTATACTAAAAACTAATAATTGATCTCTAAAAAATACTAATTAATTGTTCTCTAATAATAACTAGGTTCCTAATATATAAAAATACTCCAAATTGTACTCGGATACTAATTTTAGGGGTTAGGTACGCGACTCGTGCGTCGAGGAACATCGTATGGGTGTTTTAAGATCAAAAATTCTGACTCTGCCACGTGTCTCAGCGTGATTCACTGATTTTTACCTATCGCGCCACGTGTCGGAACGTGATTGGTCCGCTGCTGCACCTCCTCTGATGTGTCGCCGCGCAATTCGCCGAGAATATGTGCGTTCGGTTGTGTGTGACGTATCTGGACGAATGGGAGCTCGCCACGCGTACGTGCGCTGGCCGAAGAGAATCGCGCGAACATTTGCAAAAATCTGGGAGTCTCTGCGGGAGCGCATCTCGAGGCAAATCGACGGATCCTGAAACGCGACGAATGTCGTGCGAGTGACGTGGCTGCGCAAGGTGACGTGGCAAAGCGTGGCGATTTCTCATTGGTTCCTGGAACTGGATCTGCTGACATGTCAACACGCGGCAACACGCTATTGGCTAGAATCGGTGTATTGACGTGTTGTTTGCTTTGAACTTCCACGTGGCATCATCCGATTGGTCCAGAGTGACTTTTCACACTGATGTGGCATCACATTATTGGCTGAAATATCCCGTCTGCTATTCGACACCCTGCGAAACGCGTATTTTGAGGTAAACTGTCCGGCATCCGATCACTGCAAGTAAATACTCCATTTTGAGTATTTTTCCGTCACGAATTCAACCGCGCACTCCGTTTCACCTAAAAATGACCAAAAAATATAATTAAATATATATTTTAAATACTTTTAATAATTAAATATGCTAAAATAGACTACTAAAAACTTATAAATACCGACTTATCATGTCACCCCATATTGCACACACAAAAGACCGATCTAGACGTTCATGACACAATCCTCTAGACCATGTGAAAGAGGGTCCATGAAAAGGAAGTTTTAAGAGCCCAGCACGATCTACCCACCCTCGAAATTTCTTACAAATATGAGTTGGTCGTGAACCTCCCATCTTATCTGACTGATGTAAGAGCGCATTAAAATCCGCTGCCAACAACCACGGGCCGGAAGAATTATAAGATAAGTGCTCTAGTTACTCCCATAGTCGGCGACGAATAATAGGATTAGGGCTTCCATAAATAGCAGTGAATAAAAAGAATCCGTGTACACTCCATTGTATCGTTAGGTGAATAAACTGCCAACGATTCTGAAACATTAAAACAAACACATCATTTTTCCAAAGGACCCATATACCCGAGATACCTTGTGCCACTCTTCCAAGCGATCTATCAAGATTAAGTCGTTTAATCAGTTCGCCAGCCTTAGAACCACTAATCCTTGTTTCCAACAACACCAGCACTTTTAAATTATATAGAGCGACCAACGATTTTAAGAATCGAGCAAATACCTTGCTACCTGCACCTTGACAATTCCACACAAGCATAGGAATTAACATTAAATAAATCACAAAGAAAGATAGGGTGCTACCCGATAAGCTAGCATCGACGCTCCCCAACATTGGAAGCCGCCTCAAAGACACAATCATCAGTCTCGCCATCCATTGAAGATTTATGTCCCAATAAAGCATCTCCCCGCCAATACGGAGAAGTCGCTTTCTTCATTTTCACTCCCTGCCGTTTAATCTTCAAGTCCGCTCTCAAGTGAATATGTTTAGAGTTTTCAGGAGGTCTTCCCAAGGAGCCGGATCCCCGAAGATTAGGCAAGCTGTTGCCCCCACCAAGACGTTCCGCCACCACCTTGTCCGAGAGTACCACTACCGAATGGCGAGAAGTGTCAAGGTCTCTCAACAGAGTACTAGAACTGTAGAGTCTGGCACCATTGACGAATCTTGTTGAATAGTGTTATCAATCCCCACCAGCTGTTTGTCACCACCCTTCACCAAACACAGCTTCTGTCTCCATCGCCGAGGGCGACGATCTCATGTTTTTAATCAGGGCGTTGTCCGCGGTCAGAGGGAGGTTCAATGGTCGAGAATGCGATTCCGGAGAGGATGACTCAGCTGGAATCGAGTTAGGCGCTGCTGGTCGTCCTTCAGACGTCCCCAAAAATGGGCGCATCCTTTCTAATCTCGGACTGGCTGCGGCAAGTGGTAGAACAGGAGAAATGGGTTGAATTTGGTCATTATTTGGGGCCTGTGATGAAGCAAGAGGTTTATTGGGCTTGTTAGAGACCTTGGGCCCTTTAGAGATCACATTTGAAGTTGCTTTAAAGAACAAATGTGTGTCTTGTTTTCCAACCGCCTCTACCCTTTCAGCGTTGACCGATTCTATTGGAGATTTACCCTTATTTATTGCCTTGTTAGTGTCTCTAGTAAACTTGGAATGCTGAGGAACGTTAATGCCTTCCATATTGAGTTCCGCCAACACATCAAACTGTTAGGGCATGTTTCATAGGTTAATTTATAAACATTATTTATCTTATAATTTTAGTTAATAAAATAGAGGTTTTATTTGTTGTTTTATTATAAGCAATTGCATGTTTATCTTGTAGTAAGATCTATGGATATTTGTTGACATATCCTACATGTCCTTAGTCGATCATTATACTGAAAATTATAATGAATTAAGACTAATGTGAATCTTCATTGATGGTCATATGATGATCATGCGTTTAAGAATACATATCAAGATTATGAGTACTTATTATGGAATAAGATATTGGACTGACCGGCTATGAGAACACCACATGGATTAAGTAATATGTGTTACTCATTATAGGTATATCATTTAGTCATTCGACTTGATATTACAATATACTTCAATATTATGAGCATGATAATTTGACACAATCAAATGTTGTCTTTAACAGAACAATTATAAAGATTGTGATTGGTTATCGTGTGAAGGTGTGTAATCAAGATAGAGTTTGTCACTCTCGTATAGAGAGAGATATCACTGGATCATTCGATAAGATAGACTGATAATGACCAAGTCCATGTGAATTGATATGATCAATGTCACTTAGATGTTTTTCAGTTAACCTAAAGATCGAGATTAGTACGATTGAACATTAAGGGTGATTTTTCATGTCTTATGTTTAATCAAAAGATATCGCACGACAAAATGACATGATATACTTATTAATTAGGTTGTATCGATGTTGATATTCATGCTACTTGGGTAGTCATAATGCCTTGCTAGAGACCGCTCATAACTTGTATACCAAAATGATTTTTGGTTCACTGCCAACGTCGCATGAACATATTGGGTCACATACAAAGAATGGCTTTGCACAATTCAAATTGTCCAGAGTAATGGATTTTATATGACAAAAATTCATGACATAAATGCCCTTACAATATGTTATATGATAACTTATTAATACGGGCATATGTGTAATTTTCCTAAACTGCGTAAATACAATAGTTGTATTACGAATAGGATTTTAAGTGAGGGCTTATCTACACATATAAATAAAGGGTGGATCCCTAAAAACGTAATAAGATTTCGTTTTACAATTTTTCGAGTTCTCTGGATTTAGGGAGAGAAAGAAAAATCATTTTTCAATCTCTTGGAGCTAGCACTCCAAATCGTGGTCACCGTTCGTGCGTGGATTTCTGATAAAGGATACACGCTTGAACGTCTTGAAAATCGAACAATCAAAAGGAAATCACGGAATAAGATATGATTTACTTTTGTAGATTTAGTTTAATGAAACTTATTTTCGATCTTGTTGGGTTTTTTTTTTTTAAATTCGTTTTACAATTTTTCGAGTTCTCCGGATTTTGGGAGAGAAAGAAAAATCATTTTTCAATCTCTCTTGGGGCTAGCACTCCAAATTGTGGTCACCATTCGTGTGTGGATTTCTAATAGAGAATGCGCACTTGAACGTCTTGAAAATCGAACAATCGAAAGGAAATCAAAGAATAAGATATGATTTACTTTCGTAGATTTAGTTTAATAGAACTTATTTTCGATCCTGTTGGGCTTTTTCAAAAATATTTTGAATTTTTCGTTGCGTATAAACACCAAAAACCCAACATAAATCGCGTCCCACTACAAAAAGTGGTAATTTAGAAATGGAATTAGCAACAGAATCTAATTCCGTTGCTAACAATAAATGGTTAGAGACGGAATTACGACGGAATAATTCAAAGACGGAATGAAAGAGATTAGAGTCGGAAATAGAGACGGAATTAAATTTCATCTAAAAAATGGCGCCAACACTCCCACCGAAAGTCTAGTTTTTTATAACCGTTCATTACAATTCGAGATTCGTGCGTGCTTCGATGTGGATGATTACAAATCGGGAACAGATGATTAAAACACACCGCCCTCCTCCTCGCACACTCTCTTACTCGTCGAATCCCCGTATCCCTTCCCTCCTAAACCCTAAATTTTTAGATTCACCATCAACTCTCTCTCTCAACTGATCTCTACACCGTCTACTCTCTCTTGATCCCGTCCTCTCTCTCCCAAACCCTAAAATCTATGCACAGTTTGATCTATGCACTGTCATTAACTCCTCTTTTCACCGTCGTCGCGGCTTTGGTTGTTGGGGGTCGAGTTTTCGTGGTGTCTGCCGGCGGTCGTGTTGTCTGGCGTCGCTGCCTCTGATGCCCTCGCCGTCTGTCGTCATTGCATCTGAAGCCCTCGCCGTCTGCCGTCGCTGCCTCTCAAGCCTTTGTCGTCTGTCGTCGCTGCCTCTGAATCCTTTGTCGTTTACCGTCGTTACCTCTGAATCCATCGCCGTCTACCGTCCTGTTCGTCGCTGTCGTCGACTGTGTCCCTCGTCGTCGTACATTGGACACCCATGTGAGATAATCCCTCCATTGACATACCCTTTTCAAATTCTCCCTTGTTTCTCTCTAGTTTGTAAGATTTTGATGAGTTTTGTGGTTCAGATGGTGAGAATTTGTCTAAGTTTTTAATCGGTATTCTGATTTTCTTATTTTCGAGATTTTATTGGATGTCAAAGTAAGATAATCCCTCCATTCGAATACCTATTTTTTATTTATTTTTGACTCTTACTAGGTTGTGAGATTTCAATGAGATTGTGTGGTTCAGTTGGTTATAATTTGTTGTTGCTTTGAAGGGTACTTTACAGGTTATAGTGAACATGTTTTATCGGTTTAATATACATAAAGGCTTATGTTAACAAGCTTGTTGGATCCCCGCAATTATAAGAATGTCGTGTGAAGATTTATTTTCGAGGTTGTTTGATTTGTAGTGTAAGAGCTCCAAGTGGTTTATGCATGTATTCACGCTATCAGTTCAGTTAGGAACAACGGAGAAATGTAGCCTCGAAACCAGAGAAAACATGGATACTTTGAATAGTGCAGCGAAGTTAGGGTTCTCTTTAATTGGAACTTGGAGGGAAAAAATTAGTTAGGGAAAAGGTTTGGTTTATAATTTTATATGACTATGAATTTGTAAGTAGTCTTGAAAATTTTAAAGTGGAACTTGTAAGTCTCTTTGACGTGATATTGCTCTACGTCATTGCTTTACTTGTTAAGGAGTGAAATGGTAGAAATTTAAAATTATATGTGTAACTACATTTAAGTGTTATGGGAATGCCTCTTTTGTCAAGGTACCGTATGATAAAGATCTAATGAACACCCCTGCAATTCTCTCAATCACACTCTTATATTGTTGCATTAAACATGCATTGCCCTGAAAATGTCCCATTGTTTTCAAAAGAGGCTATATATAACTGTCTTATAGTTTTGTAAGTAATTGACAATTGTAAGTTCTTTCATATCTTGTCAATATTTGGAAAGTGAATTTTAGTGATACCAGCACTGAACGTTTTACCCTGTGATGGATGTTGCTAGGATCAACCTATTTGCACAATCTTGCTTTTCCATTTGGAGATATGGCTATATTTATAAGTAGTTTCTTTTGAAAGGAATGATATATGGAAGACGTAATGCTTATTTGTAACTATACCCATGGGAGAAGGAGTTCGATTCTTTTTGGTTTAATGCTAAAATCTCTATGTTGATCTCATTGCACCTATTATAATCTCCAAAATGTTGTTAATGCTTTTATCTTAATTGTCGATGGACTAAAGCAAAGTCAATAGTGTGTGTGTGTGTTTCTGCTTTATTTAAGTGTTTGTAAGGACACGTTGTCTTTGTTTGAATTGAATGAAAATTGGGTCTCCCTAAGGAACTTCATGTATCGACTATGTTGTTGTATTTAATGTTTGGAAGATCTCTGTTTGAGGACTTCGATTAGAGAACTGGCGAGTTCTTGATTTCACTATACTGGCGGATTTTAATGAGACCAATTCCATTTCACTTGGATTTAGGAGGTTTGGTAGGATGTTGAATTGTTGTGGTTTTTTATTTTTCTTTTGATGCAGAGGATCGTTAGGGAAGTGGCTAAGCTATACGGAAGCGAGAAATCCTTCGTAGTCGAAGCGCATCGTCCTTTGTCTGGATTGCATTCTATTGCTCTAATTGCTTTGGAGAGGTAAGGTTTTGTGCTATATTTTCTTAGTAATTTACATTCTTTGATCTCTTCATGCCATATTTTTTCATGTATTTCCTACTATATTTGGTTCAATTATGTGTATATACGTGTGTATAGATAAAACTACCAAAAGAGTAGGTATAAATGAATAGTAACTTCAATTATATATTTTCTACTACTAGGTAGGGTTCTAAAAACTATGATTACTCTTTGAGTTGATCTGACTATTTCACTTAAACGTCAAGAGATTTGAACCTCTAACCTTAAGGAGGTACGAGTGAACAGCTAATGGGTCCCAACGTAATGTTTGTTTTGGTTATTCCACTTAAGACGTCTTAAGATTTGAGTGTGTAAGTCTCTAACCTTAGGGAAGTAAGAGTGGACAACTAATGGGTCCCAATTAACAAAACATACACCAAAGCACTGTTTGTTATATTGTTAGTTTTTTTTTGTTAATTGTTTTTGTACGATATTATGTTAAGTGTTAGTTTGTTACAAAAATATCATCTTTAATGTTTTGGTATGTGTAAGTACCTATTGGCCGTCATTGGTATATGTATTTGTTGAAAATGAAATACTGGGAGCTTTGATCCTATATGGTATTTGTATGCCGCTTATAACTTATGATTTATGATTTCTTGAACTCCTTGTTGCTTTTATTTTTACGACCAAGTATCCTATTATGTTTGGTATCAGTCCTGTACCGAGCTAGGTCTTAAGAAAGTTGAAATCAACAAAAGGAACAGAAGCCACAAACATACATGAAGTTAGACACATTTTTCTTGAGATTAGGAGTATTACATTCAATCCACAAACAGACATAAAGTGAGAACTCAACAAATGTAAAGTTTGTTTTGTTTTATGTTATTCGTATCAAACCACATTTATTCAATGCATACAAACAAAGCTTTTTGTTCATGTAGTTAGCGAGGTTCTCAGATTCCCCATTCTAATAAATTGTATAAGTTGGACACACAAGTAGACCTGTACTGTCGGAAATTATTAAACTAGTTTACTAATTTAATTGCATAATTACAATAGGAATGTCGTCTATAAGTTGAGACTGGATGTACAACCGCCTTGACAACGGCTTCATTCGAATTGAATTCGCAGCGAGGGTTAAAGAATTCATAGCATTTGCTAAGCAACATTGTCCTACCTACCAAAGTGAAAGGAAGATTAGATGTTAGTGCAATTATAAGAAATGTCGACTTGTACCGTACCTGGACGCCAAAACGGTTGAATGACATATATGTAGGAACAGATTCGTTCATGGATATCACTGTTGGTACGAACACGATGAGAATGGAAATGAATAGCCACCAAACTTCTACCAATTTGATAACCATATTGATGATGCTGATGGGGGAGGTTTTGATACGACAACTTACCAGGAGATGCTACATAACATGGAAGGTCCAAGTTTTAATTGGAATCACGTGGAAGAACCACCAAAACCCCCAAACACTCCAACTATATGACATGATCGAGGCTAGTAGCGAACAATTGTGGCCAGGGTGCGAAACCATGACAACGTTGTCCGCAATGGCAAGATTACTTGTCATCAAGTCAGAACATCATATCTCTAAACAAGGGTATAATGAAATCATAAAATTCATGAAGGATTGTTTGCCAACTAACAATTCATTGGTTGAAGATTTTTATGCCACTAAAAGACTAATGCGAGGTCTAGGTCTACTAGTTGAGAAAATAGATTGTTGTGAGGACCAATGTATGCTTTATTGGGGAGTAGACTATGAATTGACATCATGTGAATTTTATGGGAAATCACGCTACATGGCACAGTGACGAGGTCGTGGACGAAACCCCAAAAAACACCCTTGCAAAAAAATGTACTACTTCCCTTTAGGCCCGCGATTGAAACGATTGTATGCGTATGAGTCAATGACA
The DNA here is from genome assembly GCA_039657365.1 of Stephania yunnanensis. Taxonomy (NCBI): domain Eukaryota; kingdom Viridiplantae; phylum Streptophyta; class Magnoliopsida; order Ranunculales; family Menispermaceae; genus Stephania; species Stephania yunnanensis. Next base: position 34,292,235 of record CM077585.1, on the reverse strand, counting down.
AAACATATGCGATGGCATGGAGAGCATTCATCGCCAAAAAATGTTATGCAACATTGTTCTGACTCGATTGCTTGGAGGCATTTTAATGATATCAATAGAGACTTCGCCGCCGAGGTTTGAAATGTTCGTTTAGGATTGTGCATTGATGGCTTTCAAATATTTGGGATTTCAGCAAAATCGTACTCTTCATGGCCCGTAATTTTGACTCTGTACAATCTTCCATCATTAATGTGCATGAAATCTGAGTTTATGTTCTTAACGGTTATCATTCTTAGATCGACTAACCCAAAACAAAAAATTGACGTGTTCCATCAGCCGTTTGTGAAAGCGTTGCAAGATTTATGGAATAACGGGGTGATTACTTACGATGTTTCCATAAAGACAAATTTTCGTATGCGAGTGGCCCTTTTATGAACCGTTAGTAATTTCCCTGTGTATAGCATGTTGTCCGGATGGAGCACACATGGTAAGATGGTTTGTCCATATTGTATGGAGGATACAAATGCCTTTCAATTGCGAAGTGGTGGAAAGACATCATGGTTCGACTGTCACCGTCGTTTCTTGTCGAAGACCTCACCATTCAGGAAAGACAAAAAACATTTGTTAGAGGCAAAATGGTATTAAACTACGAACCGCCCGCTTTGCGATCTGGTGAAGAAATTTTGGCAGAAATTGAATCGTTGGCTTGATAAAGGTGACAAAAATAGGAGCTGATTTTGTGAATGGGATGATAGCTAAGAATTCGGGATGGAGAAAAAGAAGCATTTTTTGGTACTTACCGTATTGGAAGTCAAACTTGATCCGACACAACTTAGACGTCATGCACATCGAGAAAAATGTTTTTGACAACATATTCAACATTATTATTAGTGTACCAGGCAAAAGTAAGGACAATGCGAAAGCGAGACAAGATATTCGTGAATATTGTCACCGACCTTCTCTACACATTGATTCGACGACAAATACTTACATCCTTGGATGCTATGCTCTCGATACATAAAAAAAAATTGTGCGAGTGGGTTGAAAAGTTGTGTTTTCCTGATGGTTATGCTTCGAATCTTGGTCGAAGTGTGGATCCAAAGAAGTTGCGACTGGTTGGCATGAAGAGTCATGATTGCCATATTTTCATGCAACGTTTGATACCAATTGCATTCAGAGAACTTCTCCCAAACCTGGTTTGGGTTGCAATTAGCGAACTGAGCCTTTTTTTTAATCCCTAACTGCGAAAAGTGTTAGTCTTAAAGATATGGAGGTCTTAGAGTCTGGAATACCTAAAATCATTTGCAAGTTGGAGAAAATATTCCCTCCAAGCTTCTTCGACTCTATGGAACACCTACTAATCCATTTGGCTTATGAGACCCGTCTGGCCGGTCCAGTTCAATTTTGATGGATGTATCCATTTGAGAGGTAATATCTTGAGTTCCTGAAATTGTTTTCTCATTCAATAAAGTTTTAAATCGACATTGACTAAACTTCGATAGGTACCTTAAACATTTGAAAAACAATGTTCGGAACAAAACGAAGGTTGAGGGCTCGATGTGTAATGCTTATTTGGTCGAAAAAATCATGTCGTTTTGTTCTTATTACTTCAAAGATCACGTCTTTACGTTGCATGACAAAGTGCAACGAAATGACGATGGTGGTATCGGGCACACACCGCATTTTGTGGGTAATTTCTCAATTTTCATTTATCCTGGTCAACCCTTGGGCAAGTCAAAGGAGCGGTACTTAACAGAGCAGGAGTATAATGCCGCTCATTCGTACATACTGCTTAATTGTCCAAATATCACTCCTTACATACAATATGTCCGTCACTTTCATTCAATAATGAAATACATTCATTATTCATCTTTTACTAAGACATGATATTTACATGTTCATTTCTTGTAGGATCTTTATCGATGAAACCACTCAAGCAATGAGGGAGTCAGGAGTTGATACTAGTCTGGAGTGCAACTTCCCTATTTGATTTCAAACATATGTAATGTTATTACTATTGTAGGTTATCACTTCATTGATTTCTTTCATAAGTAATGTGTCTTACATTTCTAAATTTTCATGAATAGGCTCGAAATTCTATCATAGATGAGACGCTTGTCGATCTTTCGGTTGGTCCTAGTCAATACTGTAATGTGTAGCCTGGTTACCTAGTGAATAGGTGTAAGTTTCACACTGCAACATATGGCTTTAATAGATCGACATAGAACAACGGTGTTTTGGTGAAGGGTTTTAACTACGCCGATGTTTCCCGCCACTACTATGGAGTACTGAAAGAGGTTGTAGAGATTGAATATACTGGCCTAAAGTGTGTGGTGTTGTTTAAGTGTGAATGGTAGAGGTTCTTCGAATTCGACGATATAACAACTACGAGCCATTTGTCCTTGCAATGCAAGCCACTGAAGTGTACTACCTTTTGTACCCTTCTTTGAGAAACGAGCGACAAGAATTGCTAGCAGTTTGTTGTTGTCAACCAAAATGGCGAACCCACCACATGCATAGTCGACGATGCAATTCAAGATTTCAACGATCTGGATGATCCAAATGGGACCCGCATCTTTGTTGAAGTGGGTCCAAGTCAATAAGACAATGAATTCATTGTTGATAGTGGCTGATTCAGAAGAAGAATCATCAACTTCTAGTCATGAGAGTGAATTTGAAGCCCATGTTATGTCTATTTGATCGAGGTCACACATTACTCGCCCACTTCGAGGTCACACATTACCTAAGGGCAGTCGAGGGATACCTTTAGGGGGACCTCGTCCAATCGTAAGAGGTGTAGCACGGACCTCTGGAACCGATATACCGACTGGACTGTTGGGTTTTGGGGTTCATACGCAGCGGAAATTACAAAACAATTGACGAAAACCCCAACAGGATCCGAATCTAATTCCATTAAAACGTTTAAACCATGAAAAACTTAATCATACCTCAGTCGCGATATACCTTTCTGAAGGTTGATCGATCTCTAAGGCGCTGCCAACGACGAACGCCATCTACCAGTTGTCCACGCACGAACGGCGGTCGAGATTCGAAATGCTAGCTTCGAGAGAATACCAAATCTTTTGTTTCTCTCCAAAACGATCCAGAGCATACCAAAAACCCTAAGTCGTTTCTTAAAGGAAAATAGAGTTTCGGCCTTTTAATCTTTAGTGTATGTATTCTAACTTAAAGCGTCTATTTATACAACCCTTGTATATAGACGGTTAAGTAAATTACAAATATACCCCTACTTAAAGAAGTATAAGTGTAATACACCATAAGGACGTTTCCGTCATGAATCTTATCATATAAAATTCATTTTTCTGAACCATCTTAAAATCTCGCAAAACCATTCTTAGTATGCGACCCAATAGGCTCATACAACGTTGGCAGTGTACCAAAACAGATTTTGGTATACAAGTCATAAGCGGCCTCTAGCAAGACATCATAACTACCCAAGTTGTACGAATATCAAATCGATACAACCTAATCAATAGTGTATATAACATCATTTTGTCACACGATATCCTTTTGATCAAACATAAGGCATGGAATTGTCATCCAACATGTTCAATCGTACTAGTCTCGATCTTTAGGTAGACTGAAAACATCCAAGTGACATTGATCAATATCAATTCACTTAGACTAGGCCTTTTAACTGTCTAACATATCGAGGGATCCACTGGATATCTCTCTTTATATGAGAGGGACAAATTCTATCTTGATTACACAACTTCATCACATTGCTCACAAAGTAACCAATCACGACCTTTATAATCGTCCGGTTAAAGACAACGTTTGATTGTGTCAAATCACTGTGTTCCTAATGTTGAAGTCTCTGGTAATCTCAAGTCAGAGGACTAGAAAATATACCTATCATGAGAAACAACTATGACTTAATCCATGTGATGTCCTCAAGGCGGGTCGATCCAGTACGTTGTTCCCTAACAAATACTCGTGATCTTGATTCGTATCTCTATACGTATAATCATCATATGATCATCAATCAAGACTCACACTAGTCTTAATTCATTATAGTTCCCAGTATAATGATCGACTAGGGACATTTAGGATATTTATGTAAATACCCATGAATCTTAATATAATGTAAACATGCAAATTAATTATAATAAACAACAAATGAAATCGTCTATTTTATTGACTAAAAGTATTCATAAAGACAGTTAATGGATTGACCTAGGCCACATGCCCCAACATGGACCTCATGGTCCGGCCACAAGAGGGGGTCGAGGAGGTCATGGCGGTTAAGGTCATGGTTCGATTCCCGTCTTATCGATTCTGACTTCTCGTTCGCTTGATCATGAGTTACAGTCAGCGTCACCTTCGCCTTCCATACCATCCGCATCGCTTGTACCATCGACATCGTCGTCTGGAACCATACCAAATCGCCCAATGCAGTCACCATCGATGACATCGAGACAAGACACTCCTGTACCGACGACGCATGCGCCTATAACCACCGAATCACCAGCAACATCCCCATCTTATGACGGCAGAGCAGGCTTGCAGGTTACAGGCCCTCCGCGGGCACCTCAGAGGATAGGGACCGAGCCCCCTCACGTGCATAGGATCCCGATCACACGAATTACGAATAATACGTAAGTTTGTATTTGATTAATTACCATATTTCTAATTATCAATGTAAACTATTAAATAAGTTTTTAAGATGTTATGCATTTTTATGAAACACATGGAATTGCATCTTTCTCATTCTTGTGCACCGACGATGACAAAAGTTTTCAAGAGATGGATGATTCCAGAAAGGTATTGTTGGAAGTCGGTACCGAATCATCATAAAGACCACTACCGGCGCCAATGGCAGTTACGCAGGACTAATAAATGTCTTGGGATTTATACTAGTTTTTCAATGTCTCGTAACAATTGCACTCACCATTTTATAGGTATATTTTAAATGGGATGACACGATTCATGAAGATCTCATTCGTGTGGCGTACGACACGCATGCAGGCACCAGGTACACCGTATTGGTGCATAAGTTAAAGAAGAATCGTGTGCAGCCAAACTTTGTTATAGATGAGGCGTGGAGGACATACTTGGAGTACTGGGAGAGCGAGTGTGACGACCCCAATTTTTCACAAATTGGGCCCCGCCCGGCCTAAACCTACGTGGACCCCCGAGCCAGACTCGCAAGGTCAACGCAGGCATAGTCAGCCTTCCAATCCATCATTATTAGTACATTCACCATTTTCAGTGGAGTTATTAATATTTTTCGAGTTTTACAATTTTAGCGGAAGCAACTAACACATTCAATAACTCATCAAACAAATCAGGGAGTTAGGCAACCTAATTGTGGAACCCAGTAAATATCATCAAAGGAGAGGAAATACAAAATATACAAAATGTCACCTAGCTATGAAGTCTTCCCTCTACTACGCGTTTGCGGCTCTACACTCAGTCAAAATAAAAATGAAGAGCCCAGGTAAGTAAATCCTGTAGGACATATACACAACATTTCACAATATCCATAACAACAATTCACGATATCCAAAGCAGTCAAATTTAAAGGAATCAAGATCGCATGAATATACAAGACTGTAAACAATCCATCGATGAGTGATGCCAAATAACAAGGAGTCCCAACCAAAAGGTCGTTGAGTCGCGGCAAAAGCCCAGCAGACTCGGGTTTAGGACGAGACCCCAGCCTCCCAGCCCTAACCCTTGCGACTATGAGCCATCCATAGACCCGGCTCTAGGACGAGGCCCCTGCCTTCCAGCCCTAGCCCGTACGACTATGAAACACACGTAGACCCGGATAAATAAACGGACGACCATAATTAGGACGAGACCCCTGCCTCCAGTCCTAACCCTCTCATATCGCAGATATACAGTAACCATGACTCATTTGCCAATGGACCCCCTCAATCGACAACAAGTACGATAGCTATCATCACAAAGCAATGAACAACAATAGAGCTATCAACAGTAAACAACAACAGTTAATGGAGAGAAATGAAATACGTATAAGTCCCTAACTGGTTTACTTACCTCGAGAAATTGCAAATCTCAAAATGTCTCGCTCGCGTATCAATTTACGCACCCACACCCGACTCCTAGTCCCTGGTGTCCATTTACACATTTTTTAGCCTATTTTACTAATAATCATTCAGATCATAACTTAAATTAGGTGAATAAACCTCACCTTCATCGCGTCGTCGCGATTTCGACGAAATCGCGCAACCGACCGGTCGATAACGCGCCACCGCGCCGTTCACCGCGTCACCGCCGCTACTACGTCGCTGCCTCGCCAGCACCGCCGCTGCCGGCCGCTCGCCGGCGTCACCGAAATCGTCGTCCTCCTCACCGCGCCGTTGCCGACCTTCAAGCCGTCTCACCGCGTCGCATCGCGTCGCGTCGCCGCCGCGCTCGCGCGCCATCGCAGCCAATCCGACCCGCGCCATGCCGGAGTCGCTTGTCGTTCGCCGCGGGCGTCGTTGCGCCATTGTCTCGCGCCGCCGCGCCTACTGTTCGCCTCATATTGCTGCTGCCGCGCGCGACTTCCGCGAGCCGCTCTCTCCCGCGAGCCATCTGCTCGCCATCGCTCATTCCCGGCCGGTCATCGGCCGCCGCCGTCCATGCCTTTGCTCACCGGCGTTCTTTGCCGCCTCCATGGCTGGCCGTCCGTCCCCGCTTGTCCGGCCAGCCGCGCTAGCTTGCACCAGATCTGGCTGCCCCTGCTCACCTCCCGCGGCCTCCGATCTTGTTGCGACCACGCCGATCTTGCGGGAGCTGATGTGACGCAGCTGCCTTTCTCCTTGCCATTGCCGCGTCGGGAGTGCCGTCGTCGTCCCTCCGTCGATCTCCTCCTCCCGATCACTCAATTTCTCCCTCTCCGCCATTTCTTCCTCTGTCTCATTTTCTCTCTCTTTCTCATTCTTATCCAAATCAATTTTGTTTTCTTTATATATATATATATATATATATACATTTTCTTTTTATTTTCTTTTTGATTTCAAATCAAAATGCCATCGAGATTCGTGCAACGTGCATCATGAGCCATATCCAATGTACATTTTAAAACCACATAAATCTATTATAGCCACGTTTCGGTCCCACGGCACACGACTCGAGGCGCGTCCTCGTTCATGTTTCGGCTTACCGAATTCCTCGCATAGTTAGCATTTTCATCTCAAATTGGATTCGATATACGTATTTCGACGAGTGGGTCCCACATACGGCCTTGACTTGACACGTGGCACAAGTAAAATTTTTGGGTCGTTACAGTCTTCCCAACGAATTAAAAATTTCGTCCTCGAAATTGAAACAAATCTCACAAGACAATGGTGTTTTACGAATAATTACACAAGGCCATACCCGCCCAAGGTCATACTCGCCCAAGGCCATACCCCCGTCTTACTATGTAGGGCTGGGCTCCTCCGTGACGAGCTGGGCTCCTCCGAGACCTCCAAGCAAAGAACACACCATCTGTTCCTCCCATTAATATATGCCAAGGCAACATCCTCGCAACATATATTGAAATACAATTTAATACAAATTAATATTTTACTTTCGTAATCCACCGTCACCAACATACGTATATCTGTTGTATGCCCGCGAGAAATGTAACTTAGTCTCACTCCTCGAGTGAGTTTCAACCCAACTTGTACCTTCTATCAGGATTACGATGGATAGTAGTCGGACCTGACGTGGTAATAGCACGAATATGTTCCTGGATGTCCACACGCCCATACAGGTACGTGAAATCCCGTTCCAACTGGAAACATGCCCATATCCTTGCCCCTGTGCATGAGTAGATCGCTGTCCATGTCAGTGCACTCGATTGGGTCTCTGACCCTGTCTCTAGCCACTGCCTCTGCCATCAATCCTTAGATGGTACTGATGCTAAGGATCTGACGGTGATAGCTGTTGTAATCCACTAGCGTAACTCTACGCTGAACCAATTAACTTTGGCGCCGTATACGCCTCATATGGCCCAAATGAAATACGTTATGAGGTTGCTCTCGTGTGTTCCCACGCTCTCACTCATCATAACATCAACTGCACTTCAGAGCGTCCATATCGATGCCACCGTAGTGCACAACCAGACATCGGCCTCGCCGAACAACGAAACTGATACGATGCTCGACCTCATATGATCTTGTGTGGCCAAGACGTCATGAATATTTGCTCCTCCGAGATTCGTACCACCGTGAAACTTTTCCGAGTGATGCCGCTAAAACTCGTAAGACTGCCTCGCCTGAGTCGTCACTCTAAGTCTCGTATTAGTCGGCGCACTCAGCATCCCTTCATATAAGTACGAGTTCCACCCGTTCACTTGAACGCACTTGTTGTTTGTTTGTTTGTGTTTTTCTTTTCTTAGCAACTTTAAACGCACGGTTTTACTTGCACGAAAATTCCTTTCCCTACGTTTACTAACGCATCTGAAAACAATCTTAAGATGTACAATCTCATAAGATTTATACTTAGATGACCATTAATTGTTAGAACGATTCGCGGACTCTACCTCAGCTCGTAACACTTCATTCATTTATAAGTCCTTAAAGGTGGTGGTCGACTTCACCAACCCTGAGACTATAAATGTATAGTGTCGCTAAAGTGGAGTTACTTGGGCTTCTGATCCAACAGTACTACTCCAAAGCTTTCGTCAAAGCTAAAGGAGTCCGTACATGATGTAATCGTTAGCTCTCAAGTCATCTCAACACTTTGCTCATTTTGAGTCTGCTCTTTGTTTTTTTTTTTCTTTTTAACTTTACGTTCTCGAATGTTCCCTACATTCGATGTTCCTTACATTCGAATATTCATTCATTTCACGAATGAGCCTTTCTCGAATGTTCCTTACCTTAATTGTTCCATTCGTTGTATATTATCCAACAACATCAATTTCCTTTATCAATTCCACACCATTTAGAGACTCGAACTTCCGTTTCAAGTCTCACTACTTATAGGAAATTCTCAATTTCAATACTAACTGAACCACTTGAAATGAATTTACTGAACTCTTTCGAGTCCTAAATAAGATCAAAATTCCTCTAAATAGCTTGAAAATCAATTCACAATTTTGTTTGAGTCCTACATGGCATGTTAAGTTTCAATTTGAAACCATACCATTTGTAATACCAAAGTTCTCATTTTCCATTAGCTTCACCAAACCAACCAAGCTATTTACCTCAATTTAATACGCCACAATCACCAACATTGTCACATCGGATTCGTGCATGAAGGCAATGTCATACGACCTCATATCAGATGGAAATATAACTCCTAAACCTTTTCCTTCTTTGGGTTTGTACCTTCAATTTACCTCACCAAAACTCATGTTGATTATTACGAACCAAATTGAACATATAACCAAAGAATTCCATCAAACATTCTGACTAGAAAAAATCATTTGGTCGCTCGTAATTGATCCCCAACTCGGCTCAAATGAAAACAAGGACTATACCAAATTTAACTCCAACTCGGCTCAAATTTAACTACAAACCATTTAAATATAGTTTTAGCGTCCCAGCAGTATTATACCAAATTTACATGAAATCCTCTCACCTTTACCATAGATTTGATTCCCGTATCACATTCCAATTTCATTAATTATTTCGAACGAATCCTCTAGAAATACGTGCAGGGTGTTTTCCTCAAGAAGAAATCAAATGTGTCATCGAGATACGTGCAACACAAATCTCGAGGCACTCATTTGTCCACAATGTTGTAAACAACTGGAACAGCTGTTGATTTACCAAAAATGAAATCAAGTATGCCAATGAAACATCAATCACTAACTGATTCCATTTAATTTCTATCCAATTATTATTCTCAAATCCAATCGGTGTTCTTTCATATGTACTCCCCCACTCACACCATCTATGGTCCACATATACGCCAGGGGTACAAGCCCACCTCGAAACGCGGATGAGGCAAAAATGTGTCTTAATTTATTGTGCTAATCAAGAGACGAGTTCTTTAAAACGTCGGCTCTGATACCAACTATGACGGCCCCAATTTTTCACAAATTGGGCCCCGCCCGGCCTAAACCTACGTGGACCCCCGAGCCAGTCTCGCAAGGTCAACGCAGGCCTAGTCAGCCTTCCAATCCATCATTATTAGTACATTCACCATTTACAGTGGAGTTATTAATTTTTTTCGAGTTTTACAATTTTAGCGGAAGCGACTAACACATTCAATAACTCATCAAACAAATCAGGGAGTTAGGCAACCTAATTGTGGAACCCAGTAAATATCATCAAAGGAGAGTAAATACAAAATATACAAAATGTCACCTAGCTATGAAGTTTTCCCTCTGCTACGCGTCTGCGGCTCTGCATTCAGTCAAAATAAAAATGACGAGCCCAAGTAAGTAAATCCAGTAGGACATATACGCGACATTTCACAATATCCATAACAACAGTTCACGATATTCAAAGTAGTCAAATTTATGCAAATAGAACGAAAGGAATCAAAATCGCATGAATATACAAGGATGTAAACAATCCATCGATGAGTGATGCCAAATAACAAGGAGTCCCAACCAAAAGGTCGTTGAGTCGCCGAGCTCGCGCGCCATCGCAGCCAATCCGACCCGTTGCCATGCCAGAGTCGTTGTCATTTCGCCGGCGCCGTTCTTGCCCATTGTCTCGCGCCGCCCGCGCCTGCGCTTGCCTTCGCCTCGCGTTCTCCGCTGGCCGCAGCTTCCGCGAGCCGCTCCTCTCGCGAGCCATCGCTCGCTCACCGCTCATTCCCGGCTGGTCATCCGGCTGCCACCGTCCATGCCTTTGCTCACCGGCGTTCTTTGCCGCCTCCTTGCGCCGCCGCCGTCCCATTGTCCCGGCTAAGCGCGCTAGCTTCGCGCGCCGATCTGTCGCGCCCGCTCACCTCCCGCGCCTCCGATCTTGCCGCCGCGACCACGCCGATCTTGCCGGAGCTGATGTGACGCGGCTGCCTTTCTCCTTGTCATTGCCACGTCGGGAGTGCCGTCGCCGTCCCTCCGTCGATCTCCTCCTCCCGATCACTCAATTTCTCCCTCTCCGCCATTTTTTCCTCTGTTTCCTTTTCTCTCTCTTTCTCATTCTTATCCAAATCAATTTTGTTTTCTTTATATATATATATATATTATATATTATATATATATATATATATACATTTCCTTTTTATTTTCTTTTTGATTTCAAATCAAAATGTCCTCGAGATTCGTGCAACGCGCATCACGAGGCATATTCAATGTACATTTTAAAACCACATAAATCTATTATAGCCACGTTTTGGTCCCACGGCACGCGACTCGAGGCGCGTCCTCGTTCATGTTTCGGCTCACCGAATTCCTCCCATAGTTAGCATTTTCATCTCAAATTGGATTCGGATATACGTATTTTGACGAGTGGGTCCCACATACGGCCTTGACTTGACACGTGGCACAAGTCAAATTTTCGGGTCGTTACAGCGAGGACTTTCTTGCCGGGACTAGGTAAGCATCTACGAATAGGAGCATTGAGGTCGAAGGACCTGGGACTAGACCCTCGAAGCACGGTGGTGGCTCAGTGTCTTTTGTGACTACCAAAGAAAGATTGGTAAGTGTTTTTTACACTCTTGTTTATTTTTTTTTCTACATTAGTTCACTATGCCTGTGTTTGCTTTTAATCTTTTTTTTTTAATTTCTTACACATTGATGCTAGTTTAACTCATTTGCATTGTACATATTTCATTCACTTCAGTTCATTTCACTTTTATGCAATTGATTTGTGCATGGCGAATATAAGTGCGCCGACCTACTAGTAATTGACATATTTAACATTTTTATAACTTTTATATGCAGACATCTGAGATGCCACCTACCATGAATGAATTGTATTTGCATCTCCACACCGTAAATCACGACGGTGTGACATTCATCGATACTAGATCGGAGTGGTTCTATGTAAATATAGAAATACGAGTGAAATAGTAGTAAGTTTACTTTAAAGTATATCATTTAAGTTGTTTATTGTTGATCCATGCAGGCTAAGCTCTAAAGGAGACGTAAGGAGCTGACCCAGGCTACACCGGACCAGCCAGTAGATAATGAGGTGATGTACTACAATGTGGCGGGTGAGTATCCCAAAGGATGTGTTTACGGTCTCGGGTCGTTAGGGAGAAATAAGAGAAGATATGTAGATCTTGGTGTTAGCACATCCCAGCTGCCGGAGACGGTGCCACGCTTAGAGTTCGATAGTGTTGTCGACCAATTACGAAAGTTTGTGGCGTTTATGTAGAGGCAATTCGGGATGTCCATGGACGAAGTAGGCCTATCTCAGCCAGAACCACTACAGGTATTTATGTTATTGAAATTAATTTATCTACTAGTGATTCCTGGGTATTAGATACCGGATGTGGATCTCACATTTGTATAAATGTGCAGGGACTCACCAGAAGTAGAAACTTGAAGAAAGGAGAAGTCATCCTCCACGTAGGGAATGGAGCAAAAGTTGCTGCCCTGGCTGTTGGATCATATGACTTAGTTTTATCTAGTGGACTTATTTTAACTTTAAATAATTGTTATTTTGTGCATGCCTTGAGCAGAAACATGATCCTAATCTAATTCCATTAAAAACGTTTAAACCATGAAAAACTTAATCATACCTCAGTCGCAATATAGAAAATCAATTCCGAAAATTGAAATTCCGAAAATTGAAATTCGCTATAGAAAATCATATTTTTCGCTGATTTTACTATACTAATCATAGCTAAATAATATATTGATATTGCACAGTTTATACTAACTTAACATATCCTTATAATTATCTTTTCTCAATGTACTGTACACGAAACAATAAAAACAATCTAAAAAGTTTCTATATCGTATCTTTCTACAAAAGTAAAAGCAAAAATTGTTCTAAATGAAAAAAAAATAAAAAATGAAGAAGTGTTCCGAGATTATATAAAGTTGATTGTGCTTCAAATAATACTTGACTTCGTACAAAACACCTGAAAAAAGATCAAAAAGAAAAAAATCACTAAATAATACAAACAATAATAGGAATATAAACAATATTATGGGAGAACTACGTATCATCACAAGCACAAGTGTATGAGCCAAACACAACATAAATAAAGTAATAAAGAAAAAGAAATTCATCATTATCCAGAAGGAACATGGTGTTAATTAGAAAATTATCTCTCGCTTCAAACAATGACATGAAATTTAGTTCTAGATTAACACAAACAAGAGTCAATTGTCCTCGATGCTCCAAAAAATTAAGAAGACACTATACAAAATGAAATTGAAGTAAACTGAAACAAAAGATAGAACACAAATTAAAAGTAAAGAAAACTAAAATAAAAGACTCAATAAACAATGTGTAATGGAAGTATGATAAATAAATGATACAAGACAAGTATCAATTTTCATAAGTACAAGACAAGAACACAAAAAACACAACCTCTTCAGTATTCAATCTAAACATTTTATTTAACTAAACAATATATCCCTAAAACAACTATGGTAAAAGTCAGCAAGCCCAAAAATGAAATATATTTTTCACTAGGAACAAAAGCTACTGGTATAAAAAATTCAGAAAACGAAAGGAAAGGTAAAATAAGACCTACCTGTGATGGTTCCATTCTCGAGACACAATCCTTGTTCAAACTTTGTGCAACACCCTGAAATTGAAAACAAGGTATTCGAGGAAAAAACAATTAAACGCTAAAACAAAAAACTAAATTACTAAAGCCAACCTTACTTCCGAAAAGGACTAATGCAACTACTATAAAAGTTAAAATTAGGAAAATTAATAAAAAAATTGGTTCTTAGTACTCTAGTTAGTTGTAATCTGGAAAATGCAGTGAACGTGTATAAAATCAAAGTAAAGGAGGTACATAAATCATTATACTATATTAAGTAAACCTATTGGAATTCAAGAGGTTAACATATTTTGCCCCTGGAAACTGAAAGAGATAAACTAGTGGAGATATAACGCAAGACTTACTTGAGAAGATAAATAGGAACCAAAGCAATACCTGAAGCTTCACAACTTCATGAAAGAAGGAGCGCATTGTGTAGTTCCCAGATTTGTCCTTCCTGACATGGAGAAATTTAAAGTTAGAAACTTGAAATAATGAAGACCAAGAAAAGAGATGAACTTACTTTATCTAAAAAGAAAAGAGATGAATTTATGGTAAGTTTTTCTACAATTATTATTTTCTAAAAGTTGTCAATTCTAAATGCAAAAGTTCACAGGAATCAAATAATACAAAATTATTTGGGTCTTCAACTATTTCAAGTAAGCATTACTCTTGATACTGTTAACAGACAAGCAAAATAAAGCCCGAGTGCAAGTCTGCCTTTTCAAAAGAAAAAATAAGTCATACATGATCGGATTGTTCCTCGCTAAACACATAGGTTTTCATTTTTGATAATCACAGAATTAGAGTAACAAAGCCAAGCTCAGCTAGTTAATGACACATAATTACAATTAAACACCAGCTTCTAAATATCGGCAATGTCAAATATTACTTTCAAGCATATCTTGGTAACATACTATTTCTCAACAGACCATGACACTCTATTCATCATATAACAAGATAGAATCTTAAAAAGCACAACTCAATTTTAATATATAAAGTACATAGTATGAGGTTTAAGTAGTTGGTAATTCATTCATATTTTTTAAGCACATGGTTCATATTCATAGCGTAGTCTTTACCTCGATATTTTACAATATTATTTTAATCTATAAGCATGAAGCATTGCTTCTTTTACTTTTTGTCTCCGTTGATACCACTGTTCTGCAGTTGGAACGGCCTGGTTTGAGGTTGGGCATTAACATTCACTTGGGTTTGATCTTGACCAAATGACAAGTGCTTCTTTGTAACTTTGAGAGGTTGTGCTTGAGAGGCTGTGTTGCTACTCGAGAAGTAATGCATACGTTCGTGGAAACAACATGTAGCTTGTCTTGCCGAGTCCCGACCAACATCTCTGTTGTGCTTGAGGTTGGATTCCCCGCAAAACCACAAAAAGTGTAAAATAAGAAAAACAAAACTAATTATTAGAGATCAAGAAAATAACAAATTAAATGTTTTAATGGACTCACCGGCGAGCTTCGAGCATGTTCTTGCACTTGACGATGTACAATTTGAGTCCCGCACTTTTGTCGCATACAACGGGGAATTTCTATAGGGGCAAGTAGCACAATGACTTGTACATTCGCCAATTGGCCCCGCCATGTACACCCACTCTGTGATAGAGGCAATGAACTGCAATTTTGCCTATGGTCTCAAAGAAGAGCTTTATTTGATTCCACCAGGAGAGGCTGCAAATTTCTTTCAAAATAAATAAGCAACTCCAACAAAAAAAAACATCGTACAAACACAAAATTAAGGAACAAAATCGAGAGAACCTTCGAGTCTGCTTCAGTCACCAGATATCCATCGTACGGGCAAGCTCGAGTAGTGCTAATGACATAAGTTAGGCATGGCTTGCAGTATAAATGAGTACACTGCGATTGTAATGCTTCATTTGGATGAACAAGCAAACGACACACCGGACAGAAATATACATTATTGATGATTTGATAGAGCAAAAACGCAACACATGAGAACCACAAACCCCAGCATCAACAAAACCTCTAACAAATTTCAAGGTTCGACATTCAACCTAACATCTATCCAAAAAACCTAATCGCATGAACAATCAAACACAGACGATCGGAAACGCTAGAAATTGAAACCCTAAAAAAAGGCACAAACAACTAGCTAGGGCATCGACAGCAATCTCAATAGAAGCATCGATTGAAGATGCTTACCAGAAATTTCATCAACGCGAAGGTTCGAGACGAATCGAAACTGAATCCCTGGACGAAGAGAGGAATTCGAGACGGAGAGAGTGAGAGCAGAGAGCTGCGAGAGTGAGAGAAGAGAGCGGCGACGGTGAGAGAGAGAGAGAGCGGTGACGAGAGAGAGAGGAGAGAGCGGTGACGGTGAGAGAGAGCGGTGAGAGCGGTGACGGTGAGGTTTGTTGAGAGAGAGAGCGGTGAGGGAGAGAGGTTTGTCGAGAGAGAGAAAGCGGTGAGGTGAGGTGAGGGAGAGAGATTTTAGGGAGAGAGAGAGTTTTGTGTTTGGTCCCCATTTTTGGGTATCTAGATCAAAGCACGCACGAATCTCGAGACGTAATGGACGGTTGTAAAAAAGAAAGTTTTGGTGGGAATATTGGCGCCATTATTTAGAGACGGAATTAAATTTCGTCTCTATTTCCATCTCTATTTTCGTCTCTGATCTCTCTCTATTCCGTCTCTGAATTAGTCCATCTCAATTCCATCTCTAACCACTTTTTCTTAGCAACGGAACTTAATTCCGGTGCTAATTTCGTTTCTAAATATCATTTTTCTTGTAGTGATAATAATAAACACACAACAAATCATTAATTTTTTTCGCATATAAAAGACAAGACTTTTATTGATCAACATTGATTTGAGCAAAAAAAAAAATACAAAGTAATTGTGTTGAATTAAAGTGATACTTTAATTCAACAATTACTAAACATAAAGTAATTGATACTACAAGTAAAAGAAGAGCTTGAACAAAATAACACAGAGTAATTGTGAAACATACACGCTCACCAATAAAAATTCAAAATTTCACATATGGACTTGGAGCTATCAAAGGGGAAAAACAAAGGGTTACAATACATCGTTACCTAAAATTTTCTCGTCACCGGTGCCTTCCATAGGAGGAATGAAAGCGCTATCACAAACATTAAACCGATAAGGGAATGTATAATAGTATAACTTTCCTCCAAAAGTCTTTTGCATTATAGCGTGTATAAAGTCTTAATAATCCTTTAGTTTTTCACTAATTGGAAGAGGTTCTATTGACTTGGTCAAATACATAGATTCAACTTTGTTCATCACAGTTCAAAAGATATTACACTATTTGGGATTTAGGAGGCGTTTTTCACAAGAATATGCATACACAAAAGAAAACAACTCTCTTGTTTGCCCAGTTTATCGATGGACCGAATGCATGTATAGAGAAGTACTCAGAATGCAGAACTCGTTTTCCTTGTCAATTAAAGAACTTGTAATTGTAAGCTCATGTTATGACTATACAAATTCAATGCATTTTTGAAATTGCAAATAGTGTAAGAAGTGTAAAACTAAGGTTAAGGGTTCTAGCAGATGAAGAAACTTCATGAATGAATAGATTTCAAACAAATAATAAGAAGAGATCATTTGATTCTCTCAAGTACCTTAAAATTTGTCAATTCCTTTAAGGCCCGGACTAGTTTGTCAAAAACCCGATCTTTAAACCATGTCCCGAGTAGCAATATTCTCTAACCATCACTGGAGTAAAAGGTACACAACACTTGTAATTTAGGATAGTATTGAGAACCATAACTATAATATCCAAATTAATACATTCAAGCACCTAGGTAAGTAGATAAACAATAAACACAAAATAAAAGAAAAAAAAATATAAAAAGAATGATGACTTAGTGAATCGCGAAGAAACCACAAGAATTGAAAAACAATCAAGCAATTATGCGAAGAGTGGAAGAAATTGAATGAAATTGAATCGCGAAATTGATCACCAACACCATATCTGAAACCAACGCACCTTAAAATGAAGATCGAGATCTGAACCTCTTGCCTTACAGTGAAACCACAAATGCAACAAATCAACAGATCTGAACCAAACAAAAAATTCGACAGCCAAAATCATCAAAAAACGAACATTGAATCAAACATGAGACAAAGAGACAAAGCTCACATTGAGATGTTAGGGTTCCGTGAAGATGACTCCACGTGGAGATCGGTTCTGCAATTGATCGAGCGAGTGCGACGAGACAATTGATGAGGCCATGAAGGTGAGGACGATAGAGTTGGGGGAGGATGACGAACCGATCGATTATGCGATTGATCGAGCGAGTGCGATGAGGCAGTCGATGAGGCGATGAAGGTGAGGACGACAGAGTTGGGGGAGGATGACAAACCGATCGATTATGCGATGACGATGACGGACGAGTTCGAGGGAGTGCGAGTGGGTGTTGATGATGACGATGAAGGACGAGTTCGAACGCGTCGTGATTATGAGCGGTGTGGATGATGAAGATGACGGACGAGTTGGAACGCGACTGTGATTGTGAGCGCGAGAGATTGTGAGCGCGAGTGTGAGATTACGAGCGCGAGTGAGTGTTTAGGGCATGCCTTGTTTGGGCCACCATTTCCATAGAGGTTTTTGTAACCTCTATTGATTAGTGCTATTAAAAGCTTAATTGTCTAATTCATGGGGGTTAATTAAAACCTCTATCTATTAAGTGTTATTAAAAGCTCAAATTGTCTAATTCATGGGAGTTAATTAAAACCTTTATCTATTAAGTGCTATTAAAAGCTCAAATTGTTCTAGTGTTTTGTGGTCCTATGCAGACAGCTTCACTAGGAGGGAGTACATATTTTTTGACTTTTATTGATGACTACATCAAGAAGATTTGGGTGTATTTTATTAACAACAAGTCAAGCGCATTTACTTGTTTTCAGAAGTTCAAGGCGTATGTGGAGAAACAAAGTGGATACTACATCAAGATTTTGAGGACGGATGGCGGTGGTGAATACAAGTCCTCCATATTTTTTTTATTTTTGTGATCATCATGGGATCAATCATGAGATCACTCCACCACATACACCGCAACATAACGATTTGCAGAAAGAAAGAATAGGACTATTATGGACATGGCTCATAGCATGTTGAAAGCGAAAGGTTTACCTAATTCTTTCTGGGCTGAAGCAGTTGCACGTTCAGTTTATTTACTGAATAGGTCTCCCACAATAGTTGTGTCTCATCTTACTCCAGAAGAGGCTTGGAGTGGTTACAAGCCAGATGTCAGACACTTGAAAATGTTTGGATCCACTGCGTATGTTCATGTTCATGATGGTAATAGGAAGAAATTGGATGAAAAAGGCGTGAAGGTCATTTTTTTTTTCAATAACAACATCTGGTGTTTTCTTTATTCATAAATCTTTGAATGAACTTCTTTACATGCCAATGTTACACACTAATATATACATGCATGTAAAAAAAACCTAGCTAGCTTTCCATCTACACTAATTAACAAAATACATTCATAATTCCAAGCTAGTAATAAAACAAATTACATCATGAATTCAAGACAATAATCCAACCGGTAACATAAACCATGGCAAAGGCAAAGAACTCGGAGGGGGCGATAACAACATCAAACTCGCGGTCTTTCCCTGTACAGGCAATGAACTAGGTAAAAAGAGTTAAGTATGAGCCCCCAACATGCTTCTCCCAATCATAATCACTGCTGCTAACACTTCCTTCACTTATGGTCATACCACAGTTATCACCACTGCTACTACAACTATAACTGTAGCTACTACGGTTATGAAAAAGGCGTGAAGGTCATTTTTCTTAGCTACGTTTCAGGGCGGATTGGAGCATACAAATTATATAACCCGATCACAAACTCTGTAATTATAAGCATAGATGTATTGTTTGATGAGGCAGATGCATGGATTTAGGACACAAACGACATGGACATTGCTAAATCTGCTACAATCAGGTTTAATGATGAGGCTTCTACTTCAGCAAGTATTTCTCCTACTATGGGCATTGTTTCGACTGGTACCAGTATTAAACTCCAGAGTACGAGTGATAGAACACATAAGAGTTCTAAGTTGTATGCTCGCCTTCAGGATTGTCAAGTAACCTCCGATGTTGCGGTTGATGAAGATGGAAATTTAGTTCATTATGCCATGTTTGCAGATTCAGACCCTATTAGCTTTAGTGAAGCCGTGCGAGATAGATGTTGGGTCGATGCTATGAATTCTTAAATCGAGGCTCTTGATAAGAATGACACTTGGGAACTTGTTGATATTCCTTAAGGTCAAAAAGCTATTGATGTCAAATGGGTTTTCAAGACAAAAAGGAAACCCGATGGAGACGTGGACTAGATTGGTGGCCAAAGGATATGAGCAGAGGCCTAGCTTTGATTATCAGGAAGTGTTGCTCCAGTTGCTCGCATTAAGACGGTCCGGTTATTGACTGCCATTGCTGCCCAACGAAGGTGGAAACTTCACTAGATGGATGTGAAATCAGCTTTTCTAAACGGCTACTTAGATGAAGTAATTTATGTCAAGCAACCAACGAGATATGTTCAAGAGGGCAATGAAGAAAAATCTTATAAGCTGAATAAAACACTTTATGGCTTAAAACAGGCACCGCGGGCTTGGAATAAAAGGATCGATGAATTCTTTCAGGGTTACAGACTGGAAAAATGTGTTTATGAACATGCTTTGTATGTGAAGATTGATACTTCTACTAATACTGCACTGATAGTTTGTCTTTATGTCGATGATTTAATTTTCACTAGCAATGACATCAACATGATCGACGACTTTAAGGTAGTTATGATGCGCAAGTTTGAGATGACGGACGTTGGTCTAATGTCATAATTCCTAGGCATTGAGGTCGTTCAGTGAGATGATGGCATTTTTATATGTCAGAAACGATATGCAACTGAGATTTTGAAGAAATTTGAGATATCTAGCTGTAATCTTGCTTCTACACCTGTGGAGGTTGGTACCAAGTTGTCCAAAACAGGACAGGATGCACCAGTTGACTCAACATATTTCAAGCAGATAGTTGGGAGTTTGAGATACTTGACTTGCACTAGACCTGATATTCTTTATGGCGTTGGACTACTCAGTAGATACATGGAGCACCCTCGACAATCTCATTTGGTTGCAGCAAAGAGAATTCTGCGTTATATTCGAGGTACTACTGATCATAGGTTATTTTATTCTTCTTCAACGGATTGTTCTTTGTTTGGCTATTCTGACAGTGATTGGGGAGGATACCAGAACGATAGAAAAAATACTTCTGGCTATGTTTTTTATTATGGTTCTACAATTTTTTCGTAGTCTTTGAAGAAGTAGTCTGTTGTTGCATTACCTACTTGTGAGGCTGAGTATATTGCAGCCGCCTCTAGTACATGTCAGGCTATTTGGTTGAGAAAGTTATTATCTCAGATTCATTTTCAGTGTAATGGTCCTACACCAATCTATGTTGATAATGTTTCGGCTATTGATTTAGCAAAAAACCCAGTTACACATAGTCGGAGTAAGCATATTGATATGCGATATCACTTTCTATGTGATCAGGTAGAAAACAAAGAGATAGAGCTGGTATACTACAGATCGGAGGATCAAATTGCAGATTTGTTTATCGAGGCTAGGGCTGGCAAAAATCCGGGACCGGACATAAACGGGACCGGACACCCATTTCTATAATGATTAAATTTGGTGCCCGGACCCGGTCCCGTTTTTGAAACGGGCAATTTTTTTTTCCAGTTCCGTATGCTTGTAAAACATACGGCTCCCGTTTTGTCCACTTTTTATTTTTAAATATGATTAAATATTTTATTTATCAATTATTTTTTTAAAAAAAAACCTCAACTACAACTTACAAGTCTACAAGTCACCAATTAAGTGAGAAAATAAATTCGGAACAAATTTTAGAAAAATCAAACAAGAAACATGGATTAGATATGAATGGAGAATGAGTTGAAAAAATTTACATTGAGAGCAGAGAGATGAGTGGGTCACAAGCATAAGCCGCACAAATGTGAGCGATCAGCGAAGGGTGGCGCGCGATCGCCGCCGGCGACGCCTGATCGCGGCGTGTCTTTGCGTTGCGCGGAGTGCGGAAAGTGGAGCTCGAGACAGTCGCCGACGCCCGACGAGGCTATTGGAAAGGCAGCGACGAGCGAGAGCTGGAGCGAGAATTGGAGCGAGAGCTGAAGGGGGGAGGATTGGCGACTGGTAGATGGTAGCTTAGCACGCCGGATTGTTCTGGAGGGTGGGAGAGGCAGAGCCCGCAGAGGGTTTGTTTGGTGAGAGAGAGTCGAGAGACCGTGAGAGAGACGGTGAAACGGCGAGCGCGAGACGGCGAGAGGGTGGGAGAGGGTTTGCCGGTTTGGTGAGAGAGAGTCGAGAGAGCGTGAGAGTTTGAGAGAGACGGCGAGACACCGACTTGAGTGTGAGAGTTTGAGAGAGTTGTAAATCGGGAGGTGAGATGTCAATGTGAGAGTGAAATTAGGTTATGGAGTGTGAAATTACCAATATGCCCTTCAAATTAATCACTAAATGGCCTATTTTTAAAAAAATTTGCCCAGACCCGGTCCCGTATTTTTAAACGGACATAAAACATTGTCCAGAACCGTATGTTTGTCAAAAAAATATTGTCCGGACCCGTTTAAAACGGGACTGGACAAAACGGGACAAACGGGACCAGGCACATTTTGCCAGCCCTAACCAAGGCATTGAAGATTGAATTTTTCATGAAGTTAAAGGCTATGATTGGGGTTTGTCCAATCTGAATTATGGGGGGATGATGTTTTTATTTTATTTTTAATTCAGATATGTAATTTAGATTATAGGGGGATGTTAGAGTTGTAATCTAAATTACATTAGTGTTTGAGTTTGATTAGAATTATGAGTTATTAGTGTTTGAGTTTGATTAAGATTTTGAGTTAGAGTATGAGTTTTTTTAGAAACTCCTTGTTAGATTAGGAATATGTTAATGCGACTCTATAAATTAGAGTTAAGCCCCCACATTGTAATTAACGAGTTTATTAGAGATTAATAAAGTGTGTCATTGCGATGTCTCTAAACCTAACATAAAAACCCCGATTTGACCCCGGATATATTAAATCCAATAAATCGACCCCTGACATGACCAGACCAAGAACACTAAGTAGTAGAAACAAGGAAGTGTTTGTTGAACGACACTGCGCTGTCAAGTTTTATGTCAATGGTTCATTGCTTCCTATAAGCTAAATAGATGGAAAATGAAAGGGAAATTGGGATTTCAAGTAATGCTTAAGAAGCACCTATAAAGAATCGATATGTTCGTAATGAAACACATTCTAACCATGTGCAAAAACTGCAAAACACTACCACAAGTAATAATTAGTTATAAATAAATAATTTGCAGCATGCCCTCAAATTTTGGAACAGGAAGGACACAATGTTGCTAAGGATTTATAGCTCAATGGAAAGTCTAAAAAGACACCGCAGACACAAACCTCCATATCCTTTTTTTATTTGATTCCCTTGTATTTCTAACAAGGAATAAGAACAAATCAGAATCATTCAACTGCCAATGAAAGTTTTAAGCAATAAAATTAAGGTGGTTTCCGATTGAGATACGCGATTGAGATACGCGCGTTCAAAAAGTTTGAACAACAGAGAATCAACTGGAAAACTGCAAATTGGCTCTAGTGACAATGTTCATGCAAGAAAAAAGAAAAAAAAAAGTATACTGAACAATCAAGAAGAGAATAAATTGAAGAAACTCAGAACTTAACTTTAAGAATAGATAAAGAAAATGTGACGGATCATCTTACCTCGCTCACTCAAACATAAGTTTACAGCTCAACTTTTCTAACATAAGTTTACATCTTAACTATAATATTGTTTTTTTTCAAATAAAAATAAAAATAAAAATATTATTATTAAAAAAAAAAAAAAAAACATCTCAAAATTTCCAACACCGGGCACAAAATTACAATGGGAACAGCATACTGGGTCCAGGTTAGTAAATATTTAAACAAAAAAAAAAAGCCCAAAAGAACCTTGAACAAGAATATAAAGGATATTGGCCTAGGTGTTCAGCGTGGGCGGAATAGGCAAATAAGAAAGCAATGTGATCTAAACATGCAACTCTTCGATGAATCCGGTGTTTTGAAAATAAGTGTCTGATACAGCTTACATTAGAAAATAAGAAAATAAATTTGAATGGCGGTCAAAACAAGAATCTATGTAGAACGTTTGTCTTAACATTTGTGCTATTTCGTCAAAATTAAAACATTCGAGAAATGGTACAAATCAAAAAAATCCGCAGATAAAATATAACAAAGATGATAATGATACATCCAACAAAAAAAATATATTCAACTGTACACCATTAAGGCATTTGCCTACGCAGTACAGAAGGAGCATCTCATTTTAGGGAATTAGAATATACAAACTTTAAACACACATAAAATAAGTGGAACATAATGATTTAGGTGGTGTTTAGTTGGTAGGACCGTAGAAATTAGGAGGTAGGAATTAGAATTGGGTAAATTCCTACATTTGGTATAGGGGAAAATAAAATTGAAATTGGAATTAAGTTAATTCATAGACAGTGTGGATTGATATGTACTACTTTTTTGAGTTGTGGCCTACATCAACTGTGCTCTGAATAAAACAGGTTGGGGGTATTCCACTATTTTTAATTTTTTTTGTATATCTTAGACTTGTAATTTTATTATTTTGTATATATTTAATAAAAGGAGCGCACCTCCTAATATAAAAATAAAATAAAATAACACTAGAACAAATTCTACTTTTCATAGAGGTTTTTGACCTCTATGAAAAGTGTTATCTTTTAAGGCGTTATCGTATCTTCAAAGCTTACATAGGGGTTTCAAACCTCTATCAAATCTTGGCTATTTCTTAGAGGTTTCAAACCTCTATCAAATCTTGGCTATTTCATAGGGGTTTGAAACCTCTATAATATCTTCAGAGGCTTACATAGGGGTTTCAAACCCCTATCAATCGTAGTGATTTCATAGGGGTTTGAAACCTCTATATTATCGTCAAAGGCTTACATAGGGGTTTCAAACCCCTATCAAATGTAATTTTAAGAAAATAATAGCTGAAAATGCCCAGAATTAATTTCCATTTCCATTTTCATTTTCAATTGAAAATATACAAATTTACATTCCACTCGCAATATTATTATTCCATTCAATCAATAATGTAAAGTTTGAACAAATATTCTTGTCATTCCAAAATAAGAAATCTTTTGATTCATCTCCGTGTCTTAGCAGAACATTACTTGCTTTAAGGTCTCTATGAACAATTCTTAATCTAGAGTCTTGATGAAGATATAAAACTCCTCTAGCAATCCCAAGAATTATGTCACGACGCATCGCCCAATCCAATGATGTGCTTCTACTTTGATCTGCATATAAATTTTGCTCAAGTTACTAAGTACATAATATATAGTTTGTAGCAAACATTGAAAAGTAAATAATATTCATGGAAGCATATACCGAAGAGAAGAAAGTCCAAGCATACCTGCAATGCTCCTGCAAATGAAGCAGCAAGAAGAAGAGCTGATTGTGTATGTTAGAAGTAGACTGCCTCCAATAACTGGATCCTGCCAAACCAAACTTCAAATAAACAAATTGGAAAACAATATAGACTAGACAATATGATGTGGTGCAACATTTTAGTTACTAGGTAGAAACTCAACATAACATCAAGAACACAATGCAATTAAAAATTTGGCATTACCCTGGATGCAGCCACATAACCAAGAATAAAGGCAAGCACAGGCGTACTGCAAGGTGAGGCAGCTAAAGCAAATGTAAGCCCTGCCAAATATGCTTGCACACCTTCAAAAGTTGTATAACAAGAGTTAGAACAATGGTAAAATCATGAAAATATTTTAATAACTGGATAAAATAAATAAATTAGAACAATGCAACCCAAGCGAGATAAAAGATGCATCCGGTTACTTGAAGGCAAGTTAGGCATGGCGTAAGCATGAGGATCAAAGTTGTTGAAAAGTGAGGAAGGCTGCAATTCAACTACTCAACAACAACAAAAAACCTCCATGAATTCATCAGAAGCTATTTGCAATACATGATCTTCTGCTATGTAGGTATAGATTATGAAAGCAATTAATACGTTTTCGGTCAAGCTATTTACTTGGGAACTATTATGATTTCTACTGGAGCATTATAAACTAAACTCATACGTTTTCAGTCAAGCTATCATATATACCAATTAATACCAACATGGCAACAATGACACCAATTCAATCTAAAAAAGAACAACAAGTCACTCAGAAATTGTAGTTATATAACCATAAGTTTCACACAAGTCTAGCAAGTTCAAGATCCCTTAAAGAATTAGCAATCCTTAATTCATATCACAACACCAAATAAACTGACTGCATTTTAAGGATGCACTGAGCTTAGAACATTTGATCACGCAAGAGACATGAAACTTAACTCCTAATTTCTAAAACATGTCTCTTTGTGTTTGTTTGTATCTAATATTCCTGTCACACATTTTGAGGTTTGTGTGTCATGTACCAGTTATATATAGGACCATGGATTTTAAAGCAAATTGTCCAAGATGTCTATGTGGTGCATGGTGGTTGTTGTTGCTTGAACTGATGAACTGATTTGAAGATCTCTGAAGGGTAACAAGGCCGGGAAACGATTAGCTATCTTCTATCCTTTAGATCACCCATAATTGAATTTTGCAGGCTTGAGCCTATAAATGGAGTAAAAGATTCAAGAAGGGCTGTTGATGAATTTTGTAGGCTTGAGCCTATAAAATCCTAGCTTAACCAAAATATGTCTTACTTGCCACTAGAATTATAAGTAGACACTCATAGGCAATTTGGGCTTCAAGAACAAAACTTGTTTAGACCAACAACAATTCTCTTCTTCTACATTTTTTATTTTTATTTTTCACTAGATCTATCTCTTTGTTCATCAGTGAAACAAAGGTTGTTAGCTAGATCTAATCAGTCATGGACCCTAAAAGATGGGTCATTGCAGCTCTACTTGGTTTCATTGTTTTTGGGTTGTCTGTGAACTTGTTCACTAGAGATAATGGTGTTCAATCTCATGACCAATACTACTTTTCATTTCTAAGGTATGTTATGTATATGTTAAGCTCATCAACATATTATTACGTTTCTAGTTTTCATTCTAGCTCATTTAGACTATTTTCTTCAAGGGTAGTCATGAATGACTTGTAATCCTAGCTTAACCAAAATACCAATAAATATGGTAGCCTAAAAGAACTTCAAAGAAGACAAAACAGACACTAAGAATCTCAACATGTGCATGCTTATAGCTTAGTAAGAACACTTTTCGCATTATAGAATATATAAATCAGAGGCAGGTAGTTGTACCAATACCAATAAAATATTTTCTCTAGACTCGACATGAAATCAAAAACTGTATGGAAAGGAATTTAAAAGGAAAAAAACATTTGCTCTCTGAAAATTCAGAATACCTTTAAACTCTAGGATTAGTTGGACTTCGGCAAAACAATCTACATTCCTACAGTCCTACTGGTTTTAAATTACCATACTAGTATCAATAAAGTTTTAGATATACAAGGCAAGAGAATGTCAAACTTACTGAAAATTCAGGCATACAAGGTCGATGAATCTTCTGTCGATTTTCCCCAAGTTGAAACTCTCTGTTGCGCCAAAGCAGCCTGACACAATTTTATGAACTCTTAGTATTTCCAATCAAGCAGGTGCACATCGATGCAAAAAGAAACAAAAAGCGGTATAAATATTTATAAGGACAATAACTTTCTAAAAATTTTAGATTGGAGAACCCTGTACCTGATTTTATATGTGGTCATGTGACGCAGGCTTTCTGAGTTTACACTGTTGTTCTGCAAAGGCTCCACCATATATTGATAGATTGCCTTTTCCATCGCCATGAACAATATCCCCACCTTGAATCGTAAACCCAGAAACTATACGATGAAATGGTGTTCCCTTGTACTGAAGCTTTTTCCCACTTTCACTAATGCCCTTCTCCCCTGCACTTTGTTTTGGTATGATTAATTAACCTCTCCACCAAACACAAGTATCAAATCGAATTTTACGAACATGAAATAATTTCGGACACCAAGTACCTGTGCATAGAGCCCTAAAATTTTCTGCAAAACCAGAAACAAATATATTCATCAAGTGCTTGAGTAAAGCTTATTTGTTTGGATGTAAAATTAAGCATGTATTGATGGTAAGAGGTTTTACGATTAGAAAAAGAAAAGGCTAAAAGGCGATCAACTATCGAAAAACATGAACCAATCTGATGCAGCTATTGAAAACCCGTAAAAAAATAAAAGTTGGGAAACCTCACCAATGTAACCCATCCTAAGTTTAAATGCATAGATTTAGCACGATGCAGCTGAGCATTGTTGTAAGTGCGAGGAAAAACTCATGAAAAATAGAAGAAACTGCAGAAAAATCCCATTCTAAGTTCCAAAATAGCAACCATGATTGTTCAAACTTCAAAGTGGGTGATATATACATGAATCTTCATTGGATTAATGACAGTAAGCATCACTAAGAGAAACAAAGAAAGACGTCAAATAAGTCATGCAAGACATATGATGAGAACAAAACAACCAACATCGAAAGAAAAAAAAAATCACAAAACCTGTGCTAAAAATCAATGGAATCCAGAATCCACCAAGTAAATGGAAGTAGCTCTAAGTAAGATAAAGAAAGAGAAATTCATCAACATAATAAGAACTACTGCTCGATATCCAATTAGGTTAAGTTTTTTCTTGCAAATAATTCATATTTTTCATCTAATAAATGTCAAATGAAAAAAATAAGTGGTCATTTTGGGTCTTCGCTTGTTACTGCCACCTACAATTACCAAAGTTTTTACTCACAATGTACAAGCAACAACTAAAAGTTTAGTGCATGTATCCGAGATTAGTAGCACAAATCAAATTTGGACATTCAACTAAACCTGCGTCATTACTTCTTGCCAAATCAAAGTAACTATATCTTTCCAGGAAAACAACAATCCAAGTTATTTTCCTTTTTTTTTTCTTTTTTTTTTCAATCGTTGCACCTCCAAATTACACCATCAACTATATCCGTGGCCTTTGATTTTTATTGACAAGCAACAACTATAACCACTCCATAAATCTTTCTGCCATCTAAAGTCATACATCAACATGCACAAATTAATATTGTACAAATTAATTAAGTGATAATAGACATGAAAATGTAAGAATTTGATGAAGAGCAATGTCCTTAGTCCACCCTTTTAGATGCTATGTCCATGTTACAAGCATCAACCATATGTTAGAGACACACGCATGTATGTATAGAGAAGTGAGAGCAAAGCAGAATGTATTTAAAGAAACACTAAAGTAAGAAAGCTTAGTCTCATAAAAAGCACTTAAAACTAGACAAAATAAGTTCCTTTTCTATATACGAGCAAAAGTAACAAAAAAGAAGATATTGAAACAAATATGAAACATTGAAACTCATCAAGTTTCTAGCACCATCTATACGCTCTTCCCATCATCTGCAAGCACAAAAAAATTAAATTCAGAGACACAAGATGAGTAAAAAAATAAAACTAAATGGTTGAAACGTACTTTCCTCAAGTGTTAGGTATGAAGACATGTTGTTTGGGCCATGGAATCGGTTCCCCTAAAGCTTGCTCATCAAACATAATAATAAACACACAACAAATCACTAATGTTTTCCGCATATAAAAGACAAGACTTTTATTGATCAACATTGATTTGAGCAAAAAAAACACAAAGTAATTGTGTTGAATTAAAGCGATACTTTAATTCAACAATTACTAAACAGAAAGTAATTGATCCTACAAGTAAAAGAAGAGCTTGAACAAAAAAACATAAAGTAATTGTGAAACATACATACACACCAATAAAAATTCAAAATTTCACATATGGACTTGGAGTTATCAAAGGGGAAAAACAAAGGGTTACAAAACATCGTTACCTAAAATTTTCTGTCACCAGTGCCTTCCATAGGAGGAATGAAAGCGCTATCACAACATTAAACTGATAAGGGAATGTATAATAGTATAACGTACCCCCAAAAGTCTTTTCCATTATAGCGTGTATAAAGTCTTAATGATCATTTAGTTTTTCAGCTAATTGGAAGAGGTTCTATTGTACTGGTCAAATACATAGATTCAACTTTGTTCATCACAGTTCAAAAGATACTACACTTTTTGGGATTTATGAGGCATTTTTCACAAGAATATGCATACACAAAAGAAAACAACTCTCTTGTTTGCCCAGTTTATCAATGGACTGAATGCAGGTATAGAGAAGTACTCAGAATGCAGAACTCGTTTTTCCTTGTCAATTAAAGAACTTGTAATTGTAAATGAATACATGTTTAATTAGTTGTATATGAAGTTTGGCAAAGCTATATTATGACATATTATTAAAAGTGTCATTAATCTCTCGAAAATAGTATCAAATTTTACAAAAATGTTCCATACCGAAGTATATACTAGCCTCCTTCTCACAAATTCAACTCAAACTGTGATAAATGGAATCAAATCTTGACAGCCATTGATACGAACCTCCTTCTGCACAATTCAATTTCCTTATAATAAAAATCGACCACTTCAAAAAAATTTGCCAAAATGTAAGACCAATTTTTTTTTGAGAGAAGTATGACCAACTTGTACAGTTGTACCAACAAAACAAGTGTACTGCTAAAGTTCCAAAAAATAAAATAAAAGAAGAGACAACGCCACTCTTGTCATGTAGGGAGAAAGCATAGTAAAAAGTTTTAAGAGTCTTAAGCATCGAGATGCACCTCAATAAATGAATGACAGATTAATGTTGCATAAAGATGCACCTCAACAAATGCTCAGCAGAGTGAAAGGAATAGTGCAGACTCGATCATTATGTCGAAGCATCCTCGTCGAGTTGTACCTCATCAAGGATTAATTATCATGAATCTTTGTGCTTCAAATGTTCAATGCATATCTATTATTGTTCTGCATCTTCATTTGCTTTGAAAAAAGATCATGAAAAACAATAATAGATATGCTACTATGTGACTCTAGAATTCAAGAAACTACATAATCAAGGCGGAAACCACATCATGAGTATTTATGAATTAGTTTATATTTCAATCTGAGAATAAGTAAAATAAACTTGTTGATCAAGAACATCTGTGTACATTTACAGAAATAAATAAACACGATTTCGGCGTCTAATGAGACTCTTTTCGATTGAGTTTGAGCTGTTATGAGGATCATCAAATATTTGCTGGAAGTTCCACTTAAAAGAGTTGTCAAAGTCATAGTAGGCACCTATCATTGTAGTTCAATAATCAATCACAGTTCAATCTATAGAGCAAAAAATTTGCTCGAAATTTCGATCTAGAGCAAATCAATCACCAAAGCCAATTCAACATAGAACCTATGAAATCAACTACATTCATCGCTAATTCAAGGCACAAGACCATTAAAAATAAAATTCAGTTAACCTAATCAATATAGAGACTGTAAATCAGTAAATTCATCATAATATACAAGAAAAAAGTATATACTATATGCCTAATTGATAACCAAAAGATTTACAGCTTCATCAAATCGAATTGTTAGGGTTTAAGATCGATCGAGTCTAACCTTGCAGATTGGACAACTGGTATTGAGATCGATCGTCCCTGCGAGAGACAGTTGGTGAGACAATGAAGGTGAGGACGACAGAGTTGGGGGAGGAGGCGTCATGATGGTTTGAATCCGAGCTCAGCCACCCCAACAATGGCGATTGCGAGTGAGTGTTGACGATGATGATGACGGACGAGCGACTGCGAGCGAGAGCGAGACGAGCGAGCGAGACAAGAGATCGAGAGCGAGACGAGCGAGAGGAGCGAGTGCGAGTGAGACGAGCAAGAGGAGCGAGAGCGAGACAAGCGATCAAGAGTGAGTGTTGGGCATTCATTTGTTGTTAGGGCCAGAGTATCCGTAGAGGTTATTAGTGCTATGAAAAGCCTACTTGTCTAATTCATGAGGGTTAATTAAAACCTCTATCTATTAAGTGCTATTAAAAGCTCAAATTGTCTAATTCATGGGGGTTAATTAAAACCTCTATCTATTAAGTGCTATTAAAAGCTCAAATTGTCTAATTCATGGGGGTTAATTAAAACCTCTATCTATTAAAATCTCAAATTGTTGTTATACTTATCAAAAAAAGACGTGATATAAGTGACGTATTAGATCACAATCTATTACCCAAATAAATATAAGTAATTTTTTGTTCAAGAAATGTGATATAGGTCCATTAATTCATATCGTGCACATTCGTAAGGTTTTATTAATTTTTAGTACTTCTAAAATAAATTATTTGATACATAATTATTAACAAAAAAATGTATTTCAAATTTTAATCATAATTTTCCTTCGCCAAACCAAACAAAAGAATTTGAATTCAATGCAATTGTAATTGCATAGAATTTAATTCCAACGAATTTGAATTCCAATACCATAAATTCCTAGGAATTGTATTCCCATGAATTTTAATTCAAGAATTATTAGTTTTTACTACTAATAAGATAAATTGTTAGAAATATTAATTATTAACGAAAAATAAAATTTCAAATTTCAATCGTAATTTTCCTTTTTGCAACCAAACGGATTATTTTGAATTTCTAGCAATTTAACAGGGGTGTATTCAATTGAAGTTTTATTAGACTTTTAGTTACTTTTAATTACTAAAAAAGTTTAAGTGTATTCAATTAAAACTTTTAGAGAGTTTCTAAAAGTAAGGTGTATTCAATGAGAACTTTTATAGACTTTTTAAAAGTTTGTAAAAGTTTTTGGGTATTTAATTTAAGCTTTTAGAAAGTTTATAAAAGTAAAGTGTATTTAATTATTTGATGACTTTTGTAGTTTGGTTACAAATCTCGACTTTTATTGACTTTTTTTTTATAAAAATACACATAAACAAATCTCCAACTTCTCATCAGATCAACCTAGAAACTTTTAGAGACTTCTAATTTTTGTTGGTTCTCTTATTCAATAAGAGCTTCGTTGTTCATAATGTCTTTTCTTATCAATTGTTTTTATCAACT
The DNA here is from genome assembly GCA_039657365.1 of Stephania yunnanensis. NCBI lineage: Eukaryota > Viridiplantae > Streptophyta > Magnoliopsida > Ranunculales > Menispermaceae > Stephania > Stephania yunnanensis. The sequence goes on along the minus strand of CM077585.1, from coordinate 34,259,586 downwards.
TCTCCAATCATTCAACAACTCGTGAATTTCATTGCTCACTCATTATATTCTAATATTTATGTTGATGAAAATGAAAATGATGTCGTTATTAACAAGATCTCATTTTTGCATCATTGTACATTTTATAGGATTTTTTTTAAAAGAAGTTTTGTTTATTAAATGTATAATTATAATCTCAAAAAATGTAATATTATTATTATTTTTGGGGAAAATAATCGTATACTTTTTTTCAAATGCAAGAAGTGCCTTTTAAAAATTTTAAACTATCATTCTTAAAGAAAAAGATATAAGTTTTTTTTTACTTAAGTCAAAAAAAGTGCAAATTTTTTACACAATGATATTACTTGATTCTTTTTTGCCACTAAAAGATTATTCATTTGCATATTATTTTGTTCTGTTGATATTTATTTATTTATTTATTATATTACTATCTTGATAGTCGTAATTCATTAATATGTCTATATGATTTTTTTAAAAATATAAAAAATACTTATAAAAAATTAATAATAGTTCTTAAGAAAAAGAAATATAATTATTCGGCTTTTTTAAAATAAAGTGCAAAATATTTATTTCAATATTAAAATCACAAAAATTCACTAGTATCAATCAAAATCGTGTTTAAGAAGTTCACAAAAGTAACTAAAAATCTTAAATGTTAATAAAAGTCATCAAAAAGAAGTTTACTTAAAAGTTTATCAGTCGTTAAAAATCTACGAAAATCTACAAACTTTTAGAAAAGTCATCAACTTATAAAAGTAACAAAAAAACTATTAAAATCTCAATTTAATACAGCCTTGTAAATTGCATGAAACTTAATTCCTACATATTTGAATTCCCATTTAATAAATTCTTAGGAATTAAATTCCCATAACTTTAAATTCCCACGGGTCATGAGCATGCATGTAAATTGGTCTAAAGGGATATAAAAGGAAGACAAAGCCAGTTACAATAAAGGTACCAACTCTAAGTCTTTTTTTCATTTTTATCTCATCATCACCGAAGTCTTGTACAATATTAGGAAAAACAAACTATAGTTTCATCAGGCCCACATCAGATTTGTGTAGCTTGAGGGCCCCAATCCTCCAAGGAAAATACTAGAATGACGACTCAAACACACAAAGCCCTATTGGCAATAGTGTTATGCACCTCGAGATTCAAATAGCTCAAGCCCTGAGGTGAATCTAAGGCTTATGTAGGTGTGTTTTGTTGTGGATTTCAATTGCAATTATAGACCAACCCATTCTCGAATTTCCACATTATGGTCGGGGGCTCGACCTACCAATACTAAGTTTGATTCCAAATATAAGTTTAGCTCCTACTCAAACAAAGTGTAGAAATCGAATTTATGCAATTGATCCCAAATTAACTAGTGGGTAAAGTTTATGCAAAAGTTGAGTCCTCACCAAATTTTATGACCGAGTATTTCAAGTAATTACTAATTACCAAAAAATTAGGTTAAGGATGTTGTGGAATATGTATGACCATGCATGTACACCAACATATCGTGTAAACATGTAACTTCTATTTCTCACTTAATAGTACATCCACTAGTCTATGTATTGTCATATAACTTGTAATCCTCTCCACCGTACACCAACTCTTAATTCCATGTATTATCTATGTTGCTTGTGATGTGTGGTATGACTTGTGGTGTATTTATAACTTGTACACATTGTATAAGCACAATTATCATCATCACCAAATGGCCTATATAAAGGGTGCCAACCCCATTGTAATTCACACACCAAGTTGAATGAAAATTCCTCATTCCGACTATCTCATTTCTTCTCTTCTCCTTTGTAGTAGTAGAAATTCTTAGTCTTCTATTTTCCTTCTCTAGTTCTTAGCAAGTTCCAACTTAATTTACAACACGTTATCAGCACGAGCTTGCTCTAGCATTAAGGAGATCTTGAAGATCGAGATGGCTTGTTAAGGAGACAAAGCTAGGAAGGTATAACTTTTGTTATTTAAATAAGTTCAATTTATTTATATATTATAAGGGTTGCTTCCTTTTATTACATGCATCACTTCTATATGCATACTTTATTCGTATACTATACATTATAACGTCACCGATTGCGAAAGTATGCTCTGTAGTTGCGTCTTGTACGATCTTCTACATCAGAAATTAAAAGTCAATATGTGACATAACTAGTTTTCTCTTAAAAGTACAAACGATTAGTTATTGTTCTATTCTTGATTTTATATACAAATAATGTTATAAGTTTGAGTTGACAGTGAGTAAGTCTTGTCCCCGGTAAAGCTAATCATTTAAAGGGAGACGAGTTATCCCGTTCGAGGAGGCATGGTATTAAGCAGACTTCGTCTCGCCACCCAACCTGGAGGTTGTCCCACCAACTCATCAGAATAGTACATTTGATTATTAATGAATCAAGTTGTGAACATATTCTTAATCATATGTTATATTTTTTTACATAAAAGAAAAGAGAAAATTATTTTATATTATATTTACTTTCAAAATATTAATCAACCATAGTTGAATTTGTTACCTTATTATAATTCTTGTCATGATAATTAGATATTACAAATTATGAATAAAACTTGCATCTATGCAAAGCTGTATGTTGTACACAATCATTTGCCAATATCTCTTTAGAGATTTAAAAAGTTAATATTTCATATATATTTTCACCGTCTAGAGTTACAAACTCAAAATGAGCGGTTGAGTCTCAAACTACAAAATTTAATCGGTCAAATATTAATTATAATTTCACAATTTTAATTACCTCTATGTTGAGGCTACGTAGAAATGACTGATGAGAAAATAAAAATAAGGTCACATGGTCCGCCTTGATTTATTGCTGCAACAAATATCGAGTGCGCACATCAATCAAATAAATATTAAGGATTGATTTTTTGTCTCATGGTAGCTGAGTAAAATAATGAGATATTATAAATATAATATCTCTCACGTCCAATTAGTTCGGCTTCAAATTAAGAAGCATATGTTGCATATAATGATCATGATCACAATAATAAGTTTATAGACGTGGAAAAGGTGAAAATATTAGGTAAAGGTCGTATTGACAATTCTACCAAAAATTGGAACAAAAATGGTGCACCACTACAAAGGGTAAATAATCATTGACAATGAGCGCTCATAATTATGTCATTTTTTTGGTCATATATGAAAGGCTACTTTGCCTAAATATTGTCATATATATACCCGAATATTTTTGGGACCTTTACCATGCCTTCAAAATCAAAGGCAAAATATTATGAATTTTATAAATGAAATATGACTCTTTTCTAATTTGCCAAACATTTTTTGTCCAGATGGATCAACAAATCATGTGTTCAAATCATGAATAAAATAAGAGCGATATATGTCTTGCTGATTGTGCTACAGCACACACAATCCTAAAAAACAGAGAACATATCTCCAATTTGAACTTAGCTGAGGCTAATGTTCAAACAATATCTGACATCTCCAATTTGATTAATGGCTCTGGAATAACAAATATTATGTTGCTATTCATGTTGACAATGCCTTATACTCTGATAAATCCAGAAGAAATTTACTTAGCTTTTAAAGATATTCGACAAAATGGATATCACATTGAAACCGTGAACAAAAATAATAGAGAATTTCTCTATGTCACAATGGTTTCAAATGGAAAAAAAGAAGTGTTAGAAAAATTTACAGCTTTATCCTCCGGATTATATTTTACTCATATAAAGCATGTCGAAACTAATGTCCTCATAAATAAGAAAATTAATGATCCAACGACATTCATTTTATGGCATGACCGCCTTGGTCATCTAGGATCATCAATGATGCGAAAAATAATTAATAATTCGCATGGACATCCTTTAAGGAGTCACAAAATATTTTCAGCTGGTGATTATAATTGTGCTAGTTGTTCTCAAGGTAAATTGATAGTTAAACCATCCCCAAGTAAAATTGTTGTGGACTCCCCAGTTTTCTTAGAGCGCATTCAGGGAGACATATGTGGACCCATTCATCCTCACTGTGGACCATTTAGATATTTCATGGTTTTGATAGATGCATCGACTAGGTGGTCATATGTTTGTTTGCTTTCGATGCGCAATGTTGCATTTGCTAGACTTTTAGCACAAATCATTAAGTTAATAGCACAATTCCCTGACAACCCAATCAAGACCATCCATCTTGATAATGCTAGGGAATTTCAATCTCAATCATTTAAAAATTATTGTATGTCTATAGGAATTATCATTAAACATTCCGTTCCACGCGTGCACACCCATAATGGTTTGGCATAATCTCTGATCAAACGCATTCAACTAATTGTCAGACCTTTAATCATGAGAACTAAGTTATTAACTTCAGTTTGGGGATATGCAGTCCTTTATGCAGCATCTATCATTCGTTATAGGCTTACCGCATACCATGAACATTCCCCCATGCAATTCATTTTAGGTCAAGAACCAAATATTTCACACTTGAGAATTTTTAATTGTGCAGTGTATGTTCCTATACCACCTCCCAATAGAAGTAAGATGGGGCCACAACGAAAACTTGGGATTTATGTTTGATTTAACTCATCGTCCATTATAATATACCTTGAGCCCTTAACGGGGGATTTATTTATTGCACGTTTTGCTGATTGTCAATTTGATGAAGCAATTTTCCCACCATTAGGGGGAGATAAGAAGTCAATACAAAAGGAATGACGCGAAATTGCTTGGAATGCATTAACTTTATCATATTATGATCCACGCACAAATCAGAGTGAACTTGAAGTTCAAAAGATTATTCATTTGCAACAAATCGCAAATCAATTATCTTATGCATTTAATGATGCAAAACAAGTGACAAAATCATATATGCTCCTGCAAGAATCGATGTCTCTGTGCAACAAAATGCACAAGAACCAACGAAACGCTTAAAGCGTCGAATATCAGTTGGTTCAAAGGATACAATTCCTTGAAAGAGGAAAACGGGAGTAATAATAAATACGAATCAAAATGCTCCTGAGAAAGCACAAGAATCATTTGATAAGGGTTTGTCATAACAAGTTGATACTGACGAGGAACAACTTCCTCTAGAAAAAGAGGAAAAAGATGAAAATAATGAGATATCAATAAATTATTTAAACTCTGGTAAGATTTGAGATCGAAATGAAATTGTTCCTGATGATATATTTGCTTTCAATGTGTCATTTGAAATATGTGAAAATGATGATGATCCAGAACCACGATCAGTGGACGAATGTCGAAAAAGACCTAATTGGCAAAAATGGCAAGATGCTATCCAAGCAGAGCTAAACTCGTCAAGGAAACGAGAGGTTTTTGGACCGATTTTCCAAACGCCAGATGACGTAAAACTTGTTGGATATAAATGGGTATTTGTACAAAAGAGAAACGAAAAAAATTAAGTTACAAGGTACAAAGCAAGACTTGTAGCTCAAGGTTTCTCACAAAGACCTAACATCGATTATGAGGAAACATATTCTCTTGTTATAGATGCAATCGTATTTCGGTTCTTGATAAGCCTTGCAGTTTCTGAATGGCTTGATATGCATTTAATGGATGTCATTACAGCATATCTGTACGGATCCCTAGACAGTGAGATATATATGAAAATCCCGGATGGATTTGTAATATCCGATGAAATAAAATCAAAACCTCATAGCAAGCATTCTATAAAATTAAAAAGGTATTTGTACGGATTAAAACAATCCGGACGAATATGGTACAAATCTCTTAGTGATTATTTACTGAAAGAATGATATGTAAAAAATCCGCTTTGCCCATGTGTCTTCATTAAAAGATCATCAACAAGATTTATGATTATTGTTGTATATGTAGATGATTTAAATATAGTGGGAAACCACGACGACATCGTTAGAGCATCCGAATACTTAAAAAAGAATTTGAGATGAAATAACTTGGAAAAACAAGACTTTGTCTTGGTTTGCAAATTGAACATTTTTCAAGTGGAGTACTTGTCCATCAATCAAATTATATTGAAAAAATATTAAAAAGATTTTATATGAACAAGGCACATCCATTGAGTTCTCCAATGGTTGTCATATCACTTGAAGTGGATAAAGATCCATTTCAACTTCATGAAAGTGATGAAGAGCTAATTGGTCCGGAGGTACCATATTTAAGTGCAATTGGTGCACTTATGTATCTTGCAAATTGTACAAGAACTGATATTGCTTTTGCTGTCAACCTACTTGCAAGATACAACTCTTCACCAACTCGAAGACATTGGAATGGTGTTAAACATATTTTCTGATATCTTCGAGGAACATGTGACATGGGTTTATTTTACTCGAGATGGGTAAAATTGAATCTCCAAGGTTATGCTGATGCTGGATTTTTATGTGATCCCCACAAAGCCCGTTCTCAAACGGGATATGTATTCATCTGTGGTAATACTGCTATATCATGGAAGTCAGTAAAGCAAACTATGGTTGCTACTTCTTCCAATCATTCTGAAGTACTTGCAATTCATGAAGCAAGTCGTGAATGTGTTTGGTTGAGAAACATGATTGAACATATTCAAGAATCATGTGGATTTCCTTCAATAAAAGATTCTCCAACCATATTATACGAAGATAATGCAACATGTATTGCACAATTAAGTGAAGGATTCATAAAAGGGGAAATAACAAAACATATTTCACCAAAAGATTTTTATGCGCATGAGCTTCAGAAGAATGGTGAAATTGATGTCAAACGAATCCGATCGAGTGATAATCTTGCTGATTTACTCACAAAAGTCTTACCAACTGCGACATTTAAAAGGCTTACATATGGTATTGGCATGCGTAAACTTAAAGACATTGCAAGTAAAGAAACTGAACAAGTTTCACCCATGCTCACATGAGGGGGAGTTATTGATTAGTGTATTGCACTCTTTTTCCTTTAGCTATGGTTTTATCCCATTGAGTTTTCCTAGCAAGGTTTTTAATGAGGCAATCTTAACAATATTATACTCATCTTAATATTTATGAGAATAGTGTACTCTTTTTCTTTTACTATATTTTTTCCCACATGGTTTTTCTTAGTAGAAGTTTCAACGAGGCACAATATCTAAGTAAGTGTCATCCAAGGGGGAGTGTTGTGGAATATGGATGACCATGCATGTACACCAACATATTGTGTAGTCATGTAACTTGTATTTCTCACTTAATAGTACCTCCACTTGTCTATGTATTGTCATGTAACTTGTAATCATCTCCAATATACACCAACTATTCCATCTATTGTCTATGTTGCTTGTGATTTAATGTATGACTTGTGGTGTATGTATAACTTGTACACATTGTATAAGTACAACTATCATCATCACCAAATGACATATATAAAGGGTGCCAACCCCATTGTAATTCACACGCCAAGTTGAATGAAAATTTCTCATTCCAACTATCTCATTTCTTCTTTTCTCCTTTGTAGTAGTAGTTTGTAGTAGTAGAAGTTCTTAGTCTTCTATTTTCACTCTCTAGTTCTTAGCAAGTTCCAACTTAATTTACAACAAATGAAACTTTTAACTTGTTTCTAATTTACGATGACAAGGGGACCAGCTTGACCAAATCTGTTTGACTAAAGGACATAGCTCACAAGTTGAAATTTGTGAACTTATTACATCATTAAAAGCTCCAATTGTTCACCCCTTATAAAAGCCCAGCATGAGAAGAGACACGTGCCCTATTTCCCCTTGATTTCAAGATACATAACATCTTTCACATCTGGCCTTCATAAACTCAAATTCTGTCATTTAATTTTCCTCCAACTCTAATATGTAATTGATCACTCTTTACATACCTCTGATAAAATTAACACTTTAGTCAACATCAAGCTCTAATTAAAAATTATAGGGTGTTTGATATTTTATATTATTGAAAAGTTGAAGTGTTGTGTATTTCTAAGAAGATTTCAGTTTTGATTTATCTATATATTCATGAGTGTTAATAGAAGTTCAGTAGCATCTGAACAGGGTTTATGTTGCAAGCTAAGAGATGAGGGACGAGACTGAGGAAGAACATAGGGTTTAGAAGAGAATAAGAGGCAGAAGGGAGAGCGGTTGAGAGAGAAGGATAAGTTTTTGTCTCCCGTTTCATTGTTTCATTGATTCAATATATAGGAGATACTTTGTAACTTTAACAGACTGCAAGGTCTACTTTTCAAGTCGTCGACCATATTTTCCTGCACAATTCATATTGTACCTACACTATTTGATTCTCTATTTGATTACACAAAAATTGATAACCTCTTTACATCCGCATGAAATCCTTATGCTTCCTTGGGGCATTCGTTGTGCGTGAACTCCTCCTTAGTTGGTCTTGGTTCTGACTTGGGTCTTTATCAGAGCTTGCAACATTGCATAGGTCTTCAAAAGGGACCTTGTCCTCAAGGTCAAAATGAGGGAAGTCTGTGCGGAAGTCCGAGAATGGTTCCCACGAGGCATTAGCTGGAGTTTGGCCTTCCCATTAGATTAAGATTTGGGAATTAGACGCTCATTAAGAAAGATTTGACGATGGCCAAGGACCGCTTTTGGATGGATGAGGGGATGAGAACTCATGAAGTCAGCGGGCAAGGGATTGGATTGGGGAACGGGGTCACCAAAACATCGCTTGAGAAGAGAGACATGGAAGACGTCATGGATTTTGGAGGATAGAGGGAGAGCCAGCTTGTAGGCGACATTGCCAATTCGCCCTGTGATTCGAAAGGGACCATAGAAGCGTTTGTTGAGTTTGGCACTGCGGCGATGAGAAAAAAGTTTGAGTTATGAAACTGATTGCTTGAGTTGTGGCCAATGAAAAACGGTTGAAAGACGGGCCATGGTGCGTTGAATGCCAGCGTAGCCTCCACTAGGAGAGGAATGAAATTCATGGAGAATGAGGAACTTCAGGGCAGTGTCATCCAGAACCAAAATTGTGTTGGCATAGAGAACTAAGCCGTCACGGATAGAATAGTTGGGGAAAGAGTGTGGAGCTGCCTGAATATCTGAGAGTAATTGAGTGCCAGCCGAATTCGATTTGTAGTAGTGTCGAAACGCCTGAAGTATGGAGGGAATCGGTTGCGAGCAACCTTGGAGCGCAGCCAACGACGGGTCGAGAGCGCGGGAGAGAGCATCCGCAGGGATATTGGTATTGCCCGGTTTGTAGATGATGTCAAAGTCGTACCCCAATAATTTAGTGAGCTAATGTTGTTGAGCCAGTGTTTTGATTGTTTGGTGAAGGATGGAGCGAAGGCTTTGGTGGTCGGTCGCGACTTCAAAGCGGCGACCCAAAAGATATTGGCGCCATTTTTGGATAGTTTCGGTGATCGCATAAAATTCTCTTTCATAGGCAGAAGCACGCTGGAGAGTAGGTGTTAAAAGTTTGCTGAAATATGAAATGGGATGCCCATGTTGAGTGAGGACAGCACCAATGGCTACACCCGAAGCATCTGTGAAGAGAGTAAAAGGCTCCGAGAAATTGGGGAACGCTAGCACCGGTATGGACATGAGTTCGTTTTTCAAGGCTGTGAAAGCATCTAAAGCCTCTGAACTCCAAATAAAAGCATCTTTTTGCAAGAGTTGAGTGAGGGGAGCCACAATAGAGGCAAATTTAGCCACAAATTTTTGGAAATAGCTGGCGAGGCCGAGGAAGCCACGGAGGTGCTTGACAGTGCGTGGCTCAGGCCAATGTTGAATAGCAGTAATTTTGGCGGGATCGACAGCGACACCAACAACAGAGACAATATGACCAAAATAAGTTAGAGAGGAGGCTCCGAACTTACACTTAGAAAGCTTGACAAAGAAGTGGTTAGCATGCAGAAAAGCAAAAACATCATGAAGATGAGTAAGATGGGAAGCCCATGAGTCATTGTAGATGAGTATGTCGTCAAAAAAGACGAGCACATACCTCATCAATTGGTGTTTGAACAAAGTGTTCATAGTTGCTTGAAAGGATGAAGGTGTGTTAGAGAGTCCAAATGGCATAACCACGAATTCGTAATGGCCTTCATGAGTACGAAAGGCGGTTTTGTGGATGTCGCAGTGTTGAATTCTCAATTGATGGTAGTCGGCGCGCAAGTCAAGTTTCGTGAAGATGCGTGCCCCATAGAGTTCATCAAGAAGCTCGTCAACCGTGGGGATTGGAAAATGATCTTTAACTGTAATGGCATTGAGGGCACGATAGTCAACGCAAAAACGCCATGTGCCATCTTTCTTTTTTACCAAAAGCACCGGAGAGGAAAATAGACTAGTACTAGGTCGAATGATGTCGTCCGTAAGCATTTGTTGGACGAGCTTTTCAATTTCAGATTTTTGAAAATGCGGGTAACGGTAGGGGTGAACATTAACAGGATGAGAGCCCAGAAAAAGCGGAATGGTGTGATCAGTGGGTCGAGTTGGTGGAAGACCAACTGGCAAAGCAAAAATGTATGAGAATTCCTTGAGCGGTGGTGCCAATTTGGGTGGGATAGTGGGGGTTTCGATGGTAGGAGGTTGGGAAGTATCAAATAGAGATATGCGAAAAAATCCAGCGACACCATTAGATTTTGTAATCTTTTGTAGTTGAGGAAATGAGAGTTGCATACAAGAAGTGGGGCGCAAGCCCATGAGGCAAATGCAATCCGAGCCACGAAACAACTCCAAGTATAAGTCATTATAATCAAAAGTTGTTCGACCGAGGGATTAACGTCTGCAGCGTATAGAGATAGGACATGGAGATCGAGCGTGCAATCAAAAGAGCCCAATGAAAGTGAGACATCCTTACAAAAGTTGGCACAATGGAGGGAATCGCCATTTCCAACTGTGGAAGTCATTGAGGCACCCGGTTGGATGGGTAAGTTGAGGAAACGAGCTATGGGAGCTTGGATGAAATTGTGTGTTGAGCCACCATCTACAAGGACAATGACTTTGTTGCCAGCGATGGAGCCTTCGAGCCTTAGTGCCATGGGAGCCTCGTGACCGGCAAATGCATGTAAGGATATTGTTGGGATAAGGGCAGGAGCAGGGGTCTCTGTTGGTGTCTCCAACAATGGTAGTTCATGTGTTGGTGGGCCTTCGAGAGTGAGTAAATCATGGTGAATGTCGTCGTCGTCGACAGTAAGGCAAAGGAATTGACGAGTGTGGTTGCACATATGGCTCGGGACGAACTTATCGTCGCAATTATAGCAAAGCCCTCTTCTCTCGACGTGCCGTCATTTCAACTGGTGTGAGGCGGCGAATTGGTAGTGGTGGTGTAGGTGTAGTGGTTGTGGGTTTAGGTTGTGAAATGAGGTTGGGGGTGGGGTTAAAACGAGGAGTTAATTTGGAGGGAATGGGTTTTACAGCTGCAAGTTTATCATTGACAACTTTAGCCATACCCATTGCTTCACGGAGTGTTTGGAGCCGCAATAGAAGCAATTCTCGCTGGATATCATCTTTCACACCAGAGATGAAACAATTGAGGAGATTTAACTGGGAAAGGCCAGTAGTGCGGGTAGACAGGGCCTCAAAGTCCTTTATGTATTGTTCCAACGATGAAGATTGTTTCGACTTGAAAAGAGAAGTTTCACAGTTGAGGAAAATGGAAGGACCAAAGCGATTGTTAAGGGCTTCAGTGAAGTCAGCCCGTGTAGTGAGTTGGTTGGTGTTATACAACCAATGAAGCCATTGGAATGCTGTGCCCAACATATAGAAGGAGGCGATGGAGAGGCGTTGGTCTAGTGGCGTGTAGTTGTCGAGAAAAAATCTCTCAATTTGAAACAACCAACTGAGGGAGTTATCGCCTGAGAAAACAGGGATTTCAAGTTTAGGCATGCGGAGTTGGGTGCCTGGGACCATAGCTGTGAAGGTTTGTGTTGGTGGTTGTAGGGTGATGGGAGTAGTGGGTTGGCTTGGTTGGAAGGTTGGTGCCGAAGGGGAGGCGTTGTGATGGGTTTGGCTAGATGAGGGAGTGGGAAGTAAGGGTGGTGGTTGTATTGGAGGATGTACAGGTTGTTTTTCCAAGCTATTCATGCGCTGGAGGACTGCAGTCATCATCTTTTGGATATTCTCACACACAGAGGTGTTTTTGTTGATAGAGATGGTGTGTTCCTGAGAAACAAAGTCTTGTTTATCGACTTGCTCCTTCAGCGCGGCAATGGAGTCTTCCATTGAACGGTAGCGGGTTTTCATACCTTCCGCCATGATCGATGAAAGCACCAAAATGTTGCAAGCTAAGAGATGAGGGATGAGACTGAGGACGAACATAGGGTTTAGAAAAGAATAAGAGGCAGAAAGGAGAGCATTGAGAGAGAAGGATAAGTTTTTGTCTCCTGTTTCACTGTTTCATTGATTCAATATACAGGAGATACTTTGTAACTTTAACATACTGCAAGGTCTACTTTTCAAGTTGTCGGCCATATTTTCCTGCACAATTCATATTGTACCTACACTATTTGATTCTCTATTTGATTACACAAAAATTGATAACCTCTTTACATCCGCACGAAATCCTTATGCTTCCTTTGGGCATTCGTTGTGCGTGAACTCCTCCTTAGTTGGTCTTGGTTCAGACTTGGGTCTTTATCAGAGCTTGCAACAGTTTAATAGCTTCAAAGAAAGCTTCTATTATGCTGTAAGATGTAAGAATTTCTTCAAATATTTTGTGTAGTTGATTTATGGATTTTTAACAGAATTATCTTCATTAAGAGCTCCGACTTGAGCGTTATAATGTTTGAAGAAAAAGTAATCACCCAATGAACACTCAAATTTAACTTTTATCTATCTCAATCTAGCTTCCAACACAATTTTATATACACAAATAAAATGGAACTATATTATTTGATCACATAAGCTAGAACTAAATGCAAATTACTTCAAAAACTTATCTGAACCTAAGATCTGCCAATCTCAAGCATAAGAGGAACAATACACAAAGAAAGCATAAATCACTCATTGGGAATCGTCATCCTCAATCCCCATCAGTCATAATTAGTAAAGCCGAACGGCCATACAAATATTATTGTTTTCAATTATCAAAATACATAACTCCATCTATGTTGTACACTATGTGCGCGCTATATAACCGGTCCAAAGTAATGATAAAGGATGAGGACTTTGACGCTCATTTTTTCATCTCGAAAAATGAGTAAGGGAGGTCCAAAACTCACTTTTCGGATCAAAAATGGGGGAGGGAGGCCCCAAGCTCATTTAACATTCTTGGAAAAATGAAAGAGGGTTGCGATATATTGACAGCTAACGTAAAACTTTTGTCACTTTTCATGAAATGGATTGTCATTTTTCATGAAATTATCAAAATACATCACATAACGAAAGAGCAATAGGCACCAATAGAATTTGCATTTAAAATATAAGCATTGATCAGCATCGACATAACAGCGTTTTTTTTTTTTTTTTTTTTGTAATACCGTGTGCACAATTCAAACAAGGGGAAAGAAAATGCGGAATTCTCAAAGAAGGCGAACTAAACATGTCATACAGTAACAACAGTAGAAGCAGCAATAACAACTATTTACATAAGGACATGCAAACTTTTAGGTATCAATCGGGGCATAACAATCAATTACTCATCTAATACCTCTCAAAGAAATTCCATCCAGCTTGCCGCAGCTCATACGAAATTGGAGGAGCAGAACTATACCTCAGATTTCATCCAAATGACAGGGAGGCGAAATACTCATTGTCCTAGCCCCAAACTGGATTGTACGACGACTCCCATAAGGTGGTGGAAACATGTCATGGTCTCCACCAATTATTCTAGGGAATCCAAATGGGTATCTTCTTCGAGGCACGAAAACTGGACCTTCATACCTCGGATGGAAGAGTGGCCTCCGGAATCGCTCCCGCCGTGCTCTTTCACAACTCTTCCTCCTCTCCCAATGGCCAATGAACTTATCCTTCCAGTTATAACCATTCACGTGTTTTAGAGAGGATCCGAACTCCTCCGAAAACTTCTGCTTCCAAAGGTCATTGTGGGAAGCAATATATCTTAGTTCAGTATTAACACAACTTGCCCTGGCAATGTCGTCCCCAGGAAGATACTCGAGTATTCTAAGCTTAAGATCAGTTGGAAGACATAGGAAACACGGTGGGGGCTCCAACCCAGATTTTACACAAAGATCAATAAGGAGAGGCAATGCAATCTCATCTTTCACAATCTTCCAAAACTCAAAAACCTCTTTTTCATGGAAAGATTTCGGAGTCCTGTCTTTGTTATCCATGGATTCAACTAAAACTTGGTTCGACTGAACAAATCGAATAGAAGGCGCAATCTGGGATCCGTCCAAACACAACTTGTACCAGCCTACACCATTCTTGCTCAAAGACCCACGGACGTTCAGAAACTTCCCCAAAATCTGAAACCTCAACACCACAGTTTCGACTCCATCGACGCAACGACCTAATAGAGGAGGAACTGTGTATTGCAGAGACAGTGGAACCAAATTTGATGCCCAACCTAAAGGAAGATGAAATCCATCAATCTTTTTCTGCTCTGTTTGATCAAAACCGACAAACCCAGATTCCAGAAACACAGCATGAACTGCGATTGTCAAAAGCTTGTGTTCTTCCTCAAGCCCCACTGATTCCTCCATCAAAATCTTTCTCAGTAAACAAGGAACCGAAGAAGAAGTCGCAATTGGGACATCAACATCATCTGGGCCTTCTTCCATTGTATCATCAGAGGAATTTAATTTGTCCTCCTTGGGCTGATCTAGGGCTTTTGGGGTTTCAATTTCAGTGAGTACCTGATGATTCGAAGTCTGAGGGGGTTTGTAAGTGGTTGCTTCGGAGAAGTTATTCGGACGGAGCGAGTAGAAGATGAGGTCTCCAGAGGTGATGCCGAGCGAGTTGAGGGATTCGTGTGGAGCAGCATCAATCGTGTCCTTTCTGTTGAGAGAGATGATTAGGGTTTCAGGAGGAACAGAGATTTTTTCTGCAATTGCGTCTTTGAGAGTCTGCAATGAGAATGGAGGAGGCGTTTCGATTTTCAAAGCCTCCTTCGACTCCATCGATCTGATCCTCAGCCTCATGCTTCCCGAATCCTTTCCTTCCGTTGCCGATGATGTAGTATAGAACCGTAGACTTGTTTACAATTTTTTGATAAAATAACCGAAGGGCCAAAAAAATGTTATAATAACACCAAAAAGTTTCACCTAAAGTCACAACGCAGTGAAAATGGGTGACTTCTTAGAGTGGTGTGCCGCTCAGCATAATGAACACAACAATAACTATGGGGATTATTTATTTATTTATTTTTTATATATATAACCAAAGTAACACCTCCAAGTCATATCGACTTTAAGAGCTATTTATGGGTGCTATAGAGATACACTTGCATGTTATGCACCAAAAACTTTGTGCACATGCATCTTTAGGCGCACATGGACGGTTTCTAATGCGGATGTGAATTGGAGATATAAGTTCGGTGATGTCAAAGTAGCACTTCCGTTATTATAGAAAAAGTCATATTCTCAGACAAGTTTAAACAAATCTACACCTCAAAAGTCACACCTTATTTTTATGTGAATCTCGTACACCACGTCATCTCAGTGTGACTTTGAAGTGTCATTGTGCGAGACAAGCACAATGAGAGTGTATATGTAATGATCAGTTGTTAGCCACACCTCAAGTGGTGTGTATGAGAAGTTTGTTACATGGTGTATGTTTAGATGTTGACACCTGTCTTCATCCAACGATCATACTGTACATACATTGATATATAAATACAATAACAACAACAACTATATCTCAGTTGAGCAGAGCTTCTCTCATACTCTTCTTTTCTTCAACTTTCTTGATTGTCTTCTAGAAAGTTCACATGCTATCAGAGAGCATAGAGAGTCCTCTGTGTAGGCGTTCATGGAGGAAGGCCAATCTTCATCTCCGTTGCAGATGGCGACTCAGCCGAGTCAAGTGACAGATGAAGCACAGCTTATCAAATCTGTACACAACTCAGTAATGGCTTTGTTTGGTCAAACATTGAGCCAAAGCTTGACAATAAAACTGAATCTCAACAATTGTCATGTTTGGAAAGCTTTGATTCTTCTTGCAATTGAAGGAAACAAGTTTGATGGAGTTCTTCTTAGGACTGAGAAGTGTCCTGCACCACTAGATCCATAAATTGGACTGCCAAATCCAATATATGAAACTTGAATAACTGCTGATCAGATGTTATTAAGTTGGATCTTGAATTCTCTCTCAGAAGATGTCATGTTACAAGCGATTGATAGTGATATCTCTTCAGCAAACGAAGCCTGGAACATCATAGCAGAACTTTGTGGAACACACAACCGAGCGAAGATCCAACAATGTCGTATTGCAATTCAAACTACAAGAAAAGGTACGAAAACAATGTCTGATTATCTGAAATACATGAAAGAGATGTCAGATAGCTTGGCTGCTGTTGGAAACAAGCTTTCCAAAAACAACTTGATTTCTTGTGTGTTAGCTGATTTGGATTCTGAATATTTGCCTATAACCACACTTCTTCACGATAAGATTTCTTTTACCTGACAAGAACTTCATGCCTCTTTGTTGAGTTTTGAATCCAAGATTAAACAAATACATAACATGACTGCAAATTTCTCTACAACCGTTAATGTTTCACCTACTTCCAATGTGGTGTTTGATAAGAATTCTTCAAAGAATAACAATCAACAAGGTAGAGGTTCGCTTCTTCTCATGGAGGTTCTTTTAGTAATCGAGGAGGACGAGGTCGTGGACGTAGTCATATTCAATCCAACAATCGACCAATTTGTCAAATATGTGGCAAGACAGGACACACAACGACAGTTTGCTATTACAGGTTTAATCTAAAATACATGGGACATGTTGTGGAATATGGATGACCATACATGTACACCAACATATTGTGTAGTCATGTAACTTGTATTTATCACTTAATAGTACATCCACTTGTCTATGTATTGTCATGTTACTTGTAACCATTTCCAATGTACACCAACTCTTTCATGTATTGTCAAATTACTTGTAATGTATTGCATGACATGGGGTGTATGTGTTACTTGTACACATTGTATAAAGTACATTTATCATCATCACCAAATGGCCTATATAAAGGGTGTCAACCTCATTGTAAAGAACACACCAAGTTGAATGAAAACTTCTCATTCCAACTATCTTATTTCTTCTCTTCTCCTTTGTAGTAGTAGTTCGTAGTAGTAGAAGTTCTTAGTCTTCTATTTTCCTTCTCTAGTTCTTAGCAAGTTCCAACTCAATTCACAAAACGTTATCAGCACGAGCTTGTTCTAGCATTAAGGAGATCTTGAAGTTCAAGAAGGGTTGTTAAGGAGACAAAGCTATGAAAGTATAACTTTTGTTATTTAAATAAGTTCAATTTATTTATATATTATCATGGTTGCTTCCTTTTATTACATGCATCACTTCTATATGCATACTTTATTCATATATTATGCATTATAACATCACCGATTGCGAAAGTATGCTATGTAGTTGCGTCTTGTACGATCTTCTACATCAGAAATCAAAAGTCAATATGTGACATAACTAGTTTTCTCTTAAAACTACAAACGATTAATTATCGTTCTATTCTTGATTTTATAATACAAATAATGCTATAAGTTTGAGTTGATAGTGGGTAAGCCTTGTCCCCGGTAAAGCTAAACATTGAAAGGGGGACGCGTTATCCCGTTCGAGGAGGCATGACATTAAGCAGACTTTGTCTCGCCACCCAACCTGGAGGTTGTCCCACCAACTCATACGAATAGGACATTTGATTATTAATGAATCAAGTTGTGAACATATACTTAATCATATGTTATGTTTTTTTTTTACATAAAAGAAAAGAGAAAATTATTTTATATTATATTTACTTTCAAAATAATAATCAACCATAGTTGAATTTGTTACCTTATTATAATTCTTATCATGATAATTAGATATTACAAATTATGAATAAAGCTTGCATCTATGCAAGGCTGTATGTTGTACACAATCATTTGCCAATATCTCTTTAAAGATTTGAAAAGTGAATATTTCATATATATTTTCACCCTATGGAGTTATAAATATATAAATACCAAAAAAAGATAATGCTCCAAAAGCTCAAAATGAGCGGTTGAGTCTCAAGCTACAAAATGTAATCGGTCAAATATTAATTATAATTCCGCAATTTTAATTACCTCTATGTTGAGGCTATGTGGAAATATGACTGATGAGACAATAAAAAGAAGGTCAAGTGGCCCACCTCGATTTATTGCTGCAACAAATATCGAGTGCGCACGTCAATCCAATAAATATTAATGATTGATTTCTTGTCTCATGGTAGCTGATTAAAATAATGAGATATTATAAATATAATATCGATCCCGTCCAATTAGTTCAGCTTCAAATTAAGAAGCATATGTTGCATATAATGATCATGATCGCAATAATAAGTTTATTGACGTGGAAAATGTGAAAATATCAGGTAAAGGTCGATTGACAATTCCAACAAAAGGTGGAACAAAAGTGGTGCACCACTACAAAGGGTAAATAATTATTTACAATTAGCGCTCATAATTGTGACATTTTTTTTTGTCATATATGAAAGGCTATTTTGCCTAAATATTATCATATATATACCCGAAGATTTTTGTGTCCTTTACCATGCCTTCAAAATCAATGGCAAAATATTATGAATTTTTATCAATGAAATATGACTCTTTTCTAATTTGCCAAATATTATTTGTCCAGATGGATCAACAAATCATGTGTTCAAATCATGAATCAAATAAGAGCGATATATGTCTTGCTGATTGTACTACAACGCATACAATCCTTAAAAACAGAGAATATTTCTCTAGTTTGAACATAGCTGAGGCTAATGTTCAAACAATATCAGACATCTTCAATTTGATTAATGGCTCTTGAAGAGAAAATATTATGTTGCCTGAGGGAACAACAATTCATGTCGACAATGCCTTATACTTTGAGAAATCCAGAAGAAATTTACTGAGTTTTAAAGATATTCGACAAAACGGATATCACATTGAAACTGTGAACGAAAATAATAGAGAATTTCTTTATGTTACATTGGTTTCAAATGGGAAAAAAGAAGTGTTAGAAAAATTCTCAGCTTTATCCTCCGGATTATATTTTACTCGTATAAGGCATGTCGAAACGAATGTCGTCTTGAATAAGAAAATTAATGATCCAAAGACATTCATTTTATGGCATGACCGGCTTGGTCATCCAAGATCATCAATGATGCGAAGAATAATTAATAATTCGCATGGACATCCTTTAAGGAGTCACAAAATATTTTCAGCTGGTGATTATAATTGTGCTAGTTGTTCTCGAGGTAAATTGATAGTTAAACCATCCCCAAGTAAAATTGTTGTGGAATCTCCAGTTTTCTTAGAACGAATTCAGGGAGACATATGTGGTCCTATTCATCCTTACTGTGGACCATTTAGATATTTCATGGTTTTGATAGATGCATCAACTAGGTGGTCACATGTTTGTTTGATTTCAACCCGCAATGTTGCATTTGCTAGACTTTTAGCACAAATCATTAAGTTAAGAGCACAATTCCCTGACAACCCAATCAAGACCATTCGTCTTGATAATGTCAGAGAATTTCAATCTCAAGCATTTAAAAATTATTGCATGTCTATAGGAATTACCATTGAACATTCTGTTACACATGTGCATACCCAGAATGGTTTGGCAGAATCTCTAATCAAACGCATTCAATTAATTGCCATACCTTTAATCATGAGAACTAAGTTATCAACTTCAGTTTGGGGACATGCGGTCCTTCATGCAGCATCTATCATTCGTTATAGGCCTACTGCATACCATGAACATTCCCCCATGCAACTCATTTTAGGTCAACAACCAAATATTTCATACTTGAAAGTTTTTGGTTGTGCAGTGTATGTTCCTATACCACCTCCCAATAGAACTAAGATGGGTCCACAATGAAAACTTGGGATTTATGTTGGATTTAACTCATCAGCCATTATAAGATACCTTGAGCCCTTAACATGGGATTTATTTACTGCACGTTTTGCTGATTGTCACTTTGATGAAGCAATTTTCCCACCATTAGGGGGAGATAAGAAGTTAATTCAAAAGGAATGGCGCGAAATTGTTTGGAATGCATCAAATTTGTCACATTATGATCCACGCACAAATCAGTATGAACTTGAAGTTCAAATGATCATTCATTTGCAACAAATCACAAATCAATTACCAGATGCATTTAATGATGCAAAACAAGTGACAAAATCATACATTCCAGCTATAAATGCTCCTGCAAGAATTGATGTCTCTGTGCAACAAAATGCACAAGAACCAACGAAACACTTAAAGCGTGGAAGACCGGTTGGTTCAAAGGATATAATTCCTCGAAAGAGGAAAATGGGAGTAAAAATAAATAAAAATTAAAATACTCCTGAGAAAGCACAAGAATCCTTTGATAAGGGTTTGTCAGAACAAGTTGATTCTGATGAGGAACAACTTCCTCTAGAAAAAAAGGAAAAAGATGAAAATTATGAGATCTCAATAAATTATTTAAACTCTGGTAAGATTTGGGATCGAAATGAAATTGTTCCTGATGATATATTTGCTTTCGATGTGTCCTTTGAAATATGTGAAAATGATGATAATCTAGAACCACGATTAGTGGGCGATTGTCAAAAAAGACCTAATTGGCAAAAAAATGCGAGATGCTATCCAAGCAGAGCTAAACTCGTTAAGGAAACGAGAGGTTTTTGGACCGATTGTCCAAACGCCAGATGGCGTAAAACCTGTTGGATATAAATGGGTATTTGTACGAAAGAGAAACGAAAAAAATGAAGTTACAAGGTAAAAAGCAAGACTTGTAGCTCAAGGTTTCTCACAAAGACCTAGCATCGATTATGAGGAAACACATTCTCCTGTTATTGATGCAATCACATTTCGGTTCTTGATAAGCCTTACAGTCTCTGAAGGGTTTGATATGCATTTAATGGATATCGTTACAGCATATTTGTACGGATCCTTAGACAGTGAAATATATATGAAAATCCCTGATGGATTTGTAATATCCGATGAAATAAAATCAAAACCTCATAACATGCATTCTATAAAATTACAAAGGTCTTTGTACGGGTTGAAACAATCCGGACGAATGTGGTACAAACGTCTTAGTGATTATTTACTGAGGAAGGATATGCAAATAATCTGTTTTGCCAATGTGTCTTTATTAAAAGAACATCAACGGGATTTGTGATTATTGCTGTATATGTTGATGATTTAAATATAGTAGGAAACCGCGACGACATCGTTAGAACATCCGAATACTTGAAAAAGGAATTCGAGATAGAAGAACTTGGAAAAACAAGACTTTGTCTTGGTTTGCAAATTGAACATTTTTCAAGTGGAGTACTTGTCCATCAATCAAATTATATTGAAAAAATATTAAAAAGATTTTATATGGACAAAGCACATCCATTGAGCTCTCCAATGTTTGTCAGATCACTTGAAGTGGATAAGGATCCATTTCGACCTCATGAAAGTGATGAAGAGCTAATTGGTCCGGAGGTACCATATTTAAGTGCAATTGGTGCACTTATGTATCTTACAAATTGTACAAGACCTGACATTGCTTTTGTTGTTAACCTACTTGCAAGATACAGTTCTTCACCAACTCGAAGACATTGGAATGATGTTAAACATATTTTTCGATATCTTCGAGGAACAAGTGACATGGGTTTATTCCACTAAAGATGGGTAAAATTGAATCTCCAAGGTTATGTTGATGCTGGATTTTTGTCTGATCCCCACATGGCCCGTTCTCAAATGGGATATGTATTCATATGTGGTAATACTGCTGTATCATGGAATTCAGTAAAGCAAACTATGGTTGCTACTTCTTCCAACCATTCTGAAGTACTTGCAATTCATGAAGCAAGTCGTGAATGTGTATGGTTGAGAAACATGATTGAACATATTCAAGAATCATGTGGATTGCCTTCAATAAAAGATTCTCCAACCATATTATATGAAGATAACGCAGCATGTATTGCACAATTAAGTGAAGGATTCATAAAAGGAGACAAAACAAAACATATTTCACTAAAATTCTTTTATGCGCATGAGCTTCAGAAGAATGGTGAAATTGATGTCAAGCAAATCCGATCGAGTGATAATCTTGTTGATTTATTCGCAAAAGCCTTACCAACTACGTCATTTAAAAGGCTTACATATGGTATTGGCATGCGGAAACTTAAAGACATAGCAAGTAAAGAAACTGAACAAGTTTCACCCATGTTCACATGAGGGGGAGTTATTGATTAGTGTATTGCACTCTTTTTCCCTTAGCTATGGCTTTACGCCATTGGGTTTTCCTAGCAAGGTTTTTAATGAGGCAATCTTAACAATATTATACCCATCTTAATATTTATGAGAATAGTGTACTCTTTTTTCTTTTATTATATTTTTTCCACAGGGTTTTTCTTAGTAGAAGTTTTAATGAGGCACAATCTCCAAGTAAGTGTCATCCAAGGGAAGTGTTGTGGAATATGGATGACCATACATGTACACCAACATATTGTGTAGTCATGTAACTTGTATTTATCACTTAATAGTACATCCACTTGTCTATGTATTGTCATGTTATTTGTAACCATTTCCAATGTACACCAACTCTTCCATGTATTGTCAAATTACTTGTAATGTATTGTATGACATGGGGTGTATGTGTTACTTGTACACATTGTATAAAGTACATTTATCATCATCACCAAATGACCTATATAAAGGGTGCCAACCTCATTGTAAAGAACACACCAAGTTGAATGAAAACTTCTCATTCCAACTATCTTATTTGTTCTCTTCTCCTTTGTAGTAGTAGTTTGTAGTAGTAGTAGAAGTTCTTAGTCTTATATTTTCCTTCTCTAGTTCTTAGCAAGTTCCAACTCAATTCACAAAAGGACATACTCCAACTTCACAGGGGTTTCAAAATACTTCACCTCAGTCTCAGAATACTCAACCAAACCAAGCTATGTTTGTTTCTCCAAATCAATCCTATGCTCAATCTTATCATCGTGTCGATAAGTCCTGGTATGCTGATAGTGGAGCTTTGTCTCATGTGACCAATAATGCAGCTCGGATCCCATATCGATCTAGCTATCTAAGTACTAAATCACTAGTTATTGGTGATGGCTCATCTTTACCTATTACACATGTTGACACTCTTCAATCTTTTGCTCTGTCATCAAAATTGAAGTTCCCTAATTCTTTCTATGTTCCCCAAATAACAAAAAATTTACTCAGTATTTCTTAATTAACACATGATAATCCTATGTATGTTGAGTTTTATGTCGATTCTTGCTTAGTAAAGGATCTACAATCCAAAGAGATTTTACTCAAATGGATAATTAGAGATGGCTTGTAAATGTTTCCTCCTGTAAGGTTATCTCCAGCTTCAATAAAATCAACATATATGGCTACTACTTAAGATTCCTCTACATCTTCAAAGTTTTCAATCTGACATTCAAGACAAGGACATCCAGCTGCAAATGTTCTTACACAGATCATGAAATTTCAGAATATTTCAGGTTATTTGAAAAATGTATCTCAGTTTTGTTATGCTTGTAAGCTTGGTAAGATACATGCACTTCCATTTCCAAGGTCTATTACAAATGCTTGTAAACCTTTGGATTTGACTCATACGAATATTTGGGGTCCGTCTTCTGTGCCATCAGTGGAAGGTTATACATACTACATACATTTTATTGATGACTTCTCTAGATATACATGGATTTATCCTTTGCACAAAAAGAGCTATGCATTGAATACTTTCATTGAGTTCAAGAATTTGGATGAGAACTTGTTGTCTACTACCATTAAATGTGTGCGGTAAGTTTGAGGTGGAGAATACAGACCTTTCCAACAATATTTAGCGACTCATGGTATTCGTTTTGACATCCTTGTCCCTATACTCATCAACAAAATGGAAGAGTTGAAAGGAAACATTGTCATATTCTTGAGACTTCTTTAACCTTACTTGCTCAAGCACAATTGCCTTATAAATATTGGTGGGATGCCTGTCATACGTTTGTGTTCCTTATTAACAGACTTTCCAGTTATGTGCTTCAGGGTAAATCTCCATATGAAGTATCGTGGCACTCTTTACCTGATTACTCTATTATTTGAGTATTTGGATGTGCGTGTTTTCCTTATCATCGCCTCTATAATAACCACAAGTTGAAGTTTAGATCAGAGAAATGCCTGTTTTTTGGGTATAGTCCTTCTCGTAAGGGATATTGATGCTTAAACTCTAGTGGCAGGATTTATATAAGTCGAAATATCCTCTTCAATGAAGTTGAATTTCCATTTACAAGTCTCTTTCCACCTTCTAATAAAGCTTCAATGCATCAGTCACCTCATTTTGTCATCACTTTATCAAGCTATCCCAATGCTTGTTTTCCATCACAGTCACCTACCACATCTATGCATGTTCCTACTACTTCTCCTTCCATCACAACTACTACAATTGCTGCACCTACTGACATACAAAGTCCTAGTGTTGCTGTTCATAGTACTATGGAGAACAGTCCTGATGTATCTAGTCATCCCTTGACGTCTTCAGTCATTTCCTCTTCTAATGAAGTGCTCCCATCTCATCACATGATCACAAGATCAAAGAATGGGATTTACAAACCCAAGTTACTTTCAGTTGTTGTTCAAAAGAGTGTTCCTACTTAACTAAAATCAGTGAAGACAACCCTAGCATCTCATGGCTGGTATAAAGCAATGGTTGATGAGTATACTGCACTACAAGCAAACAAAACATGGACGTTGGTCCCTCCTTCTTCATTTCAGACTCTTGTTGGCAACAAGTGGTTATTCAAGGTTAAAAAGAACATCGATGACTCTGTCATTCGTCTCAAAGCTCATATTGTAGCAAAGGGATACACAGGAATACTTGGGATTGACTTCACTACTACCTACAGCCCTATCATCAAGTCGTCTACCATTCAAATGGTGCTCTCAATTGCTGCTTCATGTGACTGGACTATGAGACTATTGGATATTAGCAATGCATTCCTTCATGGCACATTGACTGAAACTATATTCATGCCTCAACCGAAAATTCTTGTCAATCCAGATGTTCCTGATTATGCGTGTAAACTTGATAAAGCTATATATGGTCTTCGTCAATCTCCTAGAGCTTGGTTTGACAAACTCAAAGTCACTCTTCAAGCTTGGAACTTTATTAATTCAAAGGCTGATTCTTCTCTGTTCATATACTCTCATGGGACCTCTCTCGTCTACATATTGATCTATGTAGATGATATAATCATCATATGCAATTCCAAACAAATTATCCAGTCCTTCATTCACCAACTCAACAATGTCTTTGCTCTAAAAGACTTGGGTGATTTACATTTGTTTCTTGGCATAGAGTTGTTCTGAGATAACTCTGGCTTTTATCTCACTCATATTGCTTATCTTCAATCCTTACAACATAAAGTTGGGATGAAAAATCCTCAAGGTTGCCAACACCCCTACACTTACACAAAAATAGCTCACCAAGGATGATAACCCTTTATTTGCTTATACTACACTATATCAAAGTCTACTAGGTGGTTTGCAATACATGACCCACAGCAGACCAAACATTACTTATATTGTCAATAAGCTCAGCCAGTTTCAACAAGCCCCTATTGAACTTCATTGGCAGGCCTTAAAACAAGTTCTTCGCTATCTCAAGGACTACTTGTTTCAAGGTCTTATTCTTCGCGTGTCTATGAAACTTCCTTTGACAGGATTTGTGGATGCAGATTGGGCTACTTCAATTGATGACAGAAGATCTATCGCTAGGTACAATATTTACTTTGGTGGCAGTCTCGTGTCCTGGCAGTCGAAGAAGGCAGTCTGTTATGGCTTGCTCAAGCATGGAGGCTGAATATAGAGCTCTTGCTCATGGTACAACTGAGATCACTTGGCTGCATCGTTACTTGGGAGCAGGGGCCTTGGCAAAGTAAGGCAAAAACAAACATTAGAACTGTTTAAGTCACAAAATTTCTTTGTTCTAACAAAGAATAGCTAAGGAAGATCTTAATAGATTAAGTGATCATAAGAAGTCACACTGTCCCTAGCTAAGTTTTTGAAAAAGAAAATATATAAATTGCCTTTTTAAGTCAAGACTAAGAAGTTGTAAGTGGCTTATGTGTCGAGCAAAGTCGTGGCAAGTTTGTAAAGGTATAAAGAACGAGATAATTTGAGAATAGCTAAGATTGACAAAAACGAGATTAAATAGACTCTGTGCATTAAGAAAATGAGATGTAGAAATGACTTGTGACTACTGGAAGTGACACGAACGGACTCCTTTAGTCAATGTAAGGCATTGGAGTAGTTATGCATGACCAAAAGTATAAGTAAATCCGTTTCATAATAACGATTCATTGACAGAGTAGAAGGCCGGTACTTGACGTCCACCTGTTGTGACGACCCCAATTCCACAACCCAAACTGGGCCCCGCCCTGCCTAGACTTACGTAAACTCCGAGTCAATCCTGACGACATCAACGCAAGCCTAGTCAGCCTTCCTAACCATTTTTCACTACAAGGCAATGAAACTTGTCATTTATAGTGAGTTATTCAAATTTTTAAGTTATTAAAGTTTATGCGGAAACGATTTCAACTTAAACAAATATAAACAACTCTACACAAATCAGTCAGGACAACTTAGAGTGTGAAAACCTTACATAACACAATCAACATGTATAATAAACAGAGGAGAGAAAAATAATATCATATACATGTCCTAAAGTATCTCACAAAACCCATATACCCCATATGACAAAAACAATATACATAAGTAATATAAAACTTACAAAAAATGCGAGAGGGATGGCCGCTCTAAAGTCCTCATAGTAGATCTCCTAGTACTGGTCCCTTTCCCTTATTCGATTGCGAATCTGCACTCAGTTAAACACGTGAATAACGAGCCCAGGTAAGGAACGCCAATAGGATACTAAACTGCATTTCAAAATAAATAAATCAGTTTATATTCATGTAGAAAGAAAGAAAGGTATAAGTACGCATGAATAAATATAAGGCAATAAATAAATAAAATCGATCAATGAGTGTCCAAGGATGCAAACAGAGAGACGCAAGTAGTCTCGACCAATAGGTTGTTGAGTTTTGGCAAACCATCAACACTCGGGTTCTAGGACTTGGTACACTCACATGCCTTAAACCCATGAGATAGTAAGACTTCTTGAGACAACCACACTAAGAACTCACACACCATTAAGAATCAATATCTAGTGTAGTGCATCCCGAGGTCATGACTCTGATATGTTACCTCGGCCAGCCACTCCTTCCAAGGATCACCGATGACTCACTTGCCCTCGGACAACTCAATTAGAATGGAATTCCAAGTATAGATAACACTGCAATGAACAACAATATTCAATAGCTTGAAATGAAATACTATGCATTTCCTAGCTAGTTTACTTACAAATCACAAAGTTTGTTCCTAGCATATTCGGCCTCTCGACAATTCGAAACACGTATTTGACTCCCCGTAGCTCTTCCTTATGCTCCTGACACCATATTATAGGTTTTTGAGTGTGTTGGGACCTTTACTTAGGGTATTATACTTGTTTATAGTATTTATGGAACTTTTGAAAATTGCAGATTTTCGTACTGTCAGGGCAATTAGCACGCTAATTCTGACATTAACGTGCTAATTTTGAAATTAGCGCGCTACCACGAATATCTAGCGTGTTAATCAATATTAGCGTGCTAATTTTTTAGATTAGCGCGCTACCTCGAATATCTAGTATGCTAATTAGTATTGGCGCGCTAGATTACCTACCTAGCGCGCTACATAAAACAGAACCCATAATTCCGCATTTCAAATTCTGTGTTTTCTCTACACATAGACCATGTCGATGCCTTGAGGACCCTCATACACACTACTAAAGGTCCTTAACATCAACCATAACATGAAACAACAACGCACAACATCAAATTCGTGAATTCATTGAATTGACCAAGCTATGTTAATGGAGTTACCTAGCTTGATGTTCTTCACAACCCATTGATTTCTCCAAGCCAACTTACTGATCGTCTTCTCTTCTCTTGATCACTCCAGCAATTCTCTTTCTTTCTCTCTCACTTTCTCTCCTGTTAAAATCGATGAGATGAGAAACTTATATGTTAAGTTTTGATTTTTGGTTTTATATGTAAATGGATATGGTTGAACCTATACCACACATCCATTTTACATACGTAACCCGAGACATGTCTAGTGGACCACCTTTACATAATTATCCCACAAGTCATGCTTAAGTGACACCGATAATTACACCTCTTGTCTCTAGATTACATCAATACATGTCTCGATGCACATCTTGTGTTCATTTAATTTATTTCACTAACTTAGGCCCATTAATTTTATATCAAACATGACCACATTAAAGCTACTATAAACCATAGAAAGCTCAAATCAAACTTACCCCATAAGCCGGTACCTCAGTCTCACATCGACATGCAACTTGAGGTACGTCTCCACTCGTCTCAACACCGATATGCCCCATGTGTACCTTACTCGCACATTTATGAAATTAATTAGTTTAAATTGTCAACCTTTTGTATAATAAATAATATAAGCATCAAACAAAAATATCATACTTCAGTGTCGATTTCTGAGATTTGGACATGCGTATCACGACAAGTGGGTCCCACATACAACCTTTAAATGATATGTGGCACGAGTTAGATTTTAGGGTCGTTATACCTGTCTTTGAATAATCGAATGAATTGATGATAGTTGGAATAAAATAGTCTATGAAATATCGTTGAAGTTAATTGAAAGCTTAAGCATAGGTAAACAAATGGTCAATAAATTCTCACATAACTATGAAAAATGAAAAATTATGGCGAACAAGTCTCGATAAGACTTAGAATATCAAACTATAAGTTTAATAAAACCTAATGTATCTTCACAAGAATCTTACAAATAATCAAACTCTAAAAGCCGAAAATTTTGAACCAAAGTAATATAGAACTGATATTAGTGAATATGTTGTGTATTGATTCAAATGTATGTTACACCACGTAATCAGTTAGTGGTGAAGTTTCAAGTATAATTTACTTTAAATTGGAGTTAATGTAAGATACACGGATGACGGTGAAGATACAAATGAGAAATAAAAAGAGAAGTACGAATTATAGCTTAGTTAGTCTCCCTCGGAATACGCGAGATCCTGCGATGCTTATCTGCATATCTCTTATGATCCTTAGTCTCCGACGGATCGGTTTGACCTTTTCATTGTGGTCAACAACAATTTCGGCGCCACTATCTCCCGATCCTCGGCTCGCCAACACAATGGCGAGCGACACGGTCCGCCATACAAAGTTTTTGAAATACCAACACACATGCCCGCAACATGTCCTCGAGGACGTAAATCAATCTCTCGATCTGCGCGTCGGTGCGATAGAGGACAATATATATGACTTAACGTGTTTGAAAAATTGTATATTCTTCCATTGTTAATAATCAGAGTCAAATATATGTATGGAGTAGGGTCAAATAAGGATATCGTATTTATAACTTGCATGAGATACAAGTTAAAAGTAATATTGTACATAAAAGAAAGATTATCATACAAAAGTTATATTGTGAGAGTATAATAAAAAATATGTTAATATCTATTTAAACATGTATATATACTCTAGTTAAGGATAACTATCTCTATTGTGGTAATGAGAGAAATCTAGTGAAAGTAATGATTAATATGATGTAAAGTGTAATAAATTCGTGAAATAGTGGAAATCGAGTAGTGATCAAGTCAATCTGGAAGTGATTAGTGGTTACGTGAATGAAATGAATTTTTGGTCAACTCATGGATAGAAAATGATTTAACGAAGTTAGAAAAGTCCTTAATTTTCTAACCAGTCAAAAGAAAAGTTAAGTGAATTGGCTGATGAGTTGGAATTGTTAATTACTTTCTAGTCCACAAATTTAAATGATATTGTGAGTAGACATTTAGAGAATGAGTGAGAGTTGCACGATGTGTCATTTTTTTTCTAATCAAATTGAAATTCGAGAACTTTTGTCATGGGATGATAGAGTATGTGATCTATAGTCATGGGATGACTTGAGTAATTTCAGGTTTTTGTTGAAGAACACTGGAATGGTGATGGATCAGATAGACACGCAACTCTACTTAACATCTAATATTGCACTCAAAATATTATTTGCATCAATATGTAATGTTTAGACTGAGAAAATAAACATGGATGTGTATACCCGAGTTTGGTGGATAAGAAAATAATTATCAATATGTTAGGGAATTGTTATCAAATAAAAATAAATGGTGTTATAAAAGCAATATAAGTTAGATCTTGCTATGTAATGATGCTTGAATGAGATTCAAGTTATGAGATAAGAAATAAAGCAAGGTCTATTAGATAGTCCACATAGCTGATTGTTAACTCGTCAGAAATTCACAAATTGCCACGAGTGGCAAAGTTACAGTGATAACTTTTCATTAAACAAGATTTAGAAATGAAAAGTTGAAATGATTATGATCTCTACCACTAAGTTGTTGATTACAACGAAAGTGATTGAGTTCACTTAATGGTTTCACCTTGGTAATAATTTTTACAGATTTGGATTAAAAGAATCGTAAATGAATGATCATTTTCTCATGTCTCTTTTAGTTTCATTAACTTGTAAGTTTAAATTTTAAAGAAGGAATTTTTAATTAGTGGGGAAGAATTGTGAAATCCAAGAATTTCATTAATTTGATTAGGAGATTAATTAAGGATTTTTGTATCTTAATTGAAATTTAGATATCTGAGGTGGGACTCACGCATTACGGACCAGAGATTATAAGTCAAAAAATATTTTGCATGCCGAGTGTTTAGTTGTTGTATTATACTCTATTCGTTGCGAAATAGGGTTGAATTAAAGTGTAAACGATGTTCGTGTGTTTCGAGCGCGCTGGAGATTTTCTTCAATTTTAGCAAAATGAAGGTATTCTTCGAGGTTTGATTTGGGCATTAATTAAATAGATAAACATGACAAACTAAAACAAAAAAATAAAATAGGTAAATGACTAAAAGGGCAATAAACTTTGTTAAGATAAGATAAGTAATAAAGGGCAAAATGGACATTTGTTTGTTAAAAAAAGAGGTGATTAAATTGAAACCCTCGTTTCATTCTTTCCCCAAAACTGCAAGCCTCTCTCTGTCGTTCGATCAAACTAGTTGTCACGGGGCCATTAAGTGATGGGTTTACCCTAAGGAAATTTTTCTCGCTCAACCCAACTCGTGGTGCCTAAGGACCACCTTAGTTCAGCACTACCAATATTCAAATCGAATGAACAGCAAGCTATGACACCAATCGAAACTGGTACTTTGTGCTTCCCCAAGCCTAGAGCCCATGACTTTATAGATCAGCCAACAAGTAGTTACATAACCGTCTAGGACAACTCTCCTGATTACTTAGATTCATAAACTAAGTAAAACTCCACTCTTTTGTGGTCAATGAAGTTACCCAACTGCCTTGTTCCCTTGCTGCCATCTGGTTCCATAACCGCCTCAACTGCTTAGTCAATTAGCACATGCTCCATGTATTTGGGACATTCTTTGACGTGCCTTGGTCATGCCAGTGGCCATGACCAAGGTAGTTACCCAACCGCCTGGAACCACCTTGACTTGGTCATCCACGCCTCAAGGGACTTGGTCCATGTTTCTCTTACGGACATGGGACTGCTCGGTGGTGCCTGGCCGTGCCCAGGCACCCTGGGTGTTAGTCCGGGCTCGGTCGAGTCCCGTCGGCTCGGGATGGCTCGGACCATGGGTTTGTGGGTCTTTCCATAGCATGGTGTCCAATGCATGCTTAAGGGTCCTCCTTGCTAGTATGCCAATGCCTCCCTATGAGAGAACACACATATCCTTGTAGTAGATGTTAAGCCATTTCCCCAACTCCAATAGGAAACATCAAGAAATGAGACCAAGCATACTTCGACTTGGTCGACGCCGAAGTCAAGATTTGTCAACCCATGCCAAGGTATCACTTTCCCGTGCCAAGGCGCGGCCTTGCTCGTGCCAAAGAAATCTGCCAAGGTATCGCCTTGCTCGTGCCCAAGGAACCTGCCAAGGTGTGGTGTTGCTCGTGCCAGGGCGCGACCTTGCTCGTGTCAAAGCAATCTGCCAAGGTCCGGTCTTGCTCATGCCGAAGGAACCTGTCGAGGCGCGACCTTGCTTATGCCAAGGCGCGGCCTTGCTCATGCCAAGGCGCGGCCTTGCTCATGCCCAAGTAACCTGCGAAGGCTTGCCCGTGCCTGTGCTAAGGGACGCGCCAAGGCACGTGCTAAGGGGCAACCTCGTATGCACCCAGGCACCGTGCCTAAGTGCGCGCCAAGGCGCGACCTCGTCTCCGCCTGTGCGCTCCCTCTTCCTTCACGCATGCAACCAAACTTCACGGAACCATCCGAGTCCTTCGGAACTCGGTCATTTGCTAGGTTTCTCACTGCCCAGCCCAGCTTACTCGGGTCACACTATTGAAGCACTTACAAACATCCCCCCGCCGAAACGTTCGATGCCCTCATCGAATTGC
Source organism: Stephania yunnanensis (assembly GCA_039657365.1). Classification (NCBI taxonomy): domain Eukaryota; kingdom Viridiplantae; phylum Streptophyta; class Magnoliopsida; order Ranunculales; family Menispermaceae; genus Stephania; species Stephania yunnanensis. The sequence continues at coordinate 34,227,056 of CM077585.1, read as the reverse complement.
TCGGTTGCTGCCCCTTTTGGTAGTCCGTTATATTCTTCTCAAACTGCCTTAGAGTAGTGTCTTGCTCCTAAGTAGGTTCCTCAAAATCAACCCACTTGATTAAGTAAAAAGTTCACCTGTTTTTCTTGCTTTGGCCACGCGTCTCGTGGCTTAGAATCAGTACGATTTATCCTACAAACTCCTTTCATACGAAGGGTGGAGCTCATCTCGCTGTGCTCCTCCATGGATCTGGGCCTTCCTTCTATTTGTCTTGTCTTATTGGCATACAAAACAAGTTCGCACATATTGATCTACGTCCTCCTCCATCTTAGGCCAAAAGAACGAACGTGATACGAGGGCATAAGTGCGCTCCATGCTGGATGCCCAGCCCACCGAGCATCATGTGTCTCCTTCAGAAGTTATCGCTTAGACCACCAGTACTAAGAACATATGGACGTCCTCCTTTAGCATAGAGGACTCCATCTTCGCACCAAAAACCTCCGAGTGACTCCCTCCGCCACTAGCTTTAGCATCTTAGTACCTTGTCTCCTCCTTGATGCGAGGTAGGAATTCATTTTCCAACCTCACAATTGTTGACACCATCTCAGCCACCACCTTGCGACTAATAGCGTATGGGATAGAGTTAAGCCTTCCGGGCTTGTGTTCGAATTGAACATCGAACTCTGCTAAGAAATTCCAACCACTTAGCCAACTTCTGATCGAGCTTATGTTGGGGCATGTGCACTAGGTCAATCCATTAACCGTCTTTATGAGTACTTTTAGTTAATAAAATAAAGGATTTCATTTGTTGTTTATTATAATTAATTTGCATGTTTACATTATAATAAGATCCATGGGTATTTACATAAATATCCTAAATGTCCCTAGTCGATCATTATACTGGGAACTATAATGAATTAAGACTAGTGTGAGTCTTGATTGATGATCATATGATGATTATACGTATAGGGATACGAATCAAGATCACGAGTACTTGTTAGAGAACAAAGGACTGGACCGACCCGCTATGAGAACATCATATGGATTAAGTCATAGTTGTTTCTCATGAAAGGTATATTTTTCAGTCCTCTGACTTGAGATTACCAGAGACTTCAACATTAGGAGCATAGTGATTTGACATTATCAAACATTGACTTTAACTGGACGATTATAAAGGTTGTGATTGGTTACTATGTGAGCAATGTGATGAAGTTGTGTAATCGAGATAGAATTTGTCACTCTCATATAAAAAGAGATATCTAGTGGATCCCTTGATGTGTTAGACTGTTAAAAGGCCTAGTCTAAGTGAATTAATATTGATCAATTTCACTTAGATGTTTCCAGTCTACCTAGAGATCGAGACTAGTACGATTGAACATGTTGGATGACAATTCCACGACTTATGTTTGATCAAAAGGATATCGTGTGACGAAAGGATGTTATATACACTATTGATTAGGTTGTATCGATTTGATATTAGTACGACTTGGGTAGTCATAATGTCTTACCAGAGGCCGCTTATGACTTGTATACCAAAATGTGTTTTGGTTCACTGCCAACGTTGTATGAGCCTATTGAGTCGCACACTAAGAATGGTTTTGCGAGATTTTAAGATGGTTTAGAAAAATGAATTTTATATGATAAAATTCATGACAGAAACGTCCTTGTGGTGTATTACACTTACACTTCTTTAAGTAGGGGTATATGTGTAATTTACTTAACCGTCTATATACAAAGGTTGTATAAATAGACGCTTTAAGTTAGAACACACAGACGAAAGATTAAGGGCCGAAACTCTATTTTCGTTTTAGAAACGACTTAGGGACGCTCTGGATCATTTTGGAGAGAAACTAAAGGTTTGGTATTCTCTCGAAGCTAGCATTTCGAATCTCGGTCGCCGTTCATGTGTGGACTACTGGTAGATGGCGTTCGTCGTTGGCAGCGCCTTAGAGATCGATCAACCTTCAGAAAAGTATTTTGCGATCGAGGTATGATTAAGTTTTCTTGGTTTAAAAGTTTTTAATAGAATTAGATTTGGATCTTGTTGGGGTTTTTGTGAAAATTATTTTGTAATCTCCACTGCGTATTAACCCCAAAACCCAACAGTGGTATGAGCCTTCGAGTATCTTAAGTCCTAATTGGATTAGGATAAGATGCTTAGTTAGATGTGGGCCCGGGTTAATTAAAAATGCTTTAATTGACTTAATTTTGGATAAATTAAGGGGCAAATTTAGGATAATAAAATCAGCGAAAAATATCATTTCCTATAGCGAATTTTAATTTTCGGAATTGAAATTCGTCATCTAAAAAAAAATCTTATATCCCCGTCGCCTGCTGACCGGCTAGCGGGACCGCCGTCTAACTAATCCTAGCGCACGGAAATTCTTTTATTAGTGAAGAGTACAAAAATCTCCAAATTGTTTAGTGATTTAACAAATCAATAAAAATATATGATATTTCATTGTTTACATAAAATCGCTAAAACTGAATAAAATCCCTCTATTAAATTTTAAGTCTCATGCCATCCATTTTAAACACTTGTCAAGGCCTCGATCACACTAATACAGTTTCAGCCATAGTTGGGTGTATTGTGTCATCTTGGTGAGACAAGTTGGATAAGAGTTGCCTAAATGTTTAAAATTGTCCGACTTAATAAAGCTATCAAAATGATTTTGAGCTTTAGGCACATGATGAGATAAAAAACATGATAAGACATAAGATGTCCCGTATCTCATAAAAGTATCTAAAATTACATAAGATGTAATTGGTAACTATTACCCACCTAAATAATCTAGTTTTGTGTTTCATGCCATAGCAGTCATAGAATTAGGTGAAATATGGATTTTAGTCCCCTAAATAAACGCAGTGTGTTTTAGGAGGGTTGTTAATTTAGTGGGAGTCTATTCCTCTATACTAAAACAAACTTTGCATAATCTTTATTATAGATCAATGGCCTCTTTAAGTAACAATAATCCCCTGTCACTGCGATCCATCTTTGAGAAGGATAAGCTATCTGAGACTAACTTTCTTGACTGGTTCAGAAACTTGAGAATTGTTCTTAAGCATGAACGCAAGTTGTATGTCCTGGATGCTCCAATCCCTGAGGACCCACCAACCAATGCTACGAAAGCTGTGAAGGATGCGCATAATAAGCATGTCAAGGATTCTACTGATGTTGCATGTATTATGCTGGCAACTATGGTTCCCGAACATCAGAAGGACATGGAACTAATGGTAGCCTACGACATGGCTATAACGCTGAAGGAAATGTTCTAACAGCAAGCTAGGCAACAAAGGTTCGAGACCGTCAATTAGTCCTCATGTTTTGATGATGAAGGGTTATCTTGACCACCTTGATAGACTCGGATTTCCCATAAGCCAAGAGTTGGCTACGGATTTGATCCTGAATTCATTACTAGAGAGTTACTCACAATTTGTGATGAACTACAATATGAATAATATGGATAAATCAATTTCAGAGTTGCATTTGATGTTCAAAACTGCTGAACAAAATATCAAGAAACCCTCTAATAATGTGTTGATGGTCCACAAGGGAAAGGGAACGAATAAGAAAGGCAAAGGCAAGGCTAGAGTTGCCAAGGTTGTTGCTACACCTGTCGCAAAGCCTATGGAACAAGTCGAGCGCCAGCCTATTCCTGCTTCAAAACACCCAAAAGAAAATGAAGGAAATTGTCATTTCTGTCATGCACCTGGACATTGGTTCATAAATCGCAAACTCTATCTGGAAGATCTAAAGAATAAAAAGGGTAGTACGACTACCACTACAGGTATTTATGTTATCGAAATTAATTTATCTACTAGTGATTCTTGGGTATTAGATACCGGATGTGGATCTCACATTTATATAAATGTGAAGGGACTCACAAGAAGTAGAAAGTTGTAGAAAGGAGAAGTCATCCTCCGCGTAGGGAATGGAGCAAGAGTTGTTGCCCTGGCTGTTGGATCATATGACTTAGTCTTACCTAGTGGACTTATTTTAACTTTAAATAATTGTCATTTTGTGTCTGCCTCGAGCAGAAACATCATTTATATTTCATGTTTGGATATGGATGGTTTTGATTTTATTATTGCGAATAATAGATGTTCCATTTCTCGTAGAGGAATATTTTATGCAAATGGTGATTTGTGTGATGGTCTTTATATTCTAAGCATGAAAAGGTCTACTGATACACCAGTCTTTAACATAAATACAAAGAGATTTAAGTCAAATGATTTAAATCAAACTTATCTTTGGCATTGTCGTCTCGGGCACATAAATGAGAAACACATAACGAAGCTCCATAAAGATGGACTTCTAGATTCATTTGATTTAGAAACATATGAAACGTGCGTATCTTGTTTATGAGGCTAGATGACTAAAAGTCCCTTTACTGGACACAGTGAAAGGGCAAATGATTTATTGGGTCTAATACATACTGATGTATGCGGTCCTATAAACACAATGGCTAGATGAGGTTATCAGTACTTCATTACATTTACTGATGATTTCAACAGATATGGTTATGTATATCTAATGAAACATAAAGCTGAATCATTTGAGATGTTTCGAACGTTTCAAAATGAAATGCAGAATCAACTTGATAAAACTATCAAAACACTTCGGTCAGATCGAGGTGGTGAATATTTGAGCCAAGAATTTGATGATCATTTTAGAAATTGTGGGATTGTCTCCCAATTGACTCTACCAGCAACTCCACAGTGGAATGAAGTTTCTGAAAGGAGAAATCGAACCTTATTAGATATGGTTCGATCTATGATGAGTCATGCATATCTTCGATTATCCTTTTGGGGTTATGCATTACGAACTGCAACTTTCACTCTAAATCGAGTTCGTTCTTAAGCGGTTGATAAAATACCAGATATGCTACGGGAAGAGACCTAGTTTGTCTTTCCTTAAGATTTGGGGTTGTGAGGCTTACGTAAAACGACAAGTCTCAGAAGAACTAGCACCTAAATCTTACAAGTGTTTATTTGTGGGGTATCTTAAGCATACAAAAGTATATTACTTTTATAATCCCGCTGAGAACAAAGTGTTTGTTGCTCAGTATGGTGCCTTTATGGAAAAATAGTTTATTTCAAAAGACACCAGTGGGAGAGAAATAAATCTTGAAGAAGTTCAAGAATCACAGATAAACCCTGAACCGCTACTGAAAGTTCAACAACATTCTGATCCAGTTGAACCTCCACAAGTGACACAAGGCCCACGCAAATCTGTTAGGGTAAGACATGAGCCAGAGAGATTCGGATTTCCCATTACCGATAGTCGTGATGTGTTGCTTATGGATCAAAAGGAGACCACCACTTATTAGGAAGCTATGTCTGGACCAGACTCATATAAATGACTAAGTGCCATGAATTATGAGATGCAATCCATGTATGATAACCAAGTTTAGAACTTGGTTGATTTACCTGAAGGTGGTAAGACAATTGGATGTAAATGGGTTTTCAAGAAGAAAATTGACATGGATGGCAAAGTGCATACTTTTAAAACAAGACTTGTAGCAAAAGGTTTTAGGCAGACTCAAGGTGTTGATTATGATGAAACTTTTTCGCCCGTAGCCATGCTTAAATCCATAAGAATTTTAATTGTCATTGCTGCATATTATGACTATGAGATATGGCAATTGGATGTAAAAATAACATTTCTTAACGGAAAGTTGCTTGAGGACGTGTATATGACACAACCTGAAGGTTTTGTACATCCTGAGAATTCTAGGAAGGTATGCAAGCTTCAAAGATCCATTTATGGATTAAAGCAAGCTTCTCGGAGTTGGAATCTTCGTTTTGATGAGGCAATCAAGGATTTTGGTTTTATTAAGAACGAAGATGAGTCTTGTGTATACAAGAAGGTCAGTGGGAGTGTAGTTATTTTTTTGGTACTGAATGTTGATGATATATTACTCATTGGAAATGACATCCCAACATTGCAGAATGTCAAGTCTTGGTTAGGAAAGTGTTTCTCAATGAAAGACTTAGGAGATGCAGCCTATATCCTAAGGATAAAGATTTATAGGGATAGATCTAAGAGGCTAATCGGTCTAAGTCAGAGTGCTTACATAGACAAGGTGTTGAATAGGTTTAGTTTGCAAGACTCTAAAAGAGGATTATTGCCAATGTCTCATGGCATAAGTCTCAACAAGATTCAATGTCCTAAGACAAATGATGAGCGAGACCGTATGAATAAGATTCCATATGCATCAGCTATTGGATCTATCATGTATGTCATGTTATGGACTCGACCTAATGTATCATATGCTTTGAGCACTACAAGCAGATATCGGTCAGATCCTGGTGAGAGTCACTAGATAGCAGTAAAGAACATTCTTAAATACTTAATAAGGACTAATAAAGTGTTCTTGGTCTATGGAGGTTTTGAAAATGATCTAGTTGTAAATGGTTACAAAGATGCAAGTTTTCAAACTGATATAGATGATTTCAGATCGCAGTCTAGATATTTGTTTACTTTGAATGAGGGTGCGATAAGTGGAAAAGTTCGAAGTAAGAGACGTGGCGAGATTCTACAACAAATCGAGTATATTGCGGCGTCCGATGCGAAAAGAAGGCGATTTGGATCAAAAAGTTCATTTCGAACTAGGTGTGGTTCCAAGTATTGCTAACCCTATTTGTTTGTATTATGACAATAACGGGGCATTAGCACAGGCCAAGGAACCTAAATCACACCACGGATCCAAACATATACTCAGGCGTTTTCATCTCATCAGAGAAGTTATTGAGAGGGGAGACGTAAAGATTTGCAGAGTACCTAGTGAAGATAACGTTGCGGATCCATCGACAAAAGCTCTTCCACAAGCAAAACATGATGGTCATGTTAGATCATTAGGCATTAGATGCATGTATGATTGGCCCTAGTGCAAGTGGGAGATGTTGGGGCATGTGCCCTAGGTCAATCCATTAACTGTCTTTATGAGTACTTTTAGTTCATAAAATAAAGGATTTCATTTGTTGTTTATTATAATTAATTTGCATGTTTCCATTATAATAAGATCCATGAGTATTTACAGAAATATCATAAATGTCCCTAATCGATCATTATACTGGGAACTATAATGAATTAAGACTAGTGTGAGTCTTGATTGATGATCATATGATGATTATACGTATAGGGATACGAATCAAGATCACGAGTACTTGTTAGAGAACAAAGTACTGGACCGACCCGCTATGAGAACATCATATGGATTAAGTCATAGTTGTTTCTCATGATAGGTATATTTTTCAGTCCTCTGACTTGAGATTACTAAAGACTTCAACATTAGGAACATAGTGATTTGACACTATCAAACGTTGTCTTTAACCGGACGATTATAAAGGTTGTGATTGGTTACTATGTGAGCAATGTGATGAAGTTGTGTAATCGAGATAGAATTTGTCCCTCTCATATAAAGAGAGATATCTAGTGGATCCCTCGATGTGTTAGACTGTTAAAAGGCCTAGTCTAAGTGAATTGATATTGATCAATATCACTCCGATTTTTTCAGTCTACCTAGAGATCGAGACTAGTACGATTGAACATGTTGGATGACAATTTCATGTCTTATGTTTGATCAAAAGGATATCGTGTGACAAAAGGATGTTATATACACTATTGATTAGGTTGTATCGATTTGATATTCGTACGACTTGGGTAGTCATAATGTTTTGCTAGAGGCCGCTTATGACTTGTATACCAAAATGTGTTTTGGTTCACTGCCAACGTTGTATGAGCATATTGGGTCGCACACTAAGAATGGTTTTGCAAGATTTTAAGATGGTTTAGAAAAATGAATTTTATATGATTAAATTCATGATAGAAACGTCCTTGTGGTGTATTACACTTATACTTCTTTAAGTAGCGGTATATGTGTAACTTACTTAACCGTCTATATACAAAGGTTGTATAAATAGACGTTTTAAGTTATAACACACGGACGAAAGATTAAGGGCCAAAACTCTATTTTCATTTTAGAAACGACTTAGGGTTTTCTGGTACGCTCCGGATCGTTTTGGAGAGAAACAAAATGTTTGGTATTCTCTCGAAGCTAGCACTTCGAATCTCGGCCGTCGTTCGTGTGTGGGTTGCTGGTAGAGGGCGTTTGTTGTTGGTAGCGCCTTAGAGATCGATCAACCTTCAGAAAGGTATTTTGCGATCGAGGTATGATTAAGTTTTCTTAGTTTAAACATTTTTAATGGAATTAGATTCAGATCCAGTTGGGGTTTTTGTGAAAATTATTTTGTAATCTTAGTTGCGTATGAACCCCAAAACCCAACAACTTCTTCTGACTCATGAAGTACGTGATAGCAACATTGTCAGTCCGCACCACGAAGCTCGTTCCTACTTTTGAAAGCAATGAGGTGTCCCTCCTGGACAAGTATCGCCCCCAATGCTCGATCTGATGTGTCCGTGTGCACTTTGAAAGGTAGGTCAAAATTGGGTAATCCCAATACTGGTTCAGAGGCAATGGCCTGCATCAGTTTTGCCATGGCTTGGTCGCATCTATCCGTCAATGCCCAAGCCCGATCCTTCTTTAATAAATCAGTCAATGGTGCCACTCTCTTTGAGTAGCCTTCTATAAACCGCCGATAGTAGTTCGCCAAACCCAGGAATGACCGCAACTCCTGACCTTTGTGGGGTTTCGCCACTCCATGATTGCCACGCACCTTCTCCGAGTCCATGTGTAATTTACCCTGACCTACAACATGACCAAGGAAAGTAATCGTTTGCGCATCAAACTTACATTTTTCCTCTTTACATATAAACCATTTGTAAATGATCCATATGATCTTTGAGGTCTTGACTATAGATTACAATATCATCATGATAAACAACAACAAATCGATCGATGAACTCCTTTAACACATCATTCATCAAATTACAGAATGAAATTGCATGACTAAGTATTCAAATGATCCATACATAGTTACCATGGTCGTCTTAGGGACATCACAAGCTGCAATTCGAACTTGATAGTACCCCGACCTCAAGTCCAACTTCGTAAAGTAGGCTGCATTGGATAGCCGATCAAACAAGTCTGCTACCATCGGAATAGGTACTTGTTTTTCACCGTCAGCTTATTCAATGCCCTGTAATCAACGCACATCCGAAGGGAGCCATCATGCTTATGTTGGAACAAGACTGGTGTTCCATAAGGTGCCTTGGATAGCAGAATGAATCCTGCATCCAATAACTCCTGCAACTGCTTCCTCAGCTCCTCCAACTTCTATGGAGCCATTCTGTAAGGGGCCTGTGCTAGGGGCTTTAAGCCAGGGATCAGCTCGATCTCGTGGTCAATTACCGTTTGTGGGGTAGTTGTTTTAAAAACTTCGCCGGCATGACATCACTGAAGTCTTCCAGCACCTCAGTAACTAGATTAGGGACTTTTACTGTCGTGCCTGCCTTAGTCTCCTCCTAGGCTGCTATGTATGTTGGTTCACCCTTCCTTAGTCCATCTTTCACTTGAATGGCTGAAAGATGGGAAACTTTGCGCTCTCTTTCCCTGAAATCATGTTAGCCGCAGGAACAAAGCAAGGATGTGACTTGTTCATCACAAACAATCCCCTCAAGAAAGGCATCAAGGTAATGCTCCCAATTGTAGAAAGTCATTCCCTAGGATGACATCAAAGTCATCCAAGGGAACTGCATGAGGTTGATCTTCCTCTCCTAAGTCCCAACCTTAATATTCACATTCGATGCCATACCTTGAATTCGATTTGCTTCCGAATTCACAACTTTCATTCTACTGGAATTCTCAACAAGATCCAGTCCCAGCTTTTCCACCATGTGGTCCACCACAAATGAATATGTTGCTCCAAAATCTACCAATGCCAAGACTCGTTTCTGATTCACCTTCGCATCAATGTATATCAGCCCCTCCGAATGACTTGTCTTGGCTTGTTGAATGGCATTCAACAATTTTAGTGGGTTCATCCGGCCCGGACAATCATCTTCCGCGATCAAGGCCAAGATTTTCTCATTCTTTGGGCAGTCTCGTGCCCTGTGAAGGCCATTACAAATGAAGCATCCCTTGTGTGAGGAACTTGATGAGGGCTTTACGTCTGTTTCGGGGCTCGCTTCGAGCTCGTTTGCTTAGGAGGAAAGGGTTTCTTCTCGCCCTTTTGTGGTGGTCCTTAAACGGCTTTTTCTCCTCGTTCTTCCCCTCGCTCGTGGAAGAACTAGTCTCGAAGTCCACAAGACTATTAGCCACGGTGATCGCCCCGGGTAAGTCCTTTACCCCTTGCCTCCTTAGCTCGCATTGAGCCCATGACTACGCAATCCAGTAGTGAAGTTAAAGAGTTTGTCCTCCTCTCGACATGTTTTTGATGTCCAGTAAGAGAGAGGAAAACTGCTTAACATAGTCTCGAACTGATCCCGTCTGTTTGAGCTTGCGCAAGGCTTCCTGCACTTACCAAACAACATTGGAAGGAATGAATTGATCCTTCGACTCCTTCTTTAGCACCTCCCAATCCACAATCTTAGATCTACCCGCAGCTGCATCATCGTCTACTCTGGTTCTCCACCAGAGTTTAGCATCGTCTAGGTACATTGAGGTCAATATGACCTTTTGCAGTTGCAAAGTATTGCTCCTTGTCCCTAAGGAAATTCTCAAGCTCCTTCCCGCTCCGCTTTCCTGAGTATTTCTTTGGATCCACCCATGACTTGATTGAGCAAACTCACCTCTGTTCTAGGCTTTACCACAAATGCAACCTCTAAGGATCCACCTACGACTTTCTTAAGCAAACTCACCTCCAAAGACATTATAGCGGTTGTTTCGGTGGTGAGTTCTCTCATAGAACGTATATCCGCTACAAGCTCCTCAAATTTGGATTCCCGCATAACTATCAAAGGCCCTTGTGAATCTCCCTTTGTCACCAAGGAAGCCACCAACATCTCCAAGCCTTCAATGCGCTGTGCGACATTGAAGATTCCGTCGATCTGCCAGGGTAGTCATCGTTGACATCATGTGTTCTAAGTGAGCTACCCGCTCACTTAGATCACTTACTGCTCGGGTCGCCATCGTCTTCTAAACGGTGCTCGGATACCAATTGTCACTGGGCCGTTAACCGTAAGGTAATTCTTCTCGTTCAACCCAACCCGTGGTGCGTAAGGGCACCTTAGTTCAACACTACCAATACTCAAATCGAATGAGCAACAAGCTATGCCACCAAGGAAACATTTTACTAAGCTCTCAATGGAATACAACACTGGTACTCTATGCTTCCCCAAACCTAGAGCCCATGGCTTTATAGATCAGCCAACAAGTAGTTACATAACCGTTTAGGACACCTATCCTGATTACATAGATTCATAGACTAAGTAAAACTCCACTCCTTTGTGGTCATTGCAGTTACCCAACTGCCTTGTTCCCTTGCTGCCATCTGGTTCCATAACCGCCTCAACTGCTTGGCCAATTAGCATATGCTCCATGTAATCGGGACATTCTTGGACGTGCTTTGGTCATGCCAATGGCCATGACCAAGGTAGTTACCTAACCGCTTGGAAGCACTTTGACTTGGTCCATCCACGCCTCAAGGGACTTGGTCCATGTTTCTCTTAGGGACAGGGACTGCTTGGTGGTGCCTGGCTGTGCCCAGGCACCCTGGGTGTTAGCCGAGGCTCGGTCGAGTCCCACCCACCGGCTCGGGGTAGCTTGGACCATGGGTCTTGGGTATTGCCTTAGCATGGTGCCCAAGGCATGCTCGAGGGTCCTCCTTGCTAGTATGCCCATGCATCCCTTAGAAGAGAACACATCTCTCCTTATAGTAAATGTTAAGTCGTTTCCCCAACTCCAATAGGAAATATCAAGAAATGAGACCAATCGTACTTTGACTCGGTCAATGCCTAAGTCAAGATTTGTCAACCTTTGCCAAGGTATGCCTTGCCCGTGCCAAAGCGCGACCTTGTCCATGCCAAGGTGCGGCCTTATCCATGTCAAGGTGCGGCCTTGTCCATGCCAAGGTGCGACCTTGTCCATGCCAAGGCGCGAACTTACTCATGCCAAGGCATGACCTTGCTCGTGCCAAAGAAATCTGCCAAGGTATCGCCTTGCTCGTGCCCAAGGAACTTACCAAGGTGTGGCCTTGCTCGTGCAAAAGGAATCTTCCAAGACCGGCCTTACTCGTGCAAAAGGAATCTGCCAAGGCACGGCCTTGCTCGTGCCCAAGGAACTTGCCAAGGCTTGCCGGGCCTATGCCAAGGGATGTGCCAAGGCATGTGCCAAGGCGCAACCTCGTCCCAGCCTGTATGCTGCTTCTTCCGTCCTGCATGCAACCAAACTTCATGGAACCATTCGAGTCCTCCAGAACTCGGTCATTTACTAGGTTTCTTGCTGCTAAGCCCAACCTACTCGCGTCACGCTATTGAGGGGCTGATACTAGTCTTCTACCTCTCTCAGTCGTCCCCCACTCGTTTTATTCTCTCTGCTCTCCTATCTCGATTCCTCTCTTCGTGTTTGCTCTCTCTCTCTCCTCTCGGTGCTCTCCCTTTTAATAGACTCTCATGGTCTCTCTCTCATGGCTTTCTTCCTCTCGATTCTTTCTTTCTCGCTCTTGGTCAAGATCATCTCCTATCTATCTCGAATAGAACAGAGGCACGGTGAAGAGTTGGATGATCCCAAATCTCCTCTTTATGTTGTTTCTGTCCCTCAAACTCACTCTCTCTGTCTCTCGCGTTAACTCTCTATCTTGGTGGCCACTGGTCAAGGTGAAGAAGAAGAACCGTGAAGGCCGTAGTTGTTGAGGCATGATGGACAAAGAGTGTGTTTTTTAGGTTTTTGATTTAATTTGATGTTTAATGGCTTTAGGGTTTAGAAGGAGTGGGTAACAATTATGCTTGCAGGATTATCTTTGTTTTCGTTGTTTGAGGAAGATGACGATGGGGGCAGGTGAGGGGACAACAGTGTACTATTGTGATGTTGTTGGTGTCGGTGTTTGTAGTGATGATGAGAACATGGTTCATCGTCTTATCTCTCTTTTTCTCAAGATCACTGTCTCGATCTCACAATGAATTGGGCACGCTAATGAAAGAGGATCAACTTACTTTCGATTTAGGTACATTAATAAATTCTTGATTTCATTAATGAATTTGTATTGTTAGAATTGAGAAATTGCTGGAATTAATGGATATATGGAAATGAAGAAGAGGGGAACCAAAGTTGTTATTTTAGGTGGTGTTGTAACTGTTGTTATTGTCATCGATGGATTGATTGGGAAGTTGTTAATATCTCATTTGATAGGGAATTAGAGAATTTTATTAATGAAAATAGAGAGGATGTGGATATTATGTTGTGGTTTTCATTGTTGCTATGAAGGTCAATTGGGGTAAGGACTCATAGCAGCTATGTTGTAGTAGTTGTTGTTGTTATTGCTATTGATTTATTAGTTTATGACAAAATGAGTTTAAATAGGACTCGTTAACGTCCCAAATCAAGATTTGGATTAAGCCTAGTCTACAAGTTGTTAATTTGATCACAAATCGCAATTTGGGAATACATAAACAAGTTGTTTGTTACTGCAATACTCAAAAGGTAGTTAAGAACTATTTTGGAATTCAAGTTATGGTTTAAAATCTAATTTGAAGTACATACATGAGTTAGTAGTGGATTGCAAGCTTAAATGAATGGTTTAGGACTGTAGTTGAAGGACAATAACATGGAAAAGTGGTGAAAAAGGTGTTTGGGGGATGATTAAAAGTGTTGTTGAAGGTTGTTAAGAGGTTTAAATTTCATTGTAAGTTAATTTCAAGTTAAATGAGTGTTATAGAAACCTAATGGGAATACACAAACATGTTGAAAAGGTAAGAAAGATGTTATAGTTATTTTAAAATAGATGTTGGAGTTTTTCTTAAAGAAACTTAAACTCCATTATGATTTTGAAAGTGTGTTTTAATTCCGTTGAGACTTGGAAATGAATTTAAAGTATTAGAATGAAATTGTAACTCTAAAATGAAATTTTATGATTTAATAGGACTTACAAAATTACGTGAAAGCCGGGAAATGTCGTGTGAGGCTTCTTGACCAACTTTGAGTTGGTCGAACTGTAGGTAAATCATACAGTGGTCTTACCTATTTATAAAATTTATTTTTGTACTTGCATTTGTGTTTAGTCGGCATTGCATTTCGCATCATTCTTGGTCATTCATACATGTCATCCGGATAGAGTTACCCCCGCTTTGGCGTAAGAGTATGAGGTGCACTACTCAAAACTAGGCGTACTGCAGGCGTCTAAGGCGAGTAATGTGGACTCTAGGGTAGTATGCATTAAACTTATATGAATGTTCTAGGTTCGTCTTGAGTGGACCCATTTGTTATGAGCTTAGAAAAGGAAATGAGGGATCTACGTTGTTATATAAATTTTTTGTTATTTGAAAATGCAATTACATGTCTCCATGTATTCAAACTAACATTTGTAAGAGTACATAGCGGTGTAAGAATTTATTTATTTGACATCTTCAAGTTGTTTTTGATGATGTCAGATTTTCTGTGAAGGCAAGGAAGCACGGACAAGACTCGAAGCTTTTGGTGTATGTTTTCAGTGTTAAAATTTCAATTTTCGTTGTAATTATGTTATATATTATTGTTTTGGGTTTCAGGGTGAGCGTAGGTTATGAAATACTCTTGAATAGGTTATGATAGTCTCATCAATTAGTTTATTACGAAGATAAATTCTAGTTTTGGTTTATTTGGAATTATGAAATTTGTACCTAATGCACCAGAGACTCTAAGTTAGTTTAAAGTTTAAATTTGATATATATATATATATATATATATATATTGTGAATTGTGGGGAGTTGTGAGTCCTTTTAGGTTTATCCTCATTCTACCGTCTATTATGTGGATTTTTCGGCATGCCACTTTTAGTGTAGGTGTTGTCGAAATTTTTAGAAAATGCGGAGAACAATCTGTATGATTTCCTAATTTGCTCCAATTAAATAAATGGTCAATTGAGTTTCATTAATGATATAAATTTAGTATTGTAGCATTATTGTGGGTTGAATTATAATTATTTTGAGGTAAAGTTAAATCAAATGGATTAGGTGCGTAATTAGGGGAGATTAGGTTAAATCAAGACTTAGTGAGACGGGCCTTGATAATTAAAAACCTAAGAAGATTCTCGAGATTTTAGATATGTGATACGAGGTGTTGGGAGGTCGGATTAGCTTAGGAAATTGAATGGATTACAATTAAACTGATTGAGATATTTATTTACATTTCATTTTGTTTTGTTATTCATTTCACATCATTTGGACAGATTTTTGTATTTTACTCAAGATACCATGAATTGTTCTTTCTCTCATTTCATGAATTTACTATCATGGTATTGGTTATTGGTTAAGTAGTTTCATTGACTCCAAATCATGTGTTATGTCATTCTCAACCATGTTAAATAGTTTCATGGACTGATTTTTGGCAGGTGTTACTCAATATTATAAATTTATTTTTCGTTGTGCATTAGTAAGTAATTATATTGTCGATTCTCAAACCATGTTAATTTCTTAGGTATAAAAGTAGTTCTTGTATTTATGACCATGATGTGATAGAGATAGCGCAGCACACGGTGTAACTAGACTTTCGGGGTTGTCGAGATCTCTTTACTATCTTGTGCAGCATACAAGGTATGAGACTTAGGGTTGTTGGCAAGCATATATCGCAAGTGTTTAGGACTTGTGAAAGATAATAGAGACGTATAGTTTAGCTCCGACCTTCAACAGAGATGTAGTGCTCAACTCCATCCTTATATAGTGAAAAAAGGCATTGGTGGATAAGACTCACGGCCGACCGGCCCGAGATCATTACTAATTAGCATAGTTGCTATCATTATAGTATGATTCTTTTTCAGCATAGTTGCTATCATTATGCTTTCAAATACTTGTTGTATGTTTGAAAATGTGAACAAACATCTCTCAGTGTTGCTTTTTACTCTTCTATACTCACTGTCCTTTTTATGACGGCGGGTGCAGATCCATCAAGTGAAGACCAGGCAAAGAGAAGATTGACGTCTATCTTTGAGCCAATAGAATGTTGCTGCACTGGATTTTGTAGGGTTTTGACTTTGTTGTATAACTTTTATATGTCCTTCATATACTTTTGGGGTTGTATATTTAATAGGTTGAGAGATAGCATTATGACTAGATACTTAATGATATATTATCGTTGTTTAGTTATATATATGTATGTCATCTTTATTTTCTAGTTTTCTACATACTTTGGATTTAAATTAATTGATTCTGCTAGATTGTTAAGATTTTTGCTGAATAAATAATAAATTATATAACTTTTAATTAACTTTGATTCATTATTGGCATAAGACAAGAAAATGCATACTTGGAAAAAAAGGTGACTAATTCGTTGTTATGTCATACGTGTTGAGATTAAGGCTTAATAACGGGATTTGGCTGGGCGGTGCCCTAATCTAAGAAAGGGTCGTCACAACATGTATCATGTGTTAGATTTGAATAACTCATTTACTGATAACATCAATCGTAACAACTATAGTGACAAGTCTAAGATGTTGATATAATAACGACACTTTAAATCTCCCCCTTTGTCATTATATTGTCACAATCTGTAAAATGAGCTTAGGAGCATAAATAATAATCATGAATCAGCTAACATTCTGCTCCATCATAAAGTGTCTCAAAAGTTTTCAATAATGTTCAGTGCTTTTCCAAAATGTACGAAAGTAAAAAGATAAAGATATTAATGATACGAGTAACAACAACTTTCATGGTTGTTACAACCGCTTCAACCATCTTGTAGCACCACACTGTCACAACTCCAAATAGTTTTCAATAGAAACCCGGACGAAAAAAATACTATCAGAAGTATCTTTCAAACCAAAAGACTTAAGAAAGTAAAAAAATAAAATAAAGTAGCAGTATCTTCACAAAGATGAAATGATGAAATAAACCCTTCCAAACTACCAAAAACTCTCCCCTTTTTGATAATACAAGGACAAAATAACCAGGGAGAACCATAACAACTACTACTTCAAGGGGGTGTAGAAGCAATGAGCTTTAGAAACTTGAATAACCTTTGGAACAAATTATTAGATAAGGCTCGAATTGCTATCATCAACTCTTTCTCTTGCTCTTTCCTTTGGTCCAGAAAGTCACTTCCATTTAGTTTTGAGTCAGAATGAGCTCGTGAAAGTGGTGAAGACTGAGGATGCACAGATGTAGTAGGTGCCTCAGATAAAGTTTTAGTCTTCTTCTACTTCTTCTTTTTTTTACTTCTGGATGGGCCAGCCTCCGTACCACCAATTGGAATCGGATACCATTCTTTTGCAATAGGTATGGTGGTGAGGTGGCTAACTGATTCGAAAAAGGCAAGTCATTGAAGTGTGAAGACTAAGCCTTATTGATCTTATTAGAGATGCCTTTGACTTTAACCGAACACCACGAGACCTGATTATCCACTGGTATTTCTTGATGGCTAAGAAAATTAGTTAGTAGACATGGAAAGAAAAAATATTCAAAGGTAGTTCTCGGTTTGGTCCTTTGCAATATAGCTCGAAAAATGATCTCACCAAGGTCACGAGGTGCCCTTTGAAAATGGAAACCATATAGGTTGTGCTTGAGAGAATGATTCAAGCATCAAATTTGAAGAAAAGTTTTCTGAACACGAGGAAAAAAGTTTTCTCAACATGAAGAGAATGATGTAAATCAAAGTTTTAGTCAAATAGATCTTTACTTGTCCTAGTTGATTAAAGTTGGAGTCGTTCTTTATGTTTTAGTAGCATTAATCAGAGTTAAAACACGTTATAAATTGTGTGCTATATATTTTTGAGTCGTTAATATTTTAGGATTACAGTAAGGTTGTTTTGTTTTTATATACTTCAATTAGAAGAGTATATGTCGTTGATAAATAAAGTAAGTATTGTCTTGGTATGAGTTTAATTTTTGTATTTTATTTGGCGTTAAATATGCTGAAGCCTCATATATAAATGCTTAGCTAATGTTTTGTTTAGGGGGTTGATTATTATTTGATGAATAAAATTGGGTTTAGAGAGAGAGTATCTCTTTGTTTGTTTTGATTTCTTGAACTTTGTGTGTTCGACCACATGTTAGAAACATGTTTCTTTAATTCGTTATTCTGAAATCAACAAATTAGTAAAAAAAAAATCTACCTACTTCTATGTAGTGAGAAATTGTCAATTCCTTGCTACATCAGTTTCTTTAAATTATTGTGGCGGTTCTTCCAATTTTGTTGTTCATCTATTCCTTGTGTTCTTTTGTTGATTTGTTTTGATGTATTTCTTTTCAACTATATTTTTTTTCGTAATGGATATGTATGGACTTTGATATGCATTGCAGTTTTCTTTTGAATGTATTGCAGGAAAACTGTGAATCAAATCGGCCAAACAATGCAAAACACAATCGGTTTGGTCACGGTTTTTAATTTTTGTAGTTTGATAGTGGTTTGCAAAAGCACAAAATCTCAAACCATACTTTTGGCTGCTGTTTGATGGGTGCTCACCCTCAAACCGCGATTTGCACACCCCTAGCATAAAAAACATACACCACCTTCAACAAACACTAAGTTTGACAACATTAAATAAGGCTTCAAGCTAAAAGAAGTACCACAATGCATTTATGGTGTATTGATCATTTTGAATGTTCTTTTTATTGCGTACCATCACAATCTCTCTGTCCTGGATTAACTAATTATCTCTTTGATATTTTGTTTGAGGCATCATTTCAAGCGGATTTTTATGTATCATGGAGTTAGAATCAAGTTGTTAGGAGCTCTCTTAGGAACGGAAAGGAAAGAAAGAAAAACAAGAAAAAAAAAATTGCAAATTTTTTTTCTCATCTTCTCATTCCATATAGGATGTTTAATACAAACAAACCCTAATTGGGAGGACTAGTGGCTACACGACGCGTGTGCCTTAATTTAACAAAGATATTTGGCGACAACAACGGAAGTAAAAAAGATAGTTTGTCGAGCCCACGATTAAGAGTAGTATCTCATCCAAATGGGCTTTGTGTCTTGCGTTTGGGCGGAGTATTAAGTGAGAGCTGGGCCTGGTTAGAGGTAGTTGGGCCCAGTGAATTGGCGGTAGTCTTAGCCCATAACAAGACGCCCATCTTCCCCAAGAATCTTGTCCTTAAGATTCGGAATCAGGAGAGACGACGGGGGATGATCTGCATGGGCCGATGGCGGTTGAGTCAAGACGCGTGGCATCGTGACAGTTGTAGTGGAGAACGACACCCACGAGGCATCAGTTAAATCGTGGCCATCCCACTTGATGAAACCTTTGTGTTGTAGCCCACACTTCGTCTGCACAATACGGGTACCGAGGAGGCGCTTTGGAGAGGGTGTGAGGGGGTTTTTCAAAATTAGGATGTTTTTTTAATTTAGAGAGGTTTTTTTATTACGGGAGTAGGCAATAATGCCCTTTGGGAAAGTGTTATTGGGTGGAGTTGATTTGGTTGGCGGTGACGTGGTGTCCACGTGGCATTGATTTACGAGATATAGCGCTTTTCAAAAGTGGCATCGATTTGTCGCAGATATAGCGCTTTTCAAAAGGCGCTATCATGTCGTGTGTGGCGCACGCGTGGACGCCACGTCACCGCTAACCCATTTAACGATAACGCCTTTTCAAAAGGCGTTATCAGTTAAATTGCAAGTTGAGGTGGCGTCTACGTGGCAGACCAACTGGACTTAATTAAACGGGGCTTAACAAACTGTCCGCCATCGCCATGTCAATGCCACGTCACCGCCCCATCACTGCCACGTCACCAACTGGACTTAATAAACTGTCCGCCACCGCCATGCATTGCCGTCACCATGAGCCAGCTGATTGGACCGCGTCGTCCTCAATAGCTCGCTCTCGTCGTCGCTAGCCGTCGTCGTCATCGTAGTCGAGCGATATCGACAATTACAACCAAATTTGAATATGCATATGAGGAGTTTATATTTGTATAAAAATGAAACCAATTATGAATAGGCATATATATACATTGGTTTCAACAACTTCAACTCTATTTTCTAAACTAACTAACATTAACTAACCTAACCAATTAACCTAATAAGTAACTAACTAACTAACTAACTAACTAAACTAAACTAAACTAAACTAAACTAACAAACCTTAACTAATCAAACCAAAGTAAACTAAACTAAAAACTAACTAACTTTGAACTAACAAATAACTAAGTAACTAACTTAAACTTAAGTAAGTAAGTAAGTAACTAACTAACTAACTAACTAACCAAAGTAAACTAAACTAACTAATATTAACTAACCTAACCAAAATAAACTTATTAACAAACTAAAATAACTAACATTAACTAACCTTAACTAACTAACCTTAACTAAGCAAACTAAACTAATCTACTAACCTTAAGTAACCTAACCAAACTAAACTAACCTAAAACTAACTAACTAACTAACTAACTAACTAACTAACTAACTAACTAAACTAAACTAACTAACCTTAAGTAACCTAACCAAACCAAACTAAACTAAGTAAATAACTAAACTAAACTAAACTAACTAACCTAACTAAACTAACCAAACCAAACTAAACTAAATAACTAACCTTAACCAAAGTAAACTAACTAACCTTAACTAACATAACCAAACTAAAGTAACTAACAACCTAAAGTAAGTAACCTTAACTAACTAAACTAACTAACTAACAAACTAACAAACTAACTAAAATAACCTAAACTAAGTAACCAAAACTAACCTAACAAAACCAAACTAAACTAAGTAACTAACTAACTAACTAACTAACTAACTAACCAACATAACGAAACTAAACTAACTAACAAACTAAACTAACTAACCCTAACTAACCAAACCACCTAACAATACAAACTAAGTAAACTAAAATAACTAATTTAACTAGCTTAATTGCAAACTAAACATACTAACTAAATGGAACTAACCAAACTAAACTAACTAACATGAACTAACATAACTAACCTTAACTAACATAACCACCTAAACAATACATACTTGGTAAAGTAAATAACTAACTTAACTAACTAAACAAACAACCAAAAAATGATCCAAACCACCAAACGAAACTAAACAAACATAACCTCAACACCTAAACTAAACTACATTAAGTAAGTAACCTAATTAACCTAAAAAACTAAACTAATATAACCTAACCACCGATACCTAACTAACTAAGCTAACCACTTAAGTTAAATTATACATATAACCTAAACTAACTTAACAAACTAAACTAACTATTGAAGAGTAATCAAATCTACGACATTATAATAGTATGGAAAACATGAGAAATAAGATTATTCAATGAGAAGGTTGAATACACGTACTTCATGAACCCAAAATATAAGTTATTTACAAATCACCATGACATCAAGTAAACTTATCATGCAGGTCTATTTCGGCGGTTCCGTTGACGTTGTTCCTCGGTGAAGCAAACCGGACGTACTATTTGTCTAATTGGACGATGTGTTTGTACATCCAGTTGAGGTTGTTGACTCCGCTGGTCTTGCGATGAATCACGTCGAGTAGATTGTTGCATTTCCTCTGGTTCTTGACTCGACTCACCTCTGCTACTGATGCTACCAAAAATAGGAGGTGGAACCATCCCGAAATAGTGGCTTCCTGCATGGGGTTGGGGGAATGGAACATGAGGCTGTGGCATGGTCAATAAGTTCATGAATGAAGGGTCTCCACTATACGCCATATTGTAATTGTATGGAGTAGGAGTATATCGACTAGGCATGTATGGAGGCAGTGATGGATACGTTTGATGATGAGGCATTCCATGGTCCACATATGAAGACGAAGGCCCAGGTGCGTAAGGATCAAAATGGTAAGGAGGAAGATTCACGCTCGGCGGCCTTGGTACAAACATTTGAGGTTCTGGTTGGGCTGTGGAAGATGCGGGAATGTACCCATGAGAAGAATGACTACTCTCGCCAACATTCTCTGTTCTACTCACTCTCGAACGAGATGAACGTGCTTTGGAGGAGAACATCTCGCTACTCTCTGCAAAGCAATCTCGGTCGAGTAGATGGACGTGGTGGGCGAGGACGTCTGGTGCGTTCCCGCACAGTCTCTGGTCATGTTCGTCTTCTTCTCACCTCTATGTTTGGTTCGCCCTGATCGTCTTCTTCATCTTCTTGTTCATTATCCTCATCTATGTCTTGTTGGACGTCAATTCCGTCATGCGAAAGATTAGACCTTTGTCTTTCATCTTCGTCCAAAATTTTAATCCCTTCATCAAGGGCAGCAAGACCTTGCTCGTACCCATCCTCAATAAACACACGCCTAAGTCGATGCACCAAGTTACGTTGATATACAAAAAATAAGAGCTCAAAAATGATCAGATATAAAATATTAAATGTTTGAGGAAAAGTAAGAGTTAGAAGATTACCGAGTAGTCATGTAACGCCCCGTCGTGTCCTATGAATCTCTTAGTGACCGATCGATGCCACGTCATGTAGTCTTTATGGTCATGCCCTTCATTCAGTGCCGCTGTTGCAATGGTGTCCCCACGATTTTCCCACATGTTTATGTAGCTTGCGTGAAAAGTCACCCAATTTTCATGATGATGTCCACGCAATTCGATGCGAAGCAGTTGGGCGTCGTAAGCACAATTAGGTGGCACTACTTGTACCATGCCGAATTGTCTCATGACCCTTTCTGGTCGATGCCACTCCACAATGTGGAAACAAATAAGGGGGCACATCGAGAGCCAACTTCCATGGCCATTTGTACGGTAATCGGGAACGCACCCCATGAGTTCTGCATAAGGTTGCCAGACCACATCATCCTCATTCCTCTGCGAGTCGAGTGCATCACGGTAAGCCGAAACGACGTGCGTCGCACTTTGAGATACCAAAATGCATCGAGCCATCTGTGTAGAAGACAATAAGTTAGGATAAATGAAATAGGACAAGATTGTTATGCAAAGTAATGATAAATCGACTTTCATACCTGTGTCCGAGTGGAACGTCCATAAGCATATTTTGGCCATCCACAGTTCGCTGCTTGAGCTCTAGAAACACGCAGGCGTCGCGGTGCTATGAATGGAAATTTGTCCCATGCCCAAAGTTGTAACAGAATTGACGTGCCAGCAACCTCATGTGCCCCTACGCAAGATCCGCGACACAACTCCCTGTACAAATAAGCCAAACAAGCACTCCCCCAACTATATTGTCCAGCTAGTTGGAAATCCTCCAGCAAGGTAGGAACATCAAATGTACGAATCGATTGGACTTGTCGGCGAAAAGACATCCGCCGATGAGTTGTAGTATGTAACGTACCGTTGGACCAACTCCTCATCGCTATCATCATCTATTGCTGGTACGTGACGCTCGAGCCAATCGACCTTAAGTTTACAACCAACTACGTCATCTCCACCAGGAGTTCGTCCAAGTAGCCTCTCGCAGACATAAGCATAGTCTACGACTGTCGTTCCCGTCACGGGCTTACCTTCGATAGGCAATTGACGCGCGTCGAACGCGTCAATAAAATTAAAAAAAACCTAAACCAACTATTTGCAGAATAGTGGCAAAGGGTCGATCCCACAGAGATTGATATTCTTTCTAAGGTTTAAAAAATAACGAAAAGAGAAATCGGGGTTTTTTGAGAGAATGAATAATTTAATAAATTAACTAATCTAAATATAAACAAAATAATTAAAGCAAGGAGATAAAATTGAAAATGAAATAATTAATAAAAATACCTAGGTCAAGACATACAAGTTCGGTTCGGTAAAAGATTGGATTTAGTCTTCGATTTATGTAAAATGTGCAAATCAAAATATCTTAGTGTAGCTATAGACCCGGTAACGTACGCGGTTCCTCGCTCTTCCCTGTCTCGATAGCCAAGGTACGACGATGACTACTTCCCTAATCAAACACATAACCACAATTCAAGTGAATTGGGTTTAATGCGTTGACCGCAATGGGCTTTGTGAAGGCACTACACCTAGACAACCGGATCACTAGTGTGTCCAATTTAGCCTAGATCCCTATGGTATTCAACCGGTCCCAAAAGTGTCTAATCAATTGGTAGGGTCAATTGCCACTAGTGTGGTCTTATTGCACAAACACGGGTGCTTACGACTCACTGACAAATAAATCAAAGTTTAAACAAGTGTTTAACTTTGATTGTTTAAACAATACCAAAGAAAATAAAATAATAATGAAAAGACTGAAATTAAAATATATAAATCTCACAAATCCATTGATATGCGTAGTCGAACCTCCTCATGATCTTGCCTAGGCTAGAGGTTTTAGCCTCGCATCAAAAAGAACACTAAGAGAAAAAGAAAATAAAAAATAAAGAAAAGAATGGGGGAGAGAAGAAGAGAGTTCAACCGAACCGAGAGAAAAAAAACCGAGAGAGTAAAAAAGAGAGAGAACAAAATTAAAAACCAAAAATCCCTAAGTGAATTGGTTTCCATTCTCCCGTGTCAATAGCCGATTAATTGGAAATCTGTCGCCTCGCCACGTGTCGCATTGTCATTGGGCCGACGACGCGTCATCGCGAAGGTGTCGCCGCATGATTCGCGGAGATTCTGCGCGTTCGGTTGTGTTTGGTGACTCGGCGCCACGTGGCGTCGTGTGAATAGCTGGAACACGTCACCAAAACGCGTTGGACAAGTAAAATCACGCCACGTGGCGTCCATGTGGCTCGTGAAATCGCACAATAGTAGACCAAAAAACTGGGAGTTTGTGCTGGCACGGATCTCGAGGCTGATCGATGGTGTCTGAAACGAAGAGAAGTTTGATCTCTGGTGACATGGATCTCCTGCTGACGTGTCGACGCGTGGCATCCCGATTGGTGGCGGTAATGAAGAATGCTTGACGTGGCGACACCGATTGGTAGCAGGCCTTGGCACCTCCGCTTGCGACGTGTCATCTTCTGATTGGCTGGAACACCCTGTCTGCTATTCGACCCACCACGCAACGCGTATTTCGAGGCAAATTGTCCGGCATCCGATCACTGCAAGTAAATACTCCATTTTGAGTATTTTTCCGCCACGAATTCAACCGCGCACTCCGTTAACCCTGAAAATAATAAATAAACATAATTAGGCTAGTATTTTGGAGACTTGACAATAAAAATATATAAATAAACTATATATAATATTACATAATTAACGACTCAACAAATACCCCCAAACTTAGGACTTTGCACGTCCCGAGCAAAGGTGTAAATGACAAACACACAAATAAACTAGACTCATAATATAGATATGTACAGACTCGGCTAATCCTATACCCGATTCAGAATTCATGGAGTTCCTTTAGTTTACATAGTTGCCAAGTTAACAAGCCACTTAAGAAATTTCGGAGTTAAGATATGTCAAGAACCACAACCCAAACACAATTAAGATCACACTTTCAAGACAAAGATATGGTCAAGACAAACGCCATCAACTACTCACGGGTTTTCTTGGTCTACAAATTCAAGCATGCAAGTTTACAATTTTACTTAATCTAGCTATAAGCACTCGAGCTAAATCTTTTTATTTGAGGAGTTTCCATACACTTCCGCCTTTATCCACTTTATATGTATACTCTCTATTTTTTTCTTCTCCAATTTTTTTTTTTTTTTTTTCAAATGATACGGTCCCTGCTCCATTTCCTATGGACCGATTTTCTCACTTTTTCCCACCACAAGTTTCCCTGCTCCATTTCCTGTGGAAACTTGTGGGACTCTCTATATTAAGAAAACGCCTGTTAGCCTTTCTCACTTTCACTATAATTAAGCAAATTCCCCAATGTGGGTTAAAGTCTCATCACTTGCACAATTTCAACCGTCTACCCATTTTGGTATCTACCACAAGGCTTAGCCATCATACTAAGTCCCTAATCATGAAATCATAAAAATGTTAAGCTGCGGACTCGAGTGAGTATTTCTCCAAAATTTTTCATAAGTTTCAAGTAAAAAAAAGGCAACCATAATGTACTCATCCACAACCAAAGTCATGAAACAAAGTTTCGGGTGACTCTAAACAATATAATAATAAATACATGCATGAAAGTGTATCAACTCCTATTGAGAAATATGAGTATGGAGGGAAGATAAATGGAAGAAATGAATGAATAAGAGATATCAAACACCATCAATACTTTCCAACAACCACATATCGCCGCATATAATTGAAAAAAAATTTAAACGATCTCACCTGCGGTCTCTCGCAGAGCAATCCATCCTACATAATCCACAAATCCTAAAGTACCCCCAAACTTATTCCGAACCTTGTCCTCAAGGTTCAAAACAAGTCAAGGAATCCATGCAACAAAAAGACAAAGAATAGTGGTGAAAAGAATATGGATATAAGAAGAAGATGATACAAGTGCACACATAACAAAAGTCTCCAAAAACTAGTGAGTGCTCAAATCTCGCATGTCTAGGTGACTAAGGAAACTATGAAATAAAATTATCATAAAAAGAGCACGAACTAATAAGCATAGGAGTTAATTCAAATGATTCCTATCAAATCTTGCGAGCCCGGGTCTTTCAACTACGGGTGAAGTCAACAAGATGATGGAATGAAGTTTAGGGTTTTGGGTCTACTTAAAGACCCGCCACTAATGTGGCGACTTAAGTTGGATATGTCCCAACCAAGTCTCAAAACACCTAAAACTCTAATAATATGTTAATTCCTAAAAAAGAATATGCTCAAATTACTCCAAAAATAATGTAAACCATAGTCAAACCTAGCAAAACTCAAGGGGTGGTCTAGTGCCATCAGTGCTCATCAAACATTCATTACACCTGCAAA
The DNA here is from genome assembly GCA_039657365.1 of Stephania yunnanensis. Taxonomy (NCBI): domain Eukaryota; kingdom Viridiplantae; phylum Streptophyta; class Magnoliopsida; order Ranunculales; family Menispermaceae; genus Stephania; species Stephania yunnanensis. The sequence goes on along the minus strand of CM077585.1, from coordinate 34,200,329 downwards.
ACTCCAAAAGACCAAGTCAGGGATTTATTAAACATAAAAAAATTAAAACTAAATTAAATTGAAATAAATGCAATAAAAACAAAGCGGGTCTGCCTCCCAACGAGCGCCTTTCTTTTAAGTCTTTGGCTAGACTTATTACGATTCATCACGTGATGCCCTCTCCTTTGGAGATGTCAACAATGAATGGCGCATCAACATATTTGGGCAATGCAGCATGCACGCCCTCTTTCAGAATTGGGAGCTCATTCGAGACTTCTAACACAAATGAATCTGTCACATCATGGTCCTCCAACACAAAGGTGTTAGCATTGTAGAAAATCTGCGAACACTCCTTTACTTCCACCCCCGTATAGGGTTTATCAAATATGCATGGGAGGGTGGGTGGTTTCACCAACACCAGAGGTTGGTCTTCCTTGCTCTCTATCTGCGGCTCCTTTGACCGTTTTGAAATGACTCCAATTTCTAACATGACATCATCATCATCATCATTCGGTGCAATGGACATGTTTGGCTCAATAGGAAGGACTTCAAGTCCTTGCGTTGTTTCGCGACAATAGTTCTCCATCGGTGTATCAGCATTCTCCTCAACATTACTCAATGTATCAACATCCACATTCTCCTCTAAGTAAGAAGTTGGTTGTGTATTACACCACTCTTTCTTGTCACGCATATTCTGGAGTGTGGCATTCAATTGAATAAATTGATTTTCCAAGTTTTGCAAGCTTGGAAACTCACGCGAAAATTGTTGAAGCTCTTCGTGAAACCGCTGTTGATCATCTAGTAATTTTTTCATCATACCTTCTAAAGAAGTGCTTTGTTGAGGAATTTGTGGACTTGACATGTGCCCAAAAAAATCGAGTTGCGAAGATGCATAACTAGGACAGTTATAATTCTTATGATAATACGGACAATCGTATATGGAATGAGAATAATCTTCACAATTTCACAAAACTCGACTTGTTGCACAAAAGAATGCGTGTCAGAAAATTGGTGTCCATTATATAACGTACCTACCTCATTCGCATTATAGTAATGTGAGTCTTCGAATCGATCATAAATGTAGGGGTAGGAGGCCATCGTTGGGTTGCTAACGTACATGTTAAGAACAAGGGACTAGATACAAAATAAAAAAAAAAAAAAAATAAAATAAATAAAAATATATAAATAAATTAATAACCAAAGAAAGAAAAAGACCAATCCCCGGCAACGGCGCCAAAAATTGACGCGCGCCGAACGCGTCAATAAAATTAAAAAAACCTAAACCAACTATTTGCGAATAGTGGCAAAGGGTCGATCCCACGAGAGATTGATATTCTTTCTAAGGTTTAAAAAATAACGAAAAGGAAATCGGGTTTTTTGAGAGAATGAATAATTTAATTAATTAACTAATCTAAATATAAACAAAATAATTAAAGCAAGGAGATAAAATTGAAAATAAAATAATTAATAAAAATACCTAGGTCAAGACATACAAGTTCGGTTCGGTAAAAAAGATTGGATTTGGTCGTCGATTTATGTAAAATATGCAAATCAAAATATCTTAGTGTAGCTATAGACCCTGAACGTACGCGGTTCCTCGCTCTTCCTAATTCTCGATAGCCAAGGTACAACGATGACTACTTCCCACCAAACACATAACCACAATTCAAGTGAATTGGGTTTAATGCGTTGAAAACCGCAATGGGCTTTTGAAGGCACTACACCTAGACAACCCCTTCACTAGTGTGTCCACATTTAGCCTGCATCCCTAAGGTATTCAACCCCGAGGTCCCAAAAGGGTCGAATCAATTCTGTAGGGTCAATTGCCACTAGTGTGGTCTTATGTGCAGCACAACTACGGGCTCTTACGACTCACTAACAAATAAATCAAGATTTAAACTAGTGTTTAACCTTAATTGTTAAAACAATACCCAAAAAAATAAAATAATAATGAAAAGACTGAAATTAAAATAAATAAATCTCACAAACTCATTGATATGCGCAATCGAACCTTCCTCGCAGTCTTGCCTAGGCTAGAGGTTTTAGCCTCGCATAGTTGAAGAACACAAATACAACAACAACAACAACAACATAGCCTCAAAATTAACTATATGGATCAAACTTTTCCATTGTGCTCGATTCGGTGCAATTGATGGTGAAAACCATTCAAATCTCTCTTAATTAATGCATCCCATGTTAACTTTGGTCTACCCCTACCTCGAATTTCTACAGGAGTCAAGTTTTCTAGTTGGGGCATTTGTAGGCCGTCTTCGGCCATCGAAGCTCTTCCCTAATCTTTGTATCAATTGACAAAGAAAAATAGAATAGAAAAGAATGGGGGAGAGGAGCCTTCGGCCGAGAGAGAAAAAGCCGAGAGAGGCCGAATATCCCCCTTGAGACGATGCCTCTGTTTCTATTTCTTTCATGCATATCTTTTTCTTTCCATGCATGTCCGTCTCGTATATTATATTATAATATTATAATAGTTTTATTAAAACCAAAACATATGCATCAACGCCATCAATTCATGCTCCACTTGATCTTCATCAATCACCATGACGCCTGTGGGCCCACCAAATTTCCTCGAGATACGCGCTAGCATGACTTTCGGTGTAAAATTTATCCAGGCATATGAATACTCGATTTTGCGTAGTTTTTCACCCCGAATTTAATCGTGCACTCCAATAACCCTGAAAATAATAAATAAATGCAATTAGGCTAGTATTTTGGAGACTTGACACTAAAAATACATAAATAACCTATATATAATATTACATAATTAACTACTCAACAACAATCCAAGCTGTACCTGCATGTCTTGGAGTGTAATAGTGCACTCCCCATAATGCATATGAAATGTATGCGTCTCAGGGCGCCATCTCTCTACAAACACAGTAATCAAAGCCCAAACAAGGCTGAAAAATGCTATCCGAGATATCCCATAAAACCCACTGGAACGAAGATATGGGATCATCCTAGAATATACTACATCGTTCGATCAACGACCCCACGTCTTCGACGTACGCGCATTGTTTCGTACACCTTGAAATGGAAAATGTATTAAAATATGTTTTTGATACAGTATAGGTTTAAATTTGACGTATTGAGGAAAAACATGTTACCTCGCCCCTCCAGGTTCGCGTTGATCTGTGTGTAAATTGGAGTTGCAACAGTGATGGATCTGAAGGTCCTGGATCCATTGCGGTACAACTAAAAAGAAGGTTAGAAAAAGAAAATGAGTATAATAAATCGACTATAAGTAAACATGTACCCAAATAATAAATGAAAACTAACCTCAAGTAAGATAATTAACTAACGTAACCTAATCTAAAATGAATTGACCAAACTATGTGAACCAAACGCAACCTAAAATAAGCTAATAAAAGGTAAACATATCAAAAAAAAAAACCAAAAAAATTATAGATGTGTTCATGAAAGTTTAGTGGATCGCAATGAATTCAAAGTCTAAACTAGGCTACCCAAACTTAAACTACCCAAACTAGGCTACTTTCTGCAACATATCTTGAAACGTGCGCACATATAACTAAACAAACTACATTAAGTAAATACCTCAACTACCTAAACTAGGCTAACCAAACTAATACATAAACTTAAACTAACTTAAACAAAGTAATTAAACTAACTTAAAAAAACTAACCGAATGAACAAACTACATTAACTAAACTAACTTACCTAAATAAACCTAAATACCTCGACTACCTAAACTAAACTAACAAAACTAATACATAAACTTAAACTAACCTAAACAAAATAACTAAACTAACTTAAACAAAGTAACTAAACTAACTTAGACATACCTATGTAACTTAAACAAACTAATACATAAACTTAAACTAACCAAACTAATACATAAACTTAAACTAACCTAAATACCTCAACTACCTAAGTAACATTAACTAACCTAAATACCTAAATTAAACAAACTTACTAAATTAAACAAACATAACTAACTAAACAAACTAAGCTAAAAATAATTTGAATAAACAAACGAACCTCAACAAACTTAACCATCTTAATAAACTAAACAAAGTATTTTAACTAACTAACTAACTAACCTAAAGACCAAATATAAACTAACTTAATTGACCGAACTCACTAAACAAACTAACTAAACTAAACTAAACTAACCAAACTAAATTACCAAACCTTAACTAACCTAAATACCTAAACTAAACAAACTAACTACACTAACCTAACTTAACTAACTAAACAAACTAACAAAACTAAACTAACAAAACTAAACTAACTTAACTAACTAAACAAACTACCTAAAAACGATTAATAAACATACCTAAACCAAATTAGAAATACCACCTCCTCCTTCACCGGGACCTCCATTCTCCTTCGCGAGACGTCTGGTGCCCCCATGCCGCTCCCTAGCTCCCCCACAATAACGCCTCCTCCCCGATCAGGTGTCACGCCTCCATGCTCCCCTGCCGGACCTCCCGCTTTGCTCCTCTCCTCCTCGCTCATTTCCGCTCTCCTCCTCCCTCGCCGCTGCTCGTCCTCCTTCCTCCGTTCCGCGTCTCCTCTCGTTCCCGCGGGCTGGGGTGTGGTCGTCACTCCTTCCCCCGTTCGGTCTCTCTCCACCGAGCTCCTCCCCCACCCCTCCTTATATACACCAACCTCCTTACCTCCTTGGTCACGGGATTACTATCCCGTGATCCCTACCGCCCCTACCCCTGCATCCCTAGCGAAACCGACGCAAAGAATATTCTCTGCGTCGGTTTCGGAAAGGAGATGATGGGGATGCGCTGATAGCGCCTTCTCAAAAGGCGCTATCAGCGCATCCCCTCACGTCCCCAAACCTGTCCACGTGGACAGGTTCCAAATGCAATAGCGCCTTCGGAGAAGGCGCTATTGCATTTGGCACTCCACGTGGACTTGCTAGACTAGGCATGTCCACGTGGACACCAATAGCGCCTTCTCCGAAGGCACTATTGGTTTTTTCAGCCACGTGGCATGCGGCCACGCCACCCGTGCGATGACGTGGACATGACACGTGGATAGCGCTTTTGAAAAGGCGCTATCCACGTGTCCACGTCATCAAATGAATGTACCCATGGTGATAGCGCCTTCTCATTAGGCGTTATTGCCTAGATTGAGAAAAAAAAAACATAGGCCCTCATTTTGGGAAAAAAAAAGTAAAATACGTTTACTTTTGGAAAAAATTCGTGAGGCGGAGTAAACCCATATCTGGGGGAAAGGAATGGTTGTCGTGGACGAGTTTGCCTTTGTGCAAGTGAAGCTGGCTGACATGCACGATACGTTGGATCCGCGTTGTGGCTGGGAGGTCGATTTCATAGGCTACCTCGCCGACCCAACAAAGGACATTGAAGGGTCCATAAAATCTGGAGGAAAGCTTCTGAGACGCGCGAGCGCTGCACGCTGGTTTGCCGATAGGGGTGGAGGCAAAGGTAGACAAGGTCCCCCACGTGAAAAGTCTTCTCCTTTCGTGTCTATATTTCTGTTCCTTCATCCTCTGCAAGGCTCGCCTCAAATGGAGCTTTAAAGTTTGCAAGTTTTTTTTTTTTTTTTTTTTTTTTTTTTTTTTTTTTTTTTAAGGAGGTTCTCTAAGTGGCAGTGGAGGTGGATCCAGGTATGTTGGAGGGGATCGACGGCGGCGTTCGGCCATAGAGGGCCTGAAAAGGGGTGATCCCTTTTGTGGAATGGCGCGTAGTGTTGTACCAAAATTCTGCCAAGTAAAGAAAATAAAATTAACACCGAGGTTCATCACAACAAAGCTGTAAAGTATTCACTAAAGAGTGAATACACTGATCACACAAAGAAGAACAACAAGAACAGCAACCAAAAAAGAGAAAAACGAAATTGTATTCAATAATAAAATGGTTACAATGAATGTCATATTTATAGACATTCTTACAACAACTAACTAACTAACTAATATAACAACCTTACAACAACCTCCTAACTGTCCTAACTAATTTACAACAAACTAACTGAATTAACAAACATTGTTACAACTGATTTAACCATAATCAAACCGCCCCGTCTCTTTCTCAAACTGTCTAAACATTGAGGCTTTATCACCAATAACATGTAGATGAGCTGAACTGTGAGCTCTTACAGCTTTGTCACCAACGACATGATCTTGAGTTGAACTATGAGCTGTAACATCGTGATCTCTAACATGCCCCCTCAAACTGAACCTAGGTGAACAAACTAGATTCAGTTTGGAAGAAAGAAAATGAAACCGAGGAGTAGACGAAACCTTAGTGAACAAATCAGCTGATTGATGATCAGTTGGGATATAACGAAGCTCAAAGACACCAGCTGCAAGTTTTTCCCGTAAGAAATGAACATCAACCTCAATATGTTTAGTCCTAGCATGAAAAATAGGATTCAAAGCCAAAGCCCGAGCACTAGTATTGTCACACCAAAGTAAAGGCTTGGAAGAACAATGAAATCCAAGTTCACTAAGTAGAGATGAAGTCCACTAAATATCAGTAACACCCAAAGCTAGTGCACGATATTCAGCCTCAGTACTGGAACGTGCTACAACTGATTGCTTCTTAGAGTACCAAGTAATAAGATTGCCACCAAGAAGAACACATACTCCACTAGTAGAACGTCGATCATCAACATCACCAGCCCTATCAGAATCAGTGAAAACTTCAAGAGACAAAGAAGATGCAGGACAAAAAACAATGCCAGTTCCAAGAGAAGACTTTAAAAATCGAAGAACACGTTTGACAACTGCCCAATGAAGATCAATAGGTTGTTGTTGAAACTGACTAAGTTTATTAACAATGAAACTTAGATCAGGACGAGTGTAAGTAAGGTACTGCAGAGCACCCAATGTACTCCTATACAATGTAGGATCAGAGAAAGAATGCCACCAAGAAACTAAGTTTAACTCCAACAGAATAAGGAAAAGACATCGGTTTAGAATCCAACAAGTTAGTCTTCTTGAGAAGATCAAGAATGTATTTATGTTGAGACAAGTACAATCCAGTAGAATCTTTATACACTTCAAAACCAAGAAAGTAATCCACATCACCCAATGATTTAAGAGAAAAATTGGAATTCAACCATGTAATCGGTTGCTGAATTAATAATGAATTAGAACCTGTGATGAGAAGATCATCAACATATAATAGAAGCATGAGAATAGAAGAGTCAGTCCTTTGAAAGAAGAAACTAACATCAGCTGAACTATTAGTAAATCCCCAATTCAACAAAGCCGTTTTTAGCTTAGAAAATCATGCTCGAGGAGCCTGCTTGAGACCATACAAAGCTTTGTTCAGTTTACAAACATATTGTGGATATTGTCTGCTAATAAAACCTTCAGGTTAACTCATGAATACCTCTTCAACAAGGTCACCATTAAGAAAAGCATTATTCACATCAATCTGCTTTATAGGCCACTGATACATAACAACAAGAGTAAACATGATACGAAGAGAGGAAGGTTTAATTACAGGAGAAAAAGTATCACCAAAATCCAAACCAGGTATCTGATGAAAACCCTTAGCCACTAGTCTTGCCTTATACCTCTGAATAGCACCAGTAGGAGTAGTTTTAACTCGAAACACCCACTTACAACCAACAATACTCATATCAAATGTTGGAGGAACCAATGTCCAAGTATTGTTGTTGTCCAATGCTTGTAATTCATCAGTCATAGCCGAATACCAATTTGGATCAGCAAAAGCAAACTTAACAGATGTAGGTTCATTTAGAGAATGTACCAGGGCATATGGAGAAGTAACAACCAGTGCTTTGGGTTTATAAACACCAACCTTACTTCTAGTTAGCATAGAATGAGTGTTAACATTAGTTCTGGTAATAGGAAGCTGTGGATCAGTAGGTAATTCAGTAAGTACAGAAGATAATGGAGGATCAGTAGGAACTGAGGAAACAATAGGAGTAGAAGCTGGTGGTAAACTAGAAAGATGAGAAGTAGAAGAGTCCAAAGAAGGATAAATAGAAACAGAATGTTTTGAAGAGGAAGAAATAGGACAATGTTGCATAACAGACAAAGGAAGACTAGAAGAAGAAGAGGAAGATGTATGATTTGACGAAAAAATGCTAGAGTAAGGAAAGTCTTCTTCATTAAACACAACATCTCGTGAGATATAAATCTTGCCATTTGAATGTAAACACTTGTAACCATGATGCCTAGGACTGTAACCAATAAAGACACACTTAGAAGATCGAAAATTGAACTTATGATGAGAATAGGCAGTAAGGTTTGGATAGCAAGCACATCCAAAAGATTTTAAGTAAGAATAATCAGGTAGTTTACAAAAACATACCTCATATGGAGACTTAAAACCAAGAACAACAGATGGTAAACTGTTAATAAGAAAAACAACAGTTATGAATGCCTCTTCCCAAAATGAAAAAGGCAGTGTTGAATGAGCAAGAAGAGTAAGTCCATCTCAACAATATATCTATGTTTTCTTTCAGGGGACACCATTTTGTTGATGTGTGTATGGACAAGAGTAACGATGAATAATACCAAGATGCATTGCAAAATTTCTCAATTGGTTTATATTCAAGGCCCATATCAGATTGAAAATTTTTTAACTTGGAGTTAAGTTGTAATTCAGCCTGTTTAATAAAATGTAGAAAAGCGGCATATGCATCCGATTTTAATTTGAGAGGATAGAACCATGTAAAATGACTAAAGGCATCAACAAAAACTATGTAATACCTTGAACCTTGAGAGGACAACAATGGAGATGGACCCCAAAGATCAGAGTAAACCAACTCCAATGGTTTAGTAGCAGTTATATTGCAAGACTGAAAAGGAAGTTTGTGCATCTTTGCCACTTTACAAGAATTACAAAAAGATATGCAAGATTTATTTATAGTATGATTGAATGAAGATAAGACTTTTTGTAACACTGAACTAGATGGATGTCCTAGTCTAGCATGCCATACATCAGTAGTAACAGAACTCACAAGTGAAGTAGTACAAGAATCGGATGAACAAACAGGTGAAACAGAAGAAACAGAACCAGAGGAAAAGGAACCGGCCTTTGGAAGACAATATAAGCCATTATGGAGCACTCCTTGAAGCAATGTTGTCTTCAAATTCTTGTCCTTAACAGAGAAAGAAGAAGGAGTAAATTCAGTAATGACATTATTATCACGAGTAAGCTTTGAAACACTTATAAGATTCTTGGCTATTTTTGGAACAAGAAGAACATCATTTAGTTGAAGAGAAGGAACTGAATTTGAATGAATCACAGCATTACCGGTATGAGAGATATTTAACAACTCACCATTACTAACAGTAACTAACGGATTACCTTTATATTCAGTTTTATTGTGTAGAGCTGATCCATCAGATGTCATGTGACTAGAAGCTCCACTGTCCATGTACCAGTTTGGATCAACAACATTCTCATGAGTCACCATCATGCCTTGAAAATGATTGATCATTGCTTGAGGTGTTGGTTGTTGATTGATCATTTGTTGGTTGATCATTGCTCGAGCATTCTTAGGCATTTGATAGTGAGACTGTGCAACAGGACGTCTAGTTTGAGCAGAATCCTGGCCTTGAGGACCAAAAAATGATTGATCAAATATGTGATAACATTGAAGAGCCATATGTCCATGTTTATAGCACAACCGACAAAAAACTTTTCCTCTATTTCCAGTCCTTCCTCCACGATTCTTGAAACCACCTCGAAAACCATTGTTAGATCTGTTTTGAAAATGTATAGAACTGCCTTTCATACCTTGTGACTTCTTGTCACTACTGTCAACAAAATTTGCTGAGAAGTTGTTCATATCAATTTGTGAACCTTGATTTAAGTCTTCTATTCTCTGCTCATGCATCATCAACATGTATTGTGCATCTTGTAATGACATATTTGCTTTTTGAGAAGCAACTAACACAACAACAGGATCAAATTCTTGACCAAGACCACTTAATATTGATTGAATCATATCAGATTCAGTAATCACTTGATTTATTGACCTTAATTCAGCAACTATTGTTTTAACTTTGAGAACAAACTCTGAAATTGAAGATGAACCTTTCTTGATATTGTTCATCTTCTTTTTGAGTTGAAGAACTCGTGCCATTGATGACTGAGCAAACAAACTTTCCAATGTTTTCCAAATCTCAAAAGAGGACTCACATTCTATGACATGTCCAATGACATATTTGCTTATGTTTGAAAACAACCAAACCATAAGCAAATTGTCACACCTACTTAGAACTTCATTAGTTATAGATGAGTCTGTTGTAACTGATGCTCTTTTGTTTTCAATGAAAAACTCCAATCCTAGAGCTCTAATGGCAGCTTTAACTTGCATTTTCCAATAGATATAGTTACCTTCATCAAGCTTCGTCGGTAAGTTGAAATTGAGAGATTTGGCTATGGCAGTAACATCAGCAAAAATGCTCAGACTGCCAGAGTCTCCTTCATATGAGCTTCCTTCCGCCATTGTAGGTCGATCCAGCTCTGATACCATGTAAAGTATTCACTAAAGAGTGAATACACCGATCACACAAAGAAGAACAACAAGAACAGCAACCAAAAGAGAGAAAAAACGAAATTGTATTCAATAATAAAATGGTTACAATGAAAGTCATATTTATAGAAATTCTTACAACAACTAACTAACTAATATAACAACCTTACAACAACCTCCTAACTGTCCTAACTAATTTACAACAAACTAACTGAATTAACAAACATTGTTACAACTGATTTAACCATAATCAAACTGCCCTGTCTCTTTCTCAAACTGTCTAAACATTGAGGCTTTATCACCAACAACATGTAGATGAGCTGAACTGTGAGCTCTAACAGCTTTGTCACCAACGACATGATCTTGAGTTGAACTGTGAGCTGTAACACTGTGATCTCTAACAAAAGCAACGGAGGTCCGAGGTTAGGTCTCGTGGCAGCGGTTGAGAAACTCAGTCTGTCCATCAGTTTGCAGGTGATACGAGCTTCTGTAACGGAGAGAGTTGCCAAGATGGCCGAACAGTTCGTGCCAAAAATGGCTCGTAAAGATCTTGTACCTATCACTGACGATTAAGCTCGGTATGTCATGCATGGAGGCAGAAAATTTCAAGGGTGAAGATTCGGGCGAGGTCTGCGGCAGAGAAATGCGTTGGCAGAGCAATGAAATGTCCAAACTTAGTAAGTCTGTCCACAACCACCCATATTACTATTTTGCCTTGTGATTGGGGGAGATTAGTGATGAAATCCATGGATATATCCTCCCAGACTTGATCGGGGATGGGTATGGGTTGGAGGGAGCCATAAGGGTGCCATGTTGAGTACTTGTTCCTCAGACAAATACAACATTTGCTAATGAAGTTCTGGACGTCGTGCAGTAACTTTGGCCAGTACAAGGATGCGGCAATTCTGCAGGCCGTGGCCTTGACGCCGGAGTGACCAGCTAAGAGGGAGCAATGGTACTCCGTTAGCAAGAGTTGGCGAAAATCAGCCAGAGGCGAGACGAAGATGCGGTCTTTATAGAAGAGTAAACCATGTTTTAAAGAAAAGCAAAGTTGCATTTTTGGGTTAGTATTCAATTTGTTTATGAGGGCTTCACCTGCTGGATCATTCCTGTAAAAGGTGCGGAGGCGGTCCGAGAAGGGAGCAGTGACAATTGACAGATCTAGAAACTGAATAGCTGGAGGTGTACAAAATTTCATAGTCGAAGCCTAGCAACTTGGTGAGCCATTTTTGCTATTCAGGTGTCTGAATTATTTATGTGCAAAGATTGCATAGGCTTTTCCGATCTGTAAATATCTTGAATTTGCTCCAAACAGGTACTGTCTCCATTTACGCACGGCCTCAGTGATGGCAAACATTTCCCGTGCATAGGCGAAGGAGGCTTAGATCCTTGGGCAGAGCTTCTTGCTGAAGAAGGCAATGAGGTGGTGATTTTGGAAGAGGACGACCCCCACAGCGGTAGCCGAGGTGTCGGCGGTGACTTTGAAGGGCACAGAGAAGTCGGAAAGCTGAAGGGGTAATTGTAATATAGCTTGTTTCAATGTATTGAATGATGTAATAGCTATGTCCGTTCAGTAGAATACATCACCCTCAAAAGGTCAGTGAGTGGGGAGGCTATCTTCGCATAATATGTCGCCCGATTATTATGCGACGATCCATGAAACGATGATAGCACCCTGTGAGGCCTAAAAATCTACATAGCTCGGTGAGCTTAGGAGGGTCTGGCCAAAGCTTGGATAGCCTCCAACTTAGATGGATCAACAGCCACGCCTCAAGCAGGCACCACGTGACCAAAAAAGTTGACCTCAGAGACCCAAATGAGCACTTAAGAGAATTTTGCATAGAATTTTGTGACGACTATTTCTCAAATTAGCCACTGCTAGACTTAATGTAGGCTTAATTTTGTCATTAAATCTTAATCTCGCCATGCTAGGTAACACTGCAAGACTTAATGAAATAGCCAACTTTTTTTCAAACCATTCTATTTACGTGTCAGTTTTTTAAATAAGTATTTTCTTATGTCGATTAATAAATTAGAGTTAATTAAAATTTTAAGAATTTAAAATTATTCAGCGAAAGTTTTAATAAATTAGCACAGGTTTTTAACAACACTTAAGAATTTTTGGAAAATCAAGAAATAAAGATCATATATATATATAAATGAAAAGACGATAATATATATCAATGTGTATCAATGCATATCTAGTCAGGGAAAACTAAAAACTTACAAAATAATTTTTGGAAAATCAGGAAAAAAAAGATCATATACTATTTTTTAACCCATAATATATAAAATCCCATAATATATGAAAGATAGTATGAAAGTCATACGATAAAACTAAAAACTTACAAAATAAAGCGAAGCAACATTGTTTGTTCAAAGGTATTCGTTGATCTTCTCTTTGCTCGGTTTATTACTTGATGGATCGGCACCCACCGTCGTAAAAAAGACGATGAGTGCATGAAAGGAAAAACAACATCGACATTTGTTCACATTTTGAAATATACAAGTATCTAAAAACATAATGGTAGTAACTATGTTGAAAAATAATCATGTCATAAGATACTTCAATTAACGTTTCATTTGGCTAAGTAGTAATAATCGACGATCAGTCGGTCATGAGTCTCATCACTAATGCCTTTTCCATTATATAAAGATGGAGTGGAGCTCTACATTTCTGTTGAAGGTCGGAGCTGAGCTGTACGCTTCTATAGTTTTTCGAAAGTTTACATGCTTCCCAACAACCTCGGGTCTTATACCTCGTGTGTTTTGCAAGATAGTAGTGGGATTTCGACAACCCCGAAAGTCTAGTGACTCTGTGTGCTGCACACATCTCTATTATATGATGGTTTAATATATAATAAAACTACTTTTATACTCAAGAAATGACATGGTTTGAGAATCCAACTAAAGTAATTGCATATCAAATGTACAAAGGAATCTATATTTAAACAATAATCAAACACTTACTTAATAGTATGCTATTTTATTTAACTAAGTGCCTCTAGAATAAAAACAAATGACATAGAACTTGATTTATAGTTAATGAAATTATTTAACCAATAATTAATACCATAATATCAAACTCGTGAAATGAAAGAGAAAACAATTTTAGGTATATAGAATAAGCAAATCAGTCCAAATGACTAGAAATGAATAAAAGACATGAATGAAATGTAAATAAATATCTCAATCAGTATACTTACAATCTACGCAAATTTTCTACCTATTTTGGCCTCTCGACATTTCAAAACTCATATCTAAACCCCCGAGACTTTTCTATAGGTTCTTGATATCATTTGAAATGTTTTTAGTGTGTTTAGATCTTTGATTAAGGTATTAGACTTGATTAGAATGTTTGACTTGAAATTAGGAAATTTAAATTTTTTCTACAATAGCACTTAGCGCGTTGGGTAGCCTTTTTAGCGTGCTAATGACCTCATTAACGCACTGCCAAATTCCTCCAGTGCCCTATACAAAGTTAGCGTGATAGCTGATTACTCTTAGTGCACTATGTGCTGGAAAATCCAAAATTCTGCACTTTGAGTTCTAAGTTTTCTCCACACATGGCTATTCCAACACCTTAGGGATCTTTTTCCTAACTTACCAAAGATCCAAAATAGCATTTAACATCATAATTCATGAATTCATCAAATTCAATTAAACTAATAGTGTATGCTTGATTTACCAAATTGATTAACATCTTTAATTTGATCAATTAACTCCTAAATCAACAATATTTTTCCAACAAAACTTGTTGATCTCTCTGAATTCGTCTTCTCTGAATTCTTCCATGTGCTCCTAAATCAATTGAAATGAATTGCATGGGTTGATCTTAAGCTTTATATATGTAATCGATAAGGTTGATTAATGGTCATTGATTTTTATGTACAAACGTATCTCTAGACTAATCTAATGATTTACAACTTGACATGTGTCCCCTAACTCTCCATTATCTCAATCTAACACAAAATGAAACTCATTTTGTCTCTTGATGTATCATCACTTATCTTGAGAATCATCAAATGGTAATTGTTTTATAATGTTAGCTTAGGTTACATTTAATATAAAGCCAACCTTAGCCACATTAATACTATTATTTAAGTTACACTAAACTTAAACTAATTTAACACATCACTATTTACCTTGGTCCCGCGTTGGCTCGTATCTCGATGCATATCTCCAGACACGTCTCAACACCTTTATACAAGTAGGAGTGACTTAGTAGTCTATATATATACAATACACTAAGCGAACATCACAACAAATCTAACTTATTCCTCGACCACATTATCTTGGTCAATGCATGTATCTCAATGCCGATCTAACATCACAGGTCACTTATCCTGATTAGAAATTTGATACGTAAAAAAAACTTGTGGGTATTGAGCAACTATAGGACGTGCCTGAGATGGTTGAGGTGCAATACCGAATCAGAACTATAAATTAATATATCATCAAAGAATACTAGCACAAATTTGCGCAAGTAGGGTCGAAAGAGATCATTCATGGCTGCTTGAAATGTAGCATTAGTTAGCTTAAATAACATTACGTGAAATTCATAGTGCCCATCCCCAAAGGTAGTTTTAAAAGTGTTGGAGGGTGCGACCTTTATCTGAAAGTAGCTCGAATGGAAATCAATTTTAGAGGAAGGCATGACAAGTGACAATGGAGTTAGTGTGTTGGAGTCGACGTATTTGGGATAGGGATGATGGGAGCCGTAGATTATGATCCCAATAGAGAGTGATGAGTAATAGTTAATGGTAAAATTTGATTTGTGGGGAGTTGTAGTCGTAGAGAAATTGGCTAATAGATTGCATCCATTGAACTCCGAGAACAACATCGGCTCAATGGATGGGAAATATGTAACATGGAACTTCGAATTTGTGGAATTGAATTGTAATGGGCACTGCTTGACAAAGGCCTGTACAAGGGATTGTGACGTCATTGCCGACAAATACATGGAAATGGGGTTATTAGCGTGATAGGTAGATTAAGGAATTGGGCGGTCGGGGTTGGAGAATATTGTGAGAGCTCCTCAAATCTACCCAGATTGAAACAGAAGTACCCTGGATGGTTCCATGGAAGCGTTTGGTTTAGGAGGGTGGTTGGGGACAAATGAAAGTGAAAGGAATTTGGGTTCGTAGCAGGGGGTGTGGGAAGTAGGGGTGGGTTAGGTGTTGGGGTTTTCGATGTGGGGTTTGGGTCGGTGTCTTGGTCAGGCTCATTCGGGAGTAATAGAAGGAACTGTTTAGATTTACACTTATGCCCCGCAAAAAACTTCTCAACACAATTAAAGCACAAACCTCGAGCCTTTCAGTCTTGCATTTTCGCTTGAGAGAATCGCCGAAAAGTCGGGGAGTTACTTGTCTGAGAGGATTGGGTGGGAGTCGGGGATGAGTTTATCGATTTCGGCCCTCCGCTTTGTTTGGGAGTAAAGGGACTCTTCATATATATAAATTTTTCATCTAAGAGTTTAGCCAGGTCATGAGCTTCCGTAAGGGTTTTGGGTTTTAGATAAGCTAACTCTCGTTGATATTTTGGTTTCAAGTATGATATGATGGACGTCATAGCGAACTTTGGAGGTAACCCCTTTACACTACAAAAAAACAGCAAATCAGAAACGAAAATTTCCGTCTCTGATTTGTTAAAATTCCGTCTCTAATTGCAGTCAGAAACGGAACAGAGACGGAATTAATTCCGTCTCTAAAAACGTCGTCGTTGATTCAATCAGAAACGGAAATGCGATTCCGTTTCTGATTTAGAGACGGATCAGAAACGGAATAAATTCCGTTTCTGATCAGAAACGGAATTTATTCCGTCTCTAATTCCGTTTCTGATTAGAGACGAAATAAATTCCGTTTCTGATTAGAGACGGAATAAATTCCGTTTCTGATTATTTCCGTCTCTGATCCGTTGCTAATCAGAGACGGATCAGAGACGAAATTTGATCCGTTTCTGATTTATGTATCTACATAAACGAAAATTAGAGACGGAAATAGCAACGGAATCCAAAGATTCCGTTGCTATTTCCGTCTCTAATTTTCATTTTTGTTTAGTTTTTAAAGTCTTACATATATAGGTCTCAATCCAAGCACATTTAACTTGCCAATATATAATAAAAATCATCGCCGCACCCCCTCCAACAACTCCTTGGGGTGCTAACATCCCCCAAAAAACAAAATTTGACATTCATACATCGACAATATATATCAACAAATATTCAATTGAGAGAACAAAAATGTAAAAATCAAAAATTGAAAAAGATATATATCCAAAAAAATTGTATAGTATTACAAATGCTCCAAATTTCTAAGTATTCACAAAACCACCAATCCTATTGTTCAACAACCACAAAAAAAAAAAACTTACAATCCTATAAATATGCACAAAAAGAATTATCAATCGAAAAGTCTTGAGATGTTCTTCAACACCACCGCACATCCAAGGGACATTTGAAACAACTTAATAATTGAATAGTTGAACTTAAATTTTTCAGGGACATAAGCATCATAGGAGATAGAGCTAAGGTAGAAGAGCAATGACTCACATCGAACTTATAGTGACGATCCCTGCACTCGACCATCAAAGTCTACAAACAAGCAAAAAGATTAACATTAATTCATTTGAGATTTAAGAATTCACAAACGATGATAAACACTTGCATATACCGATTTAAGTAAATTAAATTCTTACCAATCCAAAGATAGGAGGAAGATAGCAATGTTTGTCATTTTCACTTTTATCTTCATTTTCTAAAAACATATAAGAAAACAAAAATATGTTACCTCATAGATAGACCAAAAAACTCATAAGACTATTTTCAATCAATCCACTTTCACAAGCTACAAAATTTATCATAAGCTCACTCATCTCATTTCAAACTGAGCTTTTTAAACTTTCAAGAACCAAACAATAAACCTGTTTAATCCATTTCATAAAGATCGATTTACATTGGCTTTCAGCCTATTGCAACCCACCCCTTATTTTCCAAGCGTGACGGTGACTCCTTTACCTTTATCTAGAGCACACAATATTCTACATAGGTTGAGTTTGACAATATCAACTTGATGAGGAACTAGGATACCTTTTAAGTTGTGAAGTATGAACTTAATGAGTATCAAACTATTGATCACACCAAAAAAAAATGATATGGACTTGTTATTGCCTAAATTTAAAGAAGACATATCCTTATTCAAACAACAATGCAAATTATAGATCATATTCAAGTAAAATTTATGCATTATACCACTTAATCGAATATTTCAATCAAAAAATGAATGAACCAAAACCAATTTTAAATATGTTTTTCATGGATTCTTAAAGTAGTATTTACTGAGTTTATTTAAAAAATATTAAAATTTGATCTTTGGTTAAGGGGTAGATGAACAAACCAAAGACCAATTTTAAATATTTTTCATTGATTCTCAAAGTAGTATCTTATGAATTTTTTAAGAGACTAAAAGTAATCTTTGGTTAATGGGTAGAATTGCTTAACTACTTCTTTCTCTTAAATATTTAACCAATGTTTTGCCCATCTCTATCTTTGGTTTATGGCTTATGTTTTAAGTCAAAATGCTCTATTTCAACAATACAAAGAGCAGAGTCATTAGACAACTCTATTAAGCATGGAACTGTTAACTAAACTAAACATTTGTGAATTTACACATTTAATAAGGTCATGTGGAAAAATTACAAGCCATTTTGGGAAGAACAAACTTACCTCGACTTTTAGCATTTCCTTCTCAATCACTTGTCTAAGCCTATCAGTTTCCTACAAAGTTCCAAAAAGAATACATTGTAAGCAAGTAGCAAATTTCTAATAAAATTCTAATAAATTGTTTGGCACATTGAAATGAAACTATAAAAGATAAAATCCGAATAAATAGTTTCTAATTACTACTCATTAGCTAATTATGTCATAAATCTATGAAGTCCGCCATCACAAAACCTTGACAATTTTGATTCTTCATTTGGTTGGTCATAATATCGAATAGAACACTTCAAGTCAACCTTCAGTAACATAGCAACAAAAAGCCAGTTTCTCATATTAAAAGCCTATTTTTCGCTCTAAAAATAAGAATAGTTCCAGATTAAAACATTTAAGACGTTAAAAACAAGACTAAACATAGAGAAACTAAGATGATTCAACAGATTAAAACAAAGAGTATCAAGTGTGTAATATTCACTAGCATGCCATTTCCGAGTGGGCATATAATTAACAAAAGAGATCAGGTTTATTTCAGGATAAGAAAATGAAACCAGCTTTGCCAAGCACACAAAAGAGTGTGCCTTTGACATAAATTATATATCAATTACCAAAGACACACAACACATGTCTGCTTCAAAATTAGCATTTAGTTGCTAAACTTTTCCAATTGGGGCAAGTTGAAACACTAACAAAAATATAGGCCACAGAATCAAGGTATTTTCTAACTTGAATGTAACTGAAATAGGAAATTTCAGCAGCCTTTAGTTCCATATTTGCAAACCACATCCATAAACAAAATAAAACAATTGGAAACTATAAAACAACCCGATTTCTGTGTTGTTGTTGTTGTTGTTGTTGTTGTTGTTGTTGTTGTTGTTGTTGTTGTTGTTGTTGTGTACTTATTTTAAATTGCACAACTGGTGTCGACAAGAAAAAAAAAATCAAGAATGGAAACATAGCAAGGAAACATGAAGTTACCAATATCGTTGATCAAGGAGACGGGTGACTTGAAGAAGATCACGGAGCATCAACGATGGAGAGATGGCAGATGCGAGGGCTCCGGCGTCGGCAAGGACAAATGCGCGCGTTGACGGAGGCGAGAGGGGACGCGAGGTTAGGGCTCGGCGAAGAAGAGAGAGCAGAGAGAACGCACGCAAAGAGCGGTGACCGGAGAGAGAAGGGAGAGCCGTGACCGACTAAGAGACGGAGAGACGACGAGAGAGAGAGACGGAGAGACGAGACGATCGACGGATCGAAGAGCGAGACGGCACGGAGAGACCACGAGAGAGAGACGAGAGACGAGACGATTTGGGATTTAGGGCTTTTGGTTTGTGTGTGTGTGTGTGTGTATGGGGGGAGGGGGTTGGGAATCATCTCGAGATGTGATGCACAAATCCCAAGATTTGATGAACGGTCATAAAAAATGAAATTTTTGGTGGGAATGTTGGCGCCATTTTTTAGAGACGGAATTAAATTCCGTCTCTATTTCCGTCTCTATTTCCGTCTCTGATCCGTCTCAATTCCGTCTCTGATCCGTCTCAATTCCGTCTCTGAATGTTTCCGTCTCAATTCCGTCGCTAACTTTTTAATTTAGAAACGGAACTTATTCCGTTTCTAATTCCGTTTCTGATTTAGAAACGGAACTTATTTCCGTTTCTAATTCCGTTTCTGATTTGCTTTTGTTTTTGTAGTGTTTACCTGATTGTTGTGTTTTTCAAATGTTGACTAGTACTTTGTAAGAGTACTTGTGTGGCGCATTTGGAAAAGGGCCACCAGATGGCTTTCATAAAAAGGATGGCCCGAAACGGGTTTTCAAGCTTTGGTGAAATCATTCCAAGACCCCAACTTGTTGTTATACATCCATTGGAACCTACTGAGAGCATCGTCCTGCATAAAAAACGCTGCCATGGGAAAGTGTTGATCCACTGTAATGTTGTAATAGGTAAAGTAGTCCACTGCACGAAAATCCAGTCTAGATAGTTGGTGCCATCGAAATGGGCTAGTAAGACCTTAGGGGGTTTACGTCTCATGGGGTAAGTGGGTTGACGAGGATATTAATGATTTGTGGGTTGAAAGTAGTAGGGTTGAGCGGCGGACGAGGTGTGTTTGATTAGGCTACATGCGATATTGGGGAATTAGATGATCCCTGGGCAACAACAGAAGGTGTTGGTCTCGTCGCTAATTGAGTACAAAACTCAGTTAAGGTTGCATCGTTTCTAGACTGTCGAACTTCCATAACGTCGAAACGCTTGTCGAACTTTGTGTCTATCAACACTAGACGTTCGGTGAGGGCAACCAAGCTTCCTCCACCACAGTGGGTGTCCAGGTGCAAGTTTATGAGGCATAATCAGCAATGAGGAGCACCAAAATGTTAGGAGCTTTCTTAGGAACATAAAGGAAAGGAAAAAAAAAGAAAGAAAAAAAAAAGCAAATTTTCTTCCTAGTTTCTCATTCTGGATAAGAGGTTTAAATACAAACAAACCCTAATTGGGAGTACTAGTGTTTACACGACGCGTGTCTTAATAGTTTGTCGAGCCCACGATTAAGAGTAGTCTCTCATCCAAATGGGCTTTTGTGTCTTGCGCTTGGGCCGAGTATTAATTGAGGGCTGGGCCGTGTTAGAGGTATTTGGGCCCAATGAATTAGTGTTAGTCTTTGGCCCATGACAAAAGTAAGAGTGAATGCCAACAAAATGAGGTAAATTTTGAAGCCAAAAACTCAAAAATCTCTCCTCATTAACATTCCGCCTTGTGCCTCACCTCCTCTACTCTCTTACCTCGTTAAGTTCAAATTTATGAAGTTATTCTCTTTGGTTCTAATGATTTAAAAAAATTACCAATTATTACTTTGGGATAGTGTAAATGTATATTAATTTTGTATACCCAAAAATAGACATACATAATTAAGGATGGAGCGGTATACCCAAAAAAAGAAAAAAAAAAAAAAGCCAACCTAAGATTGCCGGTTGGCTACCCCGAGGCCAAGGACGATGTTTGGCCACAAAGATCGAACAACAGCCATAGAATTGTTCACAATGTCCAAACGTTTGGCCAACCTAACCCATCATACAGTTTATACTCACAAGTTCAGCCCATGTGGCCGAACAAAAACAAAATATTTATTTTTTATTTTTATATTCGTGATGCCCAAACAAGCCTAACAAGCATGACTATTCTTATGAAGCCCTGATGCAATCAACATGAGCGTACTTCAATAAACCAAACAATCTTATCACACCGAAAAATCAAAATCGAAATCATACATTTAACTCACGCAATCCTTCCTTCGCCCCTACCGCTGTGACAACCCAATCGGATTAAAAAATATTTTATTTTTGGAGGTGGACTTAAAAGGTGATGTTTCAGTACGCATGCATGCAGTCCAGTCATAGTAAACTACAGTGACTTATTCTTGTGAGACTCCATTTAAGATGCGGGATGAGTTGGTACAAACTGAGAGTAGTTTCGGTTCTTTGTTTTTGTGTTTTAATATACATACATCTACAGATCACCTCTGAAGAATGGAGGGCTAAGGAATGAACTCGAGAATGTGCCTCCACTGTTGGGGAAGAGCGTGAGGAAACAAATGAGACCAAGGACAATGCCCCATGCATATCTGTCTTCTCCCAATGGAGTGATTTCATCTTTAGCAGGGATTTCCTCACCCCCTCGAAAGAAAGTTGCAAACAGTCCCCATGCTAAGCAGAGGACGCTGCCACTCAGGCTTCCAATGCCCAGTAGTAATGATGTTCCAAATGACAGCAGTGTTGCAACATCCCTTCCAAACATAGCTTGCGCTATGCGGCCTCCCTCAAGTCTTCCACAGGGCAACATATTTAAAGAAGTCACCACCATTCCTGCGCGGATACGTGAGATTAATAGAGAGAAAATAAACTGTGTGATAAAATTACTTGGCAATGTGTATAAGATCTAGTTTGTAGCAATTACTACTGTCCACATGTGTAATTGAAATTAAATTGTTTGGTATTGATATTTCACAAGTTGCCGGGATGTCTCTCTAACCAGGGCCTTTAAAATGGTTTAAATAGAATGCCAAAAAGTGCATACCTAAAAGTCCGGCAAAAGCAAGCGGATTGCAAGGCACTCCCATCCCTTCAACTGCATATGGTAATACATTACCAAGATCGTCAGTGTACGGTCCAATGACAAATTGAATGAATGAAAGCAAGGGGTTGTTATAGAAGAATTGAGGCCTAATATACCTGCAAAAATGTAAAATCACAAGTTATTATGAAAGAAGTAAGAGAACCCTCTAGTAAAGTGACAAAGATAGCATTGTACTAATAGTTTCTAACACTCAGGAGGATCACATACAAAGCGTTGTCACCGCCATTGAAGCCTCCATCAACCACAAAAGCTGAGACGGCAAGCAGCAGTGACGTCAAATATGCACTAGCAGTGCGTGCCACGGGAATGTCAAAAAGTGCCTTTTTATTTGGCAGTAGAGACTCGTAATTGTTAACAACTCCCAAGCATCCAGTCCAATTAGACGGAATAAGGAAAGATGGACTGAGCTTTACACCATATCGAGCTGCTGTTATCCTTGTGGCAATCTGCAAGGTGAGAATTGGCCCTTTTATAGTATTCAAACTCCATCGAATTTTCAGCTCCATGCTATCTCAAATGCGGTTTAGGTGTTGAAGTTGATCATAGAATATACTAGAAAGACAGAATCATATATGATTAACTCAAGCGCAATACATTATGGAACGATGACAACACATCCTCAATTGCAAATTAGTTAGTCACCTGCATGGATCCATCAAACTCTTAATGCACTTGATGGCATGCTGTCAAAATCATTTAAATCCTTCTTAATCAATCATTCCCAAGATATTTTTACAAATACCCCAATGCCGAGTTTCTCCAATTTCTACTTTGTCGAGTTTTTAAATCGAGGCATTTGTAAGTTTTCTTAACATAATACATTATGGAACACAAAAATTTTGTAGCAATCAAACACACTAGAAATAACTTCTATGTGTTATCTAAGATAGCTATAATCCAGTATATTAGCTCTATGAATACATCGTATATAATATAACAAAATAAATCTTTCAAAATTTTAATTATGAAGAGCCAGTGACCAGAGTGGTGAATTTCGTGGTTCAAACATAGAACGCAATGGAAATATACCTCAGAAACTCCTAAAATGGAAAGGAAACCACCAAAGAGTGGCACAACATCCGCTAGGTAGTCATCAATTGTGGCATCAGGTTTAAGGAAGAAGCCACTCATCAGAGCTATAGTACCAAAAGTTGCGACGCAGAGGACTATTGCACTCACGTAGCCCAAAGGAGTACTCAGCTTTGTTGATTCGAATTGGAGATCCATCTCCGCCTTAGGTTGCACCATGCATACCTGAAAGTCGACAGTGATCATTAATCAAATAGATGCCAAAAGGACAAATAATAATCATAAAAAAGAGAAAATTATGTTCATCAAACGTTGCCACAATGGTTGCTGAAATGAAACTAACATATATAAGTTGAAAGTAATATATGACTCTAGGTGATTCCAAGACATTACAATTGCTTTTTAAACTGAATGATGTACTGTTTACAAATAGGACAAGTAGGTTGTTTTCTCATCTTTGTTACCTGCTTGGTTATGTCATTATTTTTCTCCTCCATGAACCACAACACAACCTCCCTTCCTTCAGCTTCAGAGAGCTTTTTCTCCAATTTAGGCATCACTTCTTCAATGGGCTTCCTCAAATTCCCAATAAAGATCCCTCCATCTCCGAATCTTCGAATATCCGTCGCGAAAAATGTATCAAACCCAAAACAATTCTTCAACTGCAATACCAAAATTAAGTGCATAAGAAAAAAAAAATTAAGAGATGAAACAAGACCACTGTTTATTTAAAACATATGGAACAAGGAATCATACCTTGTTAAGATCTAGAGCTTTAAACTTTTCCTCTGCTTTCTCCAACCACTCCTTCTCCTTCGTCAAGTTCTCGCGAACAACTCTCTTGAAAAACCCAACAACAGGGTTACTTCTAGACTCTCTGTCGAGCTCCTTGAGCTTCCGATCAGCCCTTTTCCTCTCCAACTTTATAGCCGCTTCAATCGACGGATTCCCCATGAATTTCTTGAACTCCTCATCCGATTTCCAGTCTAGTTCCTGCTGTTCACTCTCCTCATCTTCAACTGAAAATTCATCCCTTTTCGGCCTCTCCACAACTGAAGCCACAGAGGAGGAGGACAACTTAGAGGGCTCTGAGCTCTCTTGTTCGTCTTGGGCGGAGAATCGAACCCCTGTTCTTGATTTGAGGGAAATGGAGAAGAAGGAAAGATTGGGTTGGGGTCCAAATGGGTGTTGGTGTTGGTGTTTGGTGAGATGGGTGGGATTTTTTTTTTGGATGAAAAGATGGGTGTGATTGAACGATGGGTTCTTGTTGAGAGAGTAGAGTGAAGAAGTGAAGGACAGAGTCGCCATTGAAGAAGAAGGTTTGGGTAGTGGAGAAGTGGTTTAATCGTTGAAGAAGACATGGTGTATGTGGGAGGGGTGGAGAAATAAAGTGCAGGATCGAGAAGGGGAGTGATGCGTCTAGAATGTTGGAGTAGTGATTTGGAGGAATGTGCAGGGTGGGGTGAGGCCCCAGTGATTTGGAGGAGGTGAATTTGTGGTGGCCAAGTTTCAGTCCATTCTTTCAGGGGCTTGCTAAACAAACACCTACCATTACTCGCACCAATTTTGACGTGCATATTTACATTTTGTTGATTTTGTGTAAAATATTTTGCCTACCCCTATTTTAACACACACACTACACATGGAACACCACTTTCAACTATATATACCATCTTCAATAAAAAACATCATCTTGATCAGACACTCAAGTTTGATAATAACATCAAAAAAAAAGTTTTGAGCAAAAAGATCAAGTACATTGCGTTCACGATGTGTTGATCATGTTTTTAGTTACTCTTTTCAATGGTGTACATCACAACTATCTTATTTTGGATTCATTAATGATCTCTTTAATATTTTGTTTAGGGCATCTTGATGTTTATGATTTTTATGTAACATGGAGTCAAAATCGAGTGTTTGGAGCAAATGTCGACTAAACGATGTAAGTTTTCAAGCAAAAAACGGTACTCCAATTACCTAATTCTCGGGGTCGTGTTTGGCCCCGTGGCCGAGCATGAGTAATATGTTCGGTTTAGCAATGTCGAAAATGAAGCCTATGTTTAGTGTCTGTAGCGTCGGCTAGATGTTCGGTAATAATGACCGAATACGATCTTAATAATTGTTCGTATACCCGATATGTTTGGCAACCCAAATCGAACATAAGGATTATGTTCAACCACCCAAACCGAACGTATGGATTATGTTCAACTTGCATGACCGAACATATGGATTATGTTCGGCTTGCATGACCAAACATTGTGCTTGTATGCGATCAACTTCACCGTATAGTAATAGAGCAATTGAAATTTTATGAAACAAATTTTTGTTGTGTCTTTTCAGGGTACATATACATGCATTCCCATCAAAGTAGACTATAGTGGAGTGTTCACTCATGAAAATTCATTCGAGATGAGGGATGAGCTAGTACATTGGGCTCAAAATGTAGGAAAAGAAAATGGATTTGCTTTTGTTATCAAGCATTCTAATAAAAGTGGTAATAGGTTTTTCCTTGCATGTGAGATATCTGAGAAATATAGAGTCTTAAGCTCCAAAAAGGATTGGTTGTCGAGGTGTTTACTTCATTGCTGCGAAATGGGATGAATGGCAAGAAGAGGAAATATAGATCACATACAAGCATACGGAACTGAGAAAACCCATTTCTATTAACCTAGAAAAACCCCAATGATGATATGTGGATCCTTACCATTTGATGTGGCACACATAATCATGACGCCGCCAAATACATGGAAGGTCATTCAATTGCAAGGAGGCTACAAGAGGATGAGATTGATTCATGAATATGATGTCAAAAGGACATGTGAAGCCTCGTGAGATTTTGGCGGCGCTTAAATTTCTCAATAAAGACAATTATTTAACTAGGAAGCATATCTACAACGAATGCCAGAGACATAAAAGGAAAGATTCCGGGGGATGTCACAAATGCAACACTTATTAAATTTGTTAAATGATGCAAAATATGTTGAGGGACATAGAGTCTTTACGGGTTTAAACGTACTTCATGATATTTTTTTGGGCTTATCTCGTTTCTATTGATTTGTTAAGTCTTTTCCCCGTATACTTCTCATGGACTGTACTTATAAGACGAATAGGTACAAATACCTTATCCTTCAAATCATTGGTCTAACCAATGCAAATTTTATTTTTCCGTTGCATTTGGCTACATGTCGATTGAGAAGAATATAACTTCACGCGGATACTTTAGAAATTGAAAGACTTACTTGATGGTTGGTTGTTGCCTAGTGTAATTTTTACTGATCAGGATATACCTTTGATGAATGTTATTTCCAAGGTTTTTCATTCTACAAAAAGTTCATTATGAGCATGGCACATCAATAATAATGTATTTACAAACATTAGAGACAAGTTTTCTAAGCAAGAGCACTTTGAAGTCTTTTTGCGCAAATGGAGTGACTAATGTAAATCATCCACCGAGTTCGCATACTACAGGTGTCTCACTGAGTTTGAGTTTGAGTACACTTCATTGTCAGATGCCCTAGTGTACTTGAGGACTATTTGGTTGAATTCGCACAAGGAACAGTTCGTTACTGCTTGGAAAAACAACATATTACACTTCGATAACACCACCACAAACAGGGTAGAGAATGCTCACTCAAGAAAATAAAGTCCTATTCGGGAACTAGTCATGGGAATTTTATGAATTGTTGAAGAAAATAAATAGTGTTATTCGCGCTCAACACAAAAGTATAAATGAGTCATTTGAAAGAAGCAAGTTTTGCGCTGTGCATGAGTTCGAACACCCTTCCTTACTTTTATTGCATGGGATAGTATCAAGGGGGGTTTTGACAAATATTACTAAGGAAACAAAACTTGTGCAAGGAGTGGGTTTGGATGCAAATTCGTATGGTTGTGAGCTACAAAAGATACATGGTCTTCCATGTGCTCATGAGATCGCAATACTTCAACAATCTCATTCACCTATCCCAATCAATGATGTGCACTCGCACTGGTTTAAGTTGAGCATGGTTTCAGACACAAAAGTAGTGTAACATAAAAATCACATATATTATAGAAAAATTGGTTGAAAAGTTACAAAATAATGATGATGTTGCATGAGCGTTCATAGTGCAGAAGGTTCATAAGATCATCGCTCCATCTGAAACCATATTTCTACACCCAAGGAAAGAGTGACGATAAAGGGTCGACCTAACAACAAAAATAATCAAAATCTCTAACACTTCTATTAAGCGTAATCCTTCACAACACAAGTACACCCTTTCACAACATGCATATGAGACAGTGATATGTTTTAAGAAGAAGAATGTACCATCATTATAGAGGCCCGAGACAAGATTACGGGTAGCTCACTTGAAGGATTAACTGCACTGTGGATGGCGTTGCCACATTAAAGAATTGAATGATGTAAAACTTGATGACAATTGTGATTTAATGTCATTGCGTTAGCCATGGGTTTGGCCGATGATAGGTGGAAACAAGCAAGGGTAATTATGATTAAGGAGATGTCATTACATTCCAAGCAATACACTACTTTACTTGGTGATAAGAGATTCGTGGAAGCAATGACTGCGTTTCCGTACGATGATATGTTAGTACCTCATTTAGTATAATATTTTTGATATTTCTATCTTTGATTTAATGTACATGTCATATTGTACTAAATGCTTGTTATTTTATGTTATATCTTTCGTCTCGCTGAAACGTTGGTTTACCTTACCTGATATGGGCATTTTGGCTGCTACCACTTTTAATGTCATAATTATTTAAATATCGGTCACCATATGCATTACTTATTTACCATTGAGAGACGCAACTCCACCTATGACTAAAAGAGTAAGAATTAGAATGGGATTCGCGCAAGGTGGCCCTGGATTCTGTATGAATGCGTGTTTGATATGATTAAGTTCATCTAGTTTAGAATCTAACAAAATTTTTGACAATGAGTGCATTATTATAAGTTAAGTTCAAGACAACGACACCAATTCCCTCAATTGATGTTGAGTAGATCAACGTGCGAGACCTGTTGGCAATTAGCTGAGATTCGGATTTAGAAAAGCTACACATTTACTAGAACCGTACTAGATAAAGGACTTGATAGTTAAAAATTCTTCCACCTTGTCGATGACTAGGATTTTTGTATAGGCCTTTAGATATCAACATTTTGCTACATAACACTATTTTGATGTTCATTATGGAACTTACTTGTATATGGGTTGATACTTGTACATGTGATGTACCTAACTCGTTGTTAAAGGAATTATGTAATGCAATCCAAAAGATAAAAAACTCATGGCTTTTTATTGATTAATAAGGGTGCTTAGACCTAATTATATATAGGTTTTGTCGTTACCGCACATGTAAAAGCGCATATTTATATTTATTTTTTATATAAAGGCGAAAGAACAAACATAAAAGAACTTGAATAATGAATTTCTCACTTCAATTTAAAAAATAAAAAAAACTTCTTACTTCTGTAACAAAATTCTTAATATGAACTTTGAAATCAAATTATAGTGCATCATTTATCTTATAAAAATAGTACATGATTTATATTTTCATTTTCATAATGTTACAAGAAATCTTTTTTGTTAATCTTCCTTTGCGTATTCTACGGATTGCTTACATGAGAACTCTGAAAAAAAAATGAAGAACAATAAAAACAAGCTCGTAGCCTTCACTAAGAATCACCCGCAGTACTCGTGGATGTCGACAACGCTCAATACCAGCCTCTATAACTAAGCAAACTCTGCAGCGATGTTGAAGTCAATATCTCTCGAGCGTATAGAAAAGACCTTCCCCAGAACAAAATTATTGAAACGCATGAGCTGCATATATGAACCAATGCTTTGGAGAGAAACACAAGTAAACAAATAATTAGATGAACTAGAAAATTGTTATGTTAGAAACAAAAATCCCAATAGTAACGAAAAAGGTCATGGACTTCCTTAACAACTAAACTCATAGGAACAACAACATAAAGAGATCTCTAACATAAATCACACCAAAAAAAATTCGAATTGCAAATGAGAAGACAATTCGTACTACAAAGGTCTAATTCTTCGACCCTTTTTACTATACAAAATCAACCCGGATTTGAAAAACGGTCTCCACGCATGATTGTTGGCAAACCATGGCCATGCGCGACTTCTAAGGAACCCTATCCATGCATGGCTTATGATGAACCTTGTCCATGCACAACGTCTGATAAACCTTGTTCACGCGCGACATCTAATGAACCCCCCGTGCACGACTAATCATCGGCAACTGCTCGATGACTCATTCTGACTAACGTTGAGTCCAGAAAGTATATGACATATTTGTTGGACGCATCTAAATAAACTTGACTTAGTCATAATGTCATTTGGCTTCTCCAAGTACTTATTGCTAACTAACAATGCATTTCGAATTCTCTACACCATAAACATATAGAATGTGAGAATTTTGTAGGTGTAAAAAGTAGAAAAAATGAGAACAAAAAAACAAAAAAAAAAGAGAAAAATTGTAAATTTGAGTAGTTGTCAAGAATTGGCTCACGAATACTGCCACAACCAGTTTTTGGAGTAAGTAAAATTGGATGTAAGATTGTTTTGAACCAAGCTAGATATTGTGGAGCTGCATTGTAAGGGAGCCAACCCCATTGCCCATGATTAGCGGGGGACAGAACATGGTTTGCCCAATCTTCCCATAAAGACTCAATAAAATGGTGCCTCACGGTATAGCTAGATTCATATACCATTTCAGCCTCCAAAGGTCATAGCAAGCCGTTGGGATGGTTTACATGTAACCTAATTGCCTCAGTATGCATTGAAGGTGGTATGGCTCTACAACATCTAGGTAACATAGCAACCCGGTGTAAAATGACAACTCGCGCATGGGTTCTCATGGTTGCGCACTTGATCGTAAGGGTCCCACTGCACCTGCGAATAAACTAATTATTATTACACCAATTGAAAAAGAAGTAATTATATTATGATAAGATGGATACTAACCTCTTCAAGTATTATTGAATTTAAAGTTGTCCTGTAATCCATGATTTTTTCCTTTTTTTTGAATTTTCTCATATTTTGGCTTCCATCTGTTAACCCTATATTCAGTTCGTCTATACTCCACATTCTTGTATTTTTTTTGAATGATGACATAAATCAATAGTAAATACAAAATAACAAACTAGTAGTAGTGATGACATAAACCATTTTTTTGAATGATGACATAAACAACAACAACAACAACAACAACAACAACATAGCCTCTATCCCAAATTAATTAAGGTCAGCTACATGAATCAAACTCTTTCATTGTGTTTGATTTAGTGAAATTGATGGTGAGCTCTCCTAACCATTCACGATGTGAAACTCACCCTTACACACATTCAAAACTATAAATTTTTAACGAATTCAATTATTGCCTCTTCATGACTACTAATATATAACAATTAATCTCTCATCAAATTATGAAACATTAACTTCATTGTTCTCTTTTCAATTGCATATATATACACACACATGGCATTTCCTGTGTTTTTTCTTCCTCACAATCATTGTTCCTGGTTTTGTTTCTTTTTCTTAGCCTTAGTTTCATTTCCTCAACTTACCTATTTTGTTTCTTTAATCATCATCGGTTGTAAAGGCCGAACACGATCGATATGTTCAAGCATGAAGGCTGATCATGCTTGAACATATCGATCATGTCCAGACTTCATGACCCAACATAACAATTATGTTCAGTCACAAGGGCTGAACATATCATGTTCGGACTCAAAAGGTCGAACATAGCAATCAAGTTCGGGTGAAAAGGCCAAACATGTTCATCGTATTCTTCCCTTTAAAACCAAAACATGGTGATGAGACTTGTGACAACCTCAGTTCCCACAAACTAAGCCCACCTAACCTTGACCTAAGTGGACCCCCGATCATCCCTGCAAGGTCAACACAAGCCTAGTCAACATTTTTTTTTATCATTTTATTATTAGTTTGGTGTTCAAACATTGAGTTATTAATTTTGCAAGGTTTGAATTAATAAGCAACATAAAGAAAATAAATGAGGTAATTTAAATAACTCCGAAACACATAAAATGGGACAGTCTATGTGATATATACCATGTATAAGTACGATGGAAAAAGTGAGAATATACATGTATCAAGGTATTGCTTAATCCCAATATCCCAAAGTTTTTAAAAAAATCATAATGAATATATATATATATATAATATCACAAAAGTATGAACCGCTCCCAGAGGTAGTCGACAATCACCGGCTCTTTACCCTTGCTAGACGAGGGGCCTATAGTTTTCACCGCAAAAAGAGACAATTCCAGTGAGTAAATCTAGATGAGTCTTAACGGTACTTCAAGAATTTAAATAAATAGTCGATAAATCATGTAGGAATATAAAAGAACGGGAAATAAAGTATGTGCATTATAAATAGACTAGTGAAAGGAGAGTATCATGGAAACAAAAATAGAGAAGCCAAGTGGTCTCAAATCCATCGAGTTGTGGGCAGTTAGCCACAAGCTTGCCTTCTTAAATCGCGGCAGCGCCAGCAGATTCAAGATTTTTCATGAACATAGGGTATCAATGGTGCCCCAAATACATCACCTCCCGTCCACGAACTAAATCCAGTAACTCGCGGTATGGTTCCTATTATGAGTCAACCTCTATACCCAGAAGATTACCTTCCCGACCCACTTAGCCCTCGAACACTATAACTAGGAATGGAATTCCATAAAGAAGCACAATTAAAGCAATTAAATACAAGAAATAGAATAGAACTACTGATAATGCTCTTACCGGTTTACTTACAAATAGCCATGTAAATCGCTAAGTCATGTAAACCGCTCGACGTACACAAAGTCTGTACTATCGTCCCGCGTCTAGCGCGTCCGAATTTCCTAAATTATTTCATGATCTTTATTATACTTAATTCTAAGTTTTATTTGAGTTTTATTTCAACTAACGCACACATCTCGATATCGATTTCAACTTGAATAGCCATAGAAACACTTTTAAGTCATTATAAGTTTATCGATGCCAATCTCAATTTCGGCATCCACGGTTGGACCCTAACATCGATTCGATGAGTGTCTCATCTATAGTTTAGGCATGTAATTTAGGCGCAAATATCCAATTGAAACAAAAACTTATTTAGTTATATTTTCTCTATATTTACCACAATTTCCAAAAATATTAGATTTTTTTGATTTATGCTACATTCATCGCATTTTGGATAAGACCGCATTGGTACATTCGTCGCATCTTGGATCAGACCGCATTGGTTGAATCTTAGCTCAGCCAATTTTGTCGAACATGGCTTTTATTCTTTTTTCTTCCTAATATATTGATTGTTATTTTATTTCATTATTATTATTTTTAAAAAAAAGATTATCTTATATATATAGGAAATTCTACAATGGTGACTTTAGAAAGTCACCATTCATGGTGACTTTCTAAAATCACTATAAATGGTGATTTTAAGTTTTCAACATTGGATTTTGGTCCAATATTGAATATGAAAGCTACATTTACGATTCTTAAATGTATGCAAAAGTCCCAACAAGGTATATTCACCATTGGATCTAAATTCGATGGTCAAAATTTAAAATCATCATTCATGGTGATCTTTCCCAATCATCATGGTATAACTACCTATATATAAATATGTATTATATACATATACATTATATATACATATATATATATATATTCATTTTATTTATTTATTATGATTATTATTATTTTAAATCAGAACGCTTCTTGAGACAGTCTCGAGATGTCAACGATTTTAGTGCGCATCATGAGGTAGTCATCGACGCTTCGAAGTCAACACGGATCTTGAAGCAGTTTTCAAGGAAATCAAGATTATGACATGAATCTCGAGGCAATCCCCACCTCGCACGAATATGTGGTGCACATACACACATACACACTTTGAGTCCACCTCAAAATCAATACATACACACCATCTTCTCTAACCAAAATAAACACACAAACCATACCAATAAGACTGCCCACATACTTCGGTCAACATGATCGTCGGCGAGTAGAGGTGGTTGTAATGACCTAAATAATCTAATCCTAGTTGTACTTCGGTCAACATGATCGTCGGCGAGTAGAGGTGGTTGTAATGGCGAACTCAGTCGGTACTCGAGCGTCGACACCGAGGTAATAATTAAATAATTTTACTTGATTTTGATGGTTGTACTATATGGAAATTTATAAATTTCTTAAGTAGGTGATTGGGCTTAGACATATAAATTAAGCTTAAAGTTGAGAAAATTTCCATATTATCATGGTACATAACTTATCAAATGAATTTCATGCAATATATTTACTTAATACATACCATAGTCTTTATGGATTATAAGAAACATGAAACGTTAGAAACTTGGATGGATACCGCACTCTTAGTTCATTGATTTACCTAGTGATGTGTCCATATGAGGATCTAAATTAGTCATAATAGATCCTATGGTATGCATATGAGAACTAACACCAACTATGGATATATCTAGAGATTTGATGGATGAAATGATACTAAGATAATCTAATGGCCAAGTTTAAAAGTTAGAGTATAAAAGACCCACTTAATCTCTACACCATGCATGAATACAAAACATTTCAGCTAGGTTTGGAGAGAAAATAGAGGGGTTTGGCTAGTAATAGTGCTGAAAAATCTAAGGAAAGATGGAGTTGGAGTTAAGGATCTTAAGGAGCTTGAGTTTTCATAAGGATAAAACCCTAGGTAACAAGACCCTTCCATTTCAATCTTACATTGTGAGGATTTGAGGTTCTTTAAATCATTGTAGTGCTAGATTTTTGTCAAGTTTATTGAATTCCCCAATGTTATGGGATGATTATAAGTGAAAAAATCAAGGTTTCTCACATGTTCATAAAAAAACCTTATGTCTTGCTTCAAGAATTGGGGATTTTGAGTAAATGAAAGAATAGACTAATTTTGTTTTATATAATTGGGTGTTTAATCTTTGAATTTCTACTCCTATATTGATGTTCAATGATGTATTATATTGGGTGTTAATGTTGGACAAAAATATAGGGGTTTGAACCATGCACTGTGAATTTAGTTGTTCATAAATAGTACATGTTTGATAAAATGTTAAGATTATAGCTGAAATTCTAGAGAGCATAAATCCTTCATTTCTTCTCTGAATTGACTGATTTTTCTATAAATTGTTCTTGGATATTTGAAAAAACTTCTCACCAAAAATCACATTATTTGGATGTGTGGTTTGAGAGGTATGAATTTTTTATACTGTTGGTTCGAAACTCTATCAAAGTGAGTTATTTTGGCATTTTGAGCATAATTTAATTTTAATTGGGTTTGAGCGTACTTTACCATTTCTGAAGGCTAATATATAGACAAAAACTTAACATAAGTATCTCTAAATAATTTAGTTATATTCTTTATTAAAAATGACTAAAATTCAATACTTGTCCGTAGAGATAATTCTCTTTGTAAGTGTTTCGATGTCGGGACATCTTCCGGGGGCCTCCACTAATCTAAAAATAGCCGAAATCTCCAGAATAGCTTGAAATAATATAAGTTAGGTTTTTCAAGAGTTTCAAAAGACTCTGAGGTGTTTGAATTATTTTGCAAATGGGTTTTGAAATAAGAGAAATTTACTTACTTAATGAGTTGATTTTTGACTTAAGCTGTTTTGGGCATCAAATGATATCATAATTAAACCAAAATATTCAAAAAACATGTTATTAAATCATAGTAAAGGTGTACACCAAGTTTTGTGATTTTTTGATGTATCTAACTTAGTTTTCAATTAATGCTTCGAATAAGAGATCAATATTTACTAATAAAGACCTAAAGTTTTACTTAGAGTTTAAAATTTGGTTCTTGATCACCCAACAACTTTGGTTTTAAGTTAATAGCCTTAAATGAATCAACACCGAGAATTTTAAAAATTCCTATGAGTGTTTTAGCCGCATTTCAAGTTGCATAAAAATTAAGTTTTTGAAAATTATTTTAAGGTCCCTAAGGGACTGTTTTGTAAATCAATGCATTAAACCAACTTGAAATGGTTTCTAATGGACTTTGATGATTCAATAACACTTAAAAATAACAGGGAAAATATCTAAAACTTTGTAAAACCAAGTTCTTGCATTTTGGCCGAGTTAAGTGTCAAATGAGTATTTAAAATGAGTAAAAGAGACTTCACGGGGTTATCCCTGCGCACTAAGCCTTCGTGTATGTTAAGTGGTTAGGCCTAGTTAACTATGACCACTTATGAGTTGAGCATCCGGGTAGCTCCCGCGGCTCCTCGCGAGTCTGAATCCTTTTGATGTGAGTATCCAGGGTCACTGTGGCTCCTTAATTGGCATTCAAGTTCTATAAGTAGTAGACATCTAGTGTCACTGTGGCCTCATTTGGGACTCTCTCGAACTACGGCTTAGGTAAAGCTGGCGGTGCCGAATAAATTGATATGGCTTATAAGACTTCGGTCCATGGTTCCAACTTTTGCACTTACACCTTTTGTCGGTGTAGAGTGTATATAAAATTCTCTCCCTATTTTTAGCTTGCGAGACATTGAGTACTTATCGTTGATTATCATAGTCTTTCTATTTGCAAGATTTCCACATTAGGATTATCCGTATACTTTGTCATTAATTGTTTAAATTGTTTTAAATTGACTAACTTCACCCGAAATTTATTAAAATTTATTTAAAATAAATAACAAACTTAACAAGCAACTAATGATTGAAGTACATGGAAAATAGGCTGACTAGGCATGCTTTAACTTTATGGGGGATAACCGGGAGCCCACGTAGGCTTAAGCCAGGTTGGGCCCAGTTTATGGGGTTGAGATCGTCACAGTTGGTTTCAGAAATAGAGGTTTCTACCTAACTCTTGATTACCCATACTTCGACTAAAATATGAACTTAGAATTAGGACATGATTGAACTTGGTGTGGAAATCCTATGATCTTAACTTAGAGTCTTAGTTGGAAAGTGGGGGGATTTGGGGAATTTTATTTGAAATATAGCTGTTAAATTTCTTGAAATGTATTATATACTATTACCAGTAGTTATGGAGACTTTTACAAGTATTTTAAGTACCGCAGAGAGATCAGTGGTGACTATCAAGGAGGTACTTGTGGTGTGCAAGTTTTCATATGTGTTTCTTGTGTATTTACCCGGATTACCTCCACCACGAGTATTAGATTTGTGATGACCCTTTTTTCAAATTAGGGCACCACCCGGCCTAATCTCGTCATTAAGCCCCAATCTCACCATATAGGACTTAACAACAAATTAGTCAGCCTTTTTCCAA
Source organism: Stephania yunnanensis (assembly GCA_039657365.1). NCBI lineage: Eukaryota > Viridiplantae > Streptophyta > Magnoliopsida > Ranunculales > Menispermaceae > Stephania > Stephania yunnanensis. Next base: position 34,163,714 of record CM077585.1, on the reverse strand, counting down.
AACCTTTCCCCTTACTACTTAATTTTTTTTTAAATAAGCATATCAGAGCATGATTTCTTTTCAATATAGTTGCTATTCATATGCTTTCAGATACTTGTTGTATATTTGGAAATGTGAACAAATGTCTCTCAGTGTCACTTTCTACTTTTTTGTACTCACCGTCTTTTTTATAACGATGGGTGCAGATCCATCAAGTAGTAGACTAGGCAAAGCGAAGATCGATGACTACCTCTGAGCCAGTGGAGTGCTATTCCACTAAGTTTTGTGAGTTTTTGACTTTATTGTATGAATTTTAGTAAACTCTAACTTATAAATTTACATAAGATAAGAACATGCTTATTTGAGAAAAAATTAACTTGTAAGTAGGAAAGTTTTGGAAAAAGGCTGACTAATTCATTATTAAGTCTTACGTGGCGAGATTAAGACTTAATGAAAAGATTAGGCAGAACGGTGCCCTAATTTGAGAAGCGATCATCACAGTTGGTACCCGAGCCTAGTTTTAAGATACTTAGGGAAATATTATAAAGTTGTTTAAAATTTTGAAATCAACGTAAAAGCTGGTATCAAAGACAACTTTAAAACAAATCTTAAATAAAACATAAATTTTAGCAGAAAATTAGATGATCATTGCCTAGAAACTATTAGTTGGGAAGTCAGCGAAAGTGAGATGATAATTTCTTATGTGCACATGTTAGTTTCTATATGTATGTATAGGCGATATTTATGTAATAGTTGATTCATGTTCGCTATCAACTTGCAGGTCCCGATGGTTGATTCACGCGATAGCAAGGATGTAGGTGCTAGCGGTAGCCAGCCTCATATTCTATCTGCTGATGATTTTTAGAGGCTATCTAACTTGGTAACTACTCAGGGACATCAGTTAGTTGATTTATTGCCATGATAACACCACATTTTGCTCTACCAGCGCAGACTACTACTACTACTACTACTACTACTACTACTACTACTATGGTGATCTCGAGTCTTAGGATACATTTGAGAAGTAGTTCTGTCAATAGTACTTTCCACCTGCGGTGATAAAAAGGTCGAGGAAGGAGTTCATGAACTTGAGACAAGGAGCTGATGAGTCGATGATGAGCTACAAAGTAGGCCCAAACTCATGATTAAATATAGAGTCAGCGCAGGCTGATTACTTGTTAAAGGTATGGTCAAGTTGGGCATATGATTAGAGATTTTCCACAGCTGACAGCAGAACTTCAATCACAAAGATGATAAGGAGTATATATAATTGCACAGCCTGATGTCGATGCCACACGATGACTCACGGAGGGAACAATTTCCATATGTGGTATAGATTTATGTCTTGTTTGATTTAGGTTTTACATTATCTTTTATCTCTGGTCGCATGATAGACCTCATAGGACTTATGTTAATTGTCTTATTGAAAGATGTCCAATAGAGGTAAGTGAGGTGGAGTTACCTACAGACTTCAGGGTGCTTGAGTTCTTAGATTTCAACGCGTTGTTAGGGATGGATTGGCTAGCAACGTATCACGCTCATATCGAATGTTTCAATAAGGCAATGATATTTGGAATTTTAGAGCGTTTGATGTTTAGATATAGTGTTAGTACCCCAAGAGCCGAAGGCACTAGAGGTCGACTTGCGACTAGTGGAGAGATGGAGACTCTGGTATCGTTATATACAGTAGTAGAAAGTTAGGGACCTAGACTTGAGGAGATTCCGATTGTGTGCGATTTTCCAAACGTGTTTCTGGAGGACTTACCTAGATTACCACCACCGAGAGTGATAAACTTCATCATTGAGGTAGTACCAGGTACCATACTTATTTCTATACCATCGTATTGCATGGCTCCAAGAAAGTTGGAGGAGTCGAGGAGTGAGCTTTAGGATTTGAAATAGAAAGGATTCATTACGCCTTCTATGTCACCATAGGGAGCACCTGTTCTATTTGTGAAGAAGAAATATAGTATTTTGAGGTTGTACATTGACTATAGATAGTTGAAAAAGGTCACAGTTCGAAACAAGTATCCATTACAGCAGATTGACGATTAATTTGATCAGCTGAGATAAGCACAATTTTTCTTAAAGATAAACCTGCAATAAGGGTATCTTCAACTTAAAATCAGGGATGAGGATAGGTCCAAGACAATATTTAGCACGAGATATAAACGCTATTAGTTTATAGTCATGCCATTTGGTTCGACTAATGCTCTTACCATGTTCATGGATTTGATGCATCGGGTGATGAGACCATTTCTTGACCATTTTACGATAGTTTTCATTGATGATATATCGATATATTCGAGGACTCAAGAGGGTCACGAGTAGCACCTCAGAGAGACGTTGCAGACTTTGAAGGAGTACATAATCTACGCCAAGTTCTATAAGTGTGAATTTTGGCTATCAGAAACAAGGTTTTAGGCCATGTTGTTGGATCAACATGTATTGCTGTAAATCTGGCTATGATTCAGGGTATTATGGATTGTTCGACACCGACATCAGTCATATAGATAAGGGGTTTCTAAGGTTAGTAGGATATTATCATTAGTTCGTGAAGGATTTTTCAAAGATCGCTTCACCGATTACCAGATTGACCTAGAAGGACATCAAATTTGTTTGGTCTTAGGAATGTAAGAGGAATTTGCTTAATTGAAGTGGTTGTTAACTACCACACCAGTAATGGTATTACAAGAGGTTGGACAGGGATTCCTTGTATATACAAATGCTTCTCATACGATTATGGGTAATGTGTTGATGCATGATAGAGACACATTGGCTTATACATCCAAACAATTGAAGATACATGAGAAGAATTATCCTACTTATGACTAAAAGTTGGAAGTGGTGGTATTTGCTATGAAGGAATCAAGACATCATTTGTATGAAGATAGATTCACACTCTACACTGATCATAAGAGTCTGAAATATCTTTTCACATAGAAAAAATGGAACGTAAGACAACACAATCGTTACAGTTTCTGAAAGACTACGACTTTTCTCTGGAGTATCACCCAGGAAAAGCAAAAGTAGTTACTGATGCACTAAATAGGATATTGACTAGATATGTCAAGGTTGTTAGGTGTCATGTGACGCTTGAGTATGAATTACTTGAGGCAGCGACGATGATGAGTAAATCTTATATTCATACCAAAACTCGAGTTATGATTTATGCAAAGATAAGGCTATAGATAATGTCTACATAGAGAGTCAGAGGTTCAAAGAGCAAAATTCAATACTCGAAGTTCAGTGAGTTAGCCTAAAGTACTGATTGGACTGAGAAGATGGATAAGTGTTTGAGATTTAGAAATCGATCGTGGATACCAGCAGTGGTAGAGGTGAGAGATAAGATTCTTCAAGATTCACACCGTTCCCATTTCACTGTTCATCCGGGAAAGACCAGGATGTACCATGACATGAGAACTGTGGGATTTTCCAGCAGGTGAAGGTTGAGCATCATAGACCAGGATGATTATTATAGCCGCTTTTCATTCTATGATAGAAGTGGGAAGACATATCCATGGACTTTGTCTGGGGTTGCCGTGGACTACTAGACGACATGATTCTATTTGGTTAATAATGGACATATTAACGAAATCTTCCATGGGGTACCATTGACTATCACGTCAAACTGAGATGCATATATACATCAAGGATGTGGCAGAGTATACAGGAGCAGTATGGTACATGCCTACGGTTCAGTATGGCCTTTCACCCTCGGACTGATGGACATACTAAGAGGTTAATTTAGGTTCTTGAGGATTTGATCCGAGCTTGTGTACTTAAGTTTGATAGATCTTGGGAGGAGTATCTACCATTATGTGAGTTTGCATATAACAAAACTTATCGGGCAAGTATTGAGATGAAATCATTTGAAGCTTTATATGGAAGACCGTATCGCTCGCCATCGTGTTGGGCTGAGCCAGAGAACCGGGAGTTGGAAGGGCCTGAAATTTTTGTTGATCACATAGAGAAGGTATGATAGATTCACTAAGGGCTTAAAGGGGTCCAAAGAGGCAGAAGAAGTATGCAGACACGTATTGCAGGGATCTAACGTATACCGAATGAGCCTTTGTGTATTTGAAGGTTTCTCCTAGGAAGGGTCTTCACATATTTGTTCTGAAGAGCAAGTTAGTACCAAGACTTATCGGACCTTTCAAGATCAAGAGACGGGTCGGGAGGTTTCTTATGAGCTTAAGTTACCTCCTTAGATGTTGGGGATTCATCTAGTCTTCCATAATTTTATGCTTTGACTAGCTAAGCCAATGGCAAGTGCGAGACCCAGGGCTGACTTGACTCAAACTGACCTAAGTAAGGATGTATCTTATGAAGAGCAGCTAGTACATATCCTAGACCGAAGGTTACAACATTCGAGAGGCAATTCTATCCTGAAGGTGTTAGTTAAGTGGTAGTCATATGAAGACTTGGAACTCACTTGGGTGTAGGAAGACTATATGCGAGATAGGTTTCCGTATCTTTTCGAGTCTACTATGACTTTAACTTAAGTTTAATTTTAAGTATGAAAAAAACCCCATTAGTTGGGAAGATTTGTCATGGCTCGAACTTCTAATCCGAGTTTAATTCCTTAATAAGATCATTGACCCGTGACATGGGATCCGTATCGAGATACGTGCATTAGACTAGGCGAGAGGCTCGAGGTATATGTTAGATTTGTTAAGATGTATGCCTAGTGTATTGTATATGTGTAGACTACTAAGTCACTCCTACATGTGTTTAGGTGTCGAGACGTAAGTAGGAATGCGCTTGAAATGCATGCCGGCAGAGGACCGGGGTAGAGAGTGATGTGATAAGTTCGTTTAAACCTAGTGTAGCTTATATAATACTATTAATGTGGCTATGGCTGGTTTTATATTAAATGTAACATAAGTTAGCCTTTTAAAACAATAGTCATTTGATGATTCTCGAGATACATAAAGAGACAAATTGATTTTCATTTTGTGTTAGTTGAATTGAGATAGTGGAGTGTTAGTTGGACATGTGTCAAGTTGTAGATCATTAGAATAGTCTCAAGATACGTGTGTACATAGAGATCAATGGCTATTAATCAACCTTATTCATTACATATATAAAGCTTAAGATCAACACATGTAATTCATTTCATTCCATAACTTAGAAGTTAAGGAAGTTGGAGAAGAAGAAATCCGAGGAATTGAGGAAGGTTTTGGCTAAAAAATTTATGGAGATCAATGAGACTTGGAGCTCAAATGGAAGAATCATAAACCTTGGGTACACATCTCTCTATTTAAGTTTGAAAGTAGTTCTAGTTTTTAGCCATTTTCAAAGGGTAGATCATTAAATCTTTGCAATTGGTTGATATATTTGGATTCCTTATTTCAAGCTGATAATCCGGCTATGAAGAAGTTCTTAATTTGATTTTGAAATAAAAAAAAACATATGAATTTTTGAAATTGTAAGACCAAAATGGACTTTCTGCACGTTGTATTATGAATCAGCCTATGTAATTTGGTCATAACTTGCACATTTTAAATCGAAATGAGCCCAATTTGGTGACAGTTGAAAACTAACTCAAAATGGAACAACTTTGTCCTACTTGAGATTTTTTAGTTCAAATGTTTTCATGTGTAAAATCGCTCTACAAATAGGTGATTTAATGTATTACAAGATTTTTGAAACTAAAATTTTAAAATCTTGGTATGTTAGCTGCCTTGTGACCAAAAATCACTAATTTTGAAATTGATTAGGAGAAATAAGTTTTTGTAAGTCTGCTGGTCAGATTAGGTTTCAATTTGAGCTATTTCTAGTAGAATTGTGATATCCCTTGCTTTTAAATCGGAATTACGCAAACCAAACCTTTTAAGAAAGCTAAAGTAGAGACCAAAACTTTGTACTATAGAAGGATTTCATAATTGGACAATTTCATGCCTAAAGTTTCACTATGATACATGACTAAAATTTTTATGTTGTTTAGTCTTAAGGGGTTGTTTTGGGTTAAGGTTCCTAATCCCATTTGACCTGACCTAAACCCAATTTATTTGGATTAATTTGATATCAGGAACCTAAGGAAGAGTCTCGAGCGTTTATATACGTGATACAATGTGTTGGGATGTCGGATTAGCTTAGAAAGTTGCGTGGATTTAAGCAAACTGATTGAGGTATTCATTGTAAGTAAGGATTCACAAAGCCATCAACATTCCATATAATAATCAAGAACATTATGCAATAATAATATTCACCAATGTTAACTAACAAGAATATGGAAAGCATATAAATCAATACATAACTAATGCAATTAAAATTATCATTGATTATTACACTGTACTTCCCATTTATTTATAAAACTAGGGTTGATTACCCACCGGCGCCATAAATGCGAATGCTAGACCAACATATTGGCTTATATGTTATCTAGCCAATCCATTAATGCCCAATGGTTCAATCTGAAACCCTCTAGTGAGAATGTAATACACACAACCTATAAACGGAGTAGGAATTTACATATAGGTCAGGAAGATAACCTATCTCCTATATAACCTGGTCTCACTTCCAAGAACTTGCTCTCGTGTATCACAGTAAACATCGTTTTTCATTATTAAAACAATCACATTGCATATAGTCTCCCATTCCAGTCCATAAACTGCATGAGTTGCATATAATAGGATATCCAAGCCACATTTATGAAGAAGTGAATTCATACTTATCTCAGTGTAGGTTTCATTTCCAAATTCCTAACTTTTTCTGGCACTGAAGCTTTCCCGGGGATCCAATACCTATCATAGAAAATTTGTATTTAATATAGGTCTAGTAAAATAAAATTAGAACCCCTAGTTAAATCCTTAAGTCCTCTAGAAAAACCTAATCAATTTGCAACATTACTATTATTTTCTAGGGTGGGAGCGCAATCTAGCAACTTTATTCATCATGATTGATGAAGGAGCGCTCATCTGCTAGGTGGAAGCTCACTCCACCCCGTATTTTCATAACATAACACAAGGCTGCAACCACTTTTCTACTCATAAATCTATAAAACAACAATATATACTCCCAAAATTCATCAGGGATGGCCTCTGGTGAAGTAGCAAACCACTTCCAGCCATCAAACAACATATTTCAATGAGATTTTATCATCACCATCAAATTAAACTTCAACTAACACAAAAACAAATAATACCAAAGTGCTGTGATCTCTAGATTTTGATCTGCTTAAGCCCCACAATCTTTGTTGATTTGACTCCATGGACAATCTCTAACGATCAAAACTTACCCTCAAACCCTCTCCACTGTTTCAATTGATCAAATGAGAAAAGTATGGCTTGTAGTTTTAAAAATATATAGATTTTTCTCGAGATACACATCACGCTATCTCGAGGCTGATGAAATTGTCAATGCGTTAAAGTGACACTCCTTAAAGTGACACGAATTCTCACACATCAAACACTTACGCCCCAATCGCGAAAATTTGAAGATCTTTAAAACTCAAACCAATCTTTTAATTTCTAATATATATTTATATATCTATTATATAGAAATATATATATCTCATGCATTTTCTTGCCAATAAATTCATCGGACATGCCTACGAGTATACTCAGGCGTGCACATTCATTTCACGACCCTCTCGTCGCACTTGGTGTGCTAGTAATTCATTCTTTATTGTGTATTTCCACTTATAGGTTGGTATATAACTTTTTATTATACTAAATCCTATATAAATTCGTTAGATAATCCAAATAAACATAATGCATCATACAAACACACGCACATGCTAAAGGAGATACATCGGAGTTAACCACGAGCCTAACTTGGATAATTAGGATTAAAATTAATACTAATGACCAGCTTAAAGTAGCAGGTCGTTACACTTGGCCTCCATGTCATGGTGTTTTGAAAAGAGTTAGAACTTAGGTTGTAATTTGCATTTTTATGTCTCAGGATCTAGGATTTAAGTGACCAATTCCTAACCGTTCATCTTATCTGGTGCCTATTAGTTCTAGGACCATCATGCGTCCTTAATAAAATCCATCCAATTTAGATTTTTACCAATTTACCCTTACTTATTGTACAAGTAATTAAATTATTATTAATAGTAAATAATAAACATAGTTTAGGCATATTAATACACGAAATCATATTTAATTATTTAATTATTCAAAATTTGAATTTATTCCTAAATTTGGGGACATAGGCGTCACAATTCAACATATGCAACCTAATTTAGAACAAATATTCCAAAACTTTATGATCCAAAGTCATCAAAACTTAATGCAAATTTCACTAAATTAAATTAAAACTAATAAATCTATTAACAATCCGAAAAATTAATTATGTCAAATGACTCTACAAATACATAAGTTAAGCAATCAAACTAAAAAAACTTACTCAACCTACGAGCACTACTAATCAAGCACAAATCAATGCTGTATTTTGTGAAAATACTCAACCTACGAACACTACTAATCAAGCACAACAAGTCAATGCTTTATTTTGAGAAAAGGAAAAAAAAAATGAATATGCAACAAAAGACACCAAAAAGAGGGTAAAATGAAAACTAAAATACCTAAGACAATTGAACAAGAAGAAGAGAAGATGATTGCAAATGTCATTTCCATTAGTAAATGGATGGCAAAGCAATTAAAATACACACATCTTCCCAAAAGACTATATTCTTTGTATTTAGCAAAAGTATAAATCTACAAAAAATATTTACATGATCTTGAATTAATTAAACAAGAAAAGTAAATGATAATTACAAGTTAAATGAATATATGCATTCTAATTCTACCATTCCACAACGATTAGCAAATGCTAGTGCGGAAGAACCTAACGAAGACATATCTAAATCATTTAGAAAATTAAAAATTAACGAAAACTTAGAATAAAAGATACCATACTTCAAGAATGTCTGAGAAATGTTCCGATCCAGGAATGTTTGTCATATCAATCACCATAGAAAATTCTTCTATTGAACTTGCTATGTGTGATCTCAGGGCATCAAATAATGTTATGTGACTTAAACATTATAAATCATTAAAAATATGATCATTAATTATTACACCTATTAACCTCACTTTAGCAAATAATACAATTATTAAACCATATGGATTATTAAAATATATCATAGTACAGGTACATGATTTAGTATTTCAAGCTAATTTTTATGTTAGCGAAATCGTAGATTCAACATCAATAATCTTTTGCCTATACTATTAGGTAGACCTTTTCTAAATACTGCTAAGACTAAGATATTTTCAAAAGAACAATGTTTACAAAGTTTTAAAGACAAGATTGTCAAATTCAAGATTAATAATGAACATAACTACAACACTTATTAAGAATATGATGAATTATTTGATAATGAAATAGATAATAATGAATTTTTAGACTTAAGCTACTATGATAATCTTAATGCTTAAATTTATGAAATGAATGCAATAACAATTGAAATTGATAAAGGGATTGAAAAGAAAAAAAAATAGTTGAAGTCACTTACAAGAAAAGAAAGTAACTCAAGAATTGAGAATTAAGAAACAAGAGAATGGAAAAATCATTAACAAGCTATAAAATTTGAGAGCCAAGTATAATAAGAAAAATAAAAAGCCAAACTTGAATAATATAAAGCTTAATGATCCTAGAGGTATACACCTGCTCATTAAAATTAAATGAGCTTGGTACTTCAGAGCTTAGTGTGATACAAACCCTAATGAAAATCTCATTCTTAAATATTTATTTCTACCTACTCAATTGGAGTTGAATTCACTTGATTTTGAATGATTCTCTTTACCAGATGTAACTTAAATTCAACCAATAAAAGTGGTCATGGATGTGCCAGTTGAAGTGGACAAAAAAATTGTACCTATAGACTTCTTGGTAATGTCACATTTTATCAATAAAGATCCTCCTTTAATATTAGGACGACCTTTCTTAGCTACTACTCATGCTATTATGGATGTTTTGAACAAAATGATCACTCTAACAATCAATGGCAGAGCACTCACTTTCTGGAATGGCATTAGAGTGTAAAACCCTAAATTTAACTTTAGAGATTCAAACTAATTCTAGAAAGGTTAAGTCGAGCCAATGACGGTAAACAAAAGCACTCTATGCGAGGAAACCCATATTCTATGTTTAATTCTATGTTTATTTAATTTTATTAGGAATTTAGTTTAGTTTAGTCTAGTATGTTTTTATTCTCACTTTTTTACTCTTGTATTGGAATTATTTTTGAAATTTAAACTTCGTGGTAATTTCAATTAAGTAGGAATGGTCGAGTTTCTTTTTTTTTTTTTGCTTATATGGCATTTATGTAAGTTGCATTATATAAAAAAACTAACTTTAGAATTCAAACCAATTCTGGACGAAGATTCTGAAATTTTTATTCTTCTTTGTGTAATCTTTTCCTGAGTATTAATAATGTGAGGTTGTGTTTGTACTACTTTAATTGAGGTGGTATATGTTCGCACTTTAATACATTTTCTATGATATGCTTTCACACTTTGATTCACTGAAATAGTTTGATGTGTTAAATGCAATTCTATTCGATACAATAATGCTTGGATTTGTTTTAATTGTCTATAATTATTCAATTAATTCTTTTGTTATATTAGTTAATTATTTAATTTAATTGTTTATGCTTCATGAGGTGTTTTTATTTTTGTTGGAATGCCTAACTTAATTTTTACACCTTTGGTACAAGGTTTGGAATGAGTTTGGGGGTATTAGGTGAAGTGAAGTATGAAGTTGCAAAATATGGAAGAAACAAGAGGTAGAATCTAGTTGAACACTGTGAATTTTTCAAGAAACTTACACAATACATGTAATATTTTCCCATTAAATTTAAGTTTATTGAGATAGGAAAAGGAATATGATTATAATTTGAATGGAAATGATGTATTATTATTACCCATGAAAATAGAGATTTTATGATGGAAATAAATTGTTATGCACAATTGAACTCACATTGATTGTGTATGCACTAGAGAAGCTTAAAGGAGATTAATTACTTTGTGTTAGATATTATAATGGATAGAAGATCAAAATGATAGTACTAGATGAACAAGAAAGATTTTAAGAATCTTGTTATACAAAGGTTGATGACAAAGTTTATATATATATTGAAAAGAACTTATGCTATAATTGACAAGAAAAATAAGAAATAACCAATAAACTTTTCTTAGTTGGAAAGAGTACTTCCTTGACTGTAGTGAAGGTGAAAAGAGCTAACAAGAGTTTTTAAAGAAAAAATAGAGAGACCTACAAATTCCAAAGTAAATAGAGTAGGGAACCATATGGATACAATAGAAAGAATAAAATGAATACAATTGAAGAAAAATAGAGAGATATAAGTTAAGTGAAGAATATCTTTTATTCTAACAAATGAATATGAATTGATGATTATTGGGGAATAAAAGTTCCTATCGACTTTGATTGTGGTGATATTTAAAGTTTTATTTGAAAATGAGATTGATTAAGTGATTTTTGTATCTTGAGAATCTATATTCGTTAACATAAGTTGATGCTTATCATTGGAGATTGAGAATATTTATGTGGTGCCTTGACCTTAGTGATTGATTTAATTACAAATTATGAGGTGTATTGCACAATTAGGAGGTTTAAATGCTAAATAAAGGGGCTGTTCTTTAGTTTTTTTCGTATGTAGAGGCAAACAAAAGTTAACATGGGATGCATTAATTAGCAAGGATTTGAATGGTTTGAAAAGCTCACCATCAATTGCACTTAATTAAGCACAATGGAAAAGTTTGATCCATGTAGCCAACTCCAGTTAATTTGGGACTGAGGCTATGTTGTTGTAATAAGTTGTTATATTTTGAGATCATTTTTATTTAACAATTAGAGTATATAATTATGAAATCAAAATGAGGGAAGAAATAGAATATGATTCAAATTATTCCATTTGTCGAGACGATAAAGTGCTGAGTTTGGGGGTATTTGACAAGTCAATAATTAGACATGTTTATAGTTCCATTTAGAATGATTTTAGATGTAAAATACTATATTACATGGGTTTTCTCTTGTTTTTGATATTTCAGGTAATAAATGGAGAATATGAAGAAATGAAGGAAAAATGGAAGATTATAAAGGAATTAATCAAGTGGAAGACGTACATAAAAAATTATCACCAAGGAACCAAAGAAGAACTGGAATTACGAATCAACGATTCTCAACAATTCCTAGGAGGCACTAAATTGGCATCCAAATCAGTAGACACAAGAAAGGACCGGTGAGCTTAGAAATCAAGATTTTCCCAGTGATTTCTATTTAACATAAATTACTTTGAATCGTTGGGTAATATTGCAAGAATTTTAGATAACTACGAGTTTTTTATTTGTTTTGGCATGTGTACTTCATAGAATACTATAAATACTAACCTATGGTTAGGAAATTAATTTCCCTCGATCGTGCTTTGAAGCCCTGGAAGCCTTACTTGTTCTTGGAGCCATAGTCTACATATTTTACATACACTGTCTATTATTTCATTTCTTTTAAAGATTTAATTATTTTAATTCAATGGTATTTTCAATTATGTCTTTTATTTATATTATTGCAATGTTAATTATGATTATGTGTGTGAGTTTGTTTGATCTAAACAAACTACGAATGAGAACTAAATCTATTTTACAATGTAATTATGATGAGATTAATACGTGCTTAATGTTGTAAACTTAATTGTATTCTTTAATTCACTGATTTAATTTGTTAAAATCTATTGATTTTAATCATGGATTAGATTATTATATGCATAGTCTAGAAAGTTTATGTGATATTTAGTTTCATTATCTATTCGAAGTAGTAACCATGATTGTTTGAAGTGCAAACACCATTTAAATATCTTAAGTGAATTTGAGATCCAAATTTAGTGTTGAAGTGGCTTTCCAAATATGTTAGATTTAGTAGTTCGAAGTTCTAATAATGTATTACGTGGTTCTATTACGTGAAGTTAGTCTATTTGTGTGAATAAAGGGGTTAGCTCAATTGAATTAGAATGTGACTTTTCCACTGGTATAAGGAGAATAAATGGCTAGCTAAAGGATGTTTGCTTATTTATGATTAAAGCTTAATGATTTATCTTACTTTATAAAGTATTCTCATGACTATATGGATTGGATTTACATGTTTGGAATGCAAAACAAGTTTATATTTCATTGTTCTGGATATTTGTTTAGATATTTATTTATTATTGAGTTTAATCTATTTGATTGATTGTGAATTTGGATTGTGTTAGTTAATTAAGATAAATTAGTTAGTTAAGTGTTATTATAATTTAGTTAGTTGATTATTATTATAAATAAAAATAAAAATAAAAAAAACTTTAAAAGTCCTTTTCTAGAGAGGTTTGATAAATCCCGGTGGAGAGGATTCCCACTTACCACTACTACAAAATAATTAAATTATAATATAAAGGAAAAAATTATTGTGCACAACCAACATTAGTAAGTAGGGATCTCTTTTAAAGTATTGTGAAAGTTTTGGGATGAACAAAGATAATTATGGAAGGTAAGTTTGCATTGATTTAAGGATGAAAAAGGATATTTATTTTCTACAATAGGTTAGAGTGATTATATATTTTGTTGATGCAATATCTTGTTATGAGGTGAATTGTGAACTCTTTGGCATTTCCACCTTATCAGGTTTTGTTTCAAGATTTTTAAAAGCCAAGTTCTCCGGTGTAGGCTTACAAATAAAGGAGGTATTACCAAAAAACTTTAAAGAATTTTAAGGATTACTTAATCCATCTAAATAAAATTTGAGTTTGAAAATAAACCGTTAGGATTTTATAAGCTTGATAAAGTTTATATTTGATTACTACGAGGCTTAAGGTCTGTTTATTTATCGATGGGAAGGTTCAGGTTGACTAGATGATCAGGGGATTAAGGTAATCTAAGCCGGTTAGATGCCCAATTAGGTGAGGTATGATATTTCTACTCTTAATCAAAGGTTTATATTGTGAAATTAAGGTTTCTAAATTGTAAAATTGGATTGTTTCTTATGTGTCTAAGATGGATTTGCACTTATTGAAAGGCTTTATAATGTATTAAATGTAATGTTAAGAACCAACTAGAGGTTTTTTTTTCCAAGCATCTGATTTATATTTGAACTTAGTTACTAAATTAGGGACCTTGACTCAAAGTGTTTAAGTTGAAAATGGTAAATTTAAATTGATTGTGGGTAAAAGACATCTCTATTTTCATTTTATGAATCATTTTTTATCTTTTTGGTTTATAATTTTTTTAGTTTTAGTTTGTTATTGAGTTTATAAGTTAATGTAGAATTTCTACTTAATTTACTTTATAGATATGGAGAGGCTTTTTAAGCAAATATAAAAAAGTGTTTGGGAAAATACATGCTCTACAACCGATACGAGTAAAGTGGCACAAAAGAAACATTGTAGTAAGATTAATTTGAGTGATATTTTGTCTGTCATGGACTTCAAAAAAAATTGAAAAAACATGATATGGGAATTAGAGATCAAGTTTGAAGACAACATGCTAATCATTTGGTCATGATTTTACTCGAAAACTACAATGAAAAGATTTTCTGAGTTGTAAAGAAGCACGGTTCAAAAAGTCTGATTATTTATAATATAACATGGAAAAAATGCGACTTAATGTTTTTATTGCTATCTTTTTAAGCAATCAAAAGGTGATAAATTTGGAAATAAAACCTTCACATTAGGAAGCTTTAACAATTAGAAGAAAGTAGTTGAGATTTTTGAGTTATGTGTTGGAGGAGTCAATAGGAGTCACAATGTGACGACCCCTCCTTTAATCTAGGGTATCGTCCGGCCTAATCTCATCATTAAGCCCTAATCTTATCCTCATAGAACTTAATAACGTATGAGTATGTCCTTTCACCTTATTTACTTAGTTATTCGCAATGAAAATAATCATTTTACAATTCATTTTATTTTAGATTTGATTAATAAGTTGTTATTATTTTAAATTTATCAGCAGAAAACATAACAAAAACAACTACTGTGGAAAATAGGAAACAACAATCACATGTATATAACCAATATAATGGCGATAAACAATGTAATTATATGTGTCTAGATGAGAAACTATCGCTTAACCCAATATATACAAACAAAAAATATATAGAAAATATATATAAGTCATATAACAAAATCTCAACCTATAATGTCAGAAGTAACAGTACTCTAAAGGCTCAAAGGTAGTCGCCGATCTTCTCCTTGTTCGGTTTGCTACTCTATGGATCTGCACCCACCGTCTTAAAAAATGACAGTGAGTACGGTAATGCAGAAAGTAACACTAAGAGACATTTATCCACATTTCCAAACACAACAAGATAACAACTCACAACACATACATTCATTACACAACAATACTTAAGCATAAACTTGTCATTAAACATCACAGGAAAACAATGTGACATCAATACTAATATTTATTAAAGAACCAAACCTATTAAGTTGTGTATCAAACCATTAGCCCAAATATATCATATTGATCACATAGACTTTGGGTAGTCACTTATTTAGTTGTACAAATAAGCATTCTCCTTATTGGGTGTCAAAACAACACATATCGACCTCATGTAATAGGTTTGTATACATAGTAATTCAGTATTTCCCTTATTGGTCGCCGCTTACACATAGGCATTCTCCTTATTGAGTGTGAAATATGGGATATCGACCACATGTAATAAGCCTGCACAGATAGTACTTTGGTATTACCCTTATTGGTCATCGCTTTTACATAGGCTTTCTCCTTATTGAGTGTGAAACACGACATACCGACCTCGTGTAATAGGTCCACACGCATAGTAGTTCGATAATAACCTTATTAGTCATCGCTTTTATATAGGCATTCTCTTTATTGAGTGTGAAACACGGCATATCGACCTCATGTAATAGGTTCGCACACATAGTACTTCGGTATTACCCTTATTCGGTGTCGTTTTTAGGAAAAATTACAAAAGAATTATTAAGAATAAAATAAATTAGTAAAATTAGTTAGTTTTTCTTTTTATTACAAAAGTAAGGTAAATCGGGTTTTGCAAATGCGTTTTTGGTGGGGCAAGATTTTTACACTAATGGCGCATTCAGAGAATGCGCCATTAATGTCCTACGTGGCGGGGCAAAAAGACACGAATGGCGCATTCCCCGAATACGCCATTCATGTCCAATGCCTCTGGGGAGAAAAAACATGAATGACGCATTCGGAGAATGTGCCATTCGTGTGTTAGGGACCGATCCACGTGGACGCCACGTGGATGTTGGTGGGGGTGGAGCCACCTAGAGAGCCGCGAGAGATAGTCCGAGCCGGTGCAGGAGAGACCAATAGAGGGAGAGAGGAGAGAGTAGCGATCGAAAGAGAGTCATATAGACCAGCAGAGGGAGGAGAGAGCAGCAGCAGCAGAGACGGAGAGGAGGGGGACCGAGAGAGCGAGAGACCGAGAGAAATAGAGAAATAGAGAAATAGAGAGAGATAAAGAGAGAGAGAGAGAGAGAGAGAGAGAGAGAGAGAGAGAGAGAGAGAGAGAGAGAGAGTACGGTGACGGAGAGAGGGAGAGAGTTGGGGGGACCGAGAGAGAGTTGGACAAATCGAGAGAGGAGGATATAGAAGAGACGAAGAGAGAGAGAGAGAGAGAGAGAGAGAGAGAGAGAGAGAGAGAGAGAGAGAGAGAGAGAGAGATAGTTGGTGGTGGCTTGGGTCATTTTGTTGGTGTGATAGAGTTGGGTGAGTTGTGGGTTTGGGTTGTGAGGTGGGTCAATTTTTTTATTTTTTCAAGGAATTTCAAATAGAAGATAAACACTAGTGGGTTTGATCTGGGTTGAAGGTTGTGAAAAGTTTTGGATTTTTCCATTTAATATTTACGTCATTTCGTTGTAGTTCGTAATATTTATATAAGTAAAAGCTAATTTTTTATTTATTTTTTCAGGGATAATCCAATCGAAGATAAAGGAAAAAAAAGGGAAATTAGTAAGTTAAAAAAATTATTTATTTAAGTTTGAGTAAGTTTGACTTGCTAATTTAGTAAAATTAAATAAATTTATTTGGAGTTTGTTTGTTTACAAAAATTAATATGTGGAGTTTGTTTGTTGAAACCAAAAAAATTTATGCTTAGTTTTTTTTTTTTGAAAATATGCCCTAATTTGACATAGCTGATATAAATATGAGTTTTTAATTGATGTAATGTAGACGAATGAGTATGCTCTGTAGTTGCGCTATGAAGGCGACCCTCTACATCACAAAGTTTGCTTGCGATTTAAATCTTCAATTTGATGAATGATTGACGTTTGATACATATGCGATTTAAAAAAAAAACTTCACCTTTCCAAAAGGTGACACTAGTTGTTGGAGAGCGGTGATTCGATCGCCTAACTTTTCTTTTCGAACCTATAATAAAATCAACATTGATTACGTAAGGGGTATAATAACTTAAAAATATATGAATGTATGTCATCAAGTCAATAACTAGCTAGGAATATAAGCACAATATATGATTTGCACCTTGAAAGTTGACAATGGAGTTGGTGTCTCAATTCGTGGCCTTTTAAATGTGCTTTCAATACTTGTACTACTACTATTGCTTTTCTTCTCTTCTTTATTAGTCTGCTTGATTAATATATAACACATGTCAATAAAAAACAAACCCTAATTGTGAAACACTAATAAATTTTTCACATAAATAAGAATTTGGTTAGATATATACATACCTTCAAAGTAAGGTTACTGCAATTAGCCTTCTCGTCAATACTTCGGCCTGCAATGTCCACGCCAAAAATGCCCTAATTTGATTCGTGGCGAGGATATGATTTATTAATTGATGTTGTGTAAACGAATGAGTATGCTTTGTGGTTACGCTATTAAAGAGATCCTTTACATCAGAAAGTTTGCTTGCGATTTAATACCTCAATTTGATGAACGAATGACGTTTGATATATATGCAATTTTTTTACATCATCATTGTTCAATAAATTATGTAGGTTATGGAAAATAGGGACATCTCATTTCTCTTTCATGCGAATGGTGAAATCGTAAATGGTAGGAATGACATTGGGTACAACGCACCCCCATCGGTAGTGTTGACGTTTAGGTTTGGGACGAGTAGACAACAATTGATGGATCACGTGTGTAACGCATTCAATATCTCATCTACATAAACTATGGTAAGGATGACTTATAGTCACGGTATAACCCTCCCCGAGGGTTCACAGTATTTTGTCCGTGTATTGCTAGAAGACGAGACACACTTCGACATGATGTGGGCGACAGTGGCCAATAAACTATTTTCAAAGTCGTCCTGCTCATTCGCAACTATTAGATGAAGATGTCAGCACGTCAAACACTAGATCGATGATGGAAAGATTACATATGCAATCACTAACGACGATGATGACATTAATGACGCGGATGAGGATGTGTGTCCCCAGAGGATGCTACACCAGTGAGGATGCTACACCAGCTGTCGATTGGGAAAACCTAAATGTTGTGGCGGATGACCCAAGGTATGAACCTCCAGGGGAAGAAAACATGCAAGATGATGATCACTTTACTATCGATGAAGAGAATTTCATGAGGAAGCAATCGATGTTGAAGTTCACCAACCATTGCCGGCGTACAACAAAATCTATTGGGAGGTGGCTAACTCCACTGCGACCCAACATTCTCATCGACAGATTGGGGGGACCTCTCTAATTTTGATTTGGAATTAGGGATGTGCTTTGACAACAAAAAAAACTTACAACATGCCGTCAAAGTGTGGCATGTTAATAGACATTGTCAATATCATGTGATGGAATCGACTACAACTTTTTGGGTGATCAAGTGCAGAAGTGCATTGGACGGGTGCATGTGGCGTCTTCGTGCTTGTTTGTGAAAGAGAACACAATTACGGGAGATCACACAATTAGACGCACTGCACAACTGTGTAAATCCCGATGTGGAACGCGGTCATGCCCAACTCGATCCCAACATGCTTGCTAGAGAGATCCAAAGCATTGTCCATATAAGTCAAGCGATAACTATCAAGGCAATAATACAAATAATTAAGGGAAAATACGGACACGAAGTAAACTACAAGCGAATGTGGGATGCCAAAAGGAAGACAATTGCAAATGTCGTTGGAGATAGGGATGAGTCATACGCTAGATTGCCAAGCTGGTTGGCGGCCATGAAGATTAAGATTTTGGGGACCGCAATTGAGTGGTCACATAGACATTGGGCTTCTGATGAGATAAGGACTGAGTGTCCTCAATTTCGTCGTGTGTTTTTCGCATTCGAAGCATCAATAGAAGTTATCAGGTTTTGTAGGCGTATGCTTCAAATTGACGTGACTTTCTTATATGGAAAATATAGTGTTAAGCTAATGATTGTCATATCTATTGATGGTAATGGACACATACTACCGGTAGCATTTGCTGTTGCAGAAACCGAGTCTACGGATTCGTAGGGATGGTTTTTGAGGATGTTGCACAAATATGTGACGGATAGAGATGGTATTTGCATTATTTATGATCGTCACCCTGGCATTCTAGAGGCGGTCAACACACTGACCAATGGTTTTTTTCCTCCAAAAGGATACCACCGCTATTGTCTGCGACACTTGGTCAGTAATTTCAACACTCAATTAAAAAATGAGCCCTTGAAAAACCTACTTTCTCTAGCTGCTGGGCAACATCAAGTTCAAAAATTTAATGCGTGCATTGAGCATTTTACATATTTATCATCGTGAACCCCTCAATGTTTGCAATATGTCAATGCCATCCCCAAAGAACTATGGACTCAATCGCACGACGGAGGCATGCAGTACGGATGGATGAGTTCTAATGGTGTTGGTATGTATGAAATTCAAGTTATGTTTTGCACTCAACTATATAGTTATCGCTGAAGTAATATTACTTACACGAGTTTTATCGTCACTTGTAGAGTGTTTTAATGGTGTATTGAAGGGGCTCGATTTTTGCCAATAACAACAATGACTTGGATGATTTACTATAGATTGGTGACATACCACGATCACTGGAACTAGGAAATCAATGAAGCAATCTAAAACGGGCAATCATACACGAAATATGTCATGGATAAAGTCACACATTACGAACAAGCTGCAAGGAGGCATCAAGTCAATTTGATAAATCGTGACATATGTGAGTTTGAAGTGCTTACTGGACGACATGGAGATCGCATGCATAAAGGCAACAATACACAAGTCGTTATCCTAATGGACCGCATGTGCAGTTGCAATAAATGACAATCGTTTGGTTTCCCTTGCTCAAATGTGTTAGCTACATGTTCCTTTATTCGAGTGAGGTACTCGCAATTTATTAAACCATACTATCGGATAAATGCGTATGCGCAATGTAACTACTTTAAATTCAAAGCCATTCCAGATGATAAACATTGGCCGACTTTTGTGACGAAGATCATACGGTACCAGACCCAAGGTGCAGACGTGGCCGAGGGAGACCAAAGGAAACTCGAAGGCAAAACAAGATGGGTCTTCCTAATATTTCAAGAGCCTTGCGATGTGGCATATGTCATTAAGAAGGACATAAATGAACAATAAAGATCGTGATCGAGTCCCTACTAGGAAGAACCGATGCGGCATTTGTCGTGCAGAGAGACGTAACAAAAAAATTGTCCAGCCAGAGCAGAATCTTTCAATCAAAACCAATAGTCCAGTTTGTATATTGTTTACTAATGGCTTAAGTATTTATGTAATTAGATTATATTGAACCTTTTGAAGTATCCAAATAGTTTACGTCATGAAATGTTTAGGTATTCGTTATTGTTTGAACCTTTAATAATGATTTTTGGTGACTTTTCGAACAATACGACTAGCTTTTAAAACTCCCTAAATTGTAGTTTGTACACAAATGGATCCAGGTCCGTCAGATCCTTCACTTTTACATCTCCAATCTACACACAGATCCTCGCGAGCGTGGACGGGTCGGGTAAACCTTTTAAGATGGATACATCCAATGTTCATGAATGAACGTATAATATACATATATATGACTACTTATTTTCAGTTCTAAGGTGTATGAGACATTGCGCGTGCGTCAATGACGGGCTGTCGTTGATCGAACGGTAGAGTGTCATTCTCGAATGATCCCATATCTACGTTCCAGTGGCTTTTATGGGATTTCGCTCATATCATTTTTCATTCTTTGTTGGGCTTTGATTACTGCATTCGTTGAGAGATGGCGCCCAGATACATATACATTTCACATGCAATGTGGCGATTGCACTAATACACTCTAGGACGTACAGCTACAGCTCGGCTTACATATCGAAGGTATACCTGTGACAGGAACAACCAATACAAACTATGTTGAGGTGTGTGAGAGGCTACTTGGTAGAATTCCTGTTGGAGATGACCTTCATGGATATAAACTAAAAGTCGAATGGCTTAAATGCAACGTACCAGCTATGCATTACAACAACGATGAGGAGTTGGTGCGGCGGTATGTTCGATCGTACATTCTCCAGAAAATCGGTGGTTGTCTATTCGCCGATAAGTCAAATCGATATGTACATTTGATGTTTCTACCGTTGCTCGAGGATTTTGACATAGGTGGACAATATAGTTGGGGGAGCGCCTCTTTGACTTTTTTGTACAAGGAGTTGTGCCGCGGATCTCACGTGGGTGCACATGATGTCGTGAGGGCGTCGATTCTTATACAACTGTGGGCATGGCATAGATTCCCATTCATAGCACCAAGGCGATTGGGTGTTCCTAGAGTTCAACCTTCGAACGTTGAATGGAGAATAGATGCTTATTGACGTCCCTATATGAAACAGGTAATAGAAATGTTATATCGTAATTTTTATAATATTAACCACGTTTCCATTATACTAATTAAGAGTTTTCTGTACAGATGGATCGATGGATTCTCGGCTACTCAAAGTGCAACACACGTTTTATCAGCTTACCGTGATGCACTCGATTTGCAAAATGAGGATGGCGTGGTCTGTCAAATCCTTCACTATTACATCTCCAATCTACACACAGATCCTCGCGAGCGTGGACGGGTCAGGTAAACCTTTTAAGATGGATACATCCAATGTTCATGAATGAACGTATAATATACATATATATACATGACAACTTATTTTCAATTCTAAGGTGTACGAGACATTGCGCGTGCGTCGACGACGGGCTGTCGTTGATCGAATGGTGGAGTATCATTCTCGAATGATCCCATATCTACGTTCCAGTGGCTTTTATAGGATTTCGCTCATATCATTTTTCAGTCGTGGTTGGGCTTTGATTACTGCATTCGTTGAGAGATGGCGACCAGAGACATATACATTTCACATGCAATGTGGCGAGTGCACTAATACACTCCGGGACGTACAATTACAGCTCGGCTTACCTATCGAAGGTATGCCTGTGACAGGAACCACCGATACAAACTATGTTGAGGTGTGTGAGAGGCTACTTGGTGGAATTCTTGTTGGAGATGACCTTCATGGATATAAACTAAAAGTCGAATGACTTAAATGCAACGTACCAGCTATGCATTACAACAACGACGAGGAGTCTGTGCGGCAGTATGTTTGATCGTACATTCTCCAGCTAATCGGTGGTTGTCTCTTCGTCGATAAGTCAAATCGATATGTACATTTGATGTTTCTACCGTTGCTCGAGGATTTTGACATAGCTGGACAGTATAGTTGGGGGAGTGCTTGTTTGGCGTTTTTGTGCAGAGAGTTGTGCCGCGGATCTCGCGCGGGTGCACATGATGTTGTGGGG
This sequence comes from Stephania yunnanensis, assembly GCA_039657365.1. NCBI lineage: Eukaryota > Viridiplantae > Streptophyta > Magnoliopsida > Ranunculales > Menispermaceae > Stephania > Stephania yunnanensis. The sequence continues at coordinate 34,141,013 of CM077585.1, read as the reverse complement.
GCGTCAATTCTCGTACAACCGTGGGCATGGGATAGATTCCCATTCATAGCACCAAGGCGGCTGGGTGTTCCGAGAGTTCAACCTCGAACATTGGATAGAGAAGAGATGCTTAATGATGTCCCTTTATGACACAGGTAATAGAAATGTTATATTGTAATTTTTATAATATTAACTACGTTTTCATTTTACTAATTAAGAGTTTTCCGTACAGATGGATCGATGCATTCTCGGCTACTCAAAGTGCAACACACATTTTATTAGCTTACCGTGATGCACTCCATTCGCAAAATGAGGATGACGTGGTCCGTCAGATCCTTCACTATTACATCTCCAATCTACACACGGATTCTCGCGAGCGTGGATGGGTCAAGTAAACCTTTTAAGATGGATACATCCAATGTTCATGAATGAAAGTATAATATACATATGTATGACAACTTATTTTCAATTCTAAGGTGTACGAGACATTGCGCGTGCGTCGACGAAGGGTTGTCGTTGATCGAACGGTGGACTATCGTTCTCGAATGATCCCATATCTACGTTCCAGTGGCTTTTATGGGATTTCGCTTATATCATTTTTCAGTCGTGGTTGGGCTTTGATTACTGCATTCGTTGAGAGATGGCGACTAGAGACATACATTTCACACGCAATGTGGCGAGTGCACTAATACACTCCGGGATGTACAGGTACAGCTCGGCTTACCTATCGAAGGTATGCCTGTGACAGGAACCACCGATACAAACTATGTTGAGGTGTGTGAAAGGCTACTTGGTCGAATTCCTGTTGGAGATGACCTTCATGGATATAAACTACAAGTCGAACGACTTAAATGCAACGTACAAGCTATGCATTACAACAACGACGAGAGTCTGTGCGGCGGTATGTTTGATCGTACATTCTCCATCTAATCGGTGGTTGTCTCTTCGTCGATAAGTCAAATCGATATGTACATTTGATGTTTCTACCGTTGCTCGAGGATTTTGACATAGCTGGACAATATAGTTGGGGGAGTGCTTGTTTGGCTTTTTTGTACAAGGAGTTGTGCCGCGGATCTCGCGTGGGTGCACATGATGTTGTGGGGGCATCAATTCTTGTACAACCGTAGGCATGGGATAGATTCCCATTCATAGCACCAAGGCGGCTGGGTGTTCCTAGAGTTCAACCTCGAACATTAGATGGAGAAGAGATGCTTAATGACGTCCCTTTATGACACATGTAATAAAAATGTTATATAGTAATTTTTATAATATTAACTACGTTTTCATTATACTAATTAAGAGTTTTTTGTACAGATGGATCGATGCATTCTCGGCTACTCAAAGTGCAACACACGTTTTATTAGCTTACCGCGATGCACTCAATTCGCAAAACGAGGATGACGTGGTCCGTCTGATCCTTCACTATTACATCTCCAATCTACACACGGATCCTCGCGAACGTGGACGGGTCAAGTAAACCTTTTAAGATGGATACATCAAATGTTCATGAATGAACGTATAATATACATATGTATGACGGCTTATTTTTAATTCTAAGGTGTACGAGACATTGCGCGTGCGTTGACGAAGGGCTGCCGTTGATCGAACGATGGAGTATCATTCTCGAATGATCCCACATCTACGTTCCAGTGGCTTTATGGGATTTCGCTTATATCATTTTTCAGTCTTGGTTAGGCTTTGATTACTGCATTCGTTGAGAGATGGAGCCCAGAGACATATACATTTCACACGCAATGTGGCGAGTGCACTATTACACTCCAGGACGTACATGTACAGCTCGGCTTACCTATCAAAGGTATGCCTGTGACAGGAACCACCGATACAAACTATGTTGAGGTGTGTGAGAGGCTACTTGGTGGAATTCCTGTTGGAGATGACCTTCGTGGATATAAACTAAAAGTCGAATGGCTTAAACGCAACATACCAGCTATGCATTACAACAGCGAGGAGGAGTCGGTGTGGCGGTATGTTCGATCGTACATTCTCCAGCTAATCGGTGGTTGTCTATTCACCGATAAGTCAAATCGATATGTACATTTGATGTTTCTACCGTTGCTCGAGGATTTTGACATAGCTGGACAATATAGTTGGGGGAATGCATGTTTGGCTTTTTTGTACAGGGAGTTGTGTCGCGGATCTCACGTGGGTGCACATGATGTTGTAGGGGCGTCAATTTTTGTACAACTGTGGGAATGGGATAGATTTCCATTCATAGCACCAAGGCGGTTGGGTGTTCCTAGAGTTCAACCTCGAACATTGGATGGAGAAAAGATGCTTAATGACGTCCCTTTATGAAACAGGTAATAGAAATGTTATATCGTATTTTTTATTATTTTAACTACGTTTTCATTTTACTAATTAAGAGTATTCTGTACAGATCGATCGATGCATTCTCGGTTACTCAAAGTGTAACACACGTTTTATCAGCTTATTGTGATGCACTCGATTCGCAAAATGAGGATGACGTGGTGTGGCAACCTTATGCTGAAGTCTTAGGGTATCTTCTTGAATACTATACCGACGGTCACGGTAGTTGGCTATCAATGTGTCCCCTTATTTGTTTTCACATAGTCTAGTGGCATCGATCAGAAAGAGTTTTGAGACAATTCGAATGATACAGGTCGTGCCACCAAACTGTAATTACGAAACTCGACTGCACCGCATTGAGATGCGAGGACCCGTTCATTAAAATTGGGTGGATTTTCACGCTAACTATATACAGATGTAGGAAAATCGTGGTGACAACATAGTCATAGCGAAACAAGAAGAAGGCCACGATCAACAAGACTACATGAGTGGTATCAATTAGTCACCAGAAGATTCATTGGATATGACGGGGATTACGTGACTATTCGGTAAGCTTTAAACTATTATTCTTCTTTCCTCACGATTTACATCATAAATTGTGTGTACTAGCCTCCTGTTTTTATATCAGTGTAACTTGGTGCGTCGACTGCAGCGAGTTTTCATTGACGATGGGTACGAGCAAGGCCTTACTGCGTTGACGAAGGCATCAAAATTTTAGATGAAGATCATAGGTAAAGGTCTACTCTATGGAATAGTGGAATTGATGTCGAAGAGGGCATAAATCAGGAGAATGAAGATGAAGATGAAGAAGATGATCAGGGCAAATCGAATCGAGAGGTGAGAAGAAAAAAAAACACAAATACAGACTGTGGGTGGGAGCACTAGACGTCCTCGTCCACCACGTCCTTCTCGTCGGACAGAGACTGCTGTAGAGAGCAGCAGACATTCTCCTACATCACGTTCATCTCGTCCGAGATGGAGAACAATAGAGACTGTTGGTGACAGTAGCCAATGTTCATCCCCAACACGCCATTCTTCTCATGGGTACATTCCTACATTGTCCCCAATGCAACTAGAACCTCAAATGTTTGTACCTAGCGCACCGATCATGAATCTTCCTCATTACCATTTTAATCCTTATGCGTCCGGGACGTCGTCTTCATATATGGACCATGGAATGCCTAGACATCCAATCTATCTGGCATTGGCTCGACGCATGCCGAGCCCATTTACTCCACCATGTTTTAATTATAATATTTCTTATAGTGGATATGGCTCATTCATGAACATGTTAAGCATGTCGTCGTCACCTCATGTTCCTCTCGGCCAACCGCATACAGGAAGCCTGTTTGTTGGCTGAGGTATATGTTATATTTAATATGATGTATGCCTAGTGTATTGTATATGTGTAGACTACTAAGTCACTCCTAGTGGATAAGTGTAGAGATGTGATTGGGGATGCGTCTTGAGATATGTGCCAGCATAGAACCAGGGGTAGAGAGTGATGTTATGAGTTGATTTAAACTTAGTGTAGCATAAATAGTTGTATTAATGTGGCTATAGTTGATTTTATATTAAATGTAACCTAAGTTAGAAAATCAAAACAATAGGCATTTGATGTTTCTCGAGATATATGTTGGCACATCAAAGGACCAATTTAGTTTAAATTGGTGTAAGTTAAGAATACATAGTGGAGGGATAGTGGGAAATACGTCAAGATGTAGGCCATTAGATTATTCTCGAGATATGTGCTTACATAAAAATCAATGGTTATTAATCAACCATATCTTTATATATAAGGTTAGATACCATGCAATTCATTTGATTTCCATAACATAGAAGCTAAGGAATAAGTTAGAGAAAAAGAAATAAGAATAATTAAGAAGTGTTTGGCTAAAGAATTTATGGAGATCAAGGAGATTTGAAGCTTAAATCAAAGAGTCATCAACCCTAGCTACACATCTCCCTATTTAAGTTTGAAATCAATACAAGTTTTTAGCCATTTTCATAGGGTTAATGACTAATTCTTTGCAATTGGTTGATATATTTGAATTCCTCATTTGGTGCTTATAATCCAGCTATTAAAAGTTCTTAATTTGGTTTTGAAATAAAAAAGATATGAATTTTTTAAGTTGTAAGACAAAAATAGAAATTTTGCATGTTGTATTATGAATCAACCTACGTAATTTGATTATAACTTGCTAATTTAAAATTGAAATGAAACCAATTAGGTGGCTTTTGAAAAATAACTCAAATAGGAACAACTTTGTCCTATTGAAATTTTGTAGTTTAAAAGATTTCATGCCAAAAGTTACCAACAAATAGGTGATTGAATGCATTATGAGATTTTTGAAACTAAAAGTTTAAAAGGCATAACTCCCTAACTACTCATCCAAATGAGCTAATCTTTTAGTACGTTTTTAATTAATATGTTAGCTAAAAAATGACAAATCTTGAAATCATAGATTGGGGGAAATAAATTTTTTAAGTCAACAGGTTGGATTAGGTTTCAATTTGAGCTGTTTTTTAGTAGAATTGTGATATCTCTTTCATTTTAAATTGGAATTATGCAAACAAAACTTTTTAAGAAAGCTAGGATGGAGGCCCAAAACTTTGAACGAAGAGAAGGATTTGAGATTTGGACAATTTCATGCCTACAATTTCGTTGCAATACTAGACTAAAATTTCAATGTTGTTTAGTCTTAAGGGGTTGTTTAAATTTAAAGTTCCTCAACCCATTTAGCCTTACCTAAACCTTATTTATTTAAATTAATTTGATATCAGGAACTTAAGGAAGAGTGTTGAAAGTTCGGATACATGATACGAGGTGTTAGGTGGTCGGATTAGCTTAGAAAATTGTGTGGATTGTAAGTAAATTGATTGCGATATTTATTTACATTTTATTTCTGTTTTATTATTCAATTTCAGTCATTTGGACTGTTTTGCTTATTGTATTCTATATACCATGACTTATTTCCTCTCTCATTTCATGAGTTTGCTATCATGGTATAAGTTGTTGGTTAAATGGTTTCATTGACTCCAAGTCATGTGTTAGTCATTTTTCATTGTTAATATATGTGGGCAAATGAAATAGTATGTTATTAGGAAGGTGTTAAATAATGTTGTAAATCTATTTTCCATTGTACATTAGATATGCAATTCCTATGTTGGATTCTCAAACTATGTTATCTTTTGAGATACGAAAGTAGTTGTATCTAGAACCATGATATGATTGAGGTGTTGTGACACAAGAGGGTCATTGTATTTTCGGGATGATGGGGATCTCATCATGTGACGGCCCCAAATTCCGAGACAAACCGGGCACCGCCACGTCGCCGAACACGTCACCAAACCCTGCCATGTCACCTGCACGTCTGTCTGTGACGGCCCGCGAACTTACCATCTAATACTCAAACTTAGTAAACTTGATATTTACATGGTTATTTTAGCAAAATATACTAAGTTATTAAGTTTTATAACTTAATTCATTTGTTTTGATTTATTTAAGTTATTTTAGTAGCGGAAGTCTTAATAGCATGCATATAATTAATTTAAACGAGTTATGCAATATTTAACAACCTATGGGGTGGAAACCCAACAAAAAGATATCATGTATATCAGATAAGGCGACAAAAATGTATAATAGGTGTCGATATACATGTATCAGGTAAAAGTCTCCCAACATTATCCCAAAAAGTATATATACGTAAATACAATCACCTACGAGTAAGATAGTGGAGGCGCTCCGATTAGTCGCCAATCACCGCCTTCCTCCGGCTCGTCGTAGGAACTGCAACTTGCCACCAAAAACAATGACAAGTTCCAGGTGAGTAAATCCCAGAGAAATCCAGTTAGTATTCACAAGGAATCCAAGAAAAATGGCTACAATTCATGCATATAAAATAAATGGACAGAAATGTAAAGCATGAATATAAGTCGTGAGATAATCAAGAATACGGAACGCGAGTGTGATGTACAACTGTCGAGCCCTGAGACATAAATAATAAACCGAGAAGGCTCTGGAGGTGAGGAAATCCGCACCCCCTCTTCACGGTCGAAATGAGGAACTCTATTGGTCGGAAGGTAGACTTCCGCCAAACGCCTCAAAAGAGAGAAATATGTGACGGAGGTGGACCCCACGTCGACTCGCTCTCGAGATCATCGACTCGCTGAGAGAAATCTCACGCGTAGTCTAGGGTATGACCAACACCGTAGCAACAATCGGATCGAGGTCACACCGTCCCTTCGACCATACACAGACATACGCGGGAATAGAGTAATCATGCAAACTGAATTGGCGAAAAGTAATGTGAAATAAATAATTTACAAGGAAAATAAGTAAATTCTAAACTGATTTTCTCATGGGTTTACTTACCTCAAGCAATCGCAATTGCCTCTCCGAAATATCCCGCACACGCCTCGAGATACGTACACGACACCCGACTAGAGTAGCCTAGTTCCTGGTGTCCAATTATACAATTTTTATCATTTAGGGCTACGTTACCTAAATTATTCAAATCACATTTCATTTAGGTGAAATAAATTATAAACATCACCTCCATCTCGTCGTCGAACTTCGTCGAACCGCATCCCTCGTTAAGGTTCGATCGGTCGACAACGCGCACCATCAAAGCTGACGCTGCTGCTGCTGAGCCGACGCGCCATCGATATCGCGCCGCATGTCATCGCGATCCGCCGCCGCCATCGCACGCCGCCATGCCATGCAGCTGCTGCCATTGCTGCCTGCGCCTGCTGCCGCCAGCTGAGCGCAAACGCTACGCCGCGCCGCCCGCTCTCTCTTCTTCCTTCCTTTCTTCCTTTCTCCTCCACCGTCCGCGCGCCTTGGTCTTCGCCGCGCCGCCGTCGGCCGCTTGGAGCGACCGCGCGCCGCTGCTGCGCATCGCGCCATGCCATTGCGCTCCGTGCCGTGCCGCCGCCGCCTCTCCACGTCGGCCATTCGCGTCGCCGCATGAGCCGCTATCCGCGGCCGGCTACTGCTGCCCCTGCTAGCGGTCGTTGCTCGCGTCGCTTGGTCGTCCACCGCCGCCGCTCATTGGCTGTCCGCGCGCAGCCGGTCCGTCCGCGCGCCGCCACTGGTCGTCTCGCCGGAGTTCCCTCCACCTCTCTCTCTCTTGCTGCCTCTTTCTCCTCTCGTTCTCTCTTTTCTCTCTCTCTCCTTTTTTTCTTTCTCTCTCCTCTCCTCACTCATCCGTTTTTGAAGGAAAGAAAAGATTTTTTTTTTTTTTTTAATTTTGGGAGAAAGAGACAAAATAGCATGATGAGGGATGGGTTTGATGTGACGTGTGAGATGATGTGTGATGTGATGTGACACTCAACCTCATACTACCTCGTACTCCCGCGTTACGCGTACACCGCGACGTACACACTCTCGTCACTACCCGCGCACAACGCAACTAAGCGAAATTCTGGATTAACGCGGCGCGAACTATTAAATAATAAAAAAATAATTAGACACTCGCCACGCAAAAATAACATATTTCACCCATTAGGCTTGTCGTAGACTATTCTGCGACGTCCACGTGGGTTTGAGCTTAGGATCTAAATCCGTAATTTATCAATTAATTGGGATTAATTAAAACGGGCCGTTACACACCACTAACTTGGGTGACATCAAGGTATGGCACCTCGGGTTGTTGGCAAATATAAATCGTACGTAGGCACTTAGGATTAAATTACGAATTTTCTTTTGTGATAAGACTCTCGGCCGACTGGCCCTAGGTCATCGCTACTTAGTCGATTGTCAGTTTTGTACTGTTTAACTGGATTTTCTTTTGGCATGATTTTTTTTGCATAGTTGCTATTCTTATGCTTTCAGATACTTGTTGTATAGTTAGAAATGTGAACAAATGTCTATCAGTGTTACTTTCTTATTTCCTGTACTCACCTTCCTTTGTATGACAGTGGGTGCACATCCATCTTGTAGTAGATCAAGCAAAGCATAGATCGGTGACTACCTCTCAGCCTGTAGAGTGCTGCTACACCAAATTTTTGTAGGTTTTGGTTTTGTTGTATGACTGTTATTTCTTCCAAATACTTTTAGGGTTGTATATTATGGTTTGAGAGATAGTACCTCGACAAGATACATGTTGATATATTTTATCATCATTTCATTATATATATGCATGTTATCCTTATTTCCTGGTTTTCCTTAATTCTTAGGATTTAAATTAATTGATTCCACTAAATTGTAGACTTCCACTAATAAACAGTTTGTATCAAAGCCTAGTTTCTAGATATTTAGCGAAAGATTATAAAGTTGTTCGAAATTTTGATATCAATGTCAAAGGTGGTATTAGAGCCTAATTTTATAGAGCTTAAATAGTTGAATGTAGATATTCTACAATGTGATACCAAAGTTACAATTGCTATCAGAAGCCAACTTTTCTAATAAGTAACAAATAAAATTAAAACAAGAAAACATATATTTTAACTATAGTAGATGATTCTTGCCTATAAACCTTTAATTGGGAAGTGAGTGAAAGCGAGATGCAATTACCTTATATGTTCGTGTTAGTTTTTATATGTATATATATGTGTGCTATCTATGTAGTAGCCGATTCACTTTCCTTATCAACTTTCAAACATCAATGAATGATTCAGGCGATAGCGAGGATTTAGGTGCTCTTGGCAGCCAACCTCATATCCCATTAGCTAATCATTTTCAGAGGCAATCTAATCGAGTTGCTGCTTAGGGAAAGCAGTTTATGGATTTCATTTCCTTGATGACATCACATTTTGCTCGACTAGCACGAACATTAGCCTCCTACTACTACTCCCACATTAACGACGACAACCACTCCAGTAGTACAAACTACACCGATAGTGACAACATCGCTCATAGAGACAGTTTATACACAATCTTTCAGTCCTACATCTTCTAGCACGACAGTAGAGGTTCAGTTGGTGAAGGATTTCATCAAACTAAAGGCAGTTTACATTGATGGTCAGCGAAATTTTGAGAAGATTAAGAAGTGGGTATTGTCTCATAAAAAACTGCATAAAGTCCTAAGGATTAAGGACGGGCTTCAGGCTGAGATTATGTTGTATACATTACAAAGAGATGTCGATGTTTGGTGGCTTGCGATGATAGCTTTTGATGGTGAGTCTGAGTCTTGGTATGCATTCAAGAAGAAGTTCTATCAATAATATTGCCCACTTACGGTGATGAAAAGGTTGAGGAAGGAGTTCATGAACCTGAGATAGGGAGTAGATGAGTCTTTGATGAGCTATAGAGACAGACATGGCTATCTGAGACAGTCATAAGGACAAGCCCAGGATCAAGCTTAATGATAACGCAGGTCGATTACTTGTTACAAGTATAGTACGGTTAGAAATATGATTAGAGACTTTCTACAACCGACAACAATACTTCCATCATAGTGTCAAGAGGGAGTACATATGGTAGCACAGCTTGATGCCGACGCCATACGAGGACTCATTGAGGGTACAATTGTTATTCGTCGTAGAGATTTATATGTTTTGTTTGATTCGGGTTCTATAGTATCTTTCATTTTTGGTCGCATGATTGGCACCTTAAGGTTGACGCTAGTTAGAATTAGCATACATTTGATTTTGAGTACCGCAGCCGAGGATAGGGCTTACCTTAATTGTCTTATTGAGGAAGGTCTAGTATAGATAGACAGGTAGAGTTACCTACAGAATTCACGGTCATAAATTTCTTAGACTTCAACACGTTGTTACGGATGGATTGGCTAGTAGCGTATGATGCTAATATCGATCGTTTCAACTAGACAATGATATTTGAGATTTTAGGGCATTGGATGTTCATATAGAGTGGTAATACACCAATAGCCGAGGTCATTAGTGATTGACTTGAGGTTAGTGGAGAAATGGAGACTATAGTATCATTGTATATAGTGGGAAAGAGTCGGGGACCAAGTCTCGAGGATATTTTGATTTTGTGCGAGTTTCCAGACATCTTTCTAAAGGACTTACTTGGTTTGCCACCATAGAAAAAGATAAACTTTGTTATTGAGTTGGTACCAAATACTAAACCTATTTCTATACCACCGTATCGCATGGCTCCGAGAGAGTTGGAGGATTTGAGGAGTCGACTATAGGATTTGGGATAGAAAGGATTCATTACAACTTCTATGTCGCCATTGCTAACACCTATCATGTTTATGAAGAAGAAGGATGATACTTTAAGGCTGTGTATTGGCTATAGACAACTGAACAAGGTCACAGTCGAGAACAAGTATTCATTACCGTGAATTGATGACATGTTTGATCAGCAGAAAGTAGCGTAGTTTTTCATCAAGAAATACATGAGATTAAGATATCATCAGCTTAGAATCAGGGATGATGATAGGTCCAAGATAACATTCAGTATGAGATATGGACACTATCAGTTTATAGTCATGTCATTTGATTTAAATAATGCTCCTGCCATGTTTATAGATTTGATGCATCGAGTGATGAAAAGGTTTCTTGATCGCTTTGTGATAATTTTCATCGATGATATATTGATATACTTGAGGAACCGAGAGGATCGCTAGTAGCACCTCAGGGGATGTTATAGTCTTTGAGGGAGCGCATGCTTTACGCCAAGATCAGCAAGTGTGAATTTTACCTGTCAAAAATAAAGTTTTGGGAACATGTTGTTGGAGCAGCAATTATTGATGTAGATTTGGCCAAGATTCAAGCTAGTACAAATTAGCCAGCAGCGACGTCAATTACGAAGATCATGAGTTTTCTGGGATTAGCAGGACATTATCGTATATTCGTGAAGGATTTCTCAAAAACTACTTCACCAATTACCAGATTGACCCAAAAGGACATCATATTTGATTGGTCTAAGGAATGGGAGGACACATTTGCTTGGTTGAAAAGGTTGTTGACTATCGTAATAGTGTTGGTATTGCCATATGTTGGAAAAGGATTCCTAGTATATACAGATGTTTCTCATACTAGTCTAGGTTATGTGTTGATGTACGATAGAGGCACACTGGCTTATACATCAAGACAGCTTAAGATACATGAGAAGAATTATCTCACTCATGACTTAGAGTTAGCAGTGGTGGTATTTGCTTTGAAGATATAGAGACATCATATGTATGGAGAGAGGTTCACACTTACACTCATCACATGAGTCTGAAATAACTCTTCATATAAAAAGAGCTGAACATGAGACAACGTAGATGGTTGAAGTTTTAGAAAGACAACGCCTTTTCTCTAGAGTATCACCCAGGAAAACATAAATTAGTTGCTGATGCATTGAATAGTATACCTACTGGAGATGCCAATGTTGTTAGATGCCATATGACACGTGAGTTTGGATAACTCAAAGCATCGGTGATGATGAGTCAGTCAGACATTCCTACCGACACTCGGGTGATGATATTTGCATAAATAAGGATTCAAAAAATGTCTACATATAGTTTGTTAGAGGGTCATAAAGCCAACATTCTATAATAAAGGTTTGGTGAGTTAGCCCTGAGTATTGATTGTATTGACTGGACAAAGACGGTGGATCACCGTATAAGATTTAGAGGCAGATTGTGGATATCATCTTTGGCAGAGCTAAGAGATGAAATTCTTCATGATTCATATCATTCCCTATTCAATGTTCATCCAAGCAAGACCAAGATGTACCATGATATGAGGAGACATTTTTGGTGGACTAGGATGAAAATAGACATATCAAAGTTCATCAGGAATTGTGAGATTTGCCAGTAGGTGAAGGCTGAGCATCCTAGAGGATTATTGCAATCACTTTATATTCCACTATGGAAATGGGAAGACATAGCCTTTGAATTTTTCAAGGATTATCGAGGATTGCTAGATCACACGATTCTATCTGGGTGATTGTGGGCAGATCGATGAAATCCGCCCATTTCTTATAGTTGCAATGCACTATACATTTGACCAGTTAGCATATTATTTGCGAGGAGATTATAGAATGCATGGGGTACCATTGCCTATTAAGCCAAACAAAGATGCTATGTATATGTTCAAGATATGGTAGAGTATGAAGGAGAAGTATTGTATGCCCCTATTGTTCAACACAACATTTCACCTTCAAATTGATGGGCAGACTAAGAGGTTGATTCAAATTCTCAAGGATATGCTTTGGGCTTGTGTACTTGAGTTCGACAAATCTTGAGAGGAGTACATACCATTGTGTGAGTTTGCATTCAACAATAAATGCCAAAATAACATTGAGAAGGCACCCTTTTAAGGCTTAATATGGTAGATTGTGTCACTTGCCATCTTGTTGGCCTGAGTCGGAGGACCGAGAGTTAGTAGGGGTTGAGATTGTTGTTAATCACACGAGGAAGGTACGACAGATTCACCAACGGCTTAAAGGGGCCCAAGAGAGAGAAGAAATATGCATACACGTATCACCGCGATCTCACATATACCGAGGGAGCATTTGTATGTTTGGGTTCTCCTTGGAAGGGTCTTCATAGATTTGGTTTGAAAGGCAAGTTAGCATTGAGATTCCTCGTGCCTTTCAAGATCATAAGATAGGTTTGAAAGGGAAGTTAGCACCGAGTTACCTCTACAGATGTTAAGGATTAATTAAGTCTTTAATATTTCTTTGCTTTGACTAGCTAAGTCAAAGGCAGATGAAAGACAAACAGTTGATTAGAGTAAGATTGACCTAAGCGAGGATGTATCTAATGATGAGCACCGAGTACAAATCTTAGATCGAAGAGTACAGTAGTTGAGAAGCAAGTCTATCCCGAAAGTATTAGTCAACTGGCGGTTCCATTAAGACTCGAGACCACTTGGGAAGGGGACAACTATATGCGGGATAAGTTTACGTATCTTTTTGAGTCTAGTATAACTTTATCTTAAGTTTACTTACAAGGTCAAAATCTCCATTAGTTGGGAAGATTTGTCACGGCCCGAATTTCTAATCCGAGTTTAATTAGGATCATTGACCCGTGACATGGGACCCCGATTGAGATGCATGCACTGACCGAGGCGAGTTACCCAAGGTATATATTATATTTGATGTGATGTATGCCTAGTGTATTATATATGTGTAGACTACTAAGTCACTCCTACTTATGGATAACCGTCGAGACATGAGCGAGAATGTGCCTCGAGATATGTGTCGATGTGGGACCGGAGTAGAGAAGTATGTGGTGAGTTCATTTAAGTTTAGCGTAGCTTAAATAGTAGTATTAATGTGGCAATCGTTGATTTTATAATAAATGTAACCTAAGTTAGCATATAAAAACAATAGCCATTTGGTGATTCTCGAGATACGTGTTGGCACATCAAGACACCGATTTAGTTTAAATTTATTTTAGTTAGGAAGAGATAGTGGAGAGTTAGTGGGAAAGGTGTCAAGACCTAAGCCATTAGATTAGTCTCGAGATATGTGTGTATATAAAGATAAATGGTTACTAATCAACCTTATATATAAGATTAGATAGATAAACCCATGCAATTCTTTCATTTCCTTACTATAGAAGCTAGTAAAGTCCAAGAAAAAAAATTAGTGCAGTTAAGGAAGTTTTTGGCTAAAAAGCTATGGGAGATCAAGGAGAGTTGGAGCTCAAATCAAAGCGTCATCAACCCTATGTACACATCTCTCTATTTATATTTGAAACCAGTTCTAGTTTTTAGCCATTTTCAAAAGTTAGATGATTAAATCTTTGCTATTGGTTGATATATTTGGATTCCTTACTTCAAGCTGATAATCTCACTATTAAGAAGTTCATAATCTGGTTTTGAAATCAAAATATATTAATTTTTGAATTTCTAAGACCAAAATAGAAATTCTGCATGTTTTATTATGAACCAACCTATATAACTTGGTCATGACTTGCTAATTTTAAATCAAAATGAATCCAATCTAGTGGCATTTATAACCTAACTCAAAGGAGAACAACTTTTTCATACTTAAAATTTTGTAGGTGATTGAATGTATTACGAGATTTCTGAAACTAAAATTCTAAAAGGTTTGACTCTGTAATTACTCATCCAAATGAGCTGATAATTTAGTATGTTTTTATCTGATATGTTAACTACCTTGTGACAAAAAATCATGAATTTTGAAACTATAGGTTGGGAGCAATAAATTTTTTAAATATGCTGGTCAGATTAGGTTTCAATTTGAGCTATTTTTAGAAAAATGTGACTCTTTCGTTTTGAATCTGAATTACACAAACCAAACCTTTTCAAAAAGATAAAATAGAGACCAAAATTTTTTTACTAAGAGAAGGATTTGAGATTTGAATAATTTCATGCCTAAAATCTTACTACAATACATGACTTAAATTTCAATGCGGTTTAGTCTTAAGGGGTTATTTTTTTAGGGTTTCTAAACCCATTTGACCTGAACTAAACCTAATATATTTGGATTATTTTGATACAAGGAAGCTTAGGAAGAGTCTCGAGTGTTCGAATATGTGATACGATGTGTTGGGAGGCTGTATTAGCTTAGTAAATTGCATGGATTGTAAGTAAACTGATTGAGATATTTATTTATATTTCATTTCTATTTTATTATTCAATTCTAGTCACTTGGACTAATTAGCCTATAGTATTCTATATACTATGACTTGTTTCCTCTCTCATTTCATTAGTTTGCTATCATGGTATAGATTGTTGGTTAAATGATTTCATGGACTCAAAATCATGTGCTAGTCATTTTTTATTTTTAATTCATGTGGTCAAATGAAATAGCATGCTATTAGGTAGGTTTTACATAGTGTTGTAAATCAATTTTCCGTTATGCATTAGATATGCAATTGCTTTGTTGGATTCTCAAAACATTTTATCTCTTGAAATACAAAAGTAGTTCTCGTTTCTAGGACCATGATATGATAGAGGTTTTGAAAGACACGGGGTCATTGGAGTTTTGGGGTGATCAAGATTTATCCACTAAGTTGGGTGACAATACCTAGGGTGTTGGAAGGTATACATCATAGGTGACTTGTACTTTGGATTAATTTGAAAGGCATAGAGTGCAATTTCGTTATTCACAGAGATGTAGATCTCGGTTCCATCCTTATATAGCGACAAAGGCATTGTTGATAGGATTCCCGGCCGACCAACCTTGGATCATTATTACTTAGCCGAGTGTTAGTTTCATATTTTTAGCTGGAGTATCTTTTAGCATGATTTTTGTAGCATAGTTTCTATTCTTATGCTTTCTTATACGTGTTGTACATTTGAAAATGTGAACAAATGACTCTTAGTGTTACTTTCTACTTTCCTATACTCACCGTCCTTTTTATGATGGTAGTTATAGATACATCGAGTAGCAAACTAGGCAAAAAATGATCGGCGACTACCTATGAGCTAGTGGAGTGCTGCTACATTAGATTTTGTAGTTTTTGGTTTTGTTGTATGATTGTTATATGTCTTCCATATACTTTTAGGGTTGTATATTATAGGTTGAGAGATAGTACCCTGAAAAGAAATGTATTGTTATATTTTATCGCCGTTTCATTGTATATATATATGCATCTGATATTTATTTCCTGATCTTCCACAATTCTTAGATATCATGTTAAAAACTTCAGCTAAATTGTCAAGACTTTCACTGAATAATCTTTAAGTTTTTAAAATTTTGATTAACTCTGATTCATCAATTAACAAAGATAACAAAACATTTATTTGAATAGAGAAATTGTAAATAGAATTTTTTGGAAAATTGACTAATTCCTTATTAAGTCTTACGGGGTGAGATTAAGGCTTAAGGACGGATTAGGTTGGTTGGTGCCCTAATTTGAAAAGGGGTTGTCACATGCACATAGGAGCATTTCGATAATTAAGTAGAAAAGACAAAAATATTGGATTAAAAATGGACTTAAGATTGTCCAAGAAAAAATAATTATAAAAAAGACACTGAGGGTGTGGATCGGTCATCCAAACCTTAATATCATAAGCTTATTATATAAACCACATTAAATGCATGTAGGCATTTAAAAAAAAAACAAAAAAGAGAGTTAAAGATAAAACTTTAGAAGGATTTGTGGCAGGGAGTGATAAGTAGTTAATTAGACTTATATATAAAATTATTTTATTTACATAATAGGTCTAAATATCCTTAAATGAGCTCTAATTGATAGTATTTATGTGTTTTCAGGTATACAAACCACATAAGAGACAAATGAAGGGTTTCATAAAGAAAAGAGAAGAAAAAGAACAAAAATGGAGTTGACATTGTGAGAAGACCAAGTGGCGTCATGGGGAATGAATGGATGGCATAATTAAAATGTGGAGATCAAAAGAAAAGATGCAATAGAAGTGACACAGTCATGGTAATGTGGTCCAATATAGACGACGCTAGAGCAATACATAGGCAGCGTCAAGTGCATTGAGAATGAAAAATAGATAAAAGACCCATCGCTGTAATGGCGCAGTCACTTAACACATACGTTGTGGATAACTTACAAATATTGTCTAAGCATAAAAAATAGAAAGTTTTGGACTTCCATTTCATTCGGAATTGTTATTTATGATTTTTAATTGTATTTTTAAGAGGCTAAGAAGTATAAAAAGGGCATTAGAACGCGGTAAAAAAATATACCAACATAAATATTTATAGTTTACATTAGTTTTGAGTTTTAGAGAGTTTTATTTCGGTATTAAGAAGAGCTTTTGAAAGAGATACATTGATGACTATGATTGTGGTGATTTGGTATTAATCTTTGACTTAATTAAAGTATATTTGATTCAATCTTTTATATCAATGAATACCATGATTCGTGTGTTTTTTATGCTGAAGAGTAAGTAGTTTATTTATCTTAGGGATCAATGGATCCTCTACTATGAATACTATACAATGTTATGAATTGATTTTAATGTTTTAGAAATGCAACGATTATAATTTGTGCTTGATTATATGCTTAATGCTATGAATATCTTGATCACATGTTTATTGATTAGGGGTTTTAGAATTTACCATGGCTTTAGAGCTTTTAAGTCGGATATGAACAACACAATCGTAAAATATATAACATCGATTGATAAATGTTGATCAAAGAGACATGGATTGTAAACTTAATTGTTTATAAGTCTAAATATTTGGTATATATAGCTTTGCGAGACTTACATTATTCACACCAATTTGTGGAGTTCTAATTTGCACATTAGAATCTTTTTCACCATGACAGTGGGTTGAAGTGAATATTAAGGAAATCTATTTATTCTAATTATACATCTTGTATGGACTTAATTATTTTTTTACATCACTGATTCAGAACTAAGAAATGTGCGGGGTAAAAATGTTAGCAAAGCAATTGCCAAACTTGATGTTATAGAGAAGTATCCGATACCATTTAAAGGTGGTCGTAGAGTTAGGCCAAATCAACAATATTGGTCAACGCATTTAGGGAAAGTTCCGCGTGATCCTAGCATATGTTATGTATGAAAGAAAACATGGAAGAACGTAAGTAAAGCTGAAAAAAACCACATGTGGGATACGGTTAAGGTAAATGATTATGTGTTTTGGTTTTTATTATCCATATATTTATCAAACTCATAATTGTCTAAGACAATATTGATATATTAATCATTAGTTCTTTTAGGAATGTTTCTATAATTCAGATACATAAGTGTACAAAGACTCTACCATAAAGTACATGGGATCTTTATGGGAAAAATGGGATTCTAAATTGAATATGGATTATGTGACACCATGTAAGAATAGAGAGGAAGCTTTAAGAAATGTTCCTGAAGACATGGATCCTCATGATTAGGAATGGCTCATAAACAACAAGTACTTAACTACAAAATTTAAGATATGACTATTTTTAATTAAATCTTTCTTCATATTTATTTATGATTTCATGGTACTATGGAGTTTGTTTTTAATAGGAAGTCAGTGAGTGCAACTCCATCGATAGGAGTAAAGCAATTAAAATGTCTTATCACACCTGAAGCAAACCTCATAGAGAATTAAAATGTTAAAAGGTGTTTTGATAAGCTTAGTGTGTGTTGTATGTTGTAGTTGGTGTGCTAGAAACTTTTGTAACTTGGACGAGCCTTTCAGGAAGAAAGAAGATGGACGTCCACCACCTTAAGATGAAATGCTCTTTCTTACTAGATAGAAAGGGGGACACTTGATTCAACAAGTGGGAAAGGACAAATACATAATTAAGATTGATAGATGACTTAGTTTCATTAAAGTAGTAGTTACTTTTTTTATATTTATTATACATGAAATTTGTCTTTGTTATTTGATAGGATAAAGTTCGTAAGACTATATATCCTAATCCATTACTTATGGATCTTGAGATTGTTGAGAAGTATTTTGGACCACAGCGTCATAGCCATATGTTTGGTTATGGAGGTGGAATCAAGAGAGAGCATTTAGAGGAATCTAATTATTCTTATATTAAAGAGCTTAAGGCAAGGCTTCTTAAGAAATAGGAAGAGAATTGTAAGCTTCAAAAAGCCATTGAATGTATTGTTGATAGGTTGGATGATATTGAGAAGGAAAGGAGGCAACCATCATCTGTTGCTCCTTCAACTTTTAATGAAGAGCCTAACTATGTATCATGTCTTTACAATTAGTTGTTGTAGTTGCATTTCATTCGCTAATACTAAAACTTGTTTGATTGCTATTTGTTGTAGGTTGATGCTTTACATCAATTGGTAGTTATTGATGGATTATTTTTCTTCTACTTAATTTAGGTACATATCTTATTATTGTTATATTATTGAACTTTTATACATTAAGTGCTTTGTGTACAAAAAGTTACTTGTCAAATTTATTAAGCTTTTGTATTTTGTAGGTTGTTTTAAACATGATTATGGAGAGAATAACACGAGATCTCATTTAGGCAAATAATATTTAGTTGATATATTTTTTTTTTCAATAGTTTTATTGGCATATTTGAGTAGATGGATCGTTTCGTGAAACTATTTCGGTCTCATAGATACTCATGGTTTTCATATCGATTAGAACTATCTTTTGATAAATAAATATTTTTTTTGGTTTTTTGTATTTGTGTTTTTTGCACATATTATGTTTTTCCTTTTATATATTTTTTGAAAATGAAGATAAAAGACAATGACAAACATTGCTATCATCCTCCTATTGGATCGGTAAGAATTTAATTAACTTAAATCAGTATATGCGGTGTTTATTATCATTTGAGTTTCTCAAGTCTAAAGTGATTAATGTTACACTCTTTGGTTGTTTGTAGATCTAAAGGTGGAGCTCTGTTGTTTTGCTTTTTGGACAATCTCTTCAACTAGGAGAACATCTTGAAGAGCATTGGATTATTCAAGTTTTTTGTCCAATTTATTTATTTTTCCACTATGCACTAGTCATTTGATAGAGTGATAGTAATATTGTACAACCTAATCAATTGGCATATTTTTATTTCAGGTTGCCAAATATGTGTAAGAAATTGTCAGGCTTAATTTACGTAAGTGAAATTAATAAACTACCACGGAACACATCTTTGGATACTCCTGATTGAGAGACATTATTAGTTTCTTACCTAGCTTTTCTTTCATTGTAATTAGTTATTCACATGATTGTTATTGACTATCATTGCTTGATCATAAGTAGTTCATTCTATACACTTTTTAATAGGTGTATTAGATAAGTCACAAGTAACTTCTCAAGGTTTACTTGCATTATTGATCATTCTTAGCTAGCTAATGTATATAATTATATAATTATTCTTAATATTGTTGATCTTTTCTTTGTTTTCTTGAAAATGCTCCTATTCATGAGATTGAAGAAGAGGTGAAGCTTCTTACAAACCTTTAAGGAAATTTTGTGCTATTTGGGAATGGTTAGTTTTTTTTTTCTCCTACTCTGTTCCTTTCCCTCCGAGTTCCTTTTTTTTATTTAGGAATTTTTTTTATGTGATTATAGGAACCTACAATTGGTACTATACATCATGCTGCACTAGCCTTACTAATGTAGCACTTAATTTTATCTCACCTAACCTAGTCACAAGTTTTTTTCTATTTTTATTGCATTTTCTATTTTGTGCTCTTTATCTGAATCCTAAGATCGCATCTTTGCATTAATTTATTGACTTTCCATGGTCGTATGTTCCTTGTGGGTTTATTTATTGAATTTGACGAGATCATGAATTCTATTAGTATAATTTTCATTTGATGGGGTTACTTGCAAAGAAGGCTTGGAAGTGAAACCTTAGTTTATCATGTATGTTTGCTTTTGTGTACTGGTACATGGATGTATTTCCTTAAATTGAGTGTTATTAAGCTGAATCTCTATTTGAATTATGGAAATGTGATAGCTCTTTATCACATGATTGCTAAGACTTAATTGCTTGATTGTTGATGTTGAGACATCATCTTCATGAATCACATTTCAATAATGTTAAATTTTTATAAAGAAATTCATATTTTTGTAGTGCATTAAAGGATTGCAAGCGCTCGATATGGCACATTATTAATCGACTAAAAGTTCAAGACGAAGTTTTGCATATCTATTTAAGTAAGTTTTTTTTGGGTTACATAGAAGCCCTCCAAACATTCTGTTCAACTAGAATTTCATTTGATTAGTTTACCATCTAATTTGGGTCCTTACCTTATTTTTTCCTCTTTTTAACGTATTTCTTATTATTTTTGTTTCGGGTGATTAATGTAGCAAGTAAAAACGTGATATATCGATGAGCAATAAGCAGCCATCAAAGTTTTTTTCTTTTTGTGAAAAGCCAAATGACTTTGTTTAAGTAGTTTTATTGACGGATCCTAAGTGCTTAATCAATTTTATGCATGGGGATGTTCCCCAGTAGGTAGAATTGCTTTAGTCTTTTGAATATTGTCGATGTTTGATTGTCATCTCTCTTATATGTATTGCCTCATTGATGCTTCTGTATCAAAGCTCAATGGTTTTCTATGAGATCTCTGGAATAAGGATTGCCAAATCTCTATGACATGCATGGTGCGCTATTAACAGGTACACTAGATTACTATTTAAAACCATGTGATTCCTTTTCTTTTTCTTTGTCTAATTATTTCATATCAATCATTATTTCCTTATGTGCATTGTGTGCTTAATAACCCTTGATTTTCTTAAAAAATGCTTGTCCAATCCATAAAACGACGGGTTTGGTATGTGAGAGATAATGCTCGTTTATACTAGCGTTGAACTGCATGGATGAGAAATCAGATCGTCCTCAGTTGTGTGCTTCTTCTCATATTCTGATACGCTTGTAGATACTTTATTTATCTCCCATATTTCTTTTTATTTCTCTTTGTACAAAAGAAAAGTCTTCTTAGAAAATTCATGAAATGCATTTTCTATATAATGTTCGGACGAGCTTTGAATAGTGTACTTCACCTTCGTACCTGTTGATTTGTGCATATAACTAAAAATAAAAAATTGAGATATTTTCAGGTGGTTTCTTTTTGCTTTTGGGATGATTCTTGAATGCCCACTTCACATTCTAATGAGCTTTCTTCTTAAAATAAATTTTATCTGCTTTTGATGCTTTCTGGATAATCTTGATTACTCATTTGACTACTGATCGTATTTTTGTGACACATAGGAAAAGTTATTATTTCCATGTGCTTTATGCAGTTTTAGGCAATTTTTGTGGATTATTATGTGTTTGTCTGTTTATTATATAGGGCAGCTCAAGTCTAGTGAAGAGAGTACATATTCAGGTAATGCTTTGAACAATGTTGCCTATAAAGCTGATTCTTATTCGGAGCTAGAGTCACTTATTAGCATAAAAAGGGTTCTAAACATCAGTCCCTCATTGATCATAATCTTGCTGGTAGAGATGCAAGTCAAATTGACACAACTGGAGCAAACAAATTCATAATCAACAACACACACCACTTGAACAGGTTCACTAATTAAATCTTAGCTTTTTGATTCATTTTCATAAATAAAGTTAAAATCTTAAAGTTTTGATGTTCATATATTTATGTAATATACAAAGAGTATAATGTCATTATTATTCTTAAAGTATGAGTTCATGATCATTATTTTTTGGTAGAAATTGAATGAATTCTAATCTAAACAAAAGAATCTTAATCATTAAAGATCAAATCTAATTCATCAAACCAAATTTTTGATCTTTCCATAATCTAGCTTCTCTTCTTATAGATTTATTTTTTCATTATCATTTGTAGAGAATAGGCTCAACTTCAACTTCAATTTCAAACAAGCCACTTGATGCAAAAGTCTAATCTTTCCATTCGTTGATCAAATCAATTTCAAATTATCTTTTTTTTTTTTCTAGTTTGATTTAAAGAATCCTAAACATATGTATGTATTTTTTTATGTGTGCATGTTTAGTTGAAAAAAAAGCAGCTGAAATTGTGTTGGTTTATTTTGTGGCCATTTTATACACTAAGGAGACTTGCACAAAACATAGAGGCAGCAAGGAAAAGCAGGCTAAGGAAAAAAATGGATCAGATTTGGACCACATAAAATCACACATTCCACTAAAATCTCGAACACCCATTTGTAGTATTTGTCTTTACTTCTCCCTTCCTAATCGTTTTCTCAGGCTTATGTACAACAGCTAGAATCAAGAAGATATTGGCTCAGTCAGCTTGAACAAGATCTCTAGAGGGCCAGATCTCAGGTCCTCATCAACAACGTTTCTTCAAGAAAAAGATTGTTCTTTAATTTATTGAAATCTTTGTCACTTTTTTGAGGATTTTGTTTTGATTTGGTTATGTTTTGTTTTTAGTGTTTTGGGGTAAGTTAATATATTTGGGTTTTTTGATATTAGGGTTTGTTGGTATTAGCGGGAGGTGCATTTGGAAACATCAGCCCTAGTTAATATTAGAAGTTTTGTACTTTTTAGAAATTTAATGTTTTGATATTAATCTTGTTATATTATTCAAGTTTGACTCCATTAATAACACTTCAATGTTATTATTCAATTAATGGTTGTATTTACGTATTTGTTGTTTGTTCTATAAGTGCCTAAGTAGTGATCCTATACATGCCAAATTATTCTATTCTAATATGTTGATTCGCGTATCTTTTGCAGGTGGGTATCAAATATGTTGCTGCCGACAAACTTGCTGATTTAAACACTAAATAAGTGAAAGAGAAGACCACGAGACAATGTTAATAACTACAACTAACAATGTTGTACCAATTGATTATATAAGGCAATCTGTCATATGTTTATATGTTGTACAAAAATTAAATTGGACTACAATATTTTCTGGGGGGATACAAATAATTTTTATTTTATACAATGCTTTCTTATTTGGAAAAAAGGTTTTTCCTTTTTAACTTCAACAATTTTCCCTTATACAATAAATTGATGCTATATGTACTTAAAAGTAATGATTCCTGGTACAAATGAAGCTCTTAATGACACTTCACTCACAAAAACATCACTTTTGGTGGGAGATTTTAATGACAAAAAATGTTCTCATCATAGTTTGAAAATTGTGTAAAAAGAAAGATTGTCACATAAAACCATTTAGTGACCAAAAATGTTTTTACAATGACAAGCCTTTTTTATTTGATTTTTTGATTTAGTGACGGGAAAGTTCATATAGTGATGGCAATTGTTGTCATTTTAAAAATTAATTATAATGGAAAAAATCCAGTCACAAAACATATTTGGTGACGGGACACCTATCCGGCTACTAAATACTTTTAGTCTCGAAGGATTAAGTGATTGGCGACGACGATATTTTTCTCGTCCTTAAAAACAATTTACTGATGGGAAAACAATATTTAGTGACGGGAATTTTGATCCTTAAAGATCATTTTTCTTGTAGTGTAGAGCTTCAAAAGATGTGCCATGGTTTGCAGACTAAGTCAATTATTTGGCGTGCATTGTGTTTCCTCCATATTTAACAAATGCAGCAAGAAATAAATTTTTGAGTGATGTAGAGTTATGTTTTCGGGAAGAGTCATTGATATTCAAAACATTCAATGATGGGTTCATTCGATATGTGTAACAGAGGAGGGATTTGCTAGTACTTAACAGGGATGTTATGCATCACACCATACGGGGACATCTTAGAGCACAAAGAACAGTAGCAAAAGTATTACAATGCAAGTTTTATTGGCCAAGTCTATTTAAGGATTAATATGGTTTTTTTCTGAAACTTGCAATGAATTGCAAGGAATGGTATTCAATGATGTGCTATGTTATTTGAGAGCTTCTGTGAACGTAATACCACTTCTTTTAAAACATAGAGGTAGATTTGATTATTAATTGTCAGAATGAACATAATTGCAAGTGGTAGATGGTAATTTGGTACTAATAATTGGGCATATCTTCAATGTGCACGTCAAAGTGGGAAGATTCACATTCATTGTTGATTTTGAAGTCATGGATTATAAATTGATGGATGATGTATCTATAGTACTTGGCTGGCCATTCTTGATTATGACAAATGCTATCACGAAAATTGAAAAGAGAAATATCACCATGAGTATTCATGCCAATGAGGAGAGTGAGAAGATTATTTTTGTTGAAGGAAAAGAAGTCAATCCAAACAGGCGAGACATCATCATCTCAAACTTGAAGTCGTCTGGCTAAAGACGTTAAACGAAGGGCTACTAGAAGGCATTTCAGGGTTTTTTAAATTCGACTTTAGTTTTGTTTTTTACTTTTAAGTAATAAGTATAGCAATCAAAATGTTATAGTAGTATTTTTCTAACTTTGAAGATTTTTTGTGCAAATATTGTTGGAAGAACCATTTGTCGAGTGATTTTTAATCAAAATGGCAAAGTCTCATCATATTCAGCATATTCACATGAGTGTCAAGGAATTAGAATGGTATTGGATAGCCAAAGCGACGAAACATAAGTAAGGTTTTTGAAGATTTTGTTAAACAGGGCAGTCATGCAGTCATAACGTTGTGTGGGTTAATCCATAGCTCCATGAACGCACCAACTGGAAGGTAAGTTCAAAAATGTGAATTTTTATCTAAGGACATGTCGATCAGTCTTGACGCTATAAGATTACAGAAACATCATCAAGATGGAAGCAAATCATGCTCAAAAAGGTACTAACATCATGACCACGTAGTCACGGTCCGTATAAATAGACCTCACCCTTAAGACAGGGTTTTAACACCCTTGTTCAACCGATTTCAACACACTTCAAACCTATTCCAAACCATAATAACTAAGCATAAACCACTCTAAAACCCTTATTTGAATGATTTTAACTAAGAATGCCTAGTGATTGTGAGCGAAGAGTGAAGTTACATTGTGGTTTTGTACATTTTGGAGAGCTAGGATATCAATTTGAACCAAAAGAGTAATAGGGTAGAAATTGTTGAGCAAAGTGAGAGGGCTTTTGTTGATAGATGCTTGGAGAATACATCAGAAAGTAGTCTGACATTGAGGTAAGATTTCAATTTAATTGGTTATGTTTTGAATTTTTTATATTAGTGATTAAATTGATTGGATTATGGAAAATTAGGTTTTTGGGTTGGAATCTAAAGTTGTGTGTGTTTAGAGTATAATGTTGATTATTGTGGATTAGTTTAAGTCCTTATTAACACTGTGGCATGTGAATGACCCTTGTAAATGATATTTTGATTTCTAGGTGATTTGAAGCCCTTGTTGTTGTTTTGTTGTTGAGAAGCTTTTGAAATGGCAATAACAAGGAAACAAGCTAGTTAATCTAGTGAAGATAGAGCAAATGATCATGAGGCATCTACTTTCGGGGTTAAGGATGATAATGCCCCAAGGCCATTCAAATAAAAGTTTTTTATTAGTATGGAGGTCAAGGAGAGGTATGAGGCTATAGAGAATAGAGTTTATTTATGAGAGAGGAATTAAACTCTATGCCAAGTATGATGTGAAAGTCAATATTTATTAGGCAATGGGGATGGAAGCAATTCACCCAAGAATATAGGGAGAATAAGGTTTATAAAATGCATGAATGAATATGAATTCTATGCCAATGTCCAATTTACAAAGAAAAGAGATCCAGAAAGGGGTGAGGACTAGATGTCCCATTTTATGAACAATACATAAATAGTTTTTATGGGTCAGACTACTTGAATAGAAATGGACACCCGCAAAATACCAATTGATTTATACGAGAAACCGTTATAACTTTTATCCTTTTAGAACCATAGAGAGAGCATTAGTTGTCCTAGGACAAAGAAAATGGATAGTGTGAGCCAAGAATGTGCCAAAACACATTAAGAAGGGGAGTGTATGAAAAGTTTATAAAATGTGGCAGAACTGTATGATTTCATCACTATACCCCATTAGTCAGCATGAAGAGATAAACAAACCCAAGCCAACTTGTTTATTTGAGATTACACAAAGTGGGATGTAGGGGAAATCATTTTCAAAATTTAGAGGGAGTCAATCTTGACTGAGAGAGACAAGTTGTTATTTCCAATCTTCATAACTCTGATGTACTTGAAGGCTGGAGCGAAACTTTATCCAAGATGAAAAGTTTCATATAGAAGCACAAACAATAATTGATGTGGAGTTTATGTTGACCTTGAAATCTACAAGGACTTTGAAGATGAGAGAGAGAGAAAGCGGTAAGGGAGAGACTTAATATCGAGATGGTAGCCAAGGTAGCCGAAGATCAAGCAGTAGCAAGAGCAATAGTAGCGAAGTTTTCCTAGGACTTAGAAGAAGAAGGATATGGACTTGAAGAGGACAAATAACATGGTTTTACTACGAGCAATGAGTTTATGGGCGCGATGATTGGAGAGTAGGACTTAAATGATCTTGATGTTTTCCACCACTACCACAACACCTACACTACCACTTGAGGATTTGACTTAACAATAGCATAGGTTGTAGATAGCTAAAAGGAGAAAGCAACATATAGAGGATAGAGCATAAAATAGGCAAGCTACGTTTTGATATTAGCGAGATAGGTAGAGAATGATGCAAGATAAACTAAATGAACAAAGGAATTTTATGCTATTTATCGATCATCGGAAGGATGTAGCGAGCTATCAGACGAGTAAAGGCAGGACACCTACTATTAAGTCTATTAGATTTCCAGAGGCATTTAACTATTTGTTTGATCCATAAGTGATGTACAACAAAAGAGTGGAGGGTCTTTTGAATCCATTTTTTGCCAGAGCTGATAATGACGACGACGACGATGGTGACGATGATGATGATGATGGTGACGATGATGAGAATGATGATGATGATGATGATGATGATGATGATGATGATGATGATGATGATGATGATGATGCGCAATCCTAGAGTCTATGTGTTAGGATTTTTAAAAACCTATGGGAGATTAGAGATACATTAATATTGATATTTTAATTTGAGATATTTGACACTTTAGTAGTTATTTAAACTTTATTTCTATGCATTTTTATTATTTTTATCAAATTATATTATATATGTTTGTGTTGTTTAGTATTTTGATATTTCAAGCTTAGTTTTAAACCTTAAGGACAAGGTTTGATTTATGTTTAGGGTCATCAATACTATGGATAATGGTATAAAAGGATGAATTAAAGATAAACACTGCAGATATTATCATTAAATCTTATTTTTAAGTAGTTAAAGACGATGAATGGTAGTGTATTTTGTTTATTTTTTTCATTTACTTAATATTCAATTGATATATAGGTAGTACAAATTAGGTTATATATAATAGTATGGTATAATAAATAAAGTAATTCATTTACCATGTTCATGCCTTTGATTGAGGATGAGTAAGAATACAAGTATCTCGTTTATATGAAACTCAAAAGAATGTTATTATTTTTTATGAAAATATGAATTTTAGCAAACGATAGTATGATTTCATGATTAGAAACCTAGAGTTAGGGAAGTCCGTGAACTTGAACCCATTGCAAGAAGAATATCGGAACACTTCTTGTAGAGAAGTTAGATCATTATAGAATTCCATAATAAGTATGAATCTCATTTGAGAATAAGTAAATAAAGATCTCGTACTAAAAAAGGGAAGAGATAGGCATCGTGTTTAAAAAAGAGTTGAAATTAAAACTTGCTTAATAAAAATGAAAGTGAGAAGTGCTAACAAGAATTTTAAATAAAAAATAGAGAGTGCCACAAGTTCGATAGGAAAAGGAGTAGAGAACATGATGGTTGGAAAAATTGAGAAAAATAAAATCCAAAAGAAAAAGAGCAGGATTGTACAACTAAAATATATATATATATATATATATATATATATATATATATATATAAGAAGAAAAGAAAAGAGTGATATATATAACGAGAGAAAGCCGAAAGTCAAATAAAACTCTTCAAATTAAAAGATTTAGCTCGAGTACAAGTAACTTAATTGAGTTAAGTTTTCCTTCCAACTATATAAAGTCCTATGGACTCTTAAAGTAATAAAGTCTGCAAAAATAGTATGATCTATGCGTATTTGTGAATGCTTAAGCTTAACGAGAAATCATGAGATTGTCAACTTGCTACTTGAGTGTAGAGGTAAGGTAAACTTTTAAGTAATGATGGTTTTGGTTGTCAACTACTTTTGAGTTTCAAAATTGATTTCCTAAAGCTATGTGTTATAAAAGTATTAATTCAGATGAAGAAAAACTCTTGAGTAGATTATTAACTTCACACTTATTTGAATTGAAGGATACTTCATGAACTATATAAAATGAGTAAGGTAATAGAAGTAGTAGTAGTAGTATGCATTCTTAGTAGGATATACTTTTGCTCGGAACGTGCAAAATCTTAAGTTTGGGGATATTTGATATGTAGTTAATTATACTTGTAATTATGGTTAGTTTAGTTACATAATAGGTCTAAATATCCTTAAGTGAGCTATAATTGTAGGTATTTATGTATTTTCAGGTCTACAAGGCAAATAAGAGACAAAGGAAGGGTTTGTTGAAGAAAAGACAAGAAATAGCACAAAAATAAAGTTAATGCTATGAGAAGACCAAGTGGCATCGTGGGGAATGAGTGGACGGAGTAAAGACAATGTAGAGATCAGAAGAAAAGAAGCAGTAGAGGTAACACAATCATGGTGCTATGGTCCAATATAGACGGCGTCGAAGTAATACATAAGGGGAGTCAAATGCAGTGAGAAGGAAAAAATTGAGTGAAGCCACGGTGTTGTGGTGGCGTAGTCACTTAAAATAGATGGTTTGGGTCACTTGCAGACTACGTAAAGACATAAAAATAGAAAGTCTTGGATTTCCATTTCGTTTAAGATTGTTATTTAGAATTTCTAATTGTATTTTTAGGAGGCTAACGAGTACACATAGGTAATAGAACATGGTTAACTGATATACCATCATAGATATTTATAATTTATATTAGTTTTAAGTTTTAAAGAGTTTCATTTGACTATTGAGGAGAGCTTTTGAAGGAGATATATTAAAGACTCCAATTGTGGTGATTTGATATTATTTTCTGATTTAATTAAATTTTAATTAATTCAATCTCTTATTGCAATGAATACCATGATTTGTGTGTTTTTGATGATGATAAGTGAGTAATTTATTCATCTTATGGATCAATGTATCCTATGGTATGAATATTATGCAAAGTTATGAATTTATTATAATGTTTTACATATGTAGTGATTATAATTTTTCTTTGATTCCATGCTTAATGCTACAAACATCTTGATCATATATTTATTGATTAGGGTTTTAGAAGTTACCATGGCCTTGGAGATTTTAACCAAGATATGAACAACACAACCCTAAAATATATAATATCGATAAATAATTATTGAATAGGGAGACATGGATAGTAAACATAATTGTTTATGAATCTAAAGATTTGATACTTAATGCTTTGTGAGACTTACGTTATTCACACTGATAGGCAGAGTTCTAGTTCTCACATTAGGATCTTTTTCACCACGACAATGAGTTGAAATGAATATTAAGGAAATCTATTTAGTTTAATCATGCATTGCACACACATAAGAAAGATGAAGAAAGTCTGATATGGGAAACATATTATTTCATTACCTAGGTAAAGTTGTAAAGTAAGAGTTGTATCAATATAAGAATGCCACTTGTTTTACATTGCGTTTATAGAGTAGAAAAGTTTTAGTTTAAAACAAATGGAGACCTTCTTAACAAACTAGTGAACTTGACTAAGCACTCGCGTCCATATACAACTTTCCCATAGGAACGATATACGTATCAACCTTTATTGATCACATTATTACTACAATTGAACTATTATACTTGCAGTCACAATTATGGAGGGACTAATATCAAATCTACAATAACTAGGTGATCTTCTTTTCTCCTTTTCCATAGACTTTCTATAGTTTGATATTCTAATAAAGCATGGTTTTAATGGACTTTTGAAGTAGAAGATGAGCTATTTTGGTTTAATTTGTGATTTGGGCTAACTGTACCTCTCTTTTCTTTGGTTTTGAAATGGGTTTGCCATTGGAATGTTGTTTATATGGTTTATTCAAATGATTGAGTAAATATGTGTTTTCATTACAAAATTGTGATTTAAATCATTAATGCGATTAATGAAAGTGTTCATGCTGTTTTAATGATGTATTTACTACTATTTTTGACAAATTTGGACCCTTGGAGGTCGACATGGTGTTGTCAGGGATATGACGCTAGCCATAGCGTTGGCTACGAGATTCTAGATTTTGGTTTTGTGATTCCCAATGCCCACAACATAAGAGATTCTATATTATTGTCTAATCTAGACTTTGACCGATTTCACTAGATAGGGACGGGTTTTGCATCAGAATAGTAGCAGATCAATGACGGATTAGTGACGAGTACTAATTAGCAATAAAAACCCCATTGGTAAATTTAATTAGTTAGAGGCTTTTTTGTGATGGACCTTTCGTCGCTAATCTAACGCTAATGGGTTTAGCGATAGAAAAAGTGGTTCAAGCGACTAATTTTTTTCGTCACTAACTTGGTTGTTTATTTTGTAATGCAATGTAGACACTTGAGGGGAACTAGATAGGAACATATCAGGTTGTGATTGGATAGGATAGCAACGGTTTGAGGTTAGAGGAGTTTGCCTCATTCTCAATTATACCTTGATATTAGTGTTGTTAGAACTTATGTAACGAATTATGATACTTGTTGGAATCTAGTTCAACATTCTTTGTTGAGTTTGTCGGTTATTGTTCTTGAACTCTCTATGATTTAGATTCTTGTAGAATTGATATAACATTGGATGATTATGAAGGGTATCCTTGAGAGGAGGGCCAGTGGCCACTTCTGTTCTCACTCCCTTATTTTATGTTATCTTTATGTGTATGTCTATTTGGATTTCATAAGTGTTTCTTTAATGTCTTTCTTAGTTGTGTGGGGATTTCCCTTGATGAGCAGAGTTGGTGTTCGTGCATAACATTAGTTGAAATATCTAGTTTCCACTTCACTTATCTCTATGACATTCATGATCAGTTGAACTAAGTATTTTCACAGTTAGATTCCGCTAGAAATATTGATGGAAACTAACAACATGAAATGATCTTAACAAGTTTATGTAGTGTTTCAAATCATTGAACTTAGTAAGGAATCACATGTTCAAAAGGAAGTTAAGTTTTATAACATGTTCAAGTCAAATTGGGAAATGAGGTCAGATGAGCTCAAGACTTGAAACAAACAAGGACCCAAGGACCGAAAAAACACTAGTGTTATTTGTACGCCTTATGTAAGGTATATAAGTTCAATCATTTGAGCCAAATACATTAGACTCATGCATTTAATGAATTTTGGGTTAAAGTTAAAAATTTCAAAACTTACAATTTCGTGAGTTTTAAAATGATTTAAGTCATGCAAATATGTCTTATAGCTTTTATTTTAGGCGTAAAAACTATTGGAATTAATTATGGGTGCGCTGGTATTAGTTCGAACGACGCTTGGATCATTATCAAAAATATTTGCAATGCTCTTATGTGTTTCATGATGGAATTTTTTTTTATTTTAAGGGTTTATGAAATCATTTGGAATATCCAAACACGATTTCTGAGTCTTACAAAACATGTATAGAGTATTTTTCAGTAATGCAATCTAGTCATAGGTCAATTAGGGAGTCATTTTACAAAATCAAAAAATAATTAGTTTGAGGCCTCTACTAGTTATTGCACTAATGAAGTTTTTGACAACTATTTGAAAAGCTTACATCTCCACCTTTAACTTGTATTTGTGGATTGTTTCGGGCCCTTAGACCCTTACTACGGCCAAAACAGTAAAGAACGAATGCAAAATACAAACAAACAACTTAGACCACACTTTTAACCTCTCCAGCTCTCATACTCTAAAAAATCCAAGCTTTCACTAAAATTTGAGAAGTTAGTGCTCACAATCACTTGGTCTCTTTTGAGGCGATTGATCTTTTCTTGGAGTTGGTGTCATAGAGTGTTCCAAGGCTTGTAACTCACACTCCGATATTGATTTTGGTGACTCTCATTTGGCTATTGTAAGAATCTTTGATTTCATACTCTACTTGTGCTTAAATTACATCTTTTGGTCATATTGTTGTGTGGGAATTACTTGTGGTATTCTTGAATACGTTTATTTTGGATTTTCCATTTAAACATGGTTTTGTAATCTCTAGGCCTGATTTGAACAAGTCTTTATTTATAACCTTAATTTTCTACAAAACCACTTGAATATTTGTATTGAAACCGTATGCGTATTAATTGATTTTGATTTGTTGGTTTCTAAAATAAGATTTATGTTTAATCATCAATTTTATCACCATTTAATCACGTCAATACTTGCATGCATAAGAGTGGTAAGGCTCTAAGAGCTTGTAGGCAATTGGACTTATTACCGCTTTACCTTATAAAGCTAATTTTTATTCTATTCATCAATTATCGTGCTATGTTGTTAATTAAAAGACTTAGTGGGATCTAAGTTAAGACAAGACCTAGTTGAGGCTTGGTGGGAAGACCTAATTTGTACATAGGCTTTATAGGAGAGTAAGCTTTGGTTATAACACTTATTGGTAATATAACAGGGGTTGAAAATCCTAACTAGGGAGGTTAGGGAATGAATTTAGATTGGTTGGGTCTAACCACTGTAAATCTCATGTCTTATTTCCATCTCATCCACTTCCTTCATTATTTCATTACATAACTTTTTATTTCTTGTGAGTGTATTGAGCATTGTAGTTTACTAAGAAACTTTTTAAAAAATGCGATAACCACTCGGTACACCAAACTCACCCTTTCTTCGTTGTCATTTCGTTGTCTTCAGTAGTTTTTTGTAACTATTATGGTTCGACAATGTTTATTCTACCATGAATGTTATAGTATGTTTTCTTATGTATCTTATTCATGCCCGAAATGATAAGGGTTTCTTAAAGTACAATTGTTGCATTCTAGTTATATACACATTTATTATTACTTGATTGATTTAGGTAAAGCATACTTCTTCTTTATTGAGCTCATTAACTATATTGCTCACCTACTTCTTCCCCTATAGGTACCTCAGGTGGTCTAAACAAAGGAAAAGGGAAGGTTATCGTGTAAGAGATATTTTTCCTTGTACATGGGTTTGAACTATATTTATATGTTTAGTTTTTGAGATATTCTATGTATTATAAAATATGTATTTGTATGGGTAGATAGATCTAAAATTCACAATTCAGTTTTGTTATCGTTTTAAGTTTTTCTACTTTCATTCCACACTTTTTACACTTAGAAGGTTTTTTTTCCGCACTTCATTACCTTGTTAGTCTATCCTTAATTAAAGGTCTCTGATCCATGATGAGGCCCAACAGGGGGTACACACTCAACACTCAACACAAAGAATGAGTTATATTATATTATATCATTGAGTGATAGATGCCTAGCATGATGTATGTGTGTACCCTATAACAAGATTCCAATTTAGTTTTTTTTGTTTAATTAATTTGGCATGTGATTAGAGACATTGCCTCGAGATGTGTTTGTGCATGAGACTTGGGTAGAGAGAGATGTTGTGATTATTCTATTTTTCAGACCCTAAAGTGACTAAATATCTAATTTACTTAGACTATAGTATGAACTAAATAAAAAGGGCCTAAGTCATGAAGATGAAACAACAACCATTCATGTGCATCGAAATGGTCACTTTATCATGATCCTATGCGACACATACACTAGTTGTGTTAAATTGGGAGAATTAGTGGGATATTATGGAAATTGGTAAACAAGTTTAGTCATTTTGATTAGTCTTGAGATGAGAAAAATACAAAAAGATGAAGGGTGTAGATTCAAGCAAAAGTTGTACATATGGTAGGGTTTTCTTCAACAAATGCATATAACTTACATTTAGAAAGGAAAATTCAGACCTTTAATGTTGCCACAACAAGTGGTTAAGCTATCGAAAGGGTGCATTATGGTTGAATTACTTGAGGGTAATGCTTGAAAGACTCGAATAAGCCATAAGGTAAGAGTTTCATCTCTTATATGTTCCATAATCTTATTTTAATCTTCCATGGATGCACCTATGTGTTTCAAAAAGAGATTTTAGGTTCCAAGCTATTGATTTCAAGTTCAATTTGACATCTGAAACTTATATTTTGAGACTCAAAAAAGTCTCAAACCTATCCAACTTGTTTTTAGTTTTTGAATAAAAAGTTGGGGCTTTTTCAATGATTCTGATTTTTCTAAATTTGGACTAGAAAATGAGTTTATTTATTAAAAATAAACTCATAATCCGATTCTTTGTGATTTTTCACTCCCTTTACCATAAAGATTTTGGAAATTGGTAGTGAATTGATAATGTTATCAAATTTTCAACTTTTCTTTGTGTTCTTGATAAAATTTTGATTGTTTGTTTAATGGATGTAAATTTTCATGTTTGATTATATATAATGAGTTTTATCATGTTGCTAATCGTCGAATGTATTGGACCCTTTGTGACGGGGAATGAGGGTATAAGGCGATGAGATAAGCTCTGACAACACAAAAAAAAAAATTGGTGTGCGGCTCGAGCCTGGCACGTGGGTTTGCACACATAGCATCGAGCACAATATGTAAGGGTGATTCAACGGTAATGGCACATCGCCATCATGGCATCCTACCATCAGAATACACAGCACCACAATTTCATCGTGCTCCATCCTAACTGCGGACCGTAATGGCACCGTGAGTTTGTACATACGTCGCCACCAATAACCACACTCACTAAAATTTGAAAATATTTTTAGATAAATTTTTGGTTTTTTGGCACCAACTTTTATCAACCTTTAATAATTCAAATAAGCCATTAATCGATCAAAAACCACTTAAGGACTTAGGATACACTAGTCGGGTGTGAGGTGACTTTCGAGGCGCATAGCAAGCGATTTTGCAAGGATTTTAGTAGGTATGAGGTAAGTAAACCAGTCGGCAATTATTCCCATTTCCTTTCCATGTATCTTTGAAATAAATTCACTTGGACTAGTTTATTTGTATAGTCATTACTTGCATGTTTGCTATAATCTTAGGATTGTGATATTCATGACACATTGGATTTTGTTTCTTGTTGGTATTAATGACGCATAATCGTTTATGTGACGTAAGTCACGGCCTATAAGCAAATGTGACGAAGGTCACAACTGACCAAACCTAAATTTGTGTGACTTACTCAGTCTATTTCTTTTTAAGTATACCATGGTAACTTCTTGCTCATATTCCTTTAAGCTTTACTTTTAAGCTATTCATGTGCTTTTAAGTTACCTGTCTTTCTTTATTTGGAAATGTGAATATGTGGTTGTAGGATTTACTCACTAGAATTGTCTTTTTTGCTATAATTGCATATCCATTTTGTAGTAGGCTGGGCAAAGAGAAAATTGGCAACTACCTTTGAGCCCTTGGCAAGCGGTTTTTTCTACTATTGTAAGTGTCTATTTTGTGCATTTATTTACATGTCCTATGTATAATTTTGGGTTTTAAATTGAGTTCGGAGACTTGACTTCCCTTATATAAATCATGTACTTACATTGTTATCCCCTAACTTTTGTTATACATATGATCGTTGTTTCCTAGTTTCCACATATTGGTATTTGTAATGCTTTCTGAAATTTAAATAACTCTTTCGCTGGTAATATTAGAATATTAAAAAATTTAATTCACTTTTAAATTTTATTCTCAAGGAGATGATGAAAAATATTTATCATAAACACGAGTAAAGAGATTAATACATCATTAAGTCCTACATGGGTAAGATTAGAGCTTACTGTGGACATTAGGCCGCGTGGTGCCTTGCTTAGGGGTTTCGAGTCGTCACAATTTTGTGGTTTAATTATGGCTTACTGAGGTATCACCATACTCGCTAGATTATCTAGAGTTTGGAAATGGCTCGAGTCGAGTGGTCCAGGCCCATGGGGGTTTATGTCGTCATAGGGAAAGCTCTATAGAGGAAACCACAGAGGTTATTATAAATGAGATTAGGGATAGTAATTTTTCTATCCTCATAAGAGATTCTCGTGATAATTCTATGAAGAAACAAATGAACGTGGTAGTAAGGCTTGTGAATCAAGAAGGTCAGGTTATTGATAGATTTCTTTGTAAACAAGTTAGCGATACTTCGACTTCTTTGCTCAAAGCATGTCTAGATAATTTGTTTGTTCATCATTGTTTATCCATCTCTAGATTAATATGGAAAGGGTAAAATGGAGCTTCAAGTTTGAAAAGATAGTTTAATGAGTTAAAAAACACATGTTTCGAATGAAAACCCAATTGTTTTTTTATGTCCATTGCTTGCTCACCAACTGCAATTGGTTGTTGTATTTATTGCAAAGAATATTTTTGTTTTAAGTTATTTTTTCAACTATACTAGTATGATTGTAAACATTGTGGGTGCTTCTTTTAAGAGAAAAGATGCATACCTTCCACAACATCATGAAAAGATTATTGAGAAATTGATGAAAGGTGAAATTT
Organism: Stephania yunnanensis; assembly: GCA_039657365.1. Taxonomy (NCBI): domain Eukaryota; kingdom Viridiplantae; phylum Streptophyta; class Magnoliopsida; order Ranunculales; family Menispermaceae; genus Stephania; species Stephania yunnanensis. Next base: position 34,103,976 of record CM077585.1, on the reverse strand, counting down.
TATTAGGGACAGGCAAACATCAAAAGGCAACTATTGCAAGTCTCGGTGATACATGGTGGGCCACACATCTTGTAAATTTAATTTACATTTTTTAATATGTGTGAAATAGTGTTAGAGGTCTTGCAAAATGTATATTATGATGGATCTATGAAAGAACAAGAAGGCAAAGCATTAAGTTTAATGCAGAAAATGGAGAGCTTTTAATTTGTATTGATGTTGCATTTGATGATCAATGTTGGATTGAAAAATGACTTATCTTATGCCTTGCACCAGAAAATTAAAACATTGTCAATGCAAGAAGGTTGATTGCAACTATAAAAGATCTTTTACAAGACTTAAAGAAAAATGGATGAGGTTCGTTGTACGAGAGAGTTGTTTGACTAAGTGTCTTGTCACTTAGACTCTGCCCATGATTTTGATGTCAAAGAACAATGTGTTGGTACTAATGAAGTTATTCAAGTATGTGCAAGATCAAAGGACGAACAACTTTACAATTTCAAACGGCCTTAGATAAAAAAAGATTGAAAAGCTCAAGGATGCATCAAAAAAGGAAGGACTTAGGAATATTATGATTAACTTTTGTAAAATCTATATAAGGTATTTAAGTTTAGTTCCACAAGCTAAATGCATTAGACTCAAGCATATCATGTTTTTCAAAGTTTCAAGTTTTTTTGAGATTAAGTTTTTACATGATTTAAACTTCACAACATGAAAATGGTTTTGAATTGTGCAAACAAGTGTTTTAAACATGCATAGGATTTGCAAAATTGCCATGATTAATTTTGAATGGCTCAACATCAGTTTGGATAGTTTTTGAATGACAAGTGAAACAGATAAACCACTACATGTTTCATGAAACCAAAATTTCTAATTTTCGAGATTTGTGAAATCATTCGGGCAGTCCAAACATGTCCAATGAGTCATACTAAACATGTCCAAGGTTTTCCCAGAGGATTTGTTATGTTGTGGGTGTATTAGGGAGTCGGTAACCTAAACTAGAAACTATTTAGTCTTTGCTCCGTGCTTATTAGCGCACTACCTGTAGTTAACGTGCTAACCAATATCCTTATAGTTTCTTTTTAAAAAAGCTTACACCTTTTGATTTAATTTGAACTAATGATTATTCTTAGGCCCTTGGATCGAGATAACGGCCATAAACTATTAATTGGGGTTAGAAACCATTCACAAACCACTTAGAACACACTATTATCCTCGCAAGTCAAAAAACACTCCATTGTCCAAGTTTCTACATTGATTTGACCAGCTTTTCATGCTTGATTACTTAGGAGTCATTAGAGGCTACTGAATCATCCTCGAAGTTAGTGTCACTAAGGTATTCTAAGGCTTGCAATCAACTCTCTAGAAGTGATTTGAGTCACTCAACTTTAGGGTTGTAAGAAAGCTTGATTTTTTATTTCATTTATGCTTATACTACATCTTTTGTTACAATTGTCGTTTGAATATTTTTTTTCTTGAACACATTTGTCTTGGGTTTTGTGCTTTATCTTTTTTTTTTCTAAACTCTATGATTGATTTGAACAAGAGATAGGCCTTAAACTTTACTTTTGTCAAAACTACTTCGTCATTGCATTCGAAACCATTTTCATTTTAATCGAATTTATTTGATCAGTTTCATCATTGAGATTGGTGCAAAATCATTGGCATATATACTATCTCATCCTTATTCATACTTACATGCATTCATACTTACATGTATTATAGTCGTTAGGCTCTAGGTGGCATATGAATAACTGAACTTATTACCGCTTTACTTTATAAAGCTGATTTTCATTGTATTCACATACTTCATTTTAAGGGGTCGATTATAAGACTTAGTGGGACCTAAGTCAAGGGAAAACATAATTGGGGCTAGGCATAAACCCTAGTTGAGGCTAGGTGGAAAGTCCTAATTTGTTATTAGGCATCCTAGGATTGTATGATTTAGTTGTAACACTTATTAGTAATATAAGTAAGGGTTTCAAAATCCAAACCAGGGAAGTTGGGTACTGGATATAGATCGGTTGGATTGAACCACCATAAATATTGTGTCTTTTTTCATCTCTTTTACCTCCTTCATAATTGTCTTGCTTCTAAACTTATTGAATGTATGTGCATTAAGCATTGTTGTTCATTGAAAGGTTTAAAAAGGTGATAACCTCTCGGTACACCTAATTCACCCGCTTTTGGGTGTGATTTTAATTGGTATCAAAGCGGATTATTGCTCAAAGTTTTACTAACTTTTCTATGAATGTTTTCTTGCAAGATGCAAACTTTAGATCCGGCTCACCTTATGGTAGAAACCTTATCGAGTACGCCTCCATATTTTGATGGATCAAACTATGCTTATTGGAAAGTAAGGATAAAGTTCTGCATAAGAGCACAAAGAAGACATTTATGGGATTCTATCCAAAATAGATATGTTTCGTTGGACAAGCTTACCAGAGACTATACCACCGAGGAGACAAGGATTGATATCTTAAATGATCAAGCTATGAATGACTTATTTTATGCATTAAGTGAAAATAAATTCAATTAACTTACGGCATGTCAAACGGCCAAGGAAGTATGGGCGAAGCTCGAAGTACACTATGAGGGTACAATTCAAGTGATGAAGATAAAATAAGTATTCTTCAGGAGTATTATGAAACTTTTCGAGTTTTCTTCGATGAAGACATTGCCACCGTCATCACTCGCTTCACTGAGCTCTTGAATAAGTTCAAGGATATTGGAAAGAACTACAATCAAGAGACTTTGGTGTGTAAGTTCCTTAGAGGATTGCCTAAGGAATGGGACATAAAAAAGTATGTTATCCACTTAGCACAAAATCATGGAGATTACACTTTTGATGGTCTATGTGGAGAGTTGAAGGTTCATGAGTTTGAGCTAAAGGACCAAGTAAGAATGGAAGCAACCGTGGCGATTCGAAGAAAGATTCAAAGAAAGAGATTGTTTTGAACGCAATTAGTCCACCTTCTAAGTTGAAAGCTCCTTTTCCACCGATTGAGAATATTGAGGATGAGAAGTCTAATGATTAGATGATCTCGAGGAGGAAGTAGCTATAATTTCAAGATCTCTACAAGGCCATGTAAAAGCTTGATGAGTATAAGAGAAAGTTCGAGGGTAGAATTAAAAGAGGCAAATCAAGTGTTGTAGTTTGTTTTGGCTATGGCAAGCTGGGTCACATCAAGGCTGATTGTAGGTCTAAGAAAGTTGTGGAGCAAAAAGGGAAGAAGAGCTTCAAGGCAATATGAGATGATTCATCTTCATTTAATACCGACTTCGAGTCATAAAATGATAAGGCTATACTTTGACTCTTGGCACAAAGTGAGGTAAATTCTAATGCTTTAAGTTTTGATGATATTAATGACTTGAATGATTTGCCTAGTCTTGATAAGCTTAGGAAGGAGTTGGAGAAAGGAGTCAAAAAGACCAAACAACTCAAAAAAGCTTAACGATAGCAGTTTGTGAGATAGAGTAACAAAATAAGGCAATAAATGACCTCTGAAATTGTTTGAATGAGGTCATGAAAGGGAGAGTTTCCTTTGAGAGAGAGGTAGAATACTCGACCAATATGGTGACAAAGTATACTAATAGTAGGGATATATTTTATATGATGTTCGGGAGCACAACAACGTGCACTCAACAAAAGAGGCATAGGTTATGGAGCAAATCTATTGAGCTACAAGAAATTCTTGAATGATGCTCATAGATGCTCTAAGTGCAATAGGTTTTATGAGGTTGGAAAATGTATCTTTAAAAAGCCCAAAATGGGCAAACGAGCATGGGTAGCTAAGGATATTTTGGATAGTAACTTTAACGAATCGAAAAGAATTTGGATACCAAGTTCTAGAGATGTCGCATTTGGAGATGCAAGCCAATTTATTGAATTAAAGCGACAAGATAGTAGAAATGTCGCATTTGGAGATGAAAACAAAAGAAAGGTCATTTGCCTTGGTACCATGGGTAACAATTCTCCATCTATCTCAAATGTTTATCTTGTTGATAGTTTGAAGCATAACCTGCTGATCGTGAGTACATGTATAACGACTCGATTGTAGTAATAATGTGATCAACTAATGTTGATTACAGATATCGTCCTCAAGGAAAGTATATTGCACTTAGTGTACTTAGTCAAATTTATTCTATTGCTGAGAAAATCCTTTTCAATTGATTTTTAACTAAAATTTCTATTCAAACAAAATAATGTAAATAACTTTGTACTCTTATATTAAGAAGATATTAGTTCACAACTTCACCTAAGTAATGTATAACTATATTTTTCAACTCAATCCTTTTATCTTCATTATGTATGTAATGCTTAATAAGAATAGAAATATTTCCTTCAAATCAACTTCAACCCACTGTCTTGATGGAAAAAGTTTCCAACGTGCAAACTAGAACTCCACCTATCGGTGTTAATAGCATAAGTTCCACATTCCTTGAAGTCCCAAATCTTTAAATTCAAAACCAATCAAGTATACTATATGTGCCTCCTTAACCAATAACTATCTATCGATGTTATATATTTTACGGTTGTGTCATCCATATCCAACTTAAAAGCCCCAATTTCCATGGTACCTCTTAAAACCTCTACTCAACAAACATGTGATCAAAATTTTCATAGCATTATGTGAAGAATCAATATAAATTCTAACTATTGCACTTTATAACTTTTTCATCAATACATAACTACTTTAGCATATCATTCATACTGAAAGATCCATTTATCCATAAGATTAATGAACTACTCACACACATTGAAATAAGCATACACATCATGGTATTTATTGTAATTAAAGATTCAATAAAATAACTTAAATTAAATCAAGGAAATAATAATGAAAAACCACACGTGAGTCTTTAATGTCTTCTCCTCCAAAACTCTTCTTAATAGACAAGAACAAAGTAAACCTGGCTAATTTTATGGTAATGTATGCTAATGTTTGATATTGGGTGATATTGGGTGAGTTTACCACGTTCTAATACCTATTTATACCAATACGACACTTTAGAATACAATTAGAAACTCTAATGGATGATTCCAAACGAAATAGAATTCTAAACAGTCTATTTTCTACTTCTCGGTGTTGTCCAAAAGTGATATGGTGCTTTATGTGTAGAGTTATGGTGCCGCAACAGCTTCAGCCTCTTTGTGTTCATTTTTTATTCATGGTGGGCTCGACGCCCTGTGTAGTCTATCCTTGTGCCTTATGCACAACTCCACGGTGTCGCTACTACGTCACCATTGTTGTCTCGCTTTTCTTCTCTTCTTCCCTCTCCATCCCTTGCCCATGCTATCTAGTCATTTCCCATGGCATGAAGCCTACTAGCCACGACATCAAACATGATTTTGTGCATTTTATCCTTGTTTCATCTCGAAATCACTCCTTTATCTCTTCTATACCTTGTATACCTGAAAGTACATAAATACTTTCGATTAAAGCTCTTTCCATGATATTTATGTAAAATATACTACTAAACTAGTGCTATTTATAATTCTAAATAATTACTTATCAAATACCCCTAAATTTTGGATTTTGGACATTCCAAGCAAAAGGGCATTCTTTTAGGTGTTTTTACTACTACTTCTTTAGTTCTTTTCATCTCACATCTTTTAAGGCGTATTCTTTAATTGATATAAGTCCAAGTTAATGATCCACTTAAAAGATTTTCATTGCAAAAACATGTAGCATTTAACAATACATACAATTCACTTCTGAAACACCAAAATAGTTCTTAACCAAAACCATCAATACTCATAGGTTTATTTGACCTCGACACTCAAGTATCAAGTATACAATCTCATGATTTCTCATTGACCTTAAGATTTCACAAAATAGCATAGATCATACTAGTTTTGTAGACTTTAGCACTTCAAGAGTCCATAGGACTTAGTATAGTAAGATATAAAACTTAACTCAACTAAGCTACTTGTACTAGAGCTAAATATTTTATTTGAAGAGTTTTAATCTAACTTTTGCCTTCCTTACATTATTTTTGTATTTCTTTTTTTATTTTTTTTCTTTCTACTTATATTTTTTAATTGCACGGTCCTTGCTCCTTTTCTTATGGGTTCGATTTTTTCTCTCTTTTTCCAAGTAACAAGTTCTCTGCTCCTTTTCCTTTAGAACTTGTGGAACTCTCTAGTTTTTATTTAAAACTCTTGTTAGAACTTCTCACTTTTACTTTATCAAGCGAGTCAACTCCAAATTTATCATTAAATAAGGTGCTTATTTTTTCTTCTCTTAGTTCTAAGTCCCTTAGAGATCTAACTTTTCCATAAGAAGTGTTATAGTTTTCTTCTTGCTTTTGTTTCAAGTTTATAGTCTTCCCTAACTCTAAGTTTCTCATCATGAAATCATTCCGTTGTTTGTTACATTTCTCTTTTTTTTCTTTAACAATTATAACACTCTTTGGAGTTTCATATCAACAAGACTCCAGTATTCTTACTCATCCTCATTTAATGGCATGAACTTTACAAATGAATTGCTTATTAATTACATATTACTATACATAACGTAATCAATACTTCTTAAACGTATTCAAATAATAAGTAAAAATAATAAAGAATACACTACCATGCTTTATTATTTAGTTGCTTCAAAATTCATACATGCAGTGGTTATTCTTATTTCATCATTTCTTACCATTTCCTATAGTGTATCGTTGATGCTTGCAAACTTAAACAAAACTTTGTCGTCAAGGTTTAAAAATAAGCATGAAATATATAAAAAAAACTAAACAAAACATATAATAACACAAGACATAATAATGCATAAAAAATTTAAAATACTAATAAAGTGACAAAATATCCCGATTATAAAAATAATCAGTATAAATGTATCTCTGATAAGTGATTAATAGAATTATATATAGGGTTATTTTAGTAGTATATTTAGTATAATATCCCTAAATGAGCTCTAATTAATGATGTTTGTGCATTTTTTGATAATTAAGGTGCAAAGGAAGGAAATGAGCAAAAATGAGAATAAATGGAGCAAAAACCCACGAAAGTATAGTTGGCATCATGGCTACACATGGTGGCACTAAGGGTGCATAAGGCACAATGTCGTGGACTTAGGCACGGCGTGGGAGAGCAGGAAAAGTTAAGAAATCAAGGTTGTAGGCTTGGCACAATGGCAGTGCTATGGAGAGTAAAGGACAGCACAGGAGGTCATGCGGACAGCTCTGAGGTCACATGAGATGGGAAGGTGTACATAGGATTTGGCATAGTGACAGTGCCCTGGCACTACACACGCGATGCCAGTAGATAAGTCATGGTGTTGAGTTGGAAGAAATTTGAAAGTTAGAGTTTTATTTCGATAAGTAGGGGTTCTATTGTTATTAAGAAATATAAATATATGTTAGGACGTGGTAAACTCACCACGTATCAACCATTAGCCACCATTATAGTATTTAAGCATAGGTTTACTTTGATTTTGAGTATTAAGAAGATTTATGTGGAGAAAACATTGAACTCCACCTATATTGTACACTATGTGCGCTACATAGCCAGTCCCAGTCCGGATAAAGGAGGAGGACTATGACGCCCATTTTTTCATACAAAAAAATGGATAAGGGAGGTCCCAAACTCACTTTTATACCCGAAAAGTGAGGGAGGGAGGCCCCAAGCTCATTTTCCATTCTTGGGAAATGGAGGAGGGTTGCGATAGGTTGACAGCCAGCGTAAAACTTTTGTCACTTTTCATGAAATGGGTCAAACATATATAAACGTTGGGGCATTCCCACCTAGCGACGCGCTGCATCGGAGCCCGAGTGTAGTGAGAAATGAGTAAGGGTGTGTTTCACGTCGCCGCCTGGGTTTGAAGAAAAATGAGCAAGGGTTCCCACACATAGGACATGTGTGGGTAAAAAAGCTAGTCCCTTCACATCGTCGCCCGGATGTGAAGAAAAATGAGCAAGGGTTCCCACACAAAGGACGGGTGTGGATAAAGAAGTTAGTTCAAAACAAAAACAAAAGCAAAAACAAAATCATAGATATGAACACTAGATCTTTTAGACAAATAGAAATAGAAAAAAAAAACAATACAAAAGGGAGAAAAAATTCATTTAGGAACATCGAACATAGGAACTCTACGGGGAAGTCAATAGAACTAGTAGATACCATGATTAGAAAGAGACTCAATAATGCTTGCCTCCAGGAGACAAAATGTGTAGGAGAAAACAACAGAGAAATAGGAAGCACAGGGTTTAAATTGTGGTACACTAGTATAGATAGAAAATGCAATGGAGTAGAAATTGTGGTGGATAATGATTATAAGGATAAGGTCGTAGAGATTAAAAGAATGGGGGATAGATTGATTCTAGTTAAATTAATTATTGGAGACAAAAAATTAACATACTTAGCGCATATGCACCACAAGTAGGATTAAGCGAGAGCATCAAACGCAAGTTTTGGGACGATATGGATGAATTTATGTAGAGTATACCATTAGATGAAAAGGTTTTTATTGGAGGAAATTATAATGGGCATGTTGGGGCAAGTAACAATGGGTTTGAGAGAGTTCATGGAGGTTTTGGTTACGGTAATAGAAATGAAGAAGGAGAATCAATTTTAGAATTTGCTTCAGCATACGATCTTATCTTAGCAAATACTAGTTTTAGGAAGAGGGAGTCGCATATAATTACTTTTAGTAGTGGCCATAACAAGAGTCAAATAGATTTTCTTTTAACAAGAAAAATAGATAGAAAATTATGTAGAGACTGCAAAGTAATACCTGGTGAAGCACTTACTACCCAATATAAGTTAGTAGAACTTGATATTAAGCTAACACAACGACATAATATGAATAAAAGAGTTAGCGACCCTAGAATAAAGTGGAGGAACCTAAAACATAGTAAACAAGTAGAGTTTAGAGAAAAACTACTAAAGGAAAATGTTTGGAATCTTGACTTAGATGCTAATACAATGTGGCTAGAAATGAGTAGTTGCATAGGAGGGTGGGATCAAACATATTAGGTATATCTAAGGGCTTGGGACCTCCAAAGAAGGAAACATGGTGGTGGAACGAGGATGTCCAACTAGCAATTAAGACTAAAAGAGAGATGTATAGGAAAATACCTAAGTGTCAAGATGAAGATGTGTACAATCAATATAGAGAAGCTAGAAAACAAGCTAAAAAAGTAGTTAGTCAAACTAAAACAAATTTTATGGAAGATCTATATACAAGGTTAGGTAATAGAGATGGCGAGAAATATATATATAGGCTAGCCAAATTAAGAGATAAAAAGAAATAAGACCTAAGTCATGTAAGTTGTATTAAGGACGAAAATGAAAATGTTTTAACGCGCGAGGAGGATATTAAGGAGAGATGGAGAAGTTACTTCGATAATTTATTTAATGATGGCCAAGTTGATACTATAATAGATGAAAACCCACACCAAGAAAGAAATGTAAACTATACACGCGATAGTAGAATTGTAGAAGTTAAAGAGGCGTTGAAAATAATGAAAATAGAGAAAGCATGTGGCCCAGATGAAATGCCCATAGAGGTTTGGAAATGCTTAGGAGAAATTGAATTGACTTGGTTAACAAAACTTTTCAATAAAATTTTAAAATCAAAACGAATGCCAATAGATTGGAGAAAAAGCACGCTTGTGCCAATCTTCAAAAACAAAGGAGACGTTCAAAGTTGCTCAAACTACCGGGGAATTAAACTTATGAGTCACATTATGAAATTTTAGGATAGGATAATTGACAATAGGCTAAGGAGAAAAACAACAATATCAGAGATTGGTTTCATGCTTGGGAGGTCAACTATGGAGGCAATTTTCCTTGTAAGACGATTGTTAGAAAAATATAGAAAAAGAAAAAAGATCTTCATATGGTATTCGTAGATTTAGAAAAAGCTTACGATAGGGTCCCTGGATATGTTCTTTGGTGGGTTCTAGAAAGAAAAAAGTGCATGATAGATACATAGACAGTATTAAGGATTTGTATGATGGAGTAGTAACGAGTATAAAGACAATTGGAGGAGCTACAAAAGAATTTCCCATTATGATAGAACCACATCAAGGATTGGCTTTAAGCCCATATCTATTTACTTTAGTTATGGATGAACCAACTAGACATATTCAAGAGGATATACCATGGTGTATGCTATTTGCAGATGATATTGTCTTAGTGGATGAAACTAAAGATGGAGTGAATAAGAAATTAGAACTATGGAGGAATACATTAGAATCTAAAGGCTTTAAGTTGAGTAGGAAGAAAACCGAATACATGCACTGTGAGTTTGGAAACACTAGACATCGAGATGACGGTGTTGTAAAATTAGGAGAAGTAGAAGTTCCTAAGGTAAACCACTTTAGATACCTAGGATCAATCATACAAAATGATGGTAACATTGAAAATGATATCACGCATAGAATTCAAGCTGGATGAAAGAAATGGTGGAGTGCAGAAGGGGTGATTTGTGATCGACATGTTCATACTAACTTAAAAGGAAAATTTTATAGGACCGCAATTAGGCCAGCTATGCTCTATGGAAGTGAATGTTGGGCGGTAAAGCAACAACAATTACATAAAGTGAACGTACAGAAATGAGGATGCTTAGGTGGATGTGTGGTAAAACTCGTAAAGATAGAATAAGAAATATAGAAATTCAAAGACAAATAGGAGTAGCACCAATTGATACAAAGATTAGGGAAGGGCGGTTGCGATGGTTTGGTCACCCGCAAAGACGGCCTACAAATGCTCCTACTAGAAAACTTGACTCAATAGAAACTATAGAAATTCGACGAGGTAGGGGCAGACCAAAATTAACATGGGATGCATTAGTTAAGAGGGATTTGAATGGTTTGCAAAGCTCACCATCAATTGCACTTAATCGAGCATAATGTGAAAGTTTGATCCATGTAGCCGACCCCAGTTAATTTGGGACTGAGGCTATGTTGTGTTGTATGTGGAGAAAACATCGAAGACTCCAATTTTGGAATTCAAGTTTTGTTTCATTGGTTTAATTGAAGGTAATATATTTATATTCATCACATATTTTAATGCTTTCAATTATGAATTGTAATATGTGTATTTTTAATGAAGTGTTAGTAGTATATAAATTTTAAGGATCAATGGATCTTGTGGTATGAATGTTATTCCATTAACATGAGTAGAAAGTGAACATAAAAATGCGATGGTTAGAATTTGTATTAATTATGAGTGTAATTCTTTAGACATCTTGATCACATGTTTAATGATATTTGGTTTTAGAAGTTATCATGGCCTTTGAAGCTTTTAAGCCGGACATGAACGGTACCACCGTAAAATACACAATATTGATATATAGTTGTTGATTAGGGAGGCAAAGATAGTAAACTTGATTGGTTATGAATCTAAAAACTTGGGACATTAAAGCAGTGTGGAGCTTACGTTATTCACATAGATAGGTGGAGTTCTATTATGCACATTAGAATCTTTTCCATCATTACAATGGATTAAAGTGCATTTGAAGGAAGATTATATATTCTAATTAGGCATTGCATACAACATTTTAAGATGTAACAGTAGTTGCAAAACATAGCATTTCTATAAGTAGGTGAAGTTATGAACTAAAAATCCTTAATATTAGAGTTAAAGTAAAGTTTATATTGTTTTATTAGATATAGTAGTTTAGTATAAAAAAATTAAAAAATGGATTTCCTTAGCAACATTTCAAAGTTAAATAGATATTCAACTTAGTGCAAAAACGTTTCCCTGAGGATGATATCCGTAGTCAACGTAAGTTGATTACACTTTTACTACAAGCTAGCTGTCATACTTGCAGCACGTGTCGAGTTTTTGGCGTCGTTGCCAGGGATAAGTAGCAACTTAGTATTACTTAGTTTGAAAAGTTGCGCTAAGTCTTATTTTAAGTACTTTACTTTTCTAAATAAAAGCAAAAGAATAAAAAAAAAAAAAAGAATAAAAGGCTTAAATCTCAAGTTTGACTTTCTACGCATGATGTTTTGTGTTTTCTTTTCAGGGATAACTAGTGCATGCGTAGCAAAGGAGAAAAAGATCTAGTGCCTTACGACCCTAAGATTGACAAAACCAATAAAGGAAATCAAAATAAGGGAATTAAGATGGTTGAAGAACAAGCAAGAAACAAAAAATAGGGCTTTGGGAATAACCAACCCGTAGATGATCCGATATTGTAGGATAGAGTGCGAGGACAGAGATTTCTTCGTGACTAATTCAAGCCAGAAGTTTACGAGACTTAGAATGGAGTGATGATGCTTCCAGCCAACACCGCCGAGTTCAAACTTAGAGCGTCTTTGTTAAACATTGTGCAAAATAGCCAATTCAACGGGCTCTTCAATGAAGATCTAGTTGCACTTGTTTATAATTTCTTGGAGAAGTGCTACACCGTGCACATAACGAGGTTATAAAGGAGGTGATCAGGATGCAACTTTTTCCATTCTCATTGGGTGAAAAAGCCAAATCCTGGTTCTAAGGGTTGAATCGAAGGGAGTATCACTTCATGGGCGAAAATCAATGAAAGATTTCTAGAAAAGCTATTTCCCCCAGTGAAGGTCGGCAAAAAGAAACTTAGAGATTAATAAGTTCAGGCAGAAAGACATCAAGTCTTTTGACAAGGCTTGAGAAAGATTCAAACATATGCTGAGGAGATGTTTGGGATATGGATACGTGAAATAGGCACAACTCCAAAATTTCTATTATAGGATGAACTACAGCACGAGAACAGTAGTAGGTGTCGCAGCAGGTGGCTCTCTACTTACCAAGGATGTCGATGGAGAATTAGGTCTCCTTGATCTTATGTCTCAAAATTCTACAAACCGGTACTCGTTTCACAGTTAGGAAACTAGTAAGAGTATACGAGATCGATTCACAAGTTGAAATTATTACACAACTAACAAATGTGAGAAGTCAAATGGAAAAACTACAGATGGACACCAAGGTCCACAAGTAGCACAACAACCAAATAATCACCATGCTATAATAGTTAACCAAATGGACATTCAACAGATTCAAATTTTCAAATTCTTGTTTTAATGAAAAGTTTTCTCCCATACTTTGCCAATCCTAGCAATTTTGCGAATTATCGAAGAGTTAAACAATCAATCTTTGTGGAATATTCAATAACTTTACCTTACTTTACATTTCATGTCTTAAGTCTCATTCAAGCATCAATACTTAGCAAGATCTAGCCTATCTTGTTTTTCATAAAACGATTTTCATATGTTATTGAAAGTTATTCCACAAACCGTTGATAATTCTTTCCATATCCACCCAAACTCTGGTACCTTCCCAATTTACTTTCTCATCACTAATCATGACTTATGAGAATTTCTGGCCTATAAGTTCTTAGACTATCATGAGTTTGAAATTACATAGTGATTCAAATAATATTTGAGCACAACATTAAATATAAAAGTAGAGTTGCGTGACTATCTAATCTATATCTTTCCACCATTTATGAATAGAAATTTGGAATTACAAAAGTCATTCCATGATTATAAATCTCTAATTACATCTATCATCACATAATAAGAGATCTTGAATTTCAATTCAAATAGACAATGAAATCGAACACATCGTGCAACTCTTACTCCGTCTCTAAATGTCTACTAAAAATATCATTTAGATTTGTAGACTAGAAAGAAATTACCAATTCCAACTCGTCAGCCAATTCACTTAACTTTTCATTTGATTGGTTAGAAATTCACGACTTTTCTAACTTTGTCAAATCATTTCTATTCATGAGTTCACCAAAAACCTCATTCCATTCAATTACTGAGATCTCCCATAATCTCAAGTCTTAATCACTTATTGTTAACCAACTTCTCTCATTACTTGAATAGAGATAGTTATCCTTAATTTCGGTAGACATATGTTTCTAAATAGAGATATCGACATATTCTTGGATTATACTATCATAGTATAATATTTTTAACTGTATTCCATATAAGTTATAAATATGATATCGCTCTTTGCCTCTACTCAATTTTACTGAAGACGAATATTCATTTCTTCAAACATATTAAGTTAGATATATTGTCCTTTATTCACCCCAATTACGTTAGGACGGAGGCTATGTTGTTGTTGTTGTTGTTGTTGTTGTTGTTGTTGTTGTTGTTGTTGTTGTTGTTGTTGTTGTTGTTGTTGTATACTATCCTTTATTTACTATTTTCAACCAATACATAAATTACAGACTAACTAAGATGCAAGTCACATCTCTTTTCATTTTCATTTGTATCTTCATCATCATACGTACGTGTATTTTACATCAACTACAATTACAAAAAAAAACCTAATGCTTCAAATGCCACTATTGACTAATCACATGGTGTAACATTACATTTTAAAAAATATACAATGTATTCACTAATACCAGTTGTATAATACTTTGGTTCAAAACTTTTAACATTTGGAGTTTGACTTCTCGTAAGATCCATGTGATGATATATTAAATTTCATTAAACTTATAGTTTGTCCTAATTTGACTGGGACTTATTAACCTAAGATTTCCCTTTTTCATACTTATGTGAGAATTTATTAACATTTTATTGCCTATACTTAAGCTTCCAATTGACTCTGACAAAACTTTATAGATTCTTTTATACCAAACCACACAATTCACTCGTTTATTTAAAGATGGGTGGGGCCCTCACACCAGTCTTCTACGCTATGAATGAATCGTTATTAAGATAGAGAGTCTACTCAGTTCCATTTTAGTCAATCTTAGCTATTCTAATATATATCTCGTTCTTAGTCCCTTTACAAAATTTCTACGACTCTCTTTCAATACCTAGATCACTTACAACTCCTTAGTCTTGACTTACAAAAGCAACTTATATCTCTTAAATTTTCAAAAATATAGCTAAGGACATTACGACTTCTTTTGATCATTCAATCAATTGAACTCTTCCTTATATATTCTTAATTCAACACAGAAATTTTGCGACTCAAATAGTTCTATTGTTTGTTATAGCTCAAATTTGTTTCCATTTATCTAAGATTTTTTTTACTTTTCTTTTATCAAAAAGAATATCGGTACTTTCAAGAAAACTATATAAGATATCAAAATATCTTACTATTCATTAACTTAATTACTAATGATTTCATCTTTACATTAAAGTTCAACTGAAGAGATAAAAGTATTTGAATTTTAGTACCTTGATTAACTTAACGACTAATTCAACTCCTAAAGGATGTTATTTCAATCCTTTAAGTTCTATCAATGGGGATTCTTACGTTATAGGAGATCAAATAGAATTCCTATACATATGACTTAATGATATTCAATCAGTACATCTATCTCTTCATCTATTATAATTAAGGTCATAATGATAGGTATCAAAATTTTAATTTGGTTAAAAGTGACTATTTGGCACTTTGAGTTCTTAAAACATAACTAGTGTTTTTTTAAGGGCTAATCCTAGCTATTTTCTTACCGTTTTCTCCAATCTCAACTTTTAACATGTTTATCACTACACATTTCATTTTCAAGTTAGAAATTTAGTTGATCTTTGTTTCATAGCAACACCTAATTTGGTGTTAACAAAGATTAATTCTAACTCGCTTTGTTCCATTTGTTTTATCATTACTTTATTCGACACATAGAATTACTATCATCAACGTCGCTTACGAATAAGTAACTTGAGTAATAACTATCAAGAATTTTAGTACTTCTTTTTAGAAGTCATTTGATTATTTTGA
This sequence comes from Stephania yunnanensis, assembly GCA_039657365.1. Lineage (NCBI taxonomy): Eukaryota > Viridiplantae > Streptophyta > Magnoliopsida > Ranunculales > Menispermaceae > Stephania > Stephania yunnanensis. The sequence continues at coordinate 34,088,297 of CM077585.1, read as the reverse complement.
ACTATGGTTTTCTTCCACATCTCACTTGGTGTTTTGTTTCGGAATAAAGACAATACTTTGCTTCAAAGTACTTTATTTTTTTAAAAGAAACCAACTTAGACAACTTTATTTGAACCAATCAAATCCCATTGTGATTTTTCAGTGAATTTCAGGTTGTCTAATCAATTTCTATTTACGAAAAACACGCATCTCCTTTTTCTTTTTATTGAGACTCTTTCAAAAGCAAGTTCTCTATTTCATTTTAGTTTTTACCCAAATGATTCTCAATCGTTTGAGACTTAGTTTGAATATTCTGTAACATTTTCCTTAGTGTTTCACTACTGTAATAGTTCAATAATTTCAATTTCCAAAAATCCATGTTCATTACATACATTCCTCAATCTTCTAGACTTTCTTCTTCAACCAATTTCATGTTGGTTTTATAACCGACTATTTCCCTTAGTTATATTTTTACCAAACTACTTAAAAAAATTTCCTAGTGAATTTAGACATCTAAAGTCTATTTCACCTTCAATTAAGCTCAGTTTTCATACGAGTTAAGTATTGAACAAACAAAAAAATATCTTCCTATCGCATATTTAGTGATAATACATACATATAATTCAAGCGTAGCAGAATTATTGAAACTCCTTAGCTCACGATCCCTTCCCAACTAATCGTGCTCAATCACTCTTTGGTTTCCAACTAAAGCTTTCCTTAAATGAGCAAAATCTAGGCTCTGATAGCAATTTTCTCTGCTCCCTCGTCATTAAGATGACTAATCGACCTAGATTATATTAACCCCCTGATAATCTAGTTAGCCTAATCCCTTCTTTCAACTTTGACTTCAAAATAATGTTTACTTCAACATTAATAATGATCCAAATTGTAATTTATCCTCATTGAAACTCAATTCATGATTTGGAGCAAATCGAGAAATCATACAGATAATAGTATTTTCGTAAAAATCTCGACAACACCTCCCTAAAAAGTGGCCAGCCAAAAATCCATCTAATATATAGTAGAACCAGGAGAAGCCTAGAAGGACTCACAACTGCCCGCTGTTCATAAAATCGATCAAATTCGAATTTAAAAAGTAATTTAAGGTCTTCGATAGCTTAATTTCAACTTTACAATCCTAGTGTAGTCCAAAATTGAAAGATAAACCTATAAACGTATTTTAAACAAACTTAGGAGACTCTCATAACCATTTAATGAAACTTTATGTCTTACACTGACCCCGAGAATCCCAAAAAAATATATATAAACAATTTAAAACAAGAATTTACTTTTAAGTTTTTGATATAATCACCATAATCTTTGAGTCTTGTCCATTCTTCCCTTCCCTTCACATAGAATCTGACATCATCTAAAATAACTTGAATATGTCATATAAGTAAACATCTACACTAATCTGTACTCTTGCAATTGTTACTGTCATATATTTACATGTAATTGCATTTTCAAATAATCAATAAGATATATGCGTCTACATGACATGCAATCCACTATGTTTTTGTTTCCTAACTATAATCATATGTTGAATTTCAAAAATAATACGAAAACAATATTAAGAGCTTATGAAATGCAGAGATAACTTGTCGGCGTTAAACTCCAGAACTAGACTCAATAGTTGGAGCTATAGGTAGGATGGTAATCTACTTTAATGCAAACAAGACTCCGAAACAAGTTTATCCCCTTCACTTTCTTCATGCATTCATGACAAAGAATGATGAAATGCAATGCAGACTATGATGCAATTATAGGTACAAAGATATTCAATAAATAGTAAAATCATTGTAGGGTTTACTTACAACTAAACCACTTTTGCGCTTAATTTTCAAGGTTCTCGAATCGTCAGGTCACCTTGAATAAAGTTCTAATAGTGTCCCTACATACCTATTATATTATGGGTCAAGTTTCAAGCGAAACCAAATCCCGAAACTCAGTGAAAGCTTCGGCCAAAGTAAGCTTGAGAACAATTTCCAAAAATACTAATTTATGTAACCGTTTCAACTGGCTTTCAACTAGCCAACTAGGGGTAACTTTTTAACCTTGAAAACCTCAATATTTGTCATGATTTAAAAGGGACTTGTAGTACTCAAGTCCCAATTTTCATAGATTCTAAGAACACTCAAGTTAGATCACCAACAGAGAAGTTATGAATTTTCAAATATGGCATGTCGAGTAGGCAAACTTTATTTATTTTGAACTGAAAAGCTTCTCCAAATTAATATTTTCGCAATTAAATTCTCAAAACTCGACAACAAACACCATGAACCTCTTGATACCAACATGAAAATATTTTCCACAACCCTTGGAGTCAAATTGGATTAAAATCAATAATAAATTCATCCAAAAACCCAATGTAAATTAATATGAACTATAATAACATCTCCAAAATAGTTATCAATTGAATGACATTAGTTCATTTCATTAAAACGCCCACGTTGGTGGCCTTTATTCCAAATTGCTCAAATCAATCCAATATTAATTCACAACAATCCCAACCAATTTTTATTAAAACACCATGCAAAAATGGAAAATTACGAGAATTTAAGTTGAATTGAGGAAAATTGCCATGAATTGAGAGTTTACCAAATTCTTAACCGAATACCTCATTTTTGCCATGAAAAATAGCTCGAACTGACCATCTCGTAATGATCTACTATTTTGCAAAAAGAAACTGGGCAACAATCGGACGTCGGGAGGTCAAAGAGCGAAAACCAAATTGAGAGGGTTTAGAGAACGAACAAGTATGTTCTTTTTCTTGAAATTAAATGAATTCATTTCATTTCTTTCTTTTCTTATTTTTGTATATTAAACACTCTGCTGCTTGTCAGTAGCTTAATTTCTTTTTTATTTATTAAATCTTGAAATCCCTATTTTGACGTGTTTTGGCTTCCGTCGCGAGTTTTCGATCTTTTTTTCACCAAAATTTAATCAAACTCTTGACAAAACAGTCTATCTTCATATAATTCTCATAACACTGGATTTCGTAATACCAAAACCCCAAGAATTTTTACTTTGTCCATGACATATTGAACCATTATGGACTAATTCTCTTGCCATACAAAATATAACTTACACCAATTTGGATTGAATGTCAACCTCGACCACCGCTAATAAACATAAAGCTTGAGGTAAGGTCTTGCATAAACTTTGTTCTCATTTTACATTGTCACTGATCAAACTTTGACGTAAATCGAGGCTAAATCTTCACGTCAGGATTAACATTTTCTTAATTAGCTTTCGAGCAACAAATAATTTATTTTTACTCGTGCCCTTCATAAACGCACTTGCAACCCTGAGTATGAAAAACCGAGGATACACCTCAACACACCGCGACTATGAGACAAATACCATATGACACACACATTAAGCATACAACAAATAAAAATGGAATATACCTTATGATCTCTGGTCCCACAATAAATCCGAAAGTATTTAATTAATCGCCTAATCAAGTTTATGAGTTTTTTGAATTGCACAACTAGCCTAACACCTTTTCGCTCATTTAGTTCGAGTTTAAATCGATATTGTAGCATCCTCTATCCCGATTAGGGTGATACTTAGCTTAAAGGCATCCTCTATCGATATTGTAGCATCCTCTATCCCAATTATGGTAATACAGAGTTTATTAAAACTCAAAACCCTGATTAAAACTTCCCAACCTTGTTTACATACAAGAAAATAGGACAAACAGTGTATATAAGTACATGACGGCTCATTACATCGTAGATAAGATACAAAACTCCTAAATCTTCTCCTTTCCCTTAGCTGAAGAGTCGAGTTGTGTAACTAAAATATTAAAATTGGGTGAGCACTCCAACTTGCTCGGTAAGTAAGGATTCACATTAAACATCAATATTTTATATATTAATGAAGAGCATTATGCAATAACAATCTGCTCCAATGATAACTAACAAGAATATGGAAAGCATATAAATTCAATACGTAAACAGATGCAATGCAAATATAATGGACTATTACACCGTGATTTTCATTTTATTTTATAAAACTAGGGTCGATTACCCAATGGCGCCATTAATGTGATTGTTATATCCCAAACCCTCTAGTGTGTATGTAATCTACGCAATCTATCGAATTGAGCAAGAGTTATATATAGGTCGGGAAGGGAACCTATCTCCTATTAACCTATTCTCAAAACCATAAGTTATAGCTGTGATCATATTACAGAAAGTTATCCATTTATTGAAAACCATCACAATGTACATAATCCTCCATTCTAGTTCATATACTACATGAGCTTCATATACTAGAATAGCCAAGCAACATTGATAAATAAGCGAATCTATACTTACCTTGGTCTAGGTTTTTTGTTCAATTTCCTATCTTTCCAAGCCACTAACGCTTTCCCGGAGATCCAACACCTATCATAGACCATTTGTTATCAATATATGTCCAATATACTATATTTAGAACCCCTAATACAGTCCCTAAGTCCCCAAGCAATCCCCAACAAAGATTGGAAGTAATGATGTTTTTAGGGGTGGGAGCGCACTCCCTTAATTGGTTGGGCGCACTCCATCAACTATGTTATTCACAATTGATGAAGGGAGTGCGCTCCCCTAAAAAGTGGAGCGCGCTCCACTTTGTGCTGTCAAAACAAACGTACTGGGGGCAGCAGCCAATGTCCTCCTAAAAATTCACCAAAATCACCCAAATAACCATATATACTTCCAAAATCGATCAGGGAGGAACGAGGTAACCAATCATAATTAACCATCAAACAATCATAATTAACTAAGTTTCTAACATCACCATGGGATTGAACTTCAACAAACCCAAGAACAAATCATACCAAAATGTTGCTCTCCGGTTGTTGATTTAATTAAGCTCCTCAATCACGATCAATTCGACACCTTGGATGACTTCTTTCGATTGGAAATGAAACCCCTTACTCTCGTCTCTCTCTCTCGGTTTGAATGAAATGAATTAATAAGCATGATTTTTATTTCTTATATATATATATATGGAGTTTCCTCAAGATACGCATTACGTCATCTTGAGATTAATCAAGCAGCTGATGCATTAAAGTGGCACTCCATATAGTGACATAAATATTGACACACCAAGCACTTACGATTCCCTCAAGGCAATAAAATGATCCATATAATTCAATTTTTCTTTTAATTTCAAAATATTTATATATATATATATATATCCTTATATATAAATATAAATATAGATATATATAACTCGTGCATTTCTTCGCTAATAAATTCATTGGACGTGCCTACGAGTAGCCACGAGCATGCATATATATGCCACGACCACCTCGTCGCACTTTAAGTACCGTTAATTCATTGTTAATTATGTATTCTCTATTTTATAGGCTTGTATATAATATTTTACATACTAAAACCTATATATAATCTCATTTAACAATTCAAACAAATACCATACATCATGCAAACGCACGCACAAGCTAATTGAGGAATGTCGAGCTCAACCCTGAGCGTAACTCGAGTTAATTAGGATTTGAATTAGTACTAATCACTAGTTTTAGATAACAAGTCGTTACAGTCTCCCCAATTTAAAGCGATTTCTTCCTTAAAATTAAAGTTAATGTAAATTTACCTATAGTCTCGAAGAGAAATGAAAACTGCTCCTTCATATAGGATTCTCGCTCCCAGGTTAGTTCCTCGTCTCCGTGTGCCATTTCACTTTAACCAAAGAAATCTCTTTGGTTCTCAACCTTTGAATCTTATGATCAAGTATCTCAATCAGCTGGTCATCATCAGTTAAGTCTTCCCGAGGATCAAATTCATTCCAATCAATTCTTGGATTGAACTTAGTCTCCGTCTTGCGAAGCATAGACACATGGAAGATGTTATGAACTCTGACAGGCTGATAAGGTAATTCTAACCCATAAGTAACAGCACCAATCATTTCCTATACCATGAACGGCCCAACATACCTTGGAGCTAGCTAAACTTGCAATCCAAATATATATAAGCCTTTCGGAGGTGAGATTTTTAATAGGACAAAATCTTCCTTTGAAAAATCCAAAAACCTATGATGTTAGTCACCGTATCTCTTCTATTTGAGTTGTAGTGTAGTCAAGAACTGGCGAATCTGCTTTATCCTATCTGTAAAGTTCTGAATCAACTTCGGCCTTAACATAACTATATCTCCAACCTCTGCCTAACACACTGGTGAACGACAAGGCCAACTATACAGTGCTTCAAAGAGAGCCATCCCAATGCTAGCCTGATATTTATTATTATAAGAGAACTCACGCGAGGAATATATTTCTCCCAACTACCACCAAACTCCAAGACACAAGCTCGAAGTATATCCTCTAGCACCAATATCAACCGCTTATTATGTCCATCTGTCTAAGGACGGTATGTCGTACTAAGGTAAAGAACAGTTCACAATTATCTCTATAATTCACTCCAAAACCTGGACATAAATTTCGGATCTCTATCAGAAGTAATCGACATTGGAACCCCATGAAATCTCAACACCTCACATAAATGATCAAGTGGATCTCACATGGAAACTGTCGAGAAATTCGCGAATTCGTCAACTTGTCAACTACTACCCAAATTGTATCATGCTTACTCTTACTCAGAGGTAGATTAAAAATAAAACCCATCGGTATATGTTCCCATTTCCACTAAGAAATAGGCGACAAATGCAATAATCCTCCAGGTTTCCTATGTTCAACCTTAACTTGCTAACATATCTCACATCTCTTCATGAACTCAGCAATATTAGTCTTCATCCCAGGCTACCAATAAACGCACCTCATGTCGCGATACATCTTGGTGTTACCTAGATTAATAGAGCAAAGAGATCAATGAGATTCTCATTGCAATTCCTGCGTTAACTGATCCTGAGCTGAAATCCATAATCTGTCCCTGACCTGTAATGCACCATCGTCAAAAACACGCCAATCATAATGATCTATACTAGCCGCTAACCTCTGACGTTTGTATAATCTTGATCAGCTTTTTGACTATACATCACTCGCTGAATCATCTCACGTTCAGCTCAATCTGAGCATAGAAGAACAAATTAGTATATATAGACAATCTCTCTCAGTTGATGATGTGCCAACTGGATTTTCATGAATCATCATCACTAAATCTTCCTCAAGAGGTCTAAACTGAGAAGCTCTAGTAGTAGCTATATTCTCTCTACCTGTTATTCTCCTACTCAAAGCATTAGCAATTACATTAGCTTTGCCTAGATGATATACTCCAACATGAAATCATAGTCTATGATAAACTCAAGCCACCTGCACTGCCTCATATTCAGTTCGCTTTGAGTAAATAAATATTTTATACTCTTATAATCTAAAAATAATGTAAACTTCACACCATATATGTAATGCCTCCAAATCTTCAAGGTAAAAACTATTGTAGCTAGCTCAAGATCATGAATTGGATAACTTCTTTCATGAACCTTGAGTTGCCTTGAAGCATAAGCTACAACTCTTCCTTCCTGCATCATCACATAGCCCAAGCCTGAATGAGAAACATTAATATAAATCATTAATTCCTTCCACGATTCAAGTAATGTAAGAACAGGTGTCATAGTCAGTCTATCCTTCAAACCTTTGAAGGCAGCCTTGCACTCATTTGACCACACAAAGTCAACGTCTTTCTGTGTTAGCCGAGCCCTAGGCAAAGCAACACGAGAAAATTCATCAATGAACCGTCCGTAATAACCTGCTAACCCCAAAAAACTCTGAACCTCTAACACTATGCTAGGAGTAGGCCAATCCCTTATTGCCTCAACATTCACTGTATCAACAGATATACCCTCAGCATTAACCACGTGTCTAAGAAATTTGACCTTTGAAGACTAGAACTTGCACTTAATAAACTTGGCATACAGTCGATTATCCTTCAAAGTATGCAATATAACTATTAGGTGGTGCGAATGTTCTTCCTCAATCTTCAAATAGATCAAAATATCATCAAGATATCATCATCCCTAATCCTCAGTTGATGATAACCAGACCCCAAATCAATCTTTGTGAAATGTCTAGCACCCTTCAACTGATCAAATAAGTCATCAATCCTAGGTAATGGATATTTGTTCCTAATAGTCACCCGATTCAGTTGTCTATAATCAATGCACATTTGTAGGGTTCCATCTTTCTTCTTCACAAAAAGAACCTGTGCTCCCCACGGTGACATACAAAAATGGATAAACCCCTTCTATAGCAACTCCTCAAGCTGAGTCTGCAAATTCCTTCGGTGTCATACGATACGGAGGAATTGATATAGGTTTGGTACCAATAATAAAATCAATGATGGAGTTAATGACGTGTGGCGGTGGATGTCCAGATGATTTTGATGGAAAAACTTCTGAAAATTCACAAACTACATGTATCTCATTAACCTTAAGTTCCTATTTAGGCTCTCCAAATGAGACAACTCCTGCCATAACTTCTAAATCTCGGTGAGTAGCCTTTATAGACTAATTTTAGAAAGGTTAGGAATGTAAAATATCACTATCTTATGAAAACAGTCAATACTAGCATGGTACGTTGATAACCAATCCATCCCTAGTAATGCATCGAATTCCTGGAATTCCATCACCTACATATCAATAGGAAGTTTAGTCTACCGAAATTTTACTACACATCTCTCGCATACTAGGTTAGGATAAACCTTCTCACTCACTGTTGTGCTCAAAATCAAAAATGTATCGGCTCTAACAGGTTTCAATTTTAACTCATTAACCATTGCACTAGCAATAAAAGAAACTATGGAATCAGCATCAATTAACACATGAATATCTTGAACACAAATGTTCAATACACCTTCCACTAATCTTTAGTTGGCCTCTGGATCTGCCTCAACCACTGCATGAGCCTGTCCTCGTGTAGGTAGTGTTGTACTACCTACTGATATGGCCAATGGCATGGAACACTCCATCACAATATGCCACGTTTTCCCACATTGATACATATAACTGGTACCCTCTACAAAATTCAATACATAAACGGGTGCAAAGCAAATATAATGGACTATTACACTATGATTTCCATTATATTTTATAAAACTAGGGCAATTACGAATCGGTGCCATGAATGGGATTGCAGACCAACATATTGGTTGATACATTGTCTAGCCTATCCATTAATGCCCAAGTTCTATCCCAAACTCTCTAGTGTGTATGTAATCCATGCAACCTATCGAATTGAGCAGGAGTTATATATAGGCCGGGAAGGGAACCCATCTCCTATAAACTTATTCTTAAAACCAGGAGTTATAGTTGTGGTCACATTACACAATATTTTTGATTTATTGAAAACAATCACAATGTACACAATCCCTCATTCCGGTTCATATACTACATGAGCTTCATATACTAGAATAGTCAGGCAACATTGATAAATAAGCGAATCTGTACTTACGTCGGTCTAGGTTTTTCGTACAATTTCCTTACTTTTTGGGCCAACTAATGCTTTCCCGAGGATCCAACACCTATCATAGACCATTTTTTTTATTAATATAGGTCTAATATACTTTATTTAGAACCCCTACTATAGTCCCTAATTCCCCTAGAAATCCTCAACAAAACTCTGCATTAATGTTGTTTTCTAGGGTGGAAACGCGCTCGCTTGGTGGGTGGGGCATGCTCCATTTACTATGTTCTTCACAATTGATGAAGGGCTTGCACTCCACCTCTTTACAATTGATGAAAGGAGTGCGCTCCATTAAGAGGTGGAGCGCCCTCCACCCTGTATTCGCAAAATAGACGTACAGGGCAGCAGCCACTATCCTCCTTCAAATTCACCAAAATCACCAAAATAACCATATACATACCCAAAATCGATCAGGGATGACCTCTAGTGAGGTAGCCAATCATAGTTAACCATCAGAAAACACAATTAACTAAATTTCTAACATCACCATCGAACTAAACTTCAACAAACACAAAACAAATCATACCAAAACATAGCTCTCGGGTTGTTGATTCGATTAAGCTCATCAATCACGATCAATTCAACACCCAAGATGACTTCTTTCTCGGTTTGAACTTCAACATAATTAACTAAGTTTCTAACATCACCATCGAATTAAACATCAATATAATTAACTAAGTTTCTAACATCACCATCGAATTGGAGATCAAACCCCTAACACTCGTCTCTCTCTCTCTCTCTCTCGGTTCGAATGAAATGAATTGATAAGCATGAGTTTTGTTTTATATATATATGGATTTTTCTCAAGATACGCATGACGCCATCTCGAGATTGATCAAGCGGTTAATGCATTAAAGTGAGACTCATTATAGTGACACCAATATTGTCACATCAAGTACTTACACTTATCTCGAGGCAACCAAATGATCCATATAATTCATTTTTTCTTTTAATTTCAAATATATATTTATATGTAAGGATATCCTTATATATAAATATATATATATATATAACTCATGAATTTCTTTGCTAATAAATTCACCGTACATGCCTACGAGTAGCCATGAGTGTGCACATTCATGCCACGACCTCCACGTCACACTTTGTGTACTAGTAATTCATTGTTGATTGTGTATTCTTGATTTTATAGGCTTTTATATAATCTTTTATTATACTACAACCTATATATACTTTCATTTAAGAATTCAAACAAACACCATATATCATGCAAATGCACACACGCGCCAATCGAGGTATGTCGAGCTTAACCCTAAACCTAACTCGGGTTAATTAAGATTTGGATGAGTACTAATCACTAGCTTAAGATAACAGGTCGTTACACATATTCTCCATTACTTTGGATGTTTGAAATAATTGCTTGTCCATCAATACTTCGGTTATTGGCTTTCGTGTATCACCTTCTTTGTGGGTAACCTAGATAGATGATCTGCAACCAAATTTCCACCTCTTTTCTTATAATTGATTTTCATGTCAAACTCTTGCAATAATCGCAACAACCATCTAACTAACCTGTGTTTGGCATCCATCTCTGCAAATAGATAACAAATTGTCGCATGGTCAGTATACACAATGACTTTTGATCCTACTATGTAATCTATAAACTTTCACATGCAAACATTACGTCCAATGGCTCCTTTTCTATGGTAGTATAATTATGTTGTGCTTGATCCAATGTTTTGCTTGCATAATATATAGCTCTAAACATTTCATTTATCCGTTGGCCCAACACTACTCCTATAGCATATTCACTCGCAATGCAAATTATTTTAAAATTAGATTCCCAATCTGGTACTACCACCATTGGTGCGAAAATCAAAACTCCTTTCAATGTCTTAAAGGATTTTAAAAAAAAATGCAGGACTCATTTCAAATAGAACATCTTTTTCCAACAATTTGCACAATGGTTTCATGATTTTAAAAAAATCCTTAATAAACCTTTTGTAGAAACCTGCATGTCCTAAAAAGCTTTTTATATCTTTAATGATTCTTGTTATAGGAAGTTTCAATTGGCGTTGTTCTATGAACCTCTAACATATGAGCAGATACTCTATGTCCCAACATAGTTCCTTCTCAAACCATGAAATGACACTTTTCACAATTCAATACTAAATTTGTGTCTTCACATCTATTCAATACCAAGGCCAAATTTTATAAGCATAGGTGGAAAGATGCTCTAAATGGAGAAAAGTCATTCATAAATATCTCTATGAAATCCTTGACCATATGAGAAACAATAGCCACCATACATCTATGAGATATCGTTGGTGCAGTACATAATCAAAATGGCATCCATCTTAATGCAACTGTTCCAAAAGGATGGATAAACGTCATTTTATCCTAATCTTTTGATGCTATCAAAATTTGATTATATCTCGAAGACCCATCTAGGAAGTAGTACTATTCATATCCTACTAGTCAGTACAACATATGATCAATGAATGGTAAAGGGAAATGATCCTTTCTTGTAGGCTTATCTAACTTTTGATAATCAATACAAACTCTTTGACCAGTTAATGCTATAGTGGATAAGGTCTCTCCATTTTCAGTCTGAATAATGGTCATTCCTTATTTCTTTGGAACCACATATATTGGTGAAAACCATGAACTGTCTAAAATAGCATTGATGATTTTAGTGTTCAACCATTTCAAAATCACTTTCTTTACTACTTTTTTATTACTAGATTTAATCATTTTGAGCTTCAATAGATTGTTAATGACTTTATTCATTAAAATATTTTGCATGTAGACAGTTGGACTAAATCCTTTTAAATCTTTGATTTCCTATTCTAATATTGAATTATATGCTCTCTTAAAACTCGAGGAGATTTTCTTATTTAATTTTGTCAGGGCTGCCGAAATAATTAAAAAAATATGTTGAATTTTCTCCTAAGTACGCGTACCTCAGATGCTTTAGTAAAGGCTTTAATTCCATTATCTGTTCAATATCTGCACTTTCTACTTCCGTTTCTAGTTTCTCTAAACCATTATGAAACTTTAGGGGTCCTATTGGTGATAAACCATTGACTACATCCTGAAGTTCACCGTTGAATGTAGAACTTGTTGTCATGCTTTGAACTAGACTTGGTCTAACAGGTCATCAGGAGTATATTCCTTGCCTATCTCAAAAACTATTTCTCTAACTTTGATACTTTTACGGTGCACTCCCTAATATAGAAATCTTAAGGTCTTGTAGATATAGAACATAACTTCCTCTTCATTAATTCGTAACATTAATTCTCCCCTTTAAACATTTATCAATGTTTGTGCAATTGCTAGGAAGGGACTCTGCAAGATAAATGGCACCTCTAATTCTTTTTTCATATCTAGTACTACGAAGTTAACGGACAAAATGAACTTATCAGCTCTTACCAATAAATATTCAATTACTCCTTTTGGATAGGTCACTGATCAATCTACTAATTATAAAGACATTTTGGTTGACTTTACTTCTCTAAAACTTTACTCCTTAAATACCGATAAGGGCATAAAATTTATGCTTGCTCCCAAATCACATAAGACCTTACTAAACAAGTGTATTCCTATAGTGCATGGAATGGAAAAACTTCGTATGTCTATGAACTTTTGAGGTAACCTCCTTTGTAAAATAGCACTCCATTCTTCTATCAAATTTATTGTTTCATAATCTTTCAGTTCCACTTTTGTTGCCATTATCTCCTTTAAAAACTTTGCGTAATTCGACATTTGTACTAATGGATCCGTGAACGAAATGTTTATGTGTAACTTCTTAAACACCTCCACAAACATCTTGAGTTGTTTTTTATCTTTTTGCATCTTGATTCGCTAAGGATATAGTAGAAATGGATTTATTAGTAGTGGATTGTCTAGAAATGTCACTCTCCCTAGTATAACATTGGATGGCCCCTCTCCTAATCTAGGGCACCGCTCGACCTAATCCCGTAATTAAGCCATAATTATATCCACGCAAGACTTAACTACGTATTAGTCAGCCTTTACAACCTAGATGCCTTTTTTCTCGTGTTCAGGATACACTAGTCTTACCAGTTTATAAAATTTAGAGTTAATTAAAACTTTTTATTAAATTAATTAATTAGCGGAAGTCTTATGGATTATGCAAAAGCAATTAGTAACTTATGCAGAAGCCATTTATAAAATCCTAAGTGTGGAAAACTAGGAAATGACATCACATATATAAAGTCCTTAAAATGCAGTGAAACAGTAGAATAGTCTAAGCCAAGTCGGGGAAACTAACGCTCAACCCAATATACAACTCCAAATAGTATATGAAAGACATATATAACATATACAATCAAAATACCAAAAGAAGACCTACAATCGATGCAGTGATGTACAGCGGGCTTAGTGATAATTGTCGATCTTCTTTTTGCCCGGCCTACTAGTAGACGGCTCTGCACCCACCGTCATAAAAAGGACGGTGAGTACAAGAATAAAACAATAATCCCCGATGACAAGTTTACTTTGCATTTCCAAATATTCAAATGGTATTTAAAAGCATATAAATGGGAAAACTGGAAAATAAACAATATGCGAGTAAATACCAGAGTTAAACAAGTGATACTGACACTAGGCTAAGTAGTGGTGATTTAGGTCCGGTCGGCAGTGAAACATGTCACTCCGACTCAATAATCATATATCATAAGGGATTCTAACCCAAGTGTTACCAGGGACTCTAACCCCGGTGTGTAGACCACCTCAGGGACTCTAACCCCGAGTGTCATACCGTCAGGTAACATGTGCCGACATCCCCAGGGACTCTAACCCCGTGAGTCGCGCACACCTCGATCGAGTACGGAACCTAAATGTGAAAACTAATTTTATAATTTCAAGAAATACCAAGTATGGATTGTCAAGGCATAAGCACATCTACACACCTAAACAAATAAGGAATACAAGTCCCTTTAAACATTTATAAGATATTCACTAGCCTAATAGCATGCTATTTATCATTTAACTCACATTTAAAACAACAAGAATAGACATAGAATGGGATAGAATCAATGATTCAAATCAAATGAATGGATATCATGCAAACTAGACTCATCATGTGAGTATAGACACAAAGAGCACATGATATAAGAATACAAAGGCAAAATAGTCAAAAGGACTATGCAAGGACAGCAATTAATAGAAATGAAATGCCAAGTAAAGTTGCCATTGGGATACTCACAACAACAAAGTAAAGTCCTAGCTTTACCGTCCTCCCGATACTCCAAATCTTGTATTCGCACTCCTGTACCCATTTCCTAAGTTCCTGAGTTTGGTATCTCAATAGTTCAAATATAGTGGGTTTAAGCTCAATTTAGTGGAGTTTATTGTGTATTTAAACTGGTTCAATAGACTTTAAATCAATCTTCCTAAATCAGTCCCTAAAGATTAAATTAAGTTTCAATTTCAGTCCTACACTTTAACGAAGTTTTTAGGAATGAAATGGTTAAAATATTGAAATCCTCCACCAGTAAAATTATTGTTGGTCTCTCTCTTAGCTTGGAAAAGGTTTAGTTTGCAAAATTCTGATTTAGAATGAAGGAGATATCATGATGTTACTAGACATAGGTCTAATTGGAATTTAATTCGACCAGCGGATTTAGAAAATCTATTTCTCCTAATCTATAGTTCCTAAAAATATGATTGTTTGTCACAAGGAAGAAAATATATCCAAGTACAACATACTAAAAGATCAGCTCATTTGGATTAAGTAGTTAGGGAGTTATGCCCTTAACAGATTTAGTTTCAAAACATTTGAATCAAAATACCTTCCGTTAAGCAAAGTTATTCCTCTTTAAATAAGCTTTCAAATGCCGCTGGTTTAGGTCAATTACCCAGGTTGATTCCAAATACAACATGCGGAATTCTAGTTTTGGTGTTGCAATTTCAAAAATTCATATCTTTATGATTTCAAAACCAAATTAAGAACTTCAATATAGCTGGATTATCAACTTGAAATGAGGAATCCAAATATATAAATTAATTGCAAATACTCATAATCTACTATTTGAAATTAGCCAATAACCAGAACTTGTTCTAGTTTCAACTAAAAAGTTGTTTACCTAGTTAATGTAGCACACTGGCTTGAGAATTTCTCACCAACTCTAATGGATTCCTTCAACACCTTGATGATTCACTCGTCTCCAGCAATTCCTTCTTCTTCTCCCGCAAAAATGAATGAGTTATTTGGTTTGCATGTTGTTTGATCACTAATAATATATATTAAAGTGATGTTCCTTCCTAGCCCTTAACCTTCGTGGATTTATGTGTCCCTAGGAATATCTAATGGTCCAACTTTGTCATATATCCCACTAACTCAACCTCAAGTTACACCATTTCATTACTCACCTAGTTCCTAGATGTGCCAATGTGCATCTCTAGACCAATCTTATGTTTTTCATTTAATTTATTCAACTATAGGCCTTTAATTTGATTTACATTAACAAACACAACCATAGGCTTATAAGTAATTCTTTATGTTATATTAGTATTAAATAAGACTTACCAAAATGCTAACTACCCGGTTCCCCGGCTCGCACGCTACTTATGGCGTGTCCCCGCTCTCGTCTCGACTACAACTGTACAAACCGACTTAGTAAGTCTACACAATACATAACATTAGGCACACATCAATAATAAAATACGATATACCTCGGCCACATGCCTCGGTCGGTGCACGTATCATAGTGTAGGTCCCACGTCAAGGGTCGATGATCTTGATTAAAGAATTAAAACGGGGTTAAAGATTTGGGTCGTGACAAACATCTTTTTTCTCTCTCCCTCTACTTTCTTTTAGTTGATTCTGATTCATCTACTGGTACAACTTCCTTTTGGTAACCTATGTCACATTCCCGGTGTAATGCATACCTTGGTGTTGCTCATCAATTTTGTTTCATTGTGTTATTTGTTGTATTTTTTGGTTGCACTGGATCTTTAGTTGTTCGTTCACTTCTTAATCGGACTGCATGTGCATTTTCCATAGGATTAATGCTTGTGTTACTCAGAGATTTCCCTTCATTCATTAAATTCAAAGCAAATGCTAACTGACCAATTTGCCTCTCCAGGTTCTTAATGGATTGTGAACTCTCATTATTCATCTCTTTCTCATGTTTCTCATGGCATTCTCTATTGCTCATGTCGATGGCATGCAAGAATTTCTAAATTGACTTCATTGAATTCATCTATTCACTCTGCCCTAGCTTCCCTTGTTGGACTTGTTGATCGAAGTCTAGAGGTAACTTCGGTGCATTGTCAAGATTTCCATATGAGAAGAAGGGGTTGTTGTATCCTTGAGAAAACCATTAAAGAGTCATTCCTCTTGACCTGAAGTTGTTTCCATGGCTCAAGTTACTCATGAAGTTGATCTCCTCAAGCTCTATTCCTTGCTGCATGTCCATTGGATTAACCACCATGGATTGGTGATTAACAGGTTGTTGTATAGCTTTCACTTAAGGACTTTGTTGACCCATTTGAAGCTTTGTCATTTGACTCCTCAAGTTTAATATTTATGCCATGATCGCAGCTTGCGAATCAATCTCATTTACGCATGTTGGCTTCCTTACCGTGGAACGAGTACTAGCCGAAGAGTTTTGAGATACAAGATTTATCTAATCTAATGCTCCATCCTCATCATTGGTTAGTAGAGAACCACATGTTGCGGCATCTACTAGTGTTCTGCTATTATGATTCATCCCATAATAGAAAATCGGTAATTGTGCCCATTTCACATATCCATGTCATTAACATCTCCTAAGCATCTCTTTGAGTCTATCCCAAGCCTCACCAAAAGACTTGGCATCCTCCTGCTTAAATTGATTTATTTCTAGTTTCCTTTCAATGAACTTCACTTGAGGAAAAAGCTTTTCTAGAAATCTTTCTTTGATTTCCAGCCATGAAGTCATACTGCCTAGGTTTAGTCCATGGAATCGAGATTTATCTTTTCGACCAAATGAGAATAGAAAAAATCTCATCCTGATCTCTTCCTTTGTAACTCTAGTAATGTGCACAGTGTCGCACTTCTCCAGAAAATCCTCTACATGTGCAACTCGATCTTTTTTTCTACCCTATTCAATAGGCTATTATGCGATCATGTTGAATAGAACTGTCTTAGTTCGAACTCGATGGTGTTGGTTGGAAGCCTCATCACTCTGTTCTAAATTTCTTGAACTTCTAGCTTGATGTAGTCAACAAGACATCTTTATCCCTACACTCTATCTTGCACTACTAGATCACCTTTGGGTTTGTCATAAAACACTAAGTCCTCTCCTTTACTATGCATGCACTAACTCTCCCTGAAAAAAAAACATAAAATATCAAGTGTAGATTGTTAAACTTGAAACTGAAACGCTTTTTTTAACTATCTTTTTATAGACTTAAAAGTAAATTATTTAAAATAAAACTTAACAATTTTGTAAACTATCTAAACTAAAGTGGCTTTCTATCCTCGACGACTTTGCCAACAACTTGATAGTGATCACATCAATAACGACTTAATTTTAGTAATAATGTGATCAACTAATGTTGATTATGGATATCATCCTCAGGGAAAGGTGTATCACACTCAGGGTACTTACTCATATTTACTCTATTGCTAAGAAAATCCTTTTTGAATTGATTTTTAAATAAACTATTATATTCTAACAAAACAATGTAAATAACTTTGTATTAAGAAGATCTTAGTTCATAACTTCAGCCCATTATCGTGAAGAAAAAAATTATAATGTGCGAACTAGAACTCCACCTATCGGTTTGAATAATGTAAGTTCCATATTGCTTTAAGTATCAAATCTTTAGATTCATAATAAAGTTGGAGTTAATCGATGTCAAATTTGATGAGATAGATCCTAAAGTGTAATTGATGCACACCTCGGAGAAAGTGAGACTTGATGATGATGATGATGATGATGATGATGGTATCATTCAAGCTCTAGATTCTAATGGTAAAAAGTAAAAGTGAGAACGAAAATCAAGATTAGTGCACCAAAGAACTCAAGACTTCTTTTAGAACACATTTGTCAACAAATTTTAGGTAATCCAAATAAGGGTATAGCCACTTGCGCTTCACTAAACTGGGTTGAGGGGCATATTGCATTTGTGTCACAAGCCTAACCCACTAAGATAGAAAATGACTTAGGTGATTATCTTTGGATCATGGCAATGCAAGTGGAATCAGGCCATTTTGTTAGAAACAAGTTAAACACCCTACGGCCTTGTTCATTTCGATCAAAAAACATGATATGCTCCTTATTCAAATTTATTTTGATGATATCATCTTTGGAAGATCAAACACACGTCTATGTGATGAATTCTTATCTTTTATGACTAATGAGTTGGAAATGAGCATGATGAGTGAACTAACATACTTTTTGAGTTTGCAAATCAAGCGATCTAAGCAAGGGACTTTAATCAATCAAATGAAGTATGAGTGGGGCATGCTTAAGAAAATTCAAATTTGATCATTTGAAAGCATGCGACACTCTTAGTAGTTCCACTGTCAAAATGGACAAATACCGATTAGGGAAGCCGATAGATCATGAGTTAAATTGTTGAATGATAGGAAGTCTTCTCTACTTGAACGTAGTGGACCATATATTATGTTTAGTGTGTGTCTATATACCAGGTTCAAATCCTAGCCCAAGGAATCACATTTAAAATATGTTAAGCATATATTTTAATGCTTAAGTGGGACACAAAACTTGGGATTGTGGCTCAACAAAGCCAAAAGTTATAAATATGGAAGCTTTGTTGATTTTTGACTATGTGGAGAGTCTAGTAGATAGGAAAAGCACGTCAGGATTTTTTTCATTTGCTAGGAAATTCATTAATCTCATGGTTTAACAAAAAGCAAAACTGCATTGCATTATCCACCACCAATGCCAAATATGTGGGTGCCAGAAGTTGTTGTAATCAAATATTATACACAAACAACAACTTGAGGGTTATCAAATCCAAGTTGGTTGTACTGAAATTTATTGTGATAACAATAGTGCAATCAACATATGAAAAAATCTAGTGTTACACTCCTGTACAAAACATATTGAGATTATACATCACTGCCTTCATGATCATGTGTAAAAAAGGGGTGTTAATTGATTCATGTGTCCACTGAGGACCAATTAGCTGACATCTTCACTAAGCCATTACCTACAAGCCAATTTTCAAATATTCATCGAGAATTAGGCATGATTCATAGAACCGACCTTCAAAGCATGTTCTAGCTCATTCAAACCTCTTTATATATTATTAGTAAGTTGTCGATCGAGTTTGAGATGAATCCGAGTTATCCCTAAAAAACCCAAGTTTTTTACCAAATTTTGAAAGAGCAATTAACAAGCTAGGTCCTTCTAGTTATTGTGATATGTTCACCTAGTTAGCACGCAATGTCCATCTTAGTAGCATGCTAGGTGACCTCATTAGCATGCTACCAAATACAGCTAGCGCGCTAGGCAGTCTGCACACGAGATAGATATTCAGCTCATTAGAGCGCTAATCCCCCACCTAGCAAGCTAATAAGTATCGGGCCAGGTTTTTTAAAACCACCGGGATGAAAAATGTTACACCACCGTTTTCACTTTCTAGTGCTCCCATTGCTTCTCCTTTGTTGCAAGTAAACTTCCACTGCATTTTTAGGTCGTCAAAGGTAAATCTCCTCCATTTTTTTTTATTTTCATTGCTTCCCTACTTATTTTTGTGTTGTTTTTGTGTCGTTCCTCCTTTTCACATTTTCTCTGGCCTAGTCAATTTTCATGCCCTAGATTCCTGTTTTGTGATTGTCACTATGTCTACCTTTCGTAAAACTAACCGTTCTAGCGGTGATTAGACCCCTCTCATCATCCCTCCACATGTCAAGTCATCCCTTTGTCTTGCGATAGTGTTTAAGACCCCTCTCCATCTTGGACTGCCTCCCAATCCACTACCCGTCGCGAGACTAGGTCAAGTAGTCATTAGGTCAATGACATGTACGCCACTATCCTAGTCAATCCGCCTCCTCGACGAACGCTCCAAGTCCAAGAACGATGGTGCTTAGTCCTCAAATTAGTTCTTGAGGTGGTTAGTTCATGGCTAACAAACGCAATTGTACTTAAGCTCACCATCATTGACTTCGAGTTCTTCAATATGGCATACCTCCTTGTGTGTGAGGTGCTCGCCAAGCTTGGGATGGTGTCCTTCTAAAAGTACAAGGACACCTACAATGCCCATTTAGTTTGGGTCTTCTACTCGAACCTCGCCACAACCAATGACTATATCATTTTGTTGGTAGTCGGTGACTGTTTTATAGAGATCACTCCTCTACGCTTAACTGATATCTTGCACCTTCCCTTTCACACCCCCAATGCTATTCTAGTGGGTATGATTCGTGACTGGCAGTTGGAATAACTTGGCGTTCTTAACTCCTTCACATAGTATAATTAGGAAATAACCATGTAACTTTTCGGAGTCACCGATATTGTATTCAAGCTTGCGCCTCATCTTCTCCAAAGAATGCGGCACAAAGTAATCCTTCCTCATGGCGGTAGTAAGAACTATGTCACTTTTTTTTACCTATACATTCTCATGGGCTTTTGAGGGACAACCTATCAGTCCGCTCCACATCATGATTACCTATTTGATCTCTACGCCATCCTCCGATCGCCAACTCCCATACACGCACATTCTGACCTTTTTCCTTGAAGCAGCCTAGGTTAGTATTTGCCTAAATGGTCGCCTACTTACCGTCGCCAACATTGTCGGTATGGCTGGTCTGAGGGCCATGAAGTACTAATACATCCGCATGGAGTGGCGATGGATATGCAAGGAGGACATCCCTAAGGATGAACACTATAAAGGCTATGATTCCCCTAACAAGTTAGATCATCCTATTGATTTTGATGGGTGTGACTATCTGGACTACAACTTATTATTTTAGCATGGCGACATCAGCGACGATGAGGTTCATTAGGAACCCCAGACTTTCCCTAGCTCAACTAGCTCTGTAGCAGCCCCCTCTACACTTTCAATCGTATCATGGTAATGTTCCTCCATCGGACATGACCGTCTATATCTCTACTCAGCTAGGCCACATGCACGAGTATATGACGCGAAGTGTCATGACTATTGACTCACGTCTTCACCATCCAACCACATGCCTACGTCAGATTGAGGGACACCTATCGCGACCTAAGCAAGCAAGCGATGATTGCACTTCCGACTCTACACATTAGACTTTGTCTCTCTAGAAGAAAAAGTTAGACTTATAGGTTATAGAGGGAGCATTAGGTTCATTTTATTAGTCTTTGTTTTGATGTACATCCATACATGTTCAACTCATGTAAGTTTTGAGTTACATTGTACTATCTTTTATATTCTCTTACCTATAGATGGATAGTATTCTAATTCCTTACTTGCGTTCCTTGATGCATATTGTTAGGGGAAAGATCGTTTCTCACTTTTGATGTTATCAAAAGAGGGAGAAATATGTGGTTTGAATTCGATATTTATGAACTTTATATGCAAGATTGTTTGTTTGTTTGTCAAGTTCATGTTGTTTGATGCCATCAAAAAAGGGAAGATTGTTGGACCAAGTCTCTTTTCACTTAGACTCACTCCATGATTTTCATGTCAACAAACAATATGAGTTGGTATTAATGAAGTTTGTCAATTATGTGCAAGATCAAATGATAAACAACTTCACAAGTTCAAACGACCTTTGATGAAACGAGATTGAAAAGCTCAAGGATGCATCGAAACAAGGAAGGACTTCGTAATGTTATGATCTCCATTTTGAAATCAATGTAAGGTATATTGGTTTAGTTCCAAAAGCCAAATGCACTAGACTCATGCATATCATGTTTTCTAAAGTCTCAATTTTTTTAAGTTTCGATTTTCACATGATTTAAACTTCACAACTTGAAAATAGTTTTTAATTGTGCAAACATGATTTTTAGACATGCATAAGATTTGGGAAATTGTCCTGAATAATTTTGAATGAACCAACATCAGTTTGGATTATTTTTAAATGACAATTAAAATAATTGTAGATAAACCCCTACATGTTTCATGAAACTGGAATTTCTAATTTTCTAGATTTATGAAATCATCCATGCAGTCCAAATGGGTCCAATGACTCATATTAAACATGAGCAAAGTTCTTCCAGAGGTTTAGTTAAGTTGTTTGTGCGTTATAGAGTTACTAACCTAAACTGAAACTATTTAGTCTATGGTCCATGCTAGTCATACCAGCACGCTAATGATGTCATATAGCACTAACAAGTCTGCTTATAACTTTTTAAAAAGCTTACACCTTTTTGCTGTAAGATGAACTAATGAATGATTTTGGACCCTTGGATCGAGATAACAGCCACAAAATGTTAAATAGGGTGGAAACCACACAAACCCCTTAGAACACAATAATATTCTCTCAACCTCAAAAACTCTCCATTGTCCTACAATGATTTGACTAGTTTTTCTTGCTTGATCACTTGGAGTCATTCGAGGCTACTGAATCATCCTCAAAGTTAGTGTCACTAAGGTGTTCTAAGGCTTGCAACCAACTCTCCATAACTGAATTGAATCACTCTCATTTAGGGTTGTAAGAAAGCTTTAATTCCTAGTTCATTTGTGCTTAAACTACTACTTTTGTTACGATAGTCATTTGGAAATCATTTTTTGTGTTCTTTAACTCATTTGTCTTGTGTTTTGTACTTAAAGTTTGTTTTCTAAACTTTAAGACTGATTTGAACAAGAGTTAGACCTCAAACTTGATTTTTGTCAAAACTACTTGTTCATCGGATTTGAAACTGCTTTCATTCTAATCGAATTTGTTTGATCAGTTTCATGACATTGAATGGTACAAAATCAATGGCAAATACACTATCTCATCCATATTCAAACTTGCATGCATTATAGTTGTTAAGCTCTAGGTGGCTTGTGAGTAATTAAACTTGTTACTTAATTTGAATTCATATATTTCATTATAAGGGGCTGATTGTAATACTTAGAGGGATCTAAATTAAGGGATGTCCTAGTTGAGGGTAGGCATAAAACCTAGTTGAGGCTTGGTGGAAATTCCTAATTTGTAATTAGGAATTCTAGGCTTGTATGCTTAGGTTGTAATACTTATTACTAATATAAGTGGGGGTTTCAAAATCCTAACTTGGGAGGTTAGGTAGTGGATACAAATCGGTTGGATCGAACCACTATAAATCTCTTCTACCTCCTTCACCATTGCATTGCATTTATACTTATTGATTATGTGTGCATTAAACATCATCGTTCATTGAAAGGTTTAAAAAGACGATAACTTCTCGGTACACCTAATTAACTCTTGGGTGTGATTTCAGAGGTTAATGCATTTTGTGTTAAAATATCTATATCGCTGCCAAGGATGGACGATTTTATAACAACTCATTTTCTAGATTTTATTCTTGTAGTTGACTTACTTATTGTTGAGATGAATAATAGATTTAGAGAAGCTTCTACAAAGTCATTGGAATGCATTGGTGTCTTGATCTAAGAAACTCATTTTCTAGATTTTATCATGATATGCTTCATCGCCAGCCCAAGATATATGCTAATGATTTCACTGTGTAACGTCCCGAAAAATCTAATCCTAGTCAATTTGTCTTGTAAGACCATGACCTAGCGGCCAGTCCTACGTGGCATACTAAGTCACAACTCGGGCGTTGACACCAAGTTACTTATTAAATTAATTATTTCAATTTGTGTATGATGTCGTGTGATATACTATAATTGATTAACCAACAAATGGTACTAGCTCTAACATTGGACGAGCGAGTTATAGTATATTGAGATGTGTGCATGCTTGTATTTAGATGAGTCAATATGCTAACGGGGGACTTAGTGGGCTCTCAACTTAGGCTTTTATTTGAGAAATTAGGCCTAAAATATTTTGTGAAATCTAAATACTTTCTAAGTCATGAAAATAAAATAAAATGTGTATCCCAGATACTAATCTAAGTTAAAATCTACTAAATATATGATTAAGCCTAGGTTGGTTTGTATGACTTTGAGTAAATTAACTAATTTAGTTTATAGTATCAATTGGCTCAAGTTAAAAATGCAAGTCCCTATAATCTTAATAAAAATCCCATGAAATATGAACCGTGAGATCAACTTTATGGATAAAGCATGTTTTAATTAAAACTCACGTTGGATCCACATAGAGATGAGTGATAAGTGGGATGCTAAGTAAATCCTAGGATGAGTGTTTAGACATCTAAAAGTCTATAAATTGAGGACTTAGTGGAAAGACCTCTAACATCTACTTTACATGCATTTTTTGAAAGAACAAAGAGAGGAGACTAAGAGTGCTGGGTTTTTAGAGGATTGGGAGGCTAAGGGAAGGAGGTTGAAGCTAAGATTGAGAAAATTTCAGCCCTATAAGAGTTCATCACCTAGGTAATTTCTTTTCTCTCTTTTTCTTACTCTAAGTAATGAAAATTTGGGGTTTTGGAGACCTAATTCCAATTCTGAGTTTTTAGATCTTCAATTATCTTTATAATGCAAGGAATTTGAGTCTTAAATGGGGTGTTCAAAAGTACTTTTATGGAACCAAGTTTTTGTTTTCAAACAAGCCATGTTTATTATTTTAATTTGGAGTTTTAGTGATAATGGATTGTTCTTTAAGTTGTGGAATATTTAGATAACTCATATTCACTTCAAAAAACAAGTATCTTTATTGAGTTTCAATTATGGATAGCAAATTCTTGAAATTTTATTCTTGGTTTCTAATATTTGGGGTTTATATTGTTCATGAACAACGCATGTTTGATGAAATGCCATAATAAAGAGTTGCATTGTGTTAAGTATTGGGGATTTATTGATTCTTATTTTTGGGTTATTTACCTTATTTGAAGTGATTATTAGAACCCTAATAGAGTTAGAAAAATGGATGAAATTTTTGTCATGCGTTGGTGTCTTGAATGTAGTTGAATGGACAAATTGATGCTTTGATTATTAGTCCTTCATTTCTTCTCGGAATTGGCTGATTTTTTTATAAGTTCTTTTTGGATATTTGGACAGGTTTCTCACTAAAAAATACATTTTTTAGATGTGTAGTTTGAGAGTTATGAAATTCCTAACACGGCTAGTCTGAAACTCTCTCAAGTTGAGTTGCTTTGGTATTTTGAGCATAACTCTCTCAATTTTAATCGGATTTAAGCATACTTTATCATTTCAGAAAGCTAATACATAGAAAAACAACTAAAGAATAGTATTTTTTAAGAACTTAGTCATATTCATTGTCGAAAATGGACTGAAAATCAATGTTAATCCGTCGAGATATTCTTTTTGCAAGTATTTAGATGTAGAGACCATTTCCGAGGGTCTGTAGTAGTCTAATAATAACCAAATTCTCTAGAATAGTTTTAATTACTATAAATTAGGTTCTCTAAGAGTTTCAAGTGATTCATAGGTGTTTTGAAAGGTTTTCCAAATGAGTTTTGAAATAGGTAAAACTTAGTTACTTAATGGCTAGATTTTTTACGTAAGGTGTCCCGAACGTCAAATGATGTTTGAATTGAACCAAAGTTACCAGAATGTGTTATTATGTCATATAAAGGTGTCAACCAAGTTTTATGATTTTTCGGTGCATCTAACTTAGTTTTCAAGTCATGCTTCGAATAAGAGACCAATAATTACAAATAAGGACTTAAAGTTTTACTTAGAGTCTCAAATTTGATTTTTGGTCATATTGTTGAGATTTTCTCATCCAAAAACCTTAGTTTTAACCGCATTTCAAGTTGCATAAAAATCAAGTTCTTAGAAATTATTTTAAGGTCCCTAAGGGGTTGTTTTGCAAACCAATGCAATAAACCAACTTGAAATGATTTCCAATGGACTTTGATGATTCAATAACACATAAAAACAATATGAAAAATGCTTACAACCTTATAACACCAAGTTTGGATATTTTGGTCGAGTAAAGGGTTAAAAGGGCATTGAAAATGATTAAAAGAGACATAACGGGGTTATTCCTTCGCATCAAGGTTTCGTACATGGTAAGAATGAGTGACTGAAGACCCCGAGGATATGGCATAAACTAGTTTAAGACATTACAATTGTGGTTTGGTCTAAGTTAAATAGAAAAGACTTTGAGACAAATAGTGGACCGTTTTATAATGAACCGAGATAATCAAATTTAAATAAGCTCTAACACATACCAAACGAACTCTAATAGGTACCGGGGACCTAGAGCTTCAGTGCCGGGTATTAGGACTATACTGCGAACATGTGGGAGCCGCATTTATCTTGGATATTATTGCATTTTGAGGTAAGTAAACAAGTAAGCGCGTCAACATGATTTCTTTTAAACTTCTTATTGTTAGTTTTTTGAAAAGCATGCCATACTTGTATTCTATTCTTGTTTCAAGTGGCATAGGGTCTAGGTAGTTCACCAATTGTGTCATCTTGTGGGTTGATCATCTGGAGTCATTGTGGGTTTTTGTAGAGGACTATTCAAAGGATAAAGCATCCGGGGTCACCATGGCTTACCTTGATAGTCAAGTGGCTATTGGAAAGGACTTAATGAGTCTGCGGTGCTTGGAAAATTATGTCAGGGCAGTTGGAAGTGGCCTTAGGCCCGTTGTGTCGACTTCAAGCTGTGTTATGGTCTAAAGACCCGCAACTTAGACTGGATTACCTATTCGCTTATCTTTTGCTTCCTTGCCACTCAATTTTCACTGCTTACTTGATTCGTCTGTTTATCATGCACATTGTCATTTTATTTACAGTTTTCTTTAAATACTCGCATGATTTAGAAACTATTGTAAATTATTACTCAAAAATACTATTGAGTTTATTCTGGCTTTACTTACTGGAATTGTCTCCGTTGTTGGTGACAATTGCAGGTCCATCGATCAGTAAGGGGAAAGAGCATGTACTTATTAATTTCCTCCGAGTTACCTTTAGAGTTAGCACTATGACTCTTAATTCGTAAGTTCTTTTGTCATTTTGTTATATATATGACTGTGTATTCATGATGTTTTGATGCTTTTGGGTACTTAGGGATGTGAGATATACTTGACGATACATGTATATGCGTATTGTATTCTTTATCACCTGTTATATGCACGATATCACACCGTTCGCAGGATTTCCACGCCTCTCGAACTCAATTAACTTTTATTTGTTGCTTTAAATTACTTTCCACCGCGTAAGGAATATTAAGACTTCTTAAGCTTATTAACTTAATAAGCAACCAATGGATGAATAATTCAAAATAGAGGATGATTATGCATGTTTTTACCTAACGGGAGTTGACCGAGGGTCCGCGTAGGTCTTGTGTCTGGCGGAGCCCAATTTGTGGCGACTGGGGTCGTCATAGTTGGTATCAGAGTGCAAGGTTTTTATCTTAACTTTTGATAATTCACAACTCAACTAAAAGGCTTTCTTAGATTTAGGACAAATGGAACTTAGCGTGGAAATCCTATGAACCTAACTTAGAGTATTAGTTGCGAAGTGAGGTGAAATGGGGAAAGTATATATTGTTTATACGTGTTAATGTTAATATGTATTACAATATATCATTAACTATGACTGATCGAGACTCTCTAATTGCTATTGCAAACCGTGATGGCCGATCAGCCAAATGTCGATGACCAGAATGGAACCGGAGATCCATGCTATGTTACATCGACAGATTTTTAGGCTTGGACTCAGAGGATAGAGTTTCAGTGGAAATAGATGGACAAGTTACTTGCTTTACTTCGGGGCCAAGTTGCACCGACATCGTCTCCATCTACGTCAACAATGGCACCTACTACTGATGCGAGCGCAATACTCATACCTTTGACCACTACAGTGGTTCCAATTCTTGTCGCAACAGTGACACTGACTCACCATGACAGTAATGTACGCTTGACTATAGAGGCTAGGTGAACTAGAGAGTATGAGAAGTACAGGCCTAAGAAGTTTAGTGGTGGTCCAAATTTGGATGAGGCTGAGGCCTACATTCTCATTCATTTGAAGATTTAGAAGCTACTAATGATTGAGGACGGTAGAAAGCCTGTTTAGCCACATTCTCATTGATTGGAGATGCTTACATAGGGTGTACTAATCTGACCACCACGCATGAAGATCTTAATTCATGGATAGACTTGAAGAGACACTTCCACCAAAAGTATTACTCGCCATCAATCATGATAGCTAAGAGAGATGACTTTATGCACATCAGGCAGGGACTAGGAAAGTCAATAATGACTTATATGGGGAAATACCAGAATCTTCTAACTTTTACGGATTGTGTAGGCGATGGAGATAGGGACCAGGTCCATTATTTCATAGGGGGTCTAGTACCAGCTATTGGAGGGACAGTGGTCACCAGCTTACCACCTACTCTTCAGGATGCCTATAGTCATGGTTTGGCAAGGGAGGCATACTTGAAGACTCACGCAGAGATAGGATACGTTCATCCGGAGTAGGACGGGTTGAGTAGGGCCGAGTAGGCAGAAGAGGAAAATGTACTATCAATAGGACCATAAAGCTAGTAGAGCACACAATGTAGCCTCGGTTGGATACTAATCACCGCTAGTACCTACTTTTGTCGCCGCACTAACTCAAGCACCGAGCTGCACCAGTAGACCTCCACAGGCACCTCAGGACCGCATGCATTACAGGCTAGATAACAACAGAGAGGCAGCGATAAAATAAAGGTTGTGGTAGAGGCAGTAAGGATCAGGGGTAGAGGTGTGACAGCCCCTTCCCTAATCCAGGGCTCCGCCCAGCCTAATCACGTAATTACGCCTAAATCCTAATTCCACGGGAATTAACTACATATTAATTAGTTTTTTTATCCAAATCTCCTCCATTATTTTACGTTTAGAATAAGTAAAACCCTTGTCAACATATTATTAGATCTCAGAGTAATTTCAAGACTTTATATAATTTCTTAGTTTTAGCGGAAGACTTAACATATTAAGCTGAAGCAATTATTATAAATCCTAAATATGTAGAAACCGGTAAACCATGATCACATGCATATATAAAAAAGTGGCGAATATAAGCAGTGTGATGGTCATCATAAGTCAATGAACTAAGCACTCATCCCGATATACAACCATAAACACATAAAAAACCATAAGTATATAATACATAGAATACCAAAACCTACAAAATGTCGATGCACAGGTATGTCGCTGGCTCGAAGGTAGTTCCCAATCTTCTCCTTACCCGGCGTGCTCGTCGACGGCTCTGCATAAGTCTAATAAAGAAAGACAAGTACCAACAATATTCAATGAAATACTACAATTAAGAAAGATAAACTAACACAATGCTAAATAGTTATGATCTAGATCCGGTAAGCTGTGAACTATGTTAGTGAAGCCATTAACCACTGAGGAACATACATTTCTCACACAATCTACCACACTAGGGACTATAACCCAAGTGTCATCAGGGACTCAAACACCGATATCATCAGGGACCCTAACCTCGTGTGGCTCATCCTAATGGCGAGTGCCAACATCCCTAGGGACTCTAACCTTGTGTGCTGATATATTCATAGTGCAATGGACTCTAGATTCTATAACTACTTTATAATTTCAAGAAAATGACTCATTAAAGAATCCAAAAACTTGGCCATGCTATAAAGCACAAGTTTTTATAAAGAATACAAGTCCACAAAATTCACAAACTCATAAATCTTTAATAACATGCTATTTATACTACATTTATTGTAAAAACAACAAGAAATGACATATAGCACATGAATGGATTCAAAAGAGTTCAAGTTATCAAAATATCATGAAAACCAAGCTCAACAAGTGAGGAATAACAAACAAGTCCATAACATTAGAGTACAAAGCTAGACATAGTCAATAAACTACAATAACCAAGATAACACAAGAAAATGAAATGTAAATAATCAGTCAATGGGTATAATCACATTAAGCAATTAAAAGTCCTAGCTTTACTGGTCTCTTGACACCGCAAATCTCATATGCGTACTCATGTAACCATTTCCTAAGTTCCTTATGACCTATAACATGTTTTAGATATGTTTAGGCCTTTACTTAAGGTTTTAGGCTCGGTTATAGTGTTTTGGAAATTTTGAAAAATTTTATATTTTTGTGCTTTCATGGTAATTAGCACTAATGACCACATTAACGCACTAACTACTATCTCTAGCGCTCTAACCAAGATTAGCATGCTAACTGTTTCACCTAGCACGCTATGTGCAGTTTACTCCACACATAGGCCTCATCAATGCTTTAAAGATCTCCATATACACTCCAAAAACCCCAAAACATCATCAATAACACTAAAACAGCCATGTATATCATTAAATCCACGAATTCATCAAATTAAACTAAATGAACTAGTGTAAGTAAGTTACCTAGTTGATGTGCACTAGTTTGATCAAGCTCCTACACACTTAATCCTCTAAACCAACCATTTTTCTTCCTCCTCAAACACTCTAGCAAGGTTTATCTTCCGAATTTGCAAATGAAAATGATTTGTTTGGTTTGCATGTATTAAACTACGGCTTTATATATGAATAGATATAGTTGAATGACAGCCATACATCTTGTTGTAAACACGTATCTCAAGACCTATCTAATGGCCCACATGTTGACACTTTTCCCATTAACCTCCACTAACTAATCCTAAGTAACACCAATAGTAACTCCATTTGTCTCTAGATTTGCTAGCACATGTCTCGATGTAAATCACATGGTTATTGAATTAAATCACTAACTTAGGCACATTTAATTCTATATGAACTATAGCCACATTAAAGCCACTACTTAAACGATACTAAGCTCAAAATAAACTTACCACATAAATCTCTACCCCGGTACCACGTCGGCACGCAACTTGATGCACATCTCCACTCACGCTCGATGCCTATACAGGGTAGGAGTAATTTATTAATCTACACATATACAAACACTAGTCATACATCACAAAAAACCTAACATATACCTTGGCCCTCTTACCTCGATCAATGCATATATCACGGTATGGGTCCCACGTCATGAGTCGGTGATCCTGACTATGGATAATAAACGAGATTAGAAATTTTGGCTGTGACAATTCTTCCCAACTAATGAAAGTTTTGTCCTCGAAGTTAGAATTTAGATTAGTTTAATACCTGACAAAAAAGAGGTACGAAAATTTATCCATCATATAGTTTTCCTACTCCCAATTGAGTTATGTATCATTATGGAACTGCCACTTGGCGAGAACCTTCGGGATAGACATGTTCCTCAATTGTTGTACTCTTCGATCTATGATCTGAATAGGGTGTTCCTTATATGTAATATCATTACCCAGTTCTATCTAACTCGAATCCACAGTCAGTTGATCACCTACTCTCGACTCAGCTAATCAAAACATAAAAATATGAAAGACTTGATGATTCCCTGACATCTGTGGAGGCAACTCAAGTTCGTAAGGAACTTTCTTGACCTATTTCTTAATCATGAAAGGCCCAATGAACCTTGTTGCAAGCTTACCCTTTACTCCAAACCTTTGAAGACCCCTTCGAGGGGAAACGTTTAAATATACAAAGGCTCCCTCGGTGAACGTGAAATCACCGCGATATCTATTTGCATATTTTTCTGTTTATCCTAGGCTCCCTCGAGTCTCTGACGAATCAGTTTGACCTTCTTTGTATGGTCAACAACAATATCAGGCCCTACGATCTCCCAATCCTCTAGCTCAGCTCAACATGATGGCGAGCGACACGGTCTACTATATAAAGCCTCAAAAGGCGCCATTTCAATATTGGCTTCATAACTGTTGTTGCAAGCAAACTCACACAATGACAGGTAATCCTCCCAGGATCCGCCAAACTCTAATATAAAAGCTCGTAACATATCCTAGAGAACCTGAATCATTCCTTCAGTCTGCCTATTAGTCTAAGGATGAAAAATCGTGTTGAACAGTAAACGCATCTTATACTGCTCTTGCATACTCCGCTACATCTTGGACATATACATAGCATGTTTGTCAGACGTACTAGTCAATGGTACTCCGTGCTGTCTGATAATCTCTCGCTTGAATAGTATACTTAGCCGATCAATAGCGTAATATGTGGCTACTAGTAGAAAATGAGCAGATTTTGTCTGTTTGTCTACAATCACCCAGATAGAATCATGTCTTATAGAAGTCCTCGGTGATCTCCTCATAAGATCCATCGAAACGTCCTCCCACTTCCATCGTGGAATGGGAAGTAGCTGTAGAAATCCTTCAGGTTTGCGATGTTTAGCCTTTACTTGCTGACAAATTCCACAGTTCTTGATGAATTCAAATATATCCGCCTTCATCCCAAGCCACCAAAAATGTTTCTTTATGTCATGGTACATTTTAGTCCTACCTAGATGAATGGTGAATCGCGAATGGTGTGACTCTTTAAGAATCTCTTCTTTCAGCTTTAACACTAACGATATCTACAGTCTGTCTTTGAATCTCAGACACTGATCAACCATCTTCGTCAAGTCAACACATTGTGTACTCTGTGCCAACTCACTAAACCTCGAGTATAACATATTGGTCCTCTGACCTTCTAACACTTTCTATATAGAGACGGTTTGTACTTTCATTTATGCATAAATCTCAACCTGAGTA
This sequence comes from Stephania yunnanensis, assembly GCA_039657365.1. Taxonomy (NCBI): domain Eukaryota; kingdom Viridiplantae; phylum Streptophyta; class Magnoliopsida; order Ranunculales; family Menispermaceae; genus Stephania; species Stephania yunnanensis. The sequence goes on along the minus strand of CM077585.1, from coordinate 34,055,326 downwards.
CCTATAGAAACCTAAGTATCTCTAACTTGTATCCTACTAAGTGCATTTGTGAGTACATTGGCTTTTCCTGGATGATAATCCACAGAAAAGTCATAATCCTTCAGAAAATCTAACCAGATACAAGGTCTTATATTCAGCTCTTTTTGTGTGAAGAGATAATTCAAACTCTTGTGATCAATAAAAAGTGTGAGTTTCTCTCCATACATATAATGTCTCCACACCTTCAATGTAAACACTACTACTGCAAACTCCAAATCATGTGTGGAGTAATTCTTCTCATTAACTTTCAACTGTCTGGAGGCGTAAGCTACCATACCACTACCCTGTATCAACACAAAACCCATACCCATATGAGAAGCATCTGTGTACACCAAGAATCCATGTCCAGCCTCTGGCAACACTAATACTGGTGCAGTATTCAATAGTCTCTTTAATTGATCGAATGCTTCCTCGCATTCCTCAGACCAATCAAACATGACATCATCTGGTCAACCTAGTTATAGGTGAAACAATCTTCAAGAAATACTTCACTGGTGATAGTATCTTGCCAAACCCAGAAAACTCCTAACTTCTGTCACTAAAGTCAGTGTTGGCTTATCCATAATTGCTTGAATCTTGGTCGGATCCACTGATATCCCTACTGCTCTAACAACATGCCCCAGAAACTTGACCTCTGAAAGCCAAAATTCACATTTACTGAACTTGGCATAAAGTTTGTGCTCCTTCAAGATCTGCAACGTCTCCCTGAGGGCTGCTCGTGATCCTCTCTGGTCCTCGAATATGTCAGTATATCATTAATGAAGATTATTACGAAACGTTCAAGAAATGGTCTAAGCACCCGATGCATCAAATCCATAAACACTCGAGAGTCAGCCCAAATGGCATGACTGTGAACTGAAAGTGTCCATATCTTATGCTAAAAGCTTTCATAGCCCTATCCTCATTCCTGATCCTAAGCTGATGATACCCTGATTGCAGGTCTAACTTGGAGAAACACTTTGCTCCTCTCAGGTGATCAAATAAATCATCAATCTTTGGTTGTGGATACTTATTCTTAATTGTGAATTTGTTCAACTATCTGTAGTCGATATAAAGTCTTAAAGTACCATCCTTCTTTTTCAAAAATGATGGGTGCTCCCTATAGTGACATAGATGGTGTGATGAATCCCTTCGGTCCCAAGTCTTGAAGCCGAGTCTTTAACTCCTCTAACTCTCACGATGCCATGCGGTACGGTGGTATAGAAATTGTTCTAGTGCCCGATATTAACTTAATAATAAAATCAACCTCTCGCAGCGGAGATAGACCATGTAAGTCCTCCGAAAACACATTTGGAAGCTCTCTAAAACTGGTATATCCTCAAACTTAGGTCCCCGACTCTCTAGTACAGTGTATAATGAAATCAATGCCTCCATCTCCTCACTAGTCGCAGGTTGACCTCTCGTACCTATTGTCCTCACTGAACTGCCTCTATAGATGAAGATCGGACGCCTTGGGATCTCAAATAACATTATCTTACTGAAACAATCAATATGAACGTAGTATGCTGAAAACTAGTGCATCCCTAAAATTACATCGAACTCTAAAAACTCGAGGACTCTAACGTCAGCAAATAACCTACCAATCTCAATATGACATCCTTCAACAAAACTATTAGGGTAAACCATATCCTCAGTTGCAGTACTTAAAATCAAATGTATGTTAAGTCTAATATGCGTCAACACTAGGATGTCTACCATATGACTAGCAATGAATGAAATAGTAGAGCCAGAATCAAACAACACATATGCATCTCTACTAAAAATGGAAACCGTACCCTCAATGAGATCTCATCTTGCTCCGAGATCTAGCTGTGCTACCATGTGTGCTAATAAGCTGTCATTAGCTGTGTGCACTCTTGGGTCATATGCCCCACTTGACCGCATCTTCGACATTTAAAGGGTTTACACTACCAAACTGCTGTCTTTATCCCTGATCATCCTGACCTATCTCGTTCCTGCCTCTGCCCCTATCTAGAATCTCGGCCTCTACCTCAGCCTCTACCCTGATGTTCGAAGTGCTGATGGTGTTGGTAATGCGCACCTAGCGAGATGAGGTAAAGAAGTTCTACCGTAAGTCTTATGTATGTGGGCTAGTGGTGGTGTATGTGCTATTGGTCGTACGTCAGAACCTTGAGCTCCGCCTCTCTAAATCTATCTTTCTGCTATCATCTATCTCTAACCCCTTTGTCCTCTTTGCTCAAAACGATCAACTTTCTCCGGTAACTCAACCTGTTCATCCTTTCTCTACCCACACTACAAAAAAATCGCAAATAAGAAACGGAATTTTCCGTTTCTGATTTGCGAAAATCTCTGAAAACGTCGTCGCTGATACGATCAGAAACGGAAAACGGATTCCGTTTCTGATTAGAGACGGAATAGAGACGGAAAATATCCGTTTCTGATTAGAGACGGATTTAGAGACGGAAATTAGAAACGGAACAGAGACGGAACAGAAATGGAATTTATTTCGAAACGGTACATTTGTAATTGCATTCCGTCTCTGATTCCGTTGATGATTAGCAACGGAATCAGAGACGGAATTAATAAATTTATGAATTCCGTCTCTGATTTCGTTTCTAATCAGCAACGGAATCAGAGACAGAATCAGAGACGGAATGCAAATAGTCCGTCTCTCGATTCCGTCGCTAATTAGAAACGGAATCAGAGACGGATTATTCCATTTCTGATTCCGTCTCTGATTCCGTTGCTAATTAGCGACGGAATCAGAGACGAATTCATATTTCCGTCTCTGATCCGTTTGTGATTGATAAAAATATGTCTGGAAAATTAGAGACGGAATAGCAAAGGAAAATTTTAATTCCGTTGCTAATCCGTCTCTAATTTTCTGTTTTGTTTAAATATGGCATTGATACATAATCCAATTGATTCTTTCACCTAAAAAATAAAAATACAACCCAATATGACATACTCCATCACCTGCACCCCCTCCAACAACTCCTTGGGGGTGCTAACATCCCCCAAAGAAGCCAAATTGCGCATCCATACATCGACAACATATATGAACAAAAATTAAAAAGAGAAAGAAAAAATGTGAAACTCAAAACTAGCCAAAAAAATTATATATCCACGGAAAGTTGTCATGTATTACAAAAGCTCCAAAATTTGGAAGTATAGACAAAAACCACCAATCCTATCGTTCAACAAGCAAAAAAAAAAAGAACACTCACAAAAGGTCCAAAATTTGGAAGTATACACAAATAGGACTTCATCTAATAACTAAAACGCATCTTTGAAGCATTTCTGAATCTCCATCTGAGGGCAACAACCAGTGAGTATGCACCTGAAAGAAGTAGGCAAAGGAGAGATTATTGTACTAAGGATGTACATTGGAAGCGAATGAGAAAAATGGTGGATATGAAGAAACATAGAAATTACTAATAATCATACATAACAAGTCGGCTCCGAACCTAATTTATAAATTCTTTACGATTGAGTTTGCTTTGGTCTTTTGTCAATTATGCACATATGTAGGTAGAGAGGAGTAGTAGATGTAATAAGGAACATGAAAGAGGATAATGGTGAAGTGCAAGAATGCTTAAAGGAAAAAAGAAAACTCAAATTTGATCCCCAAAGTCCCATTCAATGCGTAGGAAAATAGCAACATTGACCCCCAAACTCCCATCAATGCAACATTCACAGTTCAAATTTGATCCTAAACTCGAATTTCATCCAATCTAAAAATGAAATAGTGCTCGAGAACAAACCAGACATGTGTTCCTACTTTTAAATAAAAAATTCCAGCTGACATTCAAGAAATGCAGTGAAGAAAAGAAATAAACCATACAATGAGGAATAAGAAATCTTCCAAAAAATACATGAACATCAACCATATAAGATGCACCTATCATGTAAGTTGAGTTGGATTATTTATCAAGCTTTGAAAGGCTTGCATTTAACCATGCATATGATAAGTAATGGTGAAGTGCAAGAATGGTAAAAGGGAAAAAGTAAAAGTTAAGCACAAACCTATCATGTAAGTATGATTCTAGAACTCATCCTCTCACCCCATCTAAAACTGTTGTGTGCTCCAAAGGTGACAAGCCATGTGTTCCTACTCAAAAAAAAAAACAAACCAGCTGGGATTATCAAAAGGAAGAGAAGAAAAGAAAAAAAGAGAACAATGTATCTATAAGAAGTCATCATCTCATCCACCAACCTCTCTATTTTCCCACCTCTCTATTTAACCATAAATCTTGATAGGAAGTCATCATCTCCTCCACCAACACTGTCTGCGTGCTCCAAAACAAATCGGCCATGTTAAGCTACTCCCCAAAAAAAAAAAAAAAAAAACCAGTGATGTCCTCTCTTGCAATGAAGAAAAAGAAAAAAACTCAAAAATTTTATAAGAAACCTTAAAATGAAAAGCTCACCAAAGCCACCAAGCAAAACGAGATAGGAATGAAGTTACACTTTGCTGCGTGCTCCAAAACAAATCACCATGTGTTCCTACTCCCCAAAAAAAAAAAAAAAAAAACCAAATTGATGGAAATCTCTTGCGGTGAAGAAATAGCATAAAAACTCACAAATAGAATAAGAAAGCTTTAAAAGAAAAGCTTAGAGTGTGGCCAAGCAAAACGAGATAGGAATGAAGTTACACTACTTTGCGTGCTCCAAATACTTGACATGACCATGTGTTCGTACTCCCAAAAAAAAAAAAAAAAAAACCAGTGATGGAAATCTCTTGCGGTGAAGAAATAGCATAAAAACTCACAAATAGAATAAGAAAGCTTTAAAAGATACTCACCAAGACCAAGCAAAGCCGAGATAGGAATGAAGTTACACCGCTACTGCGTGCTCCAAATACTTGACAGTAGTGTGTTCTGCTCCCAAAAAAAAAAAAAAAAACCAGTGAGGAAATCTCTTGCGGTGAAGAAATAGCATAAAAACTCACAAATAGAATAAGAAAGCTTTAAAAGAAAAGCTTAGAGTGTGGCCAAGCAAAGCCGAGATAGGCTACCGCCTTGATACCGCTAAAAAAAAAAAAAAAACAAAAACCAAGCTGGTTTCTTTGGTAATGTCACTTTAAATTAGTGTTATAGCCATTCTATATGGACATGAAATGACAATAGAAGAATCACTCACTATCTGTAGGAACTATTTGTGATACTTAATGACCACAATAGCATTACTAGAGAAGCGGTTGTTGTGTGCTCCATCTAAACAGGTTGTGTGCTCCAAAGGTGACAAGCCATGTGTTCCTACTAAAAAAAAAAAAAAAAATCAGGTGGGATTCAAGAGAAGCGGTGAAGAAAAGTAAACAAACCATACAATGTTGAATAAGCTTATACCTCATGTATTTGCTATCCACATGGCCACTGTTCCTTATCTTCCAACTCTCTTATTGCTCTGTAAGTCCTGCAATGCTAGCTGTGATGCTGAAAATGGTGCAGCAGCAAGGACCTTTACTTGCTGCAAAGACAACATACTTGCGCAGCAACAATCTCCACAAGCTCTGCAAAGAACAACATAGCAACAAAACAGTGTATTTAAATTTGGAGCTTATTCAAGACTGGTTGTGGCTTTCTCAATTGGTGTTGCAGATGAATGTTAATGCAGTGAATGAAAACATGCTGGCTGGGAAGGTCCAAATCAGTTTCTTTATTTTGTTTGGTTTACTTTTTACAATCAAATTTGGAGCTTATTCAAGACTCAGGATAGAATTACAAGTACATTAAGAAAGAACATTGATGAAGTCCTATTGCAGCTGAAATCTGTTGAAAATCTTTAAAAGTAATCCTTAAAGAAATTGAATGATTTCATTCATAAGACAGAGATAGCCAAACATTTAGCTGGTATGGTCACCTTGTACAAGCATCAAGCATTTGCAGTCAAAAAAATATGCATCAAGCATTTGCGGTCTAAAAAATTTGAAGACTATCATTCCCTTCAGAAATGTAAATCAAACTGTAACAGCAATTATAGCATTCAAGCTAAAATACCAATCTACTCTGGTCATGACAACAATATTTACTAGGTCTACCAAATCAATCACTGTCTCGTTGTAGCATGTATTCCTTCGCACAAAGATTTTGTTGTGAACTTTTAAAGTTTGCAGTCCATACATGAGTATTTACTGGTGACCGATTATCAATCCTAAAAGAGGTTGCTAGCTAGTCTTCATATTTGTTTTGTTAAAAGGTCCGCAAATCTGGTAACTCATACACTTGTTAAAGCCTTCTATTTGGAGTATCGGTTAGGCACTTATGATTAGAAAGCATCGTCTCCTCGGTTTGAAATGCATTTGTATGAACTAATAAATTCTTTCCTATATCTTATCAAGAATGAGAATAAAGGAGTTGAAAATTGAAATGGACGAGGTAATAACCACTATCTACAATTCTTAAACTATTAGAGCAGAAAACATAATTAACCAAACATAGAACATTAATACATTGAAGAGTATATGAAAACATCGGCGCAAATTACTCATCATCAAAACCCACCAATCAAAACTCATTGAAACACAGAGGCAGACTTAGAAAAGCTTCCTAATTAATGATAGAAAATAAATAGCACAAATATTACCTTCTTTTGGTCCACTCTCTTCACCCACATGATTATCTATATCTGCCATCTTTTCCCTCAAATCATCTACGGTATCTGACTATAATAAACTAATGTTTGAAACAAACTAATCCACCAGCAATATGTAAATCAAGTAACTAAAAAATTCAACACGACAAACTACTTAAAGGAAGTGATTCAGTCGCTACAATAGAATAGCCAAGAGAATATTCACCTCGATAAGCACCTAAGCCACTGCCCCCAAAGCCTCCATAACCCCCACCAAGCTCACTGCCTCCACTATACCCACCAAGCCTACCTCCGAGACCTGGAGTCCTATAAGGACCAAAATCACCACCACCAAAAAAAGTATGAGTTTAACATGCAAATGAAACAAATCGTCCACAACATGCTCATCGTCAAAAAATGTACACCCATACCCTCGAGAACGATAGGAAAAAGTAAAACCCGCCTATCCGAAAACGCATTATTAGAAAAAAGGAACTTCATCCCTGCACGTACCCTCCACTACATCTGGCTTCAACAAACCACCATCCATCGCAGGTACATTCATTGTCCATTTATCCTCTGTATATCTTAGTTGCCTTGGACGCCCAGTTCATGCATAAGTTATCATGGATTTTATTTTTAAAACATTATCCTCCCCAAAATAATTTCTTTAACCTAAGTTTAAGTAAAATATACTATAACTACCGATTGATTGCATAATTAATCCATGAGAGAAAGAAAACATCTTTGGTACATTGTGTGCAAATCTTATGCGTTGCAGGTTCTCTCGAGTGCTATGATGAAGAAAGTGGTAGAATCGACAGGGAGCAACATCTTCATGCCATAGCAAATGAATTTGGGAAATCGATAAAGGGTCGTTTTCCGGTCATCTGTGTTGAGAACATGTAGGCTATTCTTCTTCTAGGGACATGCCATAATAGAAGAAGAAGAGCCTACATGTGCTCAACACAGATGAACGAAAAACGAGCCTTTATCGACTTCCCAAATTCATTTGCTATTGCATGAAGATGTCGCTCCCTGTCGATTCTACCACTTTCTTCATCATAGCGCTTGAGAGAACCTGCAACGACATAAGATTTGCACACAACAGCCAGCATGTTTTATTCTCCCATGGATTAATTCTGCAAACAATCGGTAGTTATAGTATATTTTACTTAAAAAGAAAGAAAAATTTGGGGGAGCAAAAGGGACAAATATTAAAATCCACGACAAAATATGGAACATCGACCTAAATATGCACAAAAAGAAGTGTGAATCATAAACTAATTATACGAATTTACACAAACAACAAGTGAAGTACATATGTATCACCAACCTGCTCATCTCTCGAGAGCCACGCTTACGTCTCACGCCCAACATTGTCCCCTTGTTGGGGTGGATCGACCGGATCTATTTGCGGCGGTTGTTGCTGGTCATGAGGTGGCGGTGGCGGTGGCGGTGGTGGTGGTTGTTGCTGAGCTAGGCCTATTTCGTCCATGTCCATCCCAAGACGCCGATGCATGAACTCCATAACCTTTCGTAGTTGCTCCGCAACGACATCGAACTCTGCCCGCGGCACCACATCCGGCGTCTGCGACGTGCTAGCACCAGGAGCTCCGTATCTCCTCTTCTTTCTCCCTACGGACCCGAGTCCGTAGACACGTCCTTTGGAAGACTCACCCGCCACATTGAGGTACACCGCCTCATCATCCACCGATTGCTCCGGTGTAGCCTGGGTCAGCTCCTGACGTCTGCTCTGGAGCCTATCCTGCATATATGCACAACAAACAAAGTACATGATATGGGGTAAGTGAAAGACTTAATAATATTTTACATATCATTTCTATACTTACATAGAACCGCTCTGATCTAGCATCGATGAATGTCATCCTGTCGTGATTAACGGTGTGGAGATGCAAGTACAAGTCATTCACAGTCGGTGGCGTCTCGGATGAATCAGCCTGCGTGCAGGACCAAGCATAGTGAACAAGTGTATAAATGTACAAAATATCCTAGATGTAACAAAAAACTTACCAATCTTTCTTGGGTAGTCACAAAAGACACGGACCCACCACCGTGCTTCGAGGGTCCAGTCCCAGGGCCTTCGACCTCAGTGTTCCTATTCACCGTCGCTTGCCTAGACCTAGCCTGGAAGTCCTCGCTCTCCCAGTACTGCAAGTATCTCCTCCATGCCTCATCTGTAACATATACTGGCTGCACACGATTCTTCTTCAACTTGTGCATCAACGCGGTGTACCTTGTGCTGCGCAAGGTCGTCGTCACGCCGCTCGCACGAGATCCTCGGGAATCGCATCATCCCATCTAAAAAAAACCTACAAATTGGCGATTGCTATTGTTACCTCGCATTGAAAAAATAGTACAAATCATAAGACATATGGTAGTCTTGTTTACCTTCCATTGGCGCCAGTATTGGTCTTTATGATGAGGCGGTACCGACTTCCAACAATACCCTTCAGGAATCATCCATCGTTTGAACACTTTTGTCATCCTCCGTGCACAAAAATGCGAAGGATGCAACTCCCTGTGTGTCATGAACATGCATATCACCTTAACAACTTCTTCAATATTTGACATCCATATTGAAAATGACATGTAAAAGTCAAACACAAACTTACGTATCATTGGCAATCAGCGTGATAGGGATCCCCTGCACGCGAGGGGGCTCCATCCCTGTCCTCTGAGGTGGCCGCGGAGGGCCTGCCACCTCCAACCCTGCTCTTACGTCTTCTTGTCGGGATGCTGCCGGTGATGCTGTGGTTGGGGGTGCAGGCCTCGTGGGTAAAGGAGTCACTGATGTCGGAGAAGGTGTGGGGATGTGTACATCAGGCATAGTCCTTGATGACGACGATGACGGAATCCTAGACGACCCCGACGGTATGGAAGGAGAAGGTGACGCTGCGGCTGTATCTTGCTCGAGAGACCGAGAAGTCGGAATCGATAATGCAGGTATCGAACCACGACCTCGACCGCCACGACCTAGATGGACCCCTCGTGTGGCCTGACCACGAGGGCCAGGTGGTATGTCGCCGCCAGATGTCGGTGCCGCACCTATGCCTCCTGGACGACGGCCTCCTAATGGCAAACCTCGACATCCCCTATGCCCACGCCCGGCCATGATACCTAACAATATTCACGAATAAAACTTCAGAGAAGGAGGACATACAAAAAGTAGAAATACAGTATTAATTATCGAGCCGGTTGTACATCCAGTCTCTGCTTGTAGACGACATTCCTAGTCGAACGTAACCCTTGTCGAGCCGGTTGTCTATTCAAGTAATGAAATAATAATGATTAAGATGATAAGAAATCTCACTAATTGGGGAATATTGTAAATCGAAATAGCGATCTAGACGATGTAGAAGAAATTAATAGGTAAGTGAAAGAACGAGGTTCGCACATTAAACTCATAAAAAAGCATGGTATTTGAACTCGATACATAATGCTAGGAATTCCTCAACAAATTCAGCGCTGATGAATAGCGTAATTGTACTCTGATGGAAATGGTGATGAGTATGTAAGTAATTCTACATTACCCAAGTCATTATGGATGGAAGCCTTAAAAATTACTGCATACTTATTGAATAGGGTTCCTAGTAAGTCAGTCCTAAAACTCCATTTGAGTTATGGACTCGTAGGAAACCTAACTTAAGACATCTTCATCTCTGGGGATGTCCAGGTAGAGGTAGAATGTATAATCCACAAAATACCAAAATTGGGTTTTGAACGATCAACGAGTTCTTTCTTGGTTAACTAATGTTAATCCGAAGGCTATAGAATCTATCGTCCTAATCATAGTACAAAAGCGTAGAAACTAGAAATACAGTTTTATTGAGAATGGTGAAGTCAATGAGAGTATTACGCCATAAAATGTAAATATTTGAGAAGTAAGGGATCACATCCTTATGCCCATTACTTATAAGAACAATGGCAATTCCTCTGATATAATTCACACCAATAAGACAGTTGTAGGCAAACTAAAAGAAATAGCATTAAGAAGGTGTGAAAGATTGAAAAAATCTGCTATTCTAAATCATTTTGAGGTATATATGCAAGAAAATGATTATGATATAATAATTACTAATGAAACAATATCTTACTAAAATATCGAAAATCACGTTGATTCTGACAAATGGATCCATGCTATGAAAGATGGGTTCAACTCGATGGCTCAAAACAAAGTTACGGATCTCGTTGAATTGCGGAATAAACGTGACTGTAGTGGTAATATTGAGAGATATAAAGCTAGACTTATAGCCAAATATTTTACTCAAAAATATGGTATTGATTATACACAAACTTTATCTCCAGTTTCTATGAAATACTTTTTCAGAATAATTATGGCATTACTATCTCATATTGACTTAGAGTTGTACCAAATTGATGTAAAGACAGATTTCCTAAATGAGAGTTTCGATGAAGAAGTTTACATCGGTTTGCCTTAAGAATTTAATATTGTTGGTACTGAACATATTGTATGTAAACTTAAGAAATCAATATATGGACTTAAGCAAACTTGTCGACTGTGGTATCTTTAGTTTAATGATACAATAACATGTATTGTTTTTACGGAAAACATCATTGATCAATGTATATATCTTAATGTTAGTGGGAGTAAGTTCATATTTTTGATATTATATGTTGATGATATTATGCTTGCACCAAATGATTTTGGTCATTTATTTGACACTAAGCATTTTCTCTCAAATAACTTTTTTGAGTAACTGTGGTATCCAAACACTTTGTCTTACTCGTCCCACATGCCTTAGGATTGCAAAAAGAGTCCACCAGTAGCCCGACATTTAGTTGTGTGGGGAATCGAAGTTGAGGCCGTGCGCCTAACCTATATCGATATAAGAGGCATACAAATACCACATAGTATCAACGCGTCTACTACTTGTTCAATCATACCTCCTTAAGGTCATAGGTTTATTCCATTCTCTATAAATGTAATGTGAAATAGCAACATTAACTAAAAGAGTAATCCTAGTGTTTCTAATCCTAACTAGTAGTAGAAATTAAGTAATTATAGGTACCATTCAATCGTAACCAACAACACCTAACTAATCAATCATCCATAGCAAGTGCATGATAATGAAATTACTAACAACTATAACATCAAGCGACAAAGTAATAACCTCAGTACATGACTCTAATGTATTATAATGTTGATCATGACATGCTTTACCGATAAAAGAAACATGGAATAACAACCAAATACGGATGACATGCTATACCGATAAAATAAACATGGAATAACGACCAAATACGGAATCAATTTAAATCTTGAATTGCTCAATTAAAAGGTTTAAATGAAATAGTACATATTAAAAAACCTAAAAATAGAACAAGCATAACCACAAAAACTATGCGGGTAAGAGAAGAGCAGAACAAAAACTTCTAAACCAAACAAAAGGCACAACATTAACTTAATAGATCAAGTGAAGAACACCAACTAATGCACATGAAAGCCAATCCGGGGGAAAATGTGAGCAGATACAATGTGAAGAGAATTCGGGTGTTAAAAAAAAATTTTGTGTTACCTTGACGAGCTAAGAGCGGAGCGGTAAGCACAGAGCGTCCGAGAGAGCGAGAGCAATGAAAGAGACGGAGATTCAAGATCGAAAATCAAAAATAATCAGAACGATGTCCACTCATTCACTGCACAATCAACCACATAACAAATCAAATCACTCAAGAACAGTTAAAATAAAACCTCCTAAAGTAATAACAATTAAAAGAACTGAACTCTTTAAATATGTCACCTGATCAAGAGTTTGTTCCTTCACGGTTCATAAACAATAAGGTAGTACTATAACACGCCCAATTGCCAAGACGAATTTACAAAAATAAAAAGGATTCCATGACCATAATAGCTAAGACCTTTCAAGGCCATAAATTTTTTTTTTAATCCTGTTATTAGACTAGTATAGCGGAGCCGCTAAGAAAACCTAGTATACACAATGGTCAGCCACATTATGTTCATTTCCTATGTTTGAACATCAAGGCATATATATGATGCCTTGCCTTGCCTAGCGATATATAGCTTGTTCAAGTGAAAATCTATAACATATTTCAGTCATGAGCATAATATTTGCAATGCTAACAAGTATTACGACTTTAATATTCCTGGATGCCGCATATAAGGTACGTAGGAACACCAGACACCCCAAATATTTATTGATAGATTGAAATTTATGAAGTCTACATGCTTAATTTAAATTGGAAAATCTTTCAAGATAAAATAGCTTCTTGCCTTCAACTCCGATCTTTACTAGAAGATCGAACTATCAAATGAACCATAGCGGAAACTAAAATAATTCTCATGTCACCCGACGGATTATTCCATAAATTTTTTAAATTAGATAAACAAGGGGACTAGAACGCCAACTTTGACAGACGCAAATTTTTAGCGAAAACAAAGACCAAGCGATTCGATACTTCCTCAAAACCGTCACAAGGTGAATGATCTCTATGAAAGCTGAAGAGCTCTTGATCATGAGTGTTGCCTGCATTATAAAGAACAATCAAAAACAAATAAGAAATGAAGATTGTAGTAAGACTCCAAAATAACTACAAATGCCTTGCTAACCGGATCCGAATCAGAGACCAGAGAGAGCGAGAGATATCGGCGATGACGGAGACCGGCGCGACGATACGGAGAGACCCGAGAGAGACGGCGAGACCGAGAGACAACGAGAGAGACCAGGTAGCACGACCGGACGGAGAAACGGAGACCACCGCGACCAGAGACGGCCGGAGCGAGAGACGAGAGAGACCAGCTCGCACGACCAGACGGAGAGACGAGACGATCGAACGGGATGGACGTCTGGGGACGAGACGATCGACCGGCGCGACGAGACGGAGAGACGGATTTAGGTTTTTGGGATTTTTTCGTGTGAATGATTTGGGGATTTGCTGTTTTGTTGGGGGTGGGGTGGGGTGCGGGAAAGAGAAGAGGCTTTGCCAAGATCCGAAAAAATACAAATCTCGAGGAATGATGAACGGCCATAAGAAATGAAGAATTTGGCGGGAATGGTGGCGCCAAATTTCAGAGACGGAATTTAATTCCGTCTCTAATTCCGTCTCTAATTCTGTCTCTGATCCGTCTCAAATCCGTCTCGAATATTTCCACTGTCGGTTAAGTCGCTAATCATTAAATTTAGAAACGGAACTTATTCCGTTTCTAATTCCGTTTCTGATTTAGAAACGGAAATAAGTTCCGTTTCTAATTCCGTTTCTGATTTGCTGTTTTTTTGTAGTGCCAGCTCATAGGTTTCATCGGAGAGTGCCCAATCATACATTTCCTGAAGAGATTTGGTTGCGGTTCTCACAACAGATCGTGTGATATCTCATCTCAAACCATCACCAAAATAGAAAGCATCATCAGCATCATCTATAACTAAGTCTCGGGCAAACTATCTGAGGTAGCCATATCTCTCTCTGTAACACATCACTATCTCACTCTCAGCCTTTCTCAATTCCATAAATCTCTTATTCACTCTCTTCACCAAAGAAGCAGAAAATACTGCTTGAAAAACTTTTTCTTGAAATCATCCCATGACGTAAAACTACCTCTACTCGCCACTTTGGTTCCAATAAACATCTGCACCATTCTCTGGGGTGTAGTAAGAGAGAATAGGTTGTAACCTGTCCTCGAATCCCAATAGTAGATGTAACATCTCTTATGAAAGAATCCATTGCGCGATTTTCTCATGATTACGTTCTCCGGCAAAGAAAACTGGCTTAAGCCTGATGAATTCCTTCACCAGCTTAGCATCCCTAGATAGTGTTGTTGCCTAAGAAGGAGTATGCGTAGCAGTAGATGTGTCCCTAGCTATAGTTGTCTCTTATACAGCCGATATCGATAACTCTGATGGATGTGGTGCTATGTGGTATATACGTGGTTGTAGCACTAATGGTGCGGGTGCTCGAGGTCCTAAGGTAGTAGTATCTGGTGCAGTCTCAGTCATAGTAATCTGAAGTGTCACTGTATTAGTCTGAATGGCAGGAAGGGCAGGTGTGACAGCATTCATGTGCTCTCTCATGAAAGCAATGAAGTTAACTAACTGTTGCCCATGAGCCGCTACCTAGTCAGACAACCTCTGATAATCGTCAGCTAAGGTCATAGAGAGGCTGACTCCCACTGGCTCCAATATCTCCACCATCGCGTATGTTGCCATCGATTTCTACAAGTACATAACAAACGTGAATCAGCTACTATGTGGCAGAACTTGTAGATATATACATATAGCAAATATCATCTACATATAAGATATCCCTGCCTCACCTTCACTCACTTCCCAACTAATAGTTTTTAGGCAAAGATCATCTGGTCTCCACATCTAAGATTTGTATTTTATTCAAGTTTTCTATCATACTTATTGAGAAAAAAATTGTCTCTAATACCAACTGTGACGGCCCCTTCCCTAATTCAGGGCACCGCTCGGCCTAATCCCGTAATTAAGCCCAAATCATAATCCCACAAGACTTAACTACGTATTAGTCAGCCTTTTTTGTCCAAATCTTCTCCATTATTTTATGTTCTGAATAAGTAAAACACATGTTTAGATTTTAGAGTAATTTAAAACTTTATATTTTTTTTAGTTATAGCGAAACACTTAACATATTAAGCGGAAGCAATTATTATAAATCCTAAATGTGTGAAAACTAAGAAACCATGACCACATGCACATATAACAAAGTGGCGAATATAAACAGTGTGATGGTCATCATAAATTAATGAACTAAGCATTCATCCCGATATACAACCCCAAACAAATCAAAAACATAAGTATATAATACATAGAATACCAAAAACTAAAAAATGTTGATGCAAAGGTACGCCGCTAGCTCAGAGGTAATCACCAATCTTCTCCTTTCAGGGCCTACTATTCGACGGCTCTATACCCACTGTCATCAAAAGGACGGTGAGTACAAAAAGTAACAGTAATCCCCATTGACAACTCTATTCACATTTCCAAAACTAAGTAAATGGTATTTAACAACATAAGTCAAATAAAGAAAGACAAGTACCAACAATATGCCAAGAAATACCACGCAGTTAAGCAAGTGAAACTGACACAAGGCTAAATAGTTATGATCAACATCCGGTTAGCTGTGACGTACGTCAGTGAAGCCATTAACAACTAAGGAACTTACATGTCTCACAAAATTTACCTCACTAGGGACTCTAACCCCAATGACATCAGGGACTCTAACCTCGTATATCATCAGCAACTCCCAGGGACACTAATCCCAGGTGCCTCATCCTAGTGGCGAGGGCCAACATCCTTAGGGGCTCTAACCCCGTGTACTGATCTGCTCACAGTGCAATGGACTCTAGATTCTATAACCACTTTATGATTTCATGAAAATGATTCATTAATGAACCCAAGAATTTGGCTATGCTGCAAAGTATAAGTTTTTCCAAAGAATACAATTCCACAAAATCCTTCGCATACTCGCAAATCTTTAATAGCATGCTATTTATACTACATTAACTGTAAAATTGCAAGAAATCACATAGCACATGAATGGATTTAAAAGAATTTAAGTTATCAAAATATCATGGAAACCAAGCTCAACAAGTGAGGAATAACAAACAAGTCCGTGACATGAGAGTACAAAGCTAGACATAGTCAATATATACTATAACAACGAAGATAACACTGGAAAATGAAATGTAAATAGTAAATCAATGGGTATACTCACATCAAGCAATTAAAGTCCTAGCTTTACCAGTCCCTCGACACCTCAAATCTCGTATTCATACTCCTGTAACCTTTTCATAGGTTCCTTATGACCCATAATATGTTTTTGGATATAGCAAATAGAATTCTGAGTTTACTCCACACATAGGCCTCTCCAATGCTCTTGGGGATCTCAGTACACACTCCGAAAACCCAAAAACATCATCAACAATATAGAAACAACAATTTATATCATTAAATCCACGAATTCATCAAATTAAATTAAATGAACTAGTGTAAGTAAGTTACCTAGTTGATGTGCACTAGTTTGATCAAGCTCTTACACGCCTAATCCTCCAAACCAACTATTTTTCTTCCCTTTAAACACTCTAGCAAGGTTCATCTTCTAAATTTGCTAATGAAAATGATTTGTTTGGTTTGCATGTATTGAACTATAGCTCTATATATGAATAGATATAGTTGAATGATAGCCACACATCTTGTTGTGAACACGTATCTCGAGACCTATCTAATGGACCACATGTTGACACTTTGCCCATCAACCTCCATTAACTAATCCTAAGTAACACCAATAGTAAATCCATTTGTCTCTAGATGTGCTAGCACGTTTCTTGATGTTAATCACATGGTTATTAAATTAAATCACTAACCTAGGCACATTTAGTTCTATATCAACTATAGCCACATTAAGGCCACTATTTAAACCATACTAAGCTTAAAATAAACTTACCACATAAATATTTGCCTTGGTCCTACATCGACACGCAACTCAAGGCACGTTTCCACTTACGTCTCGATGCCTATAAACGAGTAGGAGTGATTTAGTAATCTATACAAATACAAACACTAGGCATACATCACAACAAAATCTAACATATACCTCGGCCCTCTCGCCTTAGTCAATGCACATATAACGGTATGGATCCCAAATCATGGGTCGGTGATCCTGATTACAGATAATAAATGAGACTAAAAATTCAGGTCGTGACAAGAGGACAGGTTCGGGAGAGAGCATGCATGATCATTCAGTGTAGAGGCCATTAAGAGCATGTTTTAAGTGTGGAAAAGTTGGGCATTTCATGAACACGGGGTACATAAGAGTGGGGCACCACATCTGCAGCATATTAGGGAGAGTGGTCATGTCGTAGCCGAGCTCGATTCTTAAGCGACGTGCCATCTGATTGAGGGTATGGTTTTAATTTGTAGTCATTTGATGCATATGATGATTGACTCTGGTTCGAGTATTTCCTTTATTTCAGGCCGCATGGTTGATGAGTTATGGTTGAGACCAGTTAGACTTAGCACCCACTTGATCCTTAACAATACTGTTGGGGACAAAATCTACCCTGACATGTTATGTAAGCGTTTTATAGTCGAGATAGAGAGATACGAGCTACCAATATACCTCAAGTATTATAGTTTCTCGATTTTGATGCGTTGTTGGGTATGGACTGTTTGGCCGCTTACCTTGCACAGATTGATTGTTTTAGTAAAACGATCACTTTTTTTATCCTCAGACAGTTGGAGTTTAGCTTTCATAGTAATACAACACAGCTTCCAAGCACAAGTGGTAACGTGGCTACGAGCCAGGAGATGGAGGTATTTGCTATCTTTCTTAGTACTATAAAGAGATCAGTGGAGACTATTGAGGAGATTCATATAGTTTATGAGTTCCCGGATGTGTTCCCCGAGGAATTACTTGGGATACCACCACCGACAAAGATTGATTTCATAACAGATTTAGTCCTAAGGACTAGACCAAAATCAATACCATTGTACAGGATGGCTTCTAAGGAGTTAGATCATTTAAGGAACCAACTCGAGGAGTTATTACATCTAGGATTCATTCACCCCAGTATGTCTCTATGGGGCGCGCAAGTGCTATTTGTGAAGGAGAAAGATGGGAGCCTGAGACTTTGCATAAACTATAGGAAGTTAAACTATTTTACAGTCAAGAACATGTATCTTCTTCCTCTTATAGATGATTTATTTGATCAATTGAGATGCGCAACGTGGTTTTCTAAGATTTATTTGAGATCAGGATAGCATCAACTCAGGATCACAAATCATGACAAAGAGAAGACTACTTTCAGTACACGATATGGTCACTTTGAGTACACCGTCATGCCATTTAGTTTGACCAATACGCCACCGATGTTCATGGACCTAATACACCGGGTATTAAGGCAATACCCGGATCAATTTGTGATAGTATTCATAGATGTCATCTTAATCTACTCCAAGACTTGTGAAGATCACGAATGACATCTCAGGACGATTCTGCAGATACTGAGATAACATCGACTATATGCTAAGTTTAGCAAGTGTGAGTTCTGGCTATTGGAGGTTAGATTTTAGGATACATGGTCGAAGCTAGTGGAGTTAGAGTAGACCCTACGAAAATTATAGTAGTGATAGGTTGGTCTACACCAGAGACAATGACAGACATCCGTAGCTTCTTGGGCTTAGCAGGTTATTACCATAGATTCGTGCAAGATTTCTCCAAAATCGCAGCACCAATGACAAAATTGACCTAGAAGAATGTCAACTTTGATTGGGATGACAAGTGTGAGCATGCCTTTCTAACTTTGAAGGATAAGCTGACCTTAGCTTCCACCCTTGATGTTACTAGAGGCGGGGGAGAAACATGGTGGTGAACACCGATGTATCACAATTTGATTTTTGGATGTGTTCTCATACAAGGGGATGGTGTTATAGCTTATGCTTCCCGATAGCTTAAGGCTCATGAGAAGAACTACCCGGTTCACGACTTAGAGTTGGTAGGTGTAGTTTTTGCATTGAAGATTTGGTGACATTATCTCTATGGAAAGAGATTCACCGTTTTCATTGACCACAAGAGTCTGAAGTACTTGTTCACTCAGAAAGACCTTAATGTAGTGGCAGATGCACTGAGCAGGAAGAGGTCAGACGCAAAGGTAGTAGTTTGTCAGATGACACACGGGTATAAACTAGTTAAGGCTACAAACTTGGCTAGTTTAGTGGATGTTCTAGATATGATAGAGGTTTGCATTTATGGGCAGTTGAGAACACAATTAGTTTCTATTCAGAGGGTTTTGGAAGGTCAGTAGGCAGATTAATAGTTTGAGAAGTTCATTGAGTTAAATGAGGGCTCACATCACCCGAAGTGGAGTTAGTCAACATACTCGTATTTGAGGTATAGGAGACGATTGTAGATTCCATCAATGGTTGAGTTACGTACAAAGATACTCTAGGAGGCCCATCGATTGCGATTTGTCGCTCATCCGGGTAGGACCAAGATGTATCAAGATATAAAACGTCTCTTTTGGTGGCCAGGGATGAAGGTTAACGTAGGAAAGTACGTAAGGAGTTATGGGATATGCCAGCAGGTTAAAATTGAGCATAAAGGCTTGGAGGGTTGCTACATCCATTTCCCATTCCTCAGTGGAAGTTGGAGCATATTGCTATGGATTTTGTTAGTGGTCTGCCTAATTCTCAGTGCAAGCCTGATAGTATTTAGGTGATTATGGATAGATTGACCATGTTTGCACACTTCTTGCCAGTCTCCACCAAGTATAAACTTGAGCAGTTGAGTAGGTTTTGCGAGAGTGAGATAGTCAGATTACATGGAGTTCTAATCTCTATTGTGTCAGATAAAGGGTTTCGGTTTACATCAAAGGACTGGGAGAGTATGCATAAACTCTTTGGCACACAACTTCAGTTCAGTACAGTGTATCACGTGCAAACAGATAGCCGGTCTGATAATTGTTGGAAGACATGATAAAGGCTTGCATTTTAGAGTATGATGGGTTGTGGAAAGAGTATCTACCTCTCTCTGAAATTGCTTACAATAATAAATACTAAGCTAGCATTATAATGGCACCATATGAGGCACTCGACGACAAGCCTAAAAGGTCTCTAGTATGTTGGGCTAAGCCTGAGGATATCGCGCCAGTTACGCTAGAGATAGTAGTAGATCACTTTGAGAAGATCGGGCAGATATGCCAATGAAGGCGCTTAGGAGAGACAAAATAAGTACGCTGACAAGTATCGAGATGGATTGGAATTTAAGAAAGGAAACTATGTCTATTTAAAGGTCCCACCTTTGAAGGGTCACAAACGGTTCGAAATCAAAAGAAAACTCGTGCAAAGATTCAAAGGTCAATTCAGGTTTGTAGAAAGAGTCGTCAAGGTTACTTACAAGCTCGAGTTACCATCAACAATGGCAGGAGTCTACCTAGTGTTCTATATATCAACGTTTTGATTGGATAGATTGAGGAGAGATGATAGGCCGATGGTTGACTTGAGTCAAATTTACTTGACAGAGGATATCAGTTATGAGGAGCAACCCGTATTGATTTTGGACCGTAAGGTGCAGAGCTTGCACAACAAGGACATCCTGTTAGTCCTCGTCAAGTAGCAACATCATGGCGACTAAGAGTTGACATGAGAACGGGAGTCCTATATGCGAAAGAGCTTCCCTTATCTTTCTTATTTCGGCAAGGGTTTAATTTTAGTTATTTTAAATTTCGAGGATGAAATTCTTATTAGTTAGGAAGGCTGTAACGACCAGAATAATCTAATCCTAGTCAATCTTTCTTGTACGACCATAACCTAACGACCAATACTACGTGGCATTCTAAGTCACAACTCGAGCATCGACACCGATGTTATTAAGTTAATTATTTCATTTGTGTCTGATCTCATGTTATATACTATACTTATCTAAATAAACTTACAAATGGTACTAGCTATAATATTGGACAAGCGAGTTATAGTATATTGAGATGTGTACGCTCGGGTATTTAGATGAGTCGATGTGCTAAAGGGAGACTTAGGTTGGCTTACAACTTAGGCTTTTATTTGAGAAATACTCAATAAGTCGTGAAGTTAAAATGAAATACTCAATAAGTCATGAAATTAAAATGAAATACATATCCTAGGTACTAATCTAAGTTAAATGATAAGCCAAGCTACTGATTATACGATTATGCCTAGGTTGGTTTATATGACCTAGTGTAAATTAACTAATTTAGCTTATAGCTTCAATTGGATCAAGCTAAAATGCAAGTCCCTAAAATCTTAATAACAATCCCATTAAATATGAACCATGAGATCAAGTTTATGAAGGAATCTTAGGGTGGGCATTCTTTAATTAAAACTCATCTTAGATCCACATATAGATGAGTAATAAGTAGGATGCTAAGTAAATCCTAGAATGAGTGTTTAGACATCTAAAAGTCTATAAATTAAGGACTTAGTGGACAGACCTTTAACATCACCTTTACTCGCATTTCTTGAAAGAACGAAGAGAGGAGATTAAGAGTGTTGGGATTTTAGTGGATTGGGTGGCTAAGGAAAGGAAATTAAATCTAATATTGAAGAAGTTTCAGCCTTAGAAGAGTTCATGACCTAGGTACTTTTCTTTCTCTCTTTTTCTTGCTGTAAGTAATAGAAATTTGAGGTTTTTGGAGACCTAACTACAATTTTGAATTGTTAGAGCTTCAATTATCTTTATAATGCAAGGATTTTGAGTCTTAATGAGGTGTTTAAAAATAATTTTATCGGATCAAGTCTTTGTTTTCAAACAAGCCATGTTTCTTGTTCAAATTTGGAGTTTTAGTGATAATGGATTGTTCTTTAAGTTGTGAAATATTTAGATCACTCGCATTCACTTCAAAAACAAAGTATCTTGATTGAGTTTCAATCATAGATAGCAACTTCTTGGAATTGAATTCTTGGTTTCTAATATTTGGGGTTTATATTGTGCATGAACAACACTTGTTTGATGAAATACCTGTGACGGCCCCTCTCCTAATCTAGGGCACCGCCCGGCCTAATCCCGTAATTAAGCCCTAATCAACTCCTCACAGGACTTAACTACGTATTAGTCAGCCTTTCAACTTACACCTTTATTAAATGAGTTTATTAGCGGAAGTCTTATTGATTATGCGGAAGCAATTTATAATATCCTAAGTGTGGAAAACCAAGAAATGTCATCGCATAAATATATATCGTCTTCAAAATTCATTGAAACGATAAAATGGTCTAAGTCAAGTCGGGGAACTAATGCTCAACCCAATATACAACCCCAAAAAGTATATGAAAGACATATATAAACTATACAATCAAAATATCAAAAGAAGACCTACAATCGATGTAGTGATGCGTCGCGGATAATCACCGATCTTCTCCTTGCCCAGCCTGCTGGTAAACGGCTCTGCACCCACCGTCATAAAAAGGACGGTGAGTACAAAAATAAAACAGTAATCCCCGATGACAAGTTTAATTTGCATTTCCAAATATTCAAATGGTATTTAAAAGCATATAACTTGGAAAAAAGCGAAAAATAAACCATATGCGAGTAAATACCGAGTTAAACAAGTGTTCTTGACACTAGACTAAATAGTAGTGATTTAGGTCCCATCGGCGGTGAAACGTGTCACCCCGACCCAATAATCATATAGCACAAGGGACTCTAACCCAAGTGTTACCAGGGACTCTAACCCCGGTGTGTAGACCACCTCAGGGACTCAACCCCGAGTGTCATACAATGGTAGGTAACGTGTGCCGACATCCCCAGGGACTCTAACCCCGTGATTCGTGCACACCTCGATCAAGTACGGGACCTAAATGCAACAACTACTTTTTACATTTTCAAGAAATACCAAACATGGATTGTCAAGGCATAGGCACATCTACACACCTAAACAAATAAAGATTACAAGTCCTCTTAAACATTTATAAGATATTCACTAGCCTAATAGCATGCTATTTATCATTCAATTCACATTTGAAACAACAAGAATAGACATAGCATGGAATGGAATCAATGAATTAAATCAAATAAATGGATATCACAAACTAGATGAATAGACACAAAGAAGAGGGTTAGAGATTTGGGCCGTCACAAATATTCCCAACAAAATGAAAATTTCGTCCTCGAAATTAAGTTTAAGTTACGGTTCCACCTGACTCGAACCGATACGAGAATCTATCTCACATGTATGCCATTTTTCCGACTCGTTTCTTAAACATGAAAGGCCCGATATACCTCGGTGCAAATTTGCATTTCACCCCAAATCTCTGAAAACCCTTTCGAGGGGAAACCTTTAAAAGACAATGGCTCCCTCGAAATACGCGAGATCACTGCGATACTTATATGCATATCTCTTATGTCTCTCATGTGCTCCTCTGAGTCTCTGACGGATCAGTTTGACCTTTTCCGTGTGGTCAACAACAATTTCGAGCCCCACTATCTCCCGGTCCTGCTCATTAACACAATGGCGAGCGACACGATGCTACGCCATACAAAGCCTCAAATGGCGCCATCTCAATGCTAGCCTGACAACTGTTGTTATAAGCGAACTCACACAACGGTAGGTACTCCGCCCAAGATCCGCCAAACTCCAACACACATGCCCGCAACATGTCCTCGAGGACGTAAATCAATCTCTCAGTCTGCCCGTCGGTCTGAGGGTGGAAAGCCGTACTAAACTGTAGGCGCGTACCGTACTGCTGTTGCATACTCCGCCACATCCTGGACGTATACGTAGCATCTCGATCTGACGTGATCGTTAATGGTACCCCGTGCAGCCTGATAATCTCTTTCTCGAACAGTACGCTCAGTTGATCGAACGTGTAATGCGATGCCACTGGCAGGAATTGAGCAGACTTTGTCAGTCTGTCAACTATAACCCATATGTAATTATGACTCCTCGCGATCCTCGGCAATCCTCTGACAAAATCCATAGAGATGTCTTCCCACTTCCATCGAGGAATGGAAAGCTCTTGTAGTAATCCCAGTGCGCGATGCTCGGACTTCACTTGCTAACGAGATACCACGGTTCTGACGAATCTAGACACGTCGCCTTCATCCCGAGGCCACAGGAAATGTTGCATTATGTTAAGTGTTGGGGATTCATTGATTCTTATTTTTTGGTTATGCGGTTGATTTGAAAGGATTATTAAGACCTTAATAGAGTTGAAAAATGGATGGAATTGTTGTCATGAGTTGGTGTCTTGAATTGAGTTGAATGGATGAATTGATGCCTTGAATTGGGCCAAAATTATAGCTAAAGTTATAGATAGCATAATTCCTTCATTTGTTCTCAGAATTGGATGATTTGTTTATGAGTTATTCTTGGATATTTGTCACTAAAAATCACGTTTTTTAGATGTATGGTATGAGAGTTATGAATTTCCTAACACTGCTGGTTCGAGACTTTTTCAAGTAGAGTCGCTTTGGCATTTTGAGCTTAACCCTCTCAATCTTAATCGAATTTGGGCATACTTTACCATTTCACAAAGCTAATACATAGAAAAAAGCTTAAGATCATTATTTCCTAAAAATTTAGTCATCTTTTTTGACAAAAATGGACTAAAAATTAGTGCTAATCCATCGAGATATTCCTTTTACAAGTGTTTGTTTATCGAAACCTCTTCTAGGGGTCTCCACTAGTCCAATAATAATGAAATCACCATAATAGCTTAAATTACAATAAATTAGGTTCTTTAGAAGTTTCAAGTGATTCATAGGTATTTTGGATGTTTTGTCACATGAGTTTTGAAATAGGTAAAACTTTAGTTACTTAATGGGCTAGTTTTTAACTTAAGGTGTTCCAGGCATCAATGCTGTCGGAATTGAACCAAAATTTTCAGAATATGTTATTATATCATAGTAAAGGTGTTCACTAAGTTTCATTATTTTTCGGTGTGTCTAACTTAGTTTTCAAGTCATGCTTCGAATAAGAGACCAATAATTACAAATAAGGACTTAAAGTTTTACTTAGAGTCTCAAATTTGGTTTTTGATCATATTGATAAAATTTTATCACTCAACAACCTTGGTTTAAAGTAAATAGACTTCAGCAAACCAACACCGAGAATTTTGAAAATCTCTATGAGTGTTTTAGCCACATTTTAAGTTGCTTAAAAATCAAGTTCTTGGAAGTTATTTTTGATGGGGCATGTGCCATAGGTCAATCCATTAATTGTCTTTATGAATACTTTTAGTTAATAAAATAGAGGATTTCTTTTGTTGTTTATTATAATTAATTTACATGTTTACATTATAATAAGATCCATGGGTATTTACATAAATATCATAAATGTCCCTAGTCGCTCATTATACTGGGAACTATAATGAATTAAGACTAGTGTGAGTCTTGATTGATGATCATATGATGATTATACGTATAGGGATACGAATCAAGATCACGAGTACTTGTTAGGGAACAAAGTACTGGACCGACTCGCAATGAGAACATCACATGGATTAAGTCATTGTTGTTTCTCATGATAGGTATATATTCAGTCCTCTGACTTGAGATTGCCAGAGACTTCAACATTAGGAACACAGTAATTTGACACAATCAAACGTTGTCTTTAACCTGACGATTATAAAGGTTGTGATTGGTTACTTGTGTGAGCAATGTGATGAAGTTGTGTAATCGAGATAGAATTTGTCCCTCTCATATAAAGAGAGATATCTAGTGGATCCTCGATATGTTAGATGTTAAAAGGCCTAGTCTAAGTGAATTGATATTGATCAATGTCACTTGGATGTTTTCAGTCTACCTAGAGATCGAGACTAGTACGATTGAACATGTTGGATGACAATTCCATGCTTTATGTTTGATCAAAAGGATATCGTGTGACAAAAGGATGTTATATACACTATTGATTAGGTTGTATCGATTTGATATTCGTACAACTTGGGTAGTCATAATGTCTTGCTAGAGACTGCTTATGACTTGTATACCAAAATGTGTTTTGGTACACTGTCAACGTTGTATGAGCCTATTGGGTCGCACACTAAGAATGGTTTTGCGAGATTTTAAAATGATTCAGAAAAATGAATTTTATGTGATAAAATTCTTGACAGAAACGTCCTTGTGGTGTATTACACTTATACTTCTTTAAGTAAGGGTATATGTGTAATTTACTTAACCGTCTATATACAAGGTTGTATAAATAGACGCTTTAAGTTAGAACACACGTACGAAAGATTAATAGGCCGAAACTCTATTTTCGTATTATAAACGACTTAGGGTTTTTGGTATGCTCTGGATCATTTTGGAGAGAAACAAAAAGGTTTGGTATTCTCTCGAAGCTAGCACTTCAAATCTCGGTCGTTGTTCGTGTGTGGACTACTGATAGAGGGCGTTCGTCGTTGGCAGCGCCTTAGAGATCGATCGACCTTCATAAAGGTATATTGCGATTGAGGTATGATTAAGTTTTTCATGGTTTAAACGTTTTTAATGGAATTAGATTCGAATCTCGTTGGGGTTTTTGTCAAAACTGTTTTGTAATCTCCGCTGCGTATCAACCCCAAAACCCAACAGCGGTATCAGAGCCTTCGAGTTTGATTCCATTAAATTCATTGCATGTTTTCTTCTGATATATACATGATAGATGATTGAAAACATGTTAATAGTTGATGTATATGTTATATACATAAGTTTCCTGTGAGAATTATTATCATGTTTTGTGCATATGATACATATATTCGTGATTTAATTAAAATCAGTTTCTTACATGCTAGTAACCATGTTAGGTTAATTCAAATAATTTCAATGAATTGAATTTCGTGTTCTGTGATCCATGACACCATTAGGTATAATCTTTTTTTTTCGTGTATTGATGCATTGATGAAATCTCTGTAATTCAGTAAGCATATTTAGGTTACATTGTCTTACGTTTCTTGAATTGTATAAGGCTGAATATTAATTCGAAACTAATATGATTAGGTTCGATTGGGATAGTAGTTCATGATTCAATGACATATTTGTGATTATCTGGATGAGGACCGAAATTGCGAATAATTAATTTTTGAAATTGTTTATTTATCTCGTTATATATATTTTGTTATCAACTTTTTATTTGATAAAGATAGATAACAAATTAGATTAGAGATATAATCAAATTCGGTTTCGTTATCCCTATTGGATAGGAGATAAATATCAATAATTTTGTTATTGGTGATATGCTAGGATTCAAATATCTAAAGTCCTAATTGGATTAGGATAAGATGATTAGTTAGATGTGGGCCCGGGTTAATTAAAAATGTTTTAATTGACTTAATTTTGGATAAATTAAGGGGTAAATTTAGTATAGTAAAATCAGCGAAAAATATGATTTTCTATAGCGAATTTCAATTTTCGGAATTGAGATTCGTCTTCTAAAAAAAAAAAAAAAAAAAAAAAAAAAAAAGGGGGGGCCCCCTGTACCCCGTCATTGACAACATTGACGGCACAATGGGACCGCCGTCTAACTAATCCTAGCGCATGAAAATTCTTTTATTAGTGAATAGTATAAAAATTTCCAAATTGTTTAGTGATTGA
Organism: Stephania yunnanensis; assembly: GCA_039657365.1. NCBI lineage: Eukaryota > Viridiplantae > Streptophyta > Magnoliopsida > Ranunculales > Menispermaceae > Stephania > Stephania yunnanensis. The sequence continues at coordinate 34,027,699 of CM077585.1, read as the reverse complement.
ACAAATCAATAGAATATATGATATTTCATTGTTTACATAAAAATCACTAAAACTGAATAAAATCCCTCTATTAAATTTTAAGTCTCATGTCATCCATTTTAAGCACTTGTCAAAGGCCTCGATCACACAAATATAGTTTCAGCCATAGCTGGGTGTATTGTGTTATCTTGGTGAGACAAGTTGGGTAAGAGTTACCTAAATGTTTAAAATGGTCCGACTTAATAAAGCCATCAAAATAGTTTTGAGCTTTAGGCAAATGATGAGATAAAAACATGCTAAGACATAAGATGTCCCGTATCTCATAAAAGGATCTAAAAATTACATAAGATGTAATCGGTAACTGTTACCTACCTAAATAATCTAGTTCTGTGTTACATGTCATAGCTGTCATAGAATTAGGTGAAATATGGATTTTAGTCCCTTAAATAAACAGTATGTTTTAGGAATTTAGTGGGAGTCTATTCCTCTATACTAAAATAAACTTTGTATAATCATTATTGTAGATCAATGGCCTCTTCAAGTAACAATAATCCCCTGTCACTGCGATCCATCCTTGAGAAGGATAAGCTATTTAGGACTAACTTTCTTGATGGTTCGAAAACTTGAGAATTGTTCTTAAGCATGAATGCAAGTTGTATGTCCTGGATGCTCCAATCCCGAGGACCCACCAACCAATGCTACGAAAGGCGTGAAGAATGCGCATAGTAAGCATGTCAACGATTCTACCGATGTTGCATGTATTATGTTTGGCAACTATGGTTCCCGAACTTCGAAAGGACATGGAACTAATGGAAGCCTACGACATGGCTATAACGCCAAGGAAATGTTCCAACGACAAGCTAGGCAAGAAAGGTTCGAGGCAGTCAAAAACCTACATTCTTGCAAGATGACGAGGGTGCGTCGGTTAGTCCTCATGTTACGAAGATGAAGGGCTATGTTGACCAGCTTCATAGACTCGGATTCCCCATAAGCCAAGAGTTGGCTACGGATTTGATCTTGAATTCATTACAAGAGAGTTACTCACAATTTGTGATGAACTACAATATGAATAATATGGATAAATAAATTTTAGAGTTGCATTAGATGCTCAAAACTGCTGAACAAAATATCAAGAAACCCTCTAGTAATGTGTTGATGGTCGAAAAGGGAAAGGGAATGAAGAAGAAAGGCAAAGGCAAGGCTAGAGTTGCCAAGGTTGTTGCTGCACCTATCGCAAAGCCTGTGGAACAAGTCAAGCCCCAGCCTGTTCCTACTTCAAAACACCCAAAAGAAAAGGAATGAAATTGTCATTTCTGTCATGCACCTGGACATTGGTTCAGAAATTGCAAACTCTATCTGGAAGATCTAAGTAAGAAAAAGGGTAGTGCGACTACCACTACAGGTATTTATGTTATTGAAATTAATTTATCTACTAGTGATTCCTGGGTATTAGATACCGGATGTGGATCTCACATTTGTATAAATGTGCGGGGACTCACCAGAAGTAGAAAGTTGAAGAAAGGAGAAGTCATCCTCCGCGTAGGGGATGGAGCAAGAGTTGTTGCCCTGGCTGTTGGATCATATGACTTAGTTTTATCTAGTGGACTTATTTTAAGTTTAAATAATTGTTATTTTGTGCCTGCCTTGAGCAGAAACATCATTTTTGTTTCATGTTTGGATATGGATGGTTTTGATTTTATTATTGCAAATAATAAATGTTCAATTTCTCGTAACGGCAAATTTTATGCAAATGCTGATATGTATGATGGTTTTTATATTCTAAGCATGAAAAGGTCCACTGATACTCCAGTCTTTAACATAAATACAAAGAGATTCAAGTCAAATGATTTGAATCAAACCTATCTTTGGCATTGTCGTCTCGGACACATAAATGAGAAACGCATAACGAAGCTCCATAAAGATGGACTTCTAGATTCATTTGATTTAGAAACATATGAAACGTGCGTATCTTGTTTACTGGGCAAGATGACTAAAAGTCCCTTTACTGGATATAGTGAAAGGGCAAGTGATTTATTGGGTCTAATACATACTGATGTATGCGGTCCCATAAACACAATGGCTAGAGGAGGTTATCAGTACTTCATTACATTTACTTGATGATTTCAAGCGAGATATGGTTATGTATATCTAATGAAACATAAAGTGAATCATTTTAGATGTTTCGAACGTTTCAAAATGAAGTGCGAATCAACTTGGTAAAACTATCAAAAAACTTCGATCAGATCGAGGTGGTGAGTATTTAAGCCAAGAATTTGATGATCATCTTAGAAATTGTGGGATTGTCTCCCAATTGACTCCACCAGCAAGTCCACAATGGAATGGAGTTTCTGAAAGGAGAAATCGAACCTCATTAGATATGGTTCGATCTATGATGAGTCATGCAGATCTTCCATTATTCTTTTGGGGTTATGCATTACAAACTGCAGCTTTCACTTTAAATCGAGTTCCTTATAAAGCGGTTGATAAAACACCATATGAGATATGGTACGGGAAGAGACCTAGTTTGTCTTTTCTTAAGATTTGGGGTTGTTAGGCTTACGTAAAGCGACAAGTCTCGAGAAAAACTAGCACCTAAATCGACAAATGTTATTTGTGGGGTATCCTAAGTAAACAAAAGGATATTACTTTTATAATCCCGCTGAGAACAAAGTGTTTGTTGCTCGGTATGGTGCTTTTATGGAAAAACAGTTTATTTCAAAAGACACTAGTGGGAGAGAAATAAATCTTGAAGAAGTTCAAGAATCACAGGTAAACACTGAATCAGTTACTAGAAGTTCAACAACGTTCGAACCGTTGAACCTCCACAAGTGACACAAGGCCCACGTAAATCTAGTAGGGTAAGACATGAGCCGAGAGATTCGATTTCTCATTACGATAGTCGTGATGTGTTTCTTATAAACCAAAATGAGCCCACCACTTATCGGGAGGCTATGTCTGGACCAGACTCGGATAAATGGCTAAGTGCCATGACTCTGAGATGCAATCCATGTATGATAACCAAGTTTGGAACTTGGTTGATTTAGTGAAGGTGGTAAGACCATTGGATGTAAATGGGTTTTCAAGAAGAAAACGACATGGATGGCAAAGTGCATACTTTTAAAGCAAGACTTGTAGCAAAAGGTTTCAGAGCGACTCAAGGTGTTGATTATGATGAAACTTTTTCGCCGATAGCCATGCTTAAATCCATAAGAATTTTAATTGCCATTCTTTGCATATTATGACTATGAAATATGGCAAATGGATGTAAAAACATCATTTCTTAATGGAAAGTCTGCTTGAGGACGTGTATATGACACAACCTGAAGGTTTTGTACATCCTAAGAATTCTAAGAAGGTATGCAAGCTTCAAGATCCGTTTATGGATTAAAGCAAGCTTCTCGAGTTGGAATCTTCGTTTTGATGAAGCAATCAAGGATTTTGGTTTTATTAAGAACGAAGATGAGCCTTGTGTATACAAGAAGGTCGATGGGAGTGTAGTTGTTTTTAAGTGCTTGTATGTTGATGATATATTACTCATTGAAAATGACATCCCAACATTGCGAGAATGTCAAGTCTTGGTTAGGGAAGTGTTTCTCAATGAAAGACTTAGGAGATGCGACCTATATCCTAGGGATAAAGATCTATAGGGATAGATCTAAGAGGCTAATCGGTCTAAGTCAGAGTGCTTACATAGACAAGGTGCTAAATAGGTTCAGTTTGCAAGACTCTAAAAGGGGATTGTTGCCAATGTCTCATGGCATAAGTCTCAGCAAGACTCAATGTCCTAAGACAAATATTGAGCGAGACCGTATGAATAAGATTCCATATGCATCAGGTATTGGATCTATCATGTATGCCATGTTATGCACTCGACTGATGTATGCTTTGAGCACTACAAGCGGATATCGATCGAGATCCGGTGAGAGTCACTAGATAGCGATAAAAACATCCTTAAGTACTTAAGAAGGACCAAGGAAGTGTTCTTGGTCTATGGAGGTTTTGAAAATGATCTAGTTGTAAATGGTTACACGGATGCAAGTTTTCAAACTAATATAGATGATTTTAGATCGCGATCTGGATATGTGTTTACTTTGAATGGGGGTGCGAAGAAGTGGAAAAGTGCAAAGCAATAGACTATGGCAAATTCTACAACAGAAGTGAGTATATTGCAACGTCCGATGCAAAGAAATGAGGTAGTTTGGATTAAAAAGTTCATTTCTGAACTAGGTGTGGTTCCAAGTATTGCTAACCCTATTTTTTTGTATTGTGACAATAACGGGGCAATAGCACAGGCCAAGGAACCTATGTCACACCACAGATCCAAACATATACTCAGGCGTTTTCATCTCATCAGAGAAATTATTGAGAGGGGAGACTAAAGATTTACAGAGTACCTACGAAGACAACGTTGCGGATCCATTGACAAAAGCTCTTCCACAAGCAAAACATGATGGTCATGTTAGATCATTAGGCATTAGATGCATGTATGATTGGCCCTAATGCAAGTGGGAGATGATGGGGCATGTGCTCTAGGTCAATCCATTAATTGTCTTAATGAATATTTTTAGTTAATAAAATAGAGGATTTCATTTGTTGTTTATTATAATTAATTTGCATGTTTACATTATAATAAGATCCATGGGTATTTACAGAAATATCATAAATGTCCCTAGTCGCTCATTATATCGGGAACTATAATGAATTAAGACTAGTGTGAGTCTTGATTGATGATCATATGATGATTATACGTATAGGGATACGAATCAAGATCACGAGTACTTGTTAAGGAACAAAGTACTGGACCGACTCGCATGAGAACATCACATGGATTAAGTCATTGTTGTTTCTCATGATAGGTATATTTCTCAATCCTCTGACTTGAGATTGCCAGAGACTTCAACATTAGGAACACAGTAATTTGACACAATCAAATGTTGTCTTTAACCGGACGATTATAAAGGTTGTGATTGGTTATTGTGTGAGCAATGTGATGAAGTTGTGTAATCGAGATAGAATTTGTCCCTCTCATATAAAGAGAGATATCTAGTGGATCCCTCGATGTGTTAGACTGTTAAAAGGCCTAGTGTAAGTGAATTGATATTGATCAATGTCACTTGGATGTTTTCAGTCTACCTAGAGATCGAGACTAGTATGATTAAACATGTTGGATGACAATTCCATGCTTTATGTTTGATCAAAAGGATATCGTGTGACAAAAGGATGTTATATACACTATTGATTAGGTTGTATCGATTTGATATTCGTACAACTTGGGTAGTCATAATGTCTTGCTAGAGACTGCTTATGACTTGTATACCAAAATGTGTTTTGGTACACTGCCAACGTTGTATGAGCCTATTGGGTCGCACACTAAGAATGGTTTTGCGAGATTTTAAAATGATTCAAAAAAAAGGAATTTTATGTGATAAAATTCATGACAGAAACGTCCTTGTGGTGTATTACACTTATACTTCTTTAAGTAAGGGTATATGTGTAATTTACTTAACCGTCTATATACAAGGGTTGTATAAATAGACGCTTTAAGTTAGAACACTCGTACGAAAGATTAATAGGCCGAAACTTTATTTTCGTTTTAGAAACGACTTAGGGTTTTTGGTATGCTCTGGATCGTTTTGGAGAGAAACAAAAAGGTTTGGTATTCTCTCGAAGCTAGCACTTCAAATCTCAGCCGCTGTTCGTGTGTGGACTGTTGATAGAGGGCATTCGTCGTTGGCAGCGCCTTAGAGATCGATCAACCTTCAGAAAGGTATATTGTGATTGAGGTATGATTAAGTTTTTCATGGTTTAAACGTTTTTAATGGAATTAGATTCGGATCTTGTTGGGGTTTTTGTCAAAACTGTTTTGTAATCTCCGCCGCGTATCAACCCCAAAACCCAACAATTTTAACATCCCTAAGGGGCTATTTTGCAAACCAATGCATTAAACCAACTTGAAATGATTTGCAATGGACTTTGATGATTCAATAACAATTAAAAACAATAGGAAAAATGCTTACAACCTTATAACACCAAGTTTGGATATTTTGGTCGAGTTACGGGTTAAAGGGGCATTTAAAATGATTAAAAGAGACTTAGCGAGGTTATTCCTTCACATCAAGGTTTTGTATGTGGTAAGAATGAGTGACTAAGGACCCCGAGGATATAGCATAAATTTGTTTAAGACACATTCAAATTGTGGTTTGGTCTAAGTTAAATAGAAAAGACATTGAGACAAATAGTGGACTGTTTTATAAAGAACTGAGATAATCAAATTTAAATAAGCTCTAACACATACCAAATAAAATCTAATAGGTACCTAGGGCCTAAAGCGTCAGTGTGAGGTATCATGAGTGTAGTATGGAAGTGTGTGAGCCGCATTTATCTCGAATATTATTGCATTTTGACTTAAGTAAATGAGTAAAAGCGTCAACATGATGTCTTTTCAACTTCTAATTGTTAATCTCTTGAAAAGCATGCCATACTTGTATTCCCTTCTTGTTTCTAGTGGCATATGGTCTAAGTAGTCCACCAGTTATTTCATCTCACAGGTTAAGTATCCGGAGTCATCGTGGTTTCTCATTAAGGACTATTCAAGGGAAAAAAACATCCGTGGTCACTGTGGCTTACCCTGTTAGTTAAGGGGCTGTTGGAAGGGACTTGATGAGACTGTAGTGCCTGAAAAATTATGTCGAGGCAATTGGAAGTGGCCTTAGGTTCGTTGTGTTGACTTCAACTTGTGTTATAGTCTAAAGACCCCTAGTTTAGACTAGATTACCTATTTGCCTATCTTTTTCCTTCCTTGCCACTTAATTTTCACTGCTTATTTGATTAGTTTGTTTATCATGTACTTTGTCATTTTATTTACAGTTTTCTTTAAATACCCGCGTGATTTAGAGACTATTGTAATTTATTACTCAGAAATACCGTTGAATCTCTTTTGGTTTTAATTATTGGAATCATCTCTGTTGTTGGTGACAATTGCAGGTCCCTCAAGTAATAAAGGGAAGGTGTTTGTACTTTGTGATTTCCTTTAAGCTTCCCTCAGAGTCAACTCTATTACTCTTACTTCGTACGTTATTTTTTCATTTTGTTATATATAAGACTATGTATTCATGATGTTTTGATGCTTTTAGGTGATGGGGCATGTGCCCTAGGTCAATCCATTAACTGTCTTTATGAATACTTTTAGTTAATAAAATAGAGGATTTCATTTGTTGTTTATTATAATTAATTTGCATGTTTACATTATAATAAGATCCATGGGTATTTACAGAAATATCATAAATGTCCCTAGTCGATCATTATACTGGGAACTATAATGAATTAAGACTAGTGTGAGTCTTGATTGATGATCATATGATGATTATACGTATATGGATACAAATCAAGATCACGAGTACTTGTTAGGGAACAAAGTCTTGACCAGACCATTATGAGAACATCACATGGATTAAGTCATTGTTGTTTCTCATGATAGGTATATATTCCGAGTCCTCGACTTGAGATTACCGAGAGACTTCAACATTAGGAACACGATGATTTGACACAATCAAACGTTGTCTTTAACCGGATGATTATAAAGGTTGTGATTGGATATTGTGTGAGCAATGTGATGAAGTTGTGTAATCAAGATAGAATTTGTCCCTCTCATATAAAGAGAGATATCAAGTGGATCTCTCGATGTGTTAGACCATTAAAAGGCCTAGTTTAAGTGAATTGATATTGATCAATGTCACTTGGATGTTTTCAGTCTACCTAGAGATCGAGACTAGTACAATTGAACATGTTGGATGACAATTTCATGCCTTATGTTTGATCAAAAGGATATCGTGTGACAAAAGGATGTTATATACACTATTGATTAGGTTGTATCGATTTGATATTCGTACAACTTGGGTAGTCATAATGTCTTGCTAGAGACTGCTTATGACTTGTATACCAAAATGTGTTTTGGTACACTTTAACGTTGTATGAGCCTATTGGGTCGCACACTAAGAATGGTTTTGCGAGATTTTAAGATGATTCAGAAAAATGAATTTTATGTGATAAAATTCGTGATAGAAACGTCCTTGTGGTGTATTACACTTATACTTCTTTAAGTAAGGGTATATGTGTAATTTACTTAACTGTCTATATACAAGGGTTGTATAAATAGACGCTTTAAGTTAGAACTCACATACGAAAGATTAATAGGCCGAAACTCTATTTTCGTTTTAGAAACGACTTAGGGTTTTTGGTATGCTCTAGATCGTTTTTGAGAGAAACAAAAGGATTTGGTATTCTCTCGAAGCTAGCACTTCGAATCTCGGCCGGCGTTCTGTGGACTACTGGTAGAGGGCGTTCGTTGTTGGCGGCGCCTTAGAGATCGATCAACCTTCGAAAGGTATATTGCGGCGAGGTATGATTAACTTTTTCATGGTTTAAACGTTTTTAATGGAATTAGATTCGGATCCTGTTTGGGTTTTTGTCAAAATTGTTTTGTAATTTCGCTGCGTATGAACTCCAAAACCCAACAGGTACTTGGGGATGTGAGATACACTTGACGATACATGTATATGTATTGTATTTTTTTATCACCAGTATATGCATGATATCACACTATTTGCAAGATTTCCACGCCTAGGGCTTGTCCCATATTTAGTTAACTTTTATTTGTTGCTTTAAATTACTTTCTACTACGTAATGAATATTAAAACTTATTAAACTTATCAATGGACTTAATAAGCAACCAACGGATGAATAATTTGAATCCTAGTGCATTTCATTGGTACTAATAAATTTACTGCTATTTTCCGCATTAATTGTTCTTGTGTAATCCCATGAGATTTGTGATCTCATCAAAATTAATAATAGTAGGAGTACTACTAGCGCATTATAGATAATTAATGCTTTGTTAGAGATAGTATGCGATGAACCCTTCTCAAATTAGGGCACCGTCCAGCCTAATCTTGTCGTTAAGCCCTAACCTTACCTTATAAGACTTAAAAAGGGATTAGTCAGCCTATTCAAAACCAAAAAACTTACCAATTAATTAGTTTTCAAATGAATATAAAACATTTACTTATCTTATGTAAATTCACAAATCATAGTTAATTAAAAATTTACTTACTTAAAAGTTTATTCAGCAAAAGTCTTAAAACATTATGCCTAACAATTGTGAAAAAGCTAGGAAATGAAGATCGCATGCATATCTAATGAAATGGCGATATATAACATCATGTGTCTGGTCAAGGTACTACTTTCTCAACCCATAATATACAACCCCAAAAGTATATGTTATAAATATCAAAATAATACATCAAAAATCAAAACTTACAAAATCTGGTGTAGCGGCACTCCACTGGCTCATAGGTAATCCCCGATCTTCTCTTTGCCTGGCCTGCTTCTCAATGGATCTGCACCCTCCATCATAAAAAGGAAGGTGCATACAAGAAAGTAGAAAGTAACACTAAGAGACATTTGTTCATATTCTCAAATATGCAACAAGTATCAAAAAGCATAATAATAATAAAAACTATGCTGAAAGGAAATCATGCAAATAGATACTTATATGTCCGCCAGATCTCTATCATAAGATGTTTCTAGATGCAACAACTACTTTCATATTCAAAGAACAACACGGTATTGAAATCCAACAAAACAAATTGAATACTAATGCACAAAGGACATACATTGACAACATTATGTATTACCTACCTAATAGCATGCTATTTCACTTATCACATATATTAACAATCAAAGTGACATATCACATGATTTGGAATCAATGAAATTATTTAATTGATAATCTATAATATGAAAGCAACCTCATAAAATAAGAAAGAACAACAAGTCATGGTATATGGAATACATGGCAAATCAGTCCAAATGACTAGGAATAAACAAATGAATAAGAATGAAATGTAAATAAATATCTCAATCATTTTACTTACAACCTATGCATTTTCCTAAGCTATTTTGGCTTCCCAGCACCTTGAAACTCGTATTTGAATCCCCGGAACACTTCCCTAGGTTCCCGATACCATATAATATGTTTTTGAGTGTGTTTGAACCTTTACATAGGGTATTAGACTCATTAGTAGTGTTTAAGGAAATTCTTGAAAATTGGAGTTTTTCATGCTATCATAAAACTTAGCGCACTAATGAACTTGATTAGCGCGCTAATGACCTCATTAGCACACTACCAAGGTTTCTCTAGTGCGTTAATCAAAGTTAGCATGCTAACTGACCTACCTTGTGCGTTATGTGTAGTAAAACTTAGAATTCTGTTTAGAATTCTGAGTTTTCTCCACACGTAGGCTATGTCAATGCCCTAAACACCTCCATACATACTTCCATAGTTCTGAGACATCATTACAAACACAAAACAATAACATATAACCTCAAATCCATGAATTCATGTATTTGAACTAAGTCCTAATTAGCTTAATGACTCCTTCACCTCCAAATTCAACTTCATTGCTAGTTTTCTTCTTCCTCCAGTAGCCTCTCCTCTAGCAAGTTTTGCTTCCAAGCTAAGTAATTGAAATGAGAAAGTTTGGTTTGATTAAGTTGATCATAAGTGATATATATGGGAAATGGATATGATTGATTAATAACCATTGATCTCATGTGCATACGTATAACGCCCCGCTCTAATTAATCCCGATTAACCGACAAATTTCATATTAAGATCCTAAGCTCAGACCACGCATGGACATCGCGGAAAAGTCTAAGACATGCCTAACAAGGTAAAAATTGTTATTTTGTGTGGCGAATGTTTATTTATTTTACTATTATTTAATAATACGCGCCGCGCTAATTAAGAATTTTGCTTGGTCGCGTTGTGCGCATGTAGTGACGAGAGTGTGCGACTTCGCGGTGTGCGCGCAACTCGGGTGTACGGGGTAGTATGAGATTGAGTTGTCACATCACTCATTCCATCACATCACATATTACATCACCTCACCGTACCTCAACTCATCATGCATTTTGTCTCTTTCTCAAGAATAAAATTTAATTTAAAAAACAAAATTATAAATCCAATATATTTTTAAATCAAATAAATATCAGAAAAATAGGAAAAATAGTTAGAAAATTATGGAAAAATTCATAAAAATCAAGAAAAATATTATAAACTGGGAAAGAAATACAAAAAAGTAGTTTTGATGACATTTGGGGCGTCGGCACCATGATATAATTCGAAAAGAGCGCCAAGAATTAAACTTTTTCGAAACAAAAGCTCAAATTTTTAGTCACACACTATAAATTCACTTAATGTGACTCTAAAATAACAAAAGTAGCATAATTGGATATCAGGGACTTCATGGACCATAATCGGGTGTCGGGTACGTATCTCGAGGCATGTGCGGGACGTTCAAAGGCATTTCGCGATTGTTTAAGGTAAGTAAACACACGAGAAATCGGCTTAGAATTTACTTCTTTTCATTGTAAAATTATTTGTGAAACATTACTTTTCGCCAGTTCAGTTTTCATTGTTACTCTATTCCCGCGTGTGTCTGTCTATGGTCGAAGGGACGGTGTGACAATTTTTCGACTCTCTTGTTGATGATGATTCGATTGTTGCTATGGTGTTGGTCATACCTTAGACTACGCGTGAGATTTTGCTCAGCGAGTCGATGATCTCGAGAGCGAGTTGACGTGAGGTCCACCTCCGTCATAAATTTCCTCTCATTTGAGGCGTTGGGCGAAAGTCTACATTCCGACCAGCAGAGTTCCTCATTTCGACCGTGAAGAGGGGGTGTGGATTTCCTCACCTCCAGGGTCTTCTCGGTTTAGTTTTTGTCCAAGGGCTCGACAGCTATACACCACACTCGCGTTCCACATTCTTGATTATCTCACGACTTATATTCATGCTTTATGTTCATGTTCATTTACTTTATATGCATGAATTGTAGCCGTTTCCTTGGATTTCTTATGAATACTAACTGAATTTCTCTGGATTTACTCACCCGGAATTTGTCATTGTTGTCGGTGGCAAGTTGCAGATCCTACGACGAGCCGAGGGAAGGCGGTGATTAGCGACTACATCTGATTTGGAGCGCCTCCGCTAGCTTACTCGTAGGTGATTGTATTTACGTATACATACTTTTTGGGATCATTTTGGGAGACTTTTCACCTGATACATGTATATTGACGCCTATTATACATTTTTGTCACCTTAACTAATATACATGGTATCCTTATGTTGGGTTTCCACCCCGTAGGTTGTTAATTAATGCATAACTTATTTACATTAATTATATGCATATTATTAAGACTTCCACTATTAAAATAACTTAAATAAATCATAATAAAATTAAGTTATAAAACTTTATAACTTAGTATATTTTGCTAAAATAATAATTTAAATATCAAAATTTACTAAGTTGAAGTATTAGATGGTAAGTTCGCTAGCCGTCACAGACAGGTGTGCAGGTGACGTGGCATGGCTTGGTGATGTGTCAGACTACGTGGCGGTGCCCGGTTTGTCTCGAAATTTGGGGCCGTCTAAGCTTAGGTTCAGGCGAACCTAGGGGAAAGTTTTGAACATCTTACGGCTTAAGACATTGTGATACCAACGTCACAGTTGGTATCAAAGCGTAGGTTCAGGCGAACTTAGGGGAAAGTTTAGTACAACCGAATAAAATTTAACAACAAACATTAGATGTGGAAGCCCAAAGATCATAACTTAGAACTTTAGTTGGGAAGCAAAATGAGCGGGTAGTACCAGGACTTATATGTGTATATATTGATTGTAATACTTATGTACACGTATTACAACACTGATTTGCGGCACGTTCGCAATTTGCAGATCCGACATGGATGGACGCCCAGTTCTTCATATGGATGATGGGGGCCAAACGAGCGGCTCGACACCTGCCGACTCGGATCAGACCTTGCGCGACACGGTCGCATTTCATAGTTCGCAGCTCGAGGAGATTCTTCGATTGCTTCGAGCGCTGGCACCGGCCACACCGGCCCCCGCCGCACTCGTTGCAGCCATTGCTGTAGAGCAGACACTTGTAGCCCCGACAGTTCTGGTGACCCCGCTCACGACCATTACCACCGAGATACGGCCAACAATCACTACACCATCGACTACATCGGTCGTGGTACATACACTGATCCCACCCTAGGAGATCACATTCGAGACCTTCTTATCAGTTGAGGCGAAGTTGATTAAGAAATTCGTTCGTTTTCAGCCAAGCTACTATCATGGAGGCGGAGACCCAGAGGTAGCTGGGAAGTGGATCCCTTCACACGAGAAACTTTACGGACTTTTGAGGATTCACAACAACATACGGGCAAGGATTTCCGGATTTATGTTCAAGGGAGATGCTGCAGTATGGTGGACCGCCCACACAACCGCCCACGGAGACCCGAGTACTTGGGCAGAGTTCAAGAAATTCTTATATGATCAGTATATCCCGATCGAGATTCAAATGAGACTAAGGGAGGAGTTCTTGACACTGAGGCAGGGTAACCAGACGGTGTCGCAATACATGGAGAGATTCACATACCTGCTTGCTTTTGCGATGGACGTAGCTAGGACCGAGTGACTTCAGGTTCTATTACTTTATTCGAGGACTCCAACCAGAGATTAGGGGCGCGATTGTGTCTATAGGAGCCAGGACTGTACGGGAAGTTTACGAGAGGGCATTGGCCCATGAGACATTTTTGATGTGGAACGACGTCGCCCCCGCTCCAGTGCATCGCGACAGCCATAGAGGCTAGGGGAGGTCAGACAGGAAAGGTAAGAGGAATCGCGATCAGAGAGATCAGAAGGGACAGAAGCGCAGATATGATGACGTTCGGACAATCAGCTCACATGCAATTGTACTGGCACAACCACAGCAGGTTATAGTAGTCCAGCAGCGGCAGAGACAGACTCAGGGTCAGGTCCAGAGAGGCAAAGGCGGGAGTCAGCAGTGGTAGGGACAGGGCCATAGGGCTAGCGGACAGCAGGGTGAGGGCTCTGGATATAGGCAGAATGTCACGTGTTTCAGATGTAGGCAGAAGGGGCACTACAAGAGTGAATGTATCAGGGAGCCAGCACCACCACTAGCAGCTCAGCTAGTGTAGGCGAGGGAGCAAGTGCACGCAGTTGACGCCCCAGATCGTGACGCGTCTCGGCAGCTCGTCGAGGGTACGTTGATTATTTTTGGTCGCCCTATGCATACATTGATAGATTGTGGTAGTACATTATCATTTATTTCGGGACGGATGGTAAGAGAGTTGGGTTTGACACCTGAGAGCGTTAGCACCCACTTTATCATCAGCACGACCGCTGGGGATAACATATATCATAATCGGATTTGTAGAGATTGTCCAGTCAAGATTGGTGGTCATCAGTTACCCATAAATCTCCGAGTATTAGAGTACCTAGAGTTCGATATACTCTTAGGCATGGATTGGTTGGCGGCATACCACGCGCATTTGGACTATTTTAGGAAAACCGTCATTTTCCAAATACCAGGGATTCCCGATTTCACCTTTACCGGAGTCACGACATCACTTACGATCACGAGAGGAAGGTTAGTTACCATTCAGGAAATGGAGATCCTCGCAAGAATAGTTGAGTCCGATAAGGGGCCAGTGACCAGACTTGAAGATGTCCCAGTAGCACGCGAGTTCCCATATGTTTTTCCTGAGGATCTACCTGGATTACCCCCGCCCAGACAGGTAAAGTTTATGATTTAGTTAGTGTCAGGCACGTGGCCCATAGCAAGCAGACCTTACCGTATGTCATGGCCAGAGCACAAGGAATTGAGAGCCCAGCTTGAGGATCTATCGAAGAAGGGTTTCATACACCCGAGTATGTCACCGTGGGGAGCACCGGTCTTATTTGTGAGAAAGAAAGACAGTAGTATGAGGATGTGTATAGACTACCGAAAGTTAAATCAGGTGACAGTCAAGAATAGGTATCCCTTGCCCAGGATCGATGACCTATTCGACCAGTTGGCCGGAGCACAGTTCTTCTCCAAGATTGATTTGAGATCTGGATATCATCAGGTTCGGATCAAAGAGGAGGATGTACCTAAGACGGTGTTCAGCACGCGTTACGGCTTATTCGAGCTCACCGTCATGCCGTTTGGGTTGTCAAACGCGTCAGCTGTGTTTATGGATTTGATGCATCGAGTCTTAATGTCGTTTTTAGATCGATTCATGATAGTCTTCATCGATGACATCTTGATTTCTTCCAGGACCCATGAGGACCACGAGAGACATCTTAGAGAGACGTTGAAGACTTTGAGGGAGCACAAATTGTACGCCAAGTTCACTAAGTGCGAGTTTTGGCTTTCTGAGGTGAAATTCTTAGGACACGTGATTGGCGACAGAGGTATTTCAGTGGACCCGAGTAAGATTCATGCCATCATCGACTGGCCTACCTCAAGGTGCGTGACAGACATCAGGAGCTTTTTAGGATTGGTAAGATATTATCGACGCTTTGTACAGGACTTCTCCAAAATTGCAGCGTCGATGATTAGATTGACCAAGAAGGATGTGACCTTCCATTGGTCCAGTGAATGCGGGGCGGCCTTCACAGAGTTGAAGAAGAAGTTGACTTCCGCACCGTCGTTAGTGTTGCCCTGGATGGGCAAAGAATTAACTATTCATACAGATGCTCGTGGAACCGGATTGGGTTGCGTACTAATGTAGGGAGATAGAGTGATAGCTTATTTATCGCGTCAGTTGAGGACCCATGAGAGGAACTATCCAGTGCACGACCTAGAGCTCGAAGCGGTTGTATTTGCACTGAAGGTGTGGAGACACTACCTTTATGGTGAGAAGTTCACATTGTATATAGATCATAAGAGTTTGAAGTATCTTTTCACCCAAAGGGACTTGAATTTGAGACAACGACGATGGTTGGAATTGCTGAAAAACTACAACTTCGCCATCGAGTATTAGCCTGGGAAGGCGAATGTCGTAGCAGATGCCCTTAGTATGAGAGGACCAGACAGTGAAACAATAGCTTGCGAGATGACCCACGAGTTTGGTTTTCTCGAGGCGGCAATAGCTATGAGTTTGTCAGAGGTTTCAGATGCTGCAGAGGCACATATCCGGACATATGAGAGTACCGACGGTATCTATTCCGCGCGTCTTAGAGTGTCATAGAGCTGATGTGATGTATCAGATGTTTAGGGACATGGCACAAAGTTCAGATTACCCAGATTTGCGCTAGTCTGTTGATGAGTGTTTGAGACACCGAGGTAGATTGTGGATTCCAGTAGCGGCAGAGTTACGCGATGGTATTCTTCAGGAGGCTTACGGATCCAGGTACACAGGCATCCCGGTAGGACCAAAATGTACCATGATATGCGACAGTTATTTTGATGGCCAGGGATGAAGGAAGATGTCAGCCAATATGTGAGGAGTTATGAGGTGTGTCAGCAAGTTAAGGCTGAGCACAGGAAGCCTGGAGGACTATTACAGCCACTACATATCCCACAGTGGAAATGGGAACACATCACTATGGACTTCGTTAGTAGGTTGTCGACGACTTTGCGCAAATACGATGCCATCTGGGTAGTCGTGGATCGACTGACGAAATCAGCGCATTTTATCCCAATTTCCATGAAATATAGCTTCCCACAGCTGAGCACGCTTTTCGAACGAGAAATTATCAGACTACACGGAGTGCCAATATCTATAGTGTCAAACAGAGACAATCGACTTACTTCGCAGCTTTGGCAAGCCATGCAGGACCAATATGGTACCATTTTGCAGTTCAGCACGGCTTTTCATCCGCAGACTCACGGGCAGTCTGAGAGACTTATTCAAATTCTTGAAGACATGCTGAGAGCCTGTGTTCTATAGTTTGGAGGGTCATGAGAGGAGTTTTTGCCACTTTGTGAATTTGCTTACAACAATAGCTATCAGGCTAGTATTTGGATGCCACCATTCGAGGCGCTATATGGGAGACCATGCAGATCACCAGCTAACTGGGCAGAGCTCGAGGACGTAGCTGCCGTTAGGCCTAAGATTGTTGTAGATCACACAGAGAAAATTAGGCTGATTCGTCAAAGGTTACAGGCTGCTCAGGATAGACAAAAGAAGTACGCGAACAAGTACCGCAATGGGCTGAGTTATGAAGTTGATGATTGGGTCTACCTGAAGGTCTCTCCCTTGAAGGGTCACCAGAGATTTGGGATCAAGGGAAAGCTTGCACCGAGATTCATTGGGTCGTTTCAAATAGTCCGACAAGTTGGGGAGGTTGCTTATCAGTTGAAATTGTCAAGCCAGTTGGCAGGGGTGCATGATGTTTTTCACATTTCTATGTTGAGACTAGCCAAATCAGGACCGAGACTGATGGATGATATGACAGGATCAAGGTCAAACCGAATGTGACATATGAGGAGCACCCCATTGAGATAGTGGATCGCGAGGTACAAACTCTCAGAAGGAAAGAAATACCACTTGTACTCATTCGATGGCAGTATCATAAGAACGAGGGCCTCACTTGGGAAAAAAGTCTACCGTGCGAGTGCGATACCCCCATTTGTTCCAAGGTAAAGATTTAATTAAATTCGAATTTTAGGGCGAAATTTCTTTTAGTTGGGAAAATTGTAACGACCCGCTCTAATTAATCTCGATTAACTAACAAATTTCAGATTAAGATTCTAAGCTCAGACCCACGCGGACGTCGCGGAAAAATCTAAGGCATGCCTAACAAGGTAAAAATTGTTATTTTTGTGTGGCGAATGTTTATTTATTTTACTATTATTTAATAATACGCGCCGCGCTAATTAAGAATTTCGCTTGGTCGTGTTGTGCGCGTTTAGTGACGAGAGTTTGCGACTTCGCGGTGTGCGCTCAACGCAGGTGTATGGGGTAGTATGGGATTGAGTTGTCACATCACTCATTCCATTACATCACACATTACATCACCTCACCATACCTCAATTCATCATGCATTTCGTCTTTTCTCAAGAATAAAACTTAATTTAAAAAAAAATAAGAGAAATCATTGCAGAGGCGAGAAGAATAAGGAGCCTAAGTGGGCATGCTGCACAGGCCCATGTAGGCCGGGCCCAGGCGGGCCGAGCAGCCCAGGCCCGGGTCGGGCCCAACCCACCCTAAATTTATTTTATTTAATTAAAAATTAAAAATATAAATAAAATACATTTTTAAATCAAATAAATATCAAAAAATAGGAAAAATAGTTAGAAAATTATGGAAAATTTCAGAAAAATCAAGAAAAATATAATAAATTGAGAAAAAAATACAAAAAAGTAGTTTTGATGACATTTGGGGCGTCGGCACCCTGATATAATTCGAAAAGTACGCCAAGAATTAAACTTTTTGGAAAACAAAGCTCAAATTTTTAGTCACACACTATAAATTCACTTAATGTGACTCTAAAATAACAAAAATGGTATAATTGGATACCAGGGACTTAGGGGATCATAATTGGGTGTCGGGTACGTATATCAAGGCGTGTACGAGACGTTCAAAGGCATTTTGCGATTGTTTGAGGTAAGTAAACCCACAAGAAAATCAGCTTAGAATTTACTTATTTTCATTGTAAAATTATTTGTGAAACATTACTTTTCGCCAGTTAAGTTTTCATTGTTACTCTATTCCCGCTTGTCTGTCTATGGTCGAAGGGATGGTGTGACAATTTTTCGACTCTCTCGTTGATGACGATCCGATTGTTGCTACGGTGATGGTCGTACCTTAGACTACGCATGAGATTTTGCTCAACGAGTCGATGATCTCGAGAGCGAGTTGACGAGATGTCCACCTCCGTCATAGATTTCCTTTCCTTTGAAGTGTTGGGCGGAAGTCTACCTTTCGACTAATAGAGTTCCTCATTTCGACCGTGAAGAGGTGGTGTGGATTTCCTCACCTCCAGATCCTTCTCAGTTTAGTTTTTGTCCCAGGGCTCGACAGCTATACACCACAATCGCATTCCACGTTCTTGATTATCTCACAACTTATATTCATGCTTTATGTTCATGTTCATTTACTTTATATGCATGAATTGTAGCCGTTTCCTTGGATTTCTTATGAATACTAACTGAATTTCTCTGGGATTTACTCACCTGGAACTTGTCATTGTTGTTGGTGGCAAGTTGCAGATCCTACGACGAGCCGAGGGAAGGTGGCGACTACCTCTGATTTGGAGTGCCTCCACTAACATACTCGTAGGTGATTGTATTTACGCATACATACTTTTTGGGATCATTTTGGGAGACTTTTCACCTGATACATGATAAGTCGGTATTTATAGGTATTTATTAGTCTATTTTAATATGTTTATTTATTAAAAGTATTTAAAATATATATTTAATTATATTTTTTGGTCATTTTTAGGTGAAACGGACTGCGCGGTTGAATTCGTGGCGAGAAAAATACTCAAAACGGAGTATTTATTTGTAGAAATCGGATGTCGGATGTGTCGAATAGCCAACGAAACGTTCGGCGAATCGACGACGCCACGTCGGCGCCGGCACGATAAGCTTGGGACCAATCGGGAGATGCCACGCGTACGCCGCGTCAAAGATCGCAAGCCAATCATCACGCTTCGATGGCCGTCGATCCGCCTCGTGATGCGCGGCGCTTCAAACTCCCGCTTTTTCGGTCGAGAGAGCGCGATTTCTTCCGTGCCACGTGGCGGCGACCCATTCGTCCATAAGAGTCATCAACAATGTTCACTAATCACGCGGCGCCACGTGGAGCCTCGTCAAGCAAACACAAAATAGAAAGACCGAATGGTGCGGCGACAACACAACGCGGTGCGGTGGCGGTCCAATACGGTGCGGACACTTGGCGCGACGCAGAAAACAAACCAATCGGCTATTGACACATGGCGAGTCGGTTTTTCAAGCTAAAAACAGCCTACGATGCTCCTCGACGCACGAGTCACGTACTTAACCCCTAAAATTAGTATCCTAGACCAATTTGGAGTATTTCTATATATTAGAAACCTTGGTATTATTAATAGAGGAATTAATTAGTTATTAGAGAGAGTTCAATTAATTTTAGTAGTGATTTTTGAAGACAATGTCCGGCTAATTTCTTTTTCTCGCCCAAATCGAAGGGGAAGCAAGTCGGAATCATGGATTCATGGCATTCTATGTGAGATCTTTTTATTTTATTATTTAAATTAATTTAATTTCTCTTATTTCATTGTTGTTGATTTAATTATTATGATTTAGATCTATGGTATGTATGAGGCCTGTGCATGCTTTTAGATTGATAATCTATCGTTATTTGGAATATTAGTATCCATGTACAACAATTGAATCTAGGTTAAATCGGGAGAGGACGCGTCCGGTTATCTAGGATTAGTGATCCCATAGATCTATATTAATGCGGTTAGTGTATTAAACCTTATTGGCGGATGTCTAGGGTTATACATTAATTAGGGAAATTAGTGGCGGATGTCCTGATTATCAAAATTAGGGGAATTAAGAATTTCTGGCGGATGTCGATTTTCCATCACTAATCTAGGAGAAATTTAATTAATATTTTTTTTGGGAGAGATTGAGGACCATTGAATGCTATTGAATCTTGATTCGATTTGTGGAACTGGAGATTTGGGTGAACTTTTCATTATTAATTTGTGTGAACTTTTCATTATTGCTAGTTTAACTAATTACTTTACGCACGACACGCGTCAATACATGTATATTGATGCCTATTATACATTTTTGTCGCCTTAACTCTTAACTAATATACATGGTATCCTTTTAATTAATGCATAACTTATTTACATTAATTATATGCATATTATTAAGACTTCCGCTACTAAAATAACTTAAATAAATCATAATAAATGAATTAAGTTACAAAACTTTTTAACTTAGTATATTTCGCTAAAATAATCATTTAAATATCAAAATTTACTAAGTTGTGGTATTAGATGGTAAGTTCGCGGGCCGTCATAGACAGGTGTGCAGGTGACGTGGCATGGCTTGGTGACGTGTTCGGCGACGTGGCGGTGCCCGGTTTGTCTCGAAATTTGGGGTCGTCACAATACGTGTCTCGAGGCTCACCTGGTGGTCCACATACTAACACATGTCCCACTTACTTATAACAAGTGACACCAACTTGTAACACACATGATATTTAGTTATGTCAATACGTATTTCAAGCTTCATCACATGGCTATTGTTTTAACTTACTAACTTAGGTATACTTAATATATTATCAATCATAGCCCATAAAAATCACCATGAAAACTATATAAGATTTATGCCAACTTACCACATCACTCTTTACCTCGGTCCCACGCTGACGCGCATCTCAAGGCACATTCCCACACACGTCTCGACACCTTTTCATAATATAGGAATGACTTAGTAGTCTACACATATACAATACACTAAGCATACATCATCATTACAAATGTAACATATACCTCGGTCATCTCACCTCGGTCACTAAACGTATATCGAAGCGGGTCCCACGTCACGGGTCATTTGATCATGATTAAGATATTATACTCAAATTAGAGATTTGGTCATGACACAATACCAAAGCTGCCATGGAAAATACTAACAAAAGTTGGAGCAGCAAAACTTGCTGCAGTGGTTGTTGTACTGATTTTAGAAGTCAGAGATGGAAATTGAATCTACATACGTGGACACTAAGGGATTCTAGACACTTGTTCAGTTGGTAAGTTTATGATCATTCACAAATAACAACTTTCCTTTTCCAATGTATTGTGTCAATTTATTGAATAGTAAGATTTAGTATCTTTTTTCTCTCTAATTGTAATGCACCCTTTTTTTCTCTTCCTTTTTTCCCACACAACAGTTTTCTTGAAGAATCTAGGTTCTCAAAGAGAATAATATTTTTGATTTTCTAGAAAATTCATTTAGCCAACTAATGAAAATAGTTTTTTCATGTGATAAAATTTAAAATTAGAGGAAAGAAGTTAGCTAACGGGCAAGGGAGGAGTATATAGAAAAGTATTTCCCCATTTTGAACTTCAGAGCAAAAAAAGTTTTCCTGTCTCTTGTCTTTGTTAAATCTTCTTATGCATCTATTTTTTGCTATTTTCGTATGCTTTTGTGGTGATTGTAGTGAAGAACGGAAGAAGGGACTCTTAATTTGATTGCAACAATGTTTACTGAAGTACTAGACACCAAGTTTGTCAAATGGGTCCGAGATGAAGCTCTCAAGGTATGCTTCCACACTTTTACGTTTCAACATTTTTCCCTTTTCAAGTGATAGCCATTTTTCAAGTACTCTAACTTGGATTAGATTGGATTGAATTCAAACTTACTCCTTTTTCTTTTCTATTCAATCTTGACTCTAATGGCCTGTTTGGTTCACATTTTAGTGAATCATAACACATGGGATTAATTAGTGATGGGACTAACACATGGGTTTAGATAGTTTAGTCCCATTTGTGTATCTTGTTTGGTTGGGAGTATTAAGGTTGGGATTAAATGAGGTTGTACATGTACATTTACCAAAATACCCTTAGATTGGCGTGAGGGAGAGTTGATTAACAACACGAACAACAATCAAACAGTTTAAAAAAAGGGAGGCGAGGTAGGGGCAAGGAAGAAGATGAAGAGAGAAGAGATCGGGGAATTGTGATTTGGCGGTGTGTTAATGTGAGGGGTAAAGTGGTAATCTCTTCTTTCACTTACAATGGATTAGCTAATCCCACAAAAAATGGTGGTATTGTTTAATCCACTCCCATGCCTCTTAACTAATCCGCTGGCCTAGTTAACCCTCCAACCAAACAGCGGATTAACTAGTCCAGTGTAGCTAATCCGGGCTAATCCCACGAACCAAACAGGCCATAAGTGTTGGGTTTTGGGGTTCATACGCAGTGAAAAACTCAAAATAAAATTTGAAAAACCCTAAAAGGATCGAAAATAAGTTCCATTAAAATAGATCTACAAAAGTAAACCATACCTTAATCCGTAATTTCCTTCTCTAATTGGTCGATTTTCAAGATGTTCAAGTGCGCGCCCTCTATTAGAAATCCACACACGAATGATGACCACAATTTGGGGTGCTAGCCCCAAGAGAGATGAAAAACCTTTCTCTTATAACAAATCGTAAGGGCTTTTATGTCATAAATAGTAAGAACCAAAAATTTTATCTCGTTTTAGGGTTTCACCATTTATTTATATGCGTAGATAAACCCTCACTTAAAATCCTATTCGCAATACAGCTATTGTATTTAGGCAGTTTAAGCAAATTACACATACGCCCGTATAGGTTTTTCGTCATAAATTTTATCATATAAAATTCATTGCTCTGAACCAATTGAAATTGTACAAAGTCATTCTTTCTGTGTGACCGAATAGGTTTAAAACCATTATGAAAGTCTTTTGTGACGGTTAAGAACTGTCACAAAAGGTCTTTTCTCTTCTAGTGGCATCAAGTTTATATATGTTTGGCTTCCAAAGCACATTAATTAAGATATATGTTGGCAAACCAGTTTCTCTTCTACAATGAGACCCCAACTAACCCATCTTCCATTCAAATCAACAAGAAATTTAAATTAAATGATACCCAAAGTAACCCATCTTTAAACAACGTACGTGGTCTCCTTATTAAGAAAGCCAGTTTCTCTTCCACTAATTAAGTTAATTATGTTATCTTCTTTACATTAAACCGATGAGAAAAGAACCTATCCCTTACCCACAAAGGCGACCAAGAAAGCACAGCGAACAACCCGGTCATATGCCCAAAAACAATCTGCTTTGGCGGCCTAGGCATCAACACCTTCTTCGCTACATGACGAGCAAACACAGTTGCATTTGTTGCTTTGCCTCCTTGTGAAGCCCTCGCTCTCTCCTCTATAGCCTCTTTGAATTCACTATAAAGCTTCCAGTTTGGAAACTTCATCATTCTGTCAATATTAGCGCTCCCAAAATTTGATATCACCGCGCCAGGCACCACAAGAACCACATTGATCCCAAATGGCCTCAGCTCGACCCGCAAGGTGTTGGTCATGGCGTGCACTGCAGCCTTGCTAGTGCAGTAAGACCCAGCCCAAGGTGTGGGCACTCTCCCAACCACGCTGCCCACATTCACAATGGTTCCGCAGCCATTTGAGACCATGTGAGGCACAACTTGTTGCACCAAACGAAGCTGCCCCAAAGCATTGACTTCCCAAGCCTTTGTGACCTCTTTCAGTGGGATCTCTGCGAGAGGGCCTATGCTTCCAATGCCAGCATTGTTTACGATGATATCAATCTTTCCGTGTTTTTCGATCGTGGTGGCTATAGCAGATGTCACACTTTGGTCGGAAGACACGTCCAACTCTATGGTTTCGATGTTGAGGGATGAAAAGTCTGAGATATCTTTAATTCGTCGGGGGATGTCGGAGGCAACCACGCAGCAGTTCTGCTCTGCGAAAGCCTTGCAGTACTCGTAGCCGATGCCTCCTTTGGCGGAACCCGTGATTAACACCACCTTATTATTGGTGTCTCCCATTGTTCGATCAGTAATTAATAACTTGCACAACTATTTCTATGATCAAAAGTTTCTATATATATATATATATATATGATCGATAAATTTATCATATATTCCAAGGCAGAATATGCTCAAGCTAGAGAAAGTCATATATGAGCTGAATGCCACTGGTTTGGGCGGAGAATTTGATTTATGTGTACGTATATGATCCATCGATAAGATTAATTGCTCAAGTAATATAAATTGGACTTGGTGAATATGCTGTGTGTATATGAGCGATGGTATGTAGCTAAGGAAGCTAAGCTAGCACGCAGGCCTTTTGTCGCTTGTTATTTTTTATAAGTGAACCAATCAATTGCAATGTAATTAAGTATGCACTTTGATTAGGAAAATAATGACAGCCGGCCGGGGCTTGTTTGGCATTGGTAATATTGTATATAGTATGTTGTTAGCATTAGTTGGGCTTCTTTCTTTTAAAATAAGAAAAGCAATATTAGTAAAGGCAAAAAAAGAAAAGAAAAGCAATATTAGTTGGGGGTTTGACAACGACAAATTTAAGCATAATCATTTCTGCGTTACACTAATTTAGAACTCCGCCCATAGAATTACAATTTAGAACCATGTAACATATATCTCAGAGTACAAACATTGATAGTGGAAGTATCTTTTTTCTTTTGGTACGTAGCTAGTGGAAGTGGAAAAAACTACTAAAGTACACATGTTTTTAGTTTTAATGAGGAAAATAGGGGTGAAATGTTTTTATTTCTGGGAAGTAGCAATAACGCCTATTGTAAAGGCGCTATCTAAGTGAATATATTTTCTTCAAGGAGGAGTCCTACACGTATATCAGTAACTTACATAAATCATGTTTTGATATGCGTGTGATGTACTTCACGATTGGTATCATGCACATCTCGAAGAGCATCGCACGTACAGATGTGTATTTCGACGTGCGCGTAGACTTTTCCTTTTTCAATAGGCTAGAGTCTATCTAAACCTATCGGTTATACTGAAAAAAAATTGATAGTAGATAGCAATTCGCAAATCAATATTGAATCCCACGCAATTAGACCTAACCGCATGCGTGTTATTGGCATCCATTTTTTATAGTGAATTGATCGAAAACAAAGATAATAGTCCATAATTATAGGCTTACCATATAAGAATCTTGAAAAAAAATACATGTGAATTTCTCAACTTTTTTTCCACAATATCACATACATAGTAAGTCTTGAGCGTTTGCATCAAATTAATTAATTAGAATATACGACTATGTGAAAATCGCAAATAGAAAAACATGTAAAGAAAAATACGTGTGAAAAACTAAATAATAAAAACTAAAATAAAAATATCTAAAAATGACAATGCAATAAAATTAATTAACTATATAATCTATAATGGAGTTAAGACCAAAAACGTCATCAATGTATTATGTAATCTCTATTGCAAGATACCTCAACTCTATCATTTGCATTGAACCCTTTAATACTATTTATAGTACAAGAACATAATTTTTTACTGTTGATCACTTCCACAAATTGTTTTTTGAGGTTTTCTTGTCAATTCGCACAAGTTAAAAAAATGAAAAAAAAAATATTACTAAAGATATTATATTCGCTAAAAAAAATCCTCCCAAAAATTAAATATCAAATAAAAAAGCCACCTAATGATAACAAAACTTCAAAGAAAAAGCCACACTTCAACATGTGGTACTACTGGCTTCCACAAAAAAAAATAGCCACTCATTACAAAACCGCCACCTCAGAATTCACAAATATAGCCAATAACGCCTTTTGAAAAGGCGTTATTGGCTATATTTGTGAATTCAAAGTACACCATCTTATTTTGTGAAATAAATTATAAATGTGTCTTACTTTTGAAAAAACACTAGTGGAAGTGTCTTTGTGAGCAAATTACTCGGTTTGATATGATGCGTAGAATAGTGGAAGAATTGAAGACATTTTAGATGGGTTATGTCAAATCAACAGTAAATACGCGGCTTGCACATGGCCTCTCATAATTTAACTTGAATAGCTCTATGATAAACACGGTGTTTTTTTAAAAGTAGGGTAGATTTATATTTTAAATCACAAAATAGGGAGGTTTTTTTTTTTATTAATCGAAATAGGCAATAACGCCTTTTCAAAATGCGTTATTATGTGTGGTTGGTTTGGTTGGCGCTGACGTGGCGGTGACGTGGCATGGGTTTGTACAGATAACGTCTTTTCAAAAGGCGCTATCTGTACATGTGGCCGCCACGTCCCCGCCACGTCACCGTGGCTAGCCACGTGTATAGATAGCGCCTTTTGAAAATGCGCTATCTATACAAATCGACGCCACGTCACCGCCATGTCACCGCCACCTCACAAATAATAATTAAAAAAATAAAATTATGAAAAAATTAAACTGATTTATATAAACAGTAAATTACAGAAAATAGATTAAAATAGATAAAAATTATGGAAAAATTCTCGAAAAATATGAAAAATAGGAAAAGCTAGAAAAAAAAATGAGTTCGAGGCTTTTCGGGCGTTTGACACCTCGGTATAATTCGAAAAAGGGTGCTAAAAACTTTATTTTTATGAAAATAAAAATGACAAATCTATAATCACATACTATAATTGCATGTAATGCGACCCTAAAATTTTAATTGGTATAAATGGACACCAAGGACGTAGGAGTCGGGTGTGCAAATCAAGGCATGAGCGGGACATCTTGAGGACGAATTACGAATTTCGAGGTAAGTAAACCAGTTAGAAATGAGTTTTCCCTATTTTTCATATTTTTCAAGAATTTTTCCGAATTTTTCATAATTTTTATCCATTTTAATCTATTTTTTGTAATTTACCGTTTATATAAATCAATTTAATTTAATTTAATTTTAATAATTATTTTATTAATGGGGGTAGATGTGCCCACGTGGACATGACACATGGATAGCCAACTCACCGCCACCTCACAAACTTCAAAAATAGCAATATTGAAAATGTGCGAGGTGGCAGTGAGGTGGCGGCTGAGGTGGCAATGAAGTTGTATGGATAGCGCCTTTTGAAAAGACACTATCCATACAACCTCAGCGCCACCTCAGTCGCCACCTCAGCCTATACGCCCACGTGGACAGGACACATGGATAGCGCCTTTTAAAAAGGCGCTATCAATGTGTCCACACATTACAAAAAAAAAGCAAATCAGAAACGAAATTTTCCGTCTCTGATTTGCCTAAATTCCGTCTCTAATTGAAATCAGAAACGGAACAGAAACGGAATAAATTCCGTCTCTAAAATCGTCGTTGCTAATTCAATCAGAAACGGAAATTTGATTCCGTCTCTAATCAGAAACGCACTACAAAAAAACAGCAAATCAGAAACGGAAATTTCCGTCTCTGATTTATTAAAATTCCGTCTCTAATTGCAGTCAGAAACGGAACAGAGACGGAATTAATTCCGTCTCTAAAAACGTCGTTGCTAATTCAATCAGAAACGGAATACGATTCCGTTTCTGATTTAGAGACGGATCAGAAACGGAATAAATTCCGTTTCTGATGAGAAACGGAATTTATTCCGTCTCTAATTCCGTTTCTGATTAGAGACGGAATAAATTCCGTTTCCGATTATTTCCGTCTCTGATCCGTTGCTAATCAGAGACGGATCAGAGAAGGAATTTAATCCGTTTCTGATTTATGTATCTAACATAAACGAAAATTAGAGACGAAAATAGCAACGGAATCCAAAGATTCCGTTGATATTTCCGTCTCTAATTTTCATTTTTGTTTAGTTTTTAAAGTCTTACATATATAGGTCTCAATCCAAGCACATTTAACCTGCCAATATATAATAAAAATTATAGCTAAATAATATATTGATAGTACACAATTTATATAAACTTAACATATCCTTAACATTATCTTTTCTCAATGTAGTACACGAAACAACAAAAACAATATAAAAAGTTTCTATATCGTATCTTTCTACAAAAGTAAAAACAAAAATTGTTCTAAATGAAAATAAAATAAAAAAATGAAGTGTTCCGAGATTATATAAAGTTGATTGTGCTTCAAATAATACTTGACTTAAATACAAAACACCCGAAAAAAGATCAAAAAGAAAAAATCACTAAATTATACAAACAATAATAGGAATATAAACAATATTATGGAATATAAACACAAAGATAAATAAAGTAATAAAGAAAAAGAAATTCGTCATTATCCGAAGGAACATGGTGTTATTTAGCAAATTATCTCTCGCTCCAAACTATAACATAGCAATGGTTTGTGATGCTTATATATATAGTCTTGATGTTTCATGATCAATATTTAAGACTGCAACATACACAAGCTATCATGCATGATTACATTTAAGAATTAAAATTAAAAGAAAAATATTTATGCTCGACAACAAAGAAAATAAAACCTAAATTGCAAATTAATTAATTAGAGTCGACTAGTTTATTCTTATAAAAATAAAATAAAATTAAATCTTGTTTACAACTTTTAGAAATCACAGCCAAAACCATGGATGTCGATGTATCACTAGAGACCTTGTTTTCACAAGATGTGGTTTAAAACCTCAAATAGAACTAGGAACAATTGGAAACAAGGAACACTATGAGGGCATATAAGGTCCAACGCATGTAAAAACCATGAGATGAAACGAAGGAAAGAGAACTAAATGGTAAATCCACATTGCTATTCTATCCAATTAATCGGAGTAATGGAACTATGCAAATAGATCAAACTGTTAACTGATATCATATCTCTTACTCTTACCTTGTGAAATCGCCACCCGACGAAGCTCCAATAACAAGCATGCTGATTTGGGACTTAGACACTTCATTAGATATTGCAATGGTACATCATCTCGCTTCAATTTGTACAATCTCCGCTTCCACCTTCATGTATCGCATTAGAGTGAGTTCATTTTTTTCTTTTCTTTTTTTCTCTTTCATAATATGCTTTTTTTTATAGGCTTGAAGGTTAACATAGAAAACGTTACCTTTTTCTCACTACGAAGTTGCTTGTACAGGAGAAGCATTTTACTGGCTTTCCATTCCATTCCCTTCTTGTATGCAGCCGCTACATCATCCCGTCTTGCGAAATTGGAATATAGTTTCCCACTTGAAGGACAACAATTTCAAATGGCATTACAAATTAAAGGATTGACATAATGCAGACATGAGCTCAAAACATGGTTTAGAGCACAATATTTGGAGAAGTGTTACTAATTTGCAAAAACGAAAGAAAGAAAATGAAAGAAAATTTACTTGGCGTCGGGCGTAGTGATCCTCGCACAAACATGCAACAACTTGAATAAAACTTTACCTCACCGGAGTAGACTGTCTCATCACAATAATGGTCATGCATTGAACGATTTAATCAACAAACAAGTGCCAGTCTTATCATTTTTTATTTTTTTATTGGAGAAAAAACTCACCATTGCACCAGATGAGGCAAGATACCATATAGAGCAAATATGACAATGCAATAGGCAGCGTTTGAACCAAAGTGTCTTAAATGGAACAAGATCTGTTGAATCGTCAGATTCGTTCAAAAACATGGAATTCACCTAAGGTTTTTCTTGATTTTTACATCACTTATTATGCACCACTTGCATTGGAAACTTCTAAAGTCAAGGTATATACGATACTCATCTAATAGGATCTGTTCATTGCGTAGCAGTCAGCTAAACTTACACAACATTCCGAAAAACTCAACACAAGATCTACCAAAGTCAAGATGTATCAAGCATCCATAAATTTATTCAATAACCTATGCTTTTCTTAAAACCAAAGTATACATTTATCACTTTGAATAAAGTCCGCCACATGAGGAAAACAAAAGACTCAATGAACATTGAGGTAGAACCATAGAATATAAGCAAACTAAAATTGGATGTCTAAATGACCTCACAAGGCCTTTCGAAGGTAAATGAAGGACCTACTACGAAGCAAAGAAGGGTTGAAAAAAAAAAAACCTCAAATACAAACTTACACAAATTGAGAAATAATAGGACATATACCTAAAGACTACAAGTTCAACATATTCAATTAATATAACCTCACATGCATGTGTAGCAAGATCCATAAGAAATTTAGATTCACAACCATATATCCCATAAGATTAATCACCAGTTACTTTGTAAGTAAGAAAGCCTACCAAGTAGGTTTTCATATTAGAAATCTTATGGGATTTATACAGTATCACTATACATGGAAACTATTTTTTTGGATTTATACATGGAAACTTTTACTGTCTATATTGAAAATCACACAAATCCACAAATTTAGCCAACTCACTAATCACTAATCACACAAATCCAAATTTCCTCAATTTAAGGCTAACCAAATTTAGCCAACTCACTAATCACACAAATCCAAATTCAATTTAAGCCATATTGAACAACAACACAATACTTGATCAACAAAGATTATCAAATGGATTTCAAACCTAAATACCAAAGCTTAAACTATTGAAGAAAAAATTGAAAATCAAAGGAACTCGAAGGTGAAGAAGCATTACGTACTTCACAAGAAGCGATCGGTGCACTTCGTCGCATATAGAGCCTTCTTTGCATCAATTGCTTACCAAACCTTTTCGCCATCATTTGTGCAATCGAAGAAATTCAAAGTGCACAAATTGCTAAGACAAACTACGAAGATTCTCGGAATACCAAAAATCGAGACACAAAACAAAACACACGCGAGGAATCTCCAAATCTAGATGATTAGAAGCGTGAAAGTTAGGTCTTCAATGATAGAGATACGGAGAACGTTTAAAGAACCACCAATTCCACCAAAACACATAGAAATCACTTTGAAAGTTCAAGTATTCAACAAAAAAAATCAAAACCCTAACCTTCCCCGCACCCCAACCTTATCTTCAACCTAAACGAGATTTTCCAAGTGAGTGAAGGACAGAGCTGAAACCACTTCCCAACCTTATCGACGAAATTCTAGAGAGAGAGAGAGATCGAACCTTCTCGAAACGGCGAAGAGGACAAAGCGAGGGCCTCCGGCGAGAGAGAAAAGCGCAAGCGGTGGACCGGCGAGAGAAAAAGGCCGAAAGAGAGAAAAGCGAAAGCGGCGGTGACCGGCGGACCAAGCGAAGAAGAGAGAAGGTCGGGCGAGAGAAAAGCAGACGTGACCGGCGAGAGAGAAAAGAGCGGCGGTGACCGGCGAGAGAAAAAGCCGGGCGAGAGAGAAGAAGCGGCGGTGACCGGCGAGAGAGAAGAAGAGCGAGCGAGAAGAAAGCGAGCGGTGTTGTTGCATTTAGGGTTGAGCGAGAGAGAGAGAGAGAGAGAGAGAGAGAGAGAGAGAGAGAGAGAGAGAGAGAGAGAGATTTGGGCGTTTAGGGTTGAGCGAGAGAGATAGAGAGAGAGAGAGAGTCTTGGTCCTCGTTTTTGAATCATTGAGATCGAACCATGCACGAATCTCGAGACGTAACGGACGGTTGTAATAAATGAAATTTTTGGTGGGAATGTTGGCGCCATTTTTTTCGAGAGACGAATTTAATTCCGTCTCTAATTCTGTCTCTAATTCCGTCTCGATCCGTCTCAAATCCGTCTACGAATGTTTCGTCTCAATTAAAATCGCTAACTTTTTAATTTAGAAACGGAACTTATTTCGTTTCTAATTCCGTTTCTGATTTAGAAACGGAACTTATTTCCGTGTCAAATTCCGTTTATGATTTGCTGTTTTTTTGTAGTGACGGATTAGAGACGGAATAAATTCCGTTTCTGATTAGAGACGGATTTAGAGACGGAAATTAGAAACGGAACAGAGACGGAACAGAAATGGAATTTTTTTCAAAATGGTACATTTGTAATTGCATTCCGTCTCTGATTCCGTTTCTAATCAGAAACGGAATCAGAGACGGAAATAATAAAGTCATGAATTCCGTCTCTGATTCCGTTCTGATTCAACATATATTCCTGGAAAATTATAGACGGAATAGCAACGGAATGTTTGAATTCCGTTGCTAATCCGTCTCTAATTTTCCTTTTTGTTTTATTTTCAAACATAAACATAATCCAATTGGTTCTCCAACCTATAACTTGAAATTAGAACCATAGGACCTACTCCATCGCCCGCACCCCCAACAACTCCTTGGGGTGCTAACATCCCCAAAAAAACAAAATTTGACATTCATACATCGACAATATATATCAACAAATATTCAATTGAGAGAACAAAAATGTAAAAATCAAAAATTGAAAAAGATATATATCCAAAAAAAATTGTATAGTATTACAAATGCTCCAAATTTCTAAGTATTCACAAAACCACCAATCCTATTGTTCAACAACCACAAAAAAAAAAAACTTACAATCCTATAAATATGCACAAAAAAAATTATCAATCGAAAAGTCTTGAGATGTTCTTCAACACCACCGCACCCAAGGGACATTTGAAACAACTTAATAATTGAATAGTTGAACTTAAATTTTTCAGGGACATAAGCATCATAGGAGATAGAGCTAAGGTAGAAGAGCAATGACTCACATCGAACTTATAGTGACGATCCCTGCACTCGACCATCAAAGTCTACAAACAAGCAAAAAGATTAACATTAATTCATTTGAGATTTAAGAAATTCAAATAATGATAAACACTTGCATATACTTGATTTAAGTAAATTAAATTCTTACCAATCCAAAAGGGAGGAAGATAGCAATGTTTGTCATTTTCACTTTTATCTTCATTTTCTAAAAACATATAAGAAAACAAAAATATGCTACCTCATAGATAGACCAAAAAACTCATAAGACTATTTTCAATCAATCCACTTTCACAAGCTACAAAATTTATCATAAGCTCACTCATCTCATTTCACACCGAGCTTTTTTAACTTTCAAGAACCAAACAATAAACTGTTTAATCCATTTCATAAAGATCGATTTACATTGGCTTTCACCTATTGCAACCCACCACTTATTTTCCAAGCGTGACGGTGACTCCTTTACCTTTATCTAGAGCACACAATATTCTACATAGGTTGAGTTTGACAATATCAACTTGATGAGGAACTAGGATACCTTTTAAGTTGTGAAGTATGAACTTAATGAGTATCAAACTATTGATCACACCAAAAAAAATGATATGGACTTGTTATTGCCTAAATTTAAAGAAGACATATCCTTATTCAAACAACAATGCAAATTATAGATCATATTCAAGTAAAATTTATGCATTAAACCACTTAATCGAATATTTCAATCAAAAAATGAATGAACCAAAACCAATTTTAAATATGTTTTTCATGGATTCTTAAAGTAGTATTTACTAAATTTATTAAAAAAATATTAAAATTTGATCTTTGGTTAAGGGGGTAGATGAACAAACCAAAGACCAATTTTAAATATTTTTCATTGATTCTCAAAGTAGTATCTTATGAATTTTTTAAGAGACTAAAAGTAATCTTTGGTTAATGGGTAGAATTGCTTAACTACTTCTTTCTCTTAAATATTTAACCAATGTTTTGCCCATCTCTATCTTTGGTTTATGGCTTATGTTTTAAGTCAAAATGCTCTATTTCAACAATACAAAGAGCAGAGTCATTAGACAACTCTATTAAGCATGGAACTGTTAACTAAGCTAAACATTTGTGAATTTACACATTTAATAAGGTCATGTGGAAAAATTACAAGCCATTTTGGGAAGAACAAACTTACCTCGACTTTTAGCATTTCCTTCTCAATCACTTGTCTAAGCCTATCAGTTTCTACAAAGTTCCAAAAAAGAATACATTGTAAGCAAGTAGCAAATTTCTAATAAAATTCTAATAAATTGTTTGGCACATCGAAATGAAACTATAAAAGATAAAATCCGAATAAATAGTTTCTAATTACTACTCATTAGCTAATTATGTCATAAATCTATGAAGTCCGCCATCACAAAACCTTGACAATTTTGATTCTTCATTTGGTTGGTCATAATATCGAATAGAACACTTCAAGTCAACCTTCAGTAACATAGCAACAAAAAGCCAGTTTCTCATATTAAAAGCCTATTTTTCGCTCTAAAAATAAGAATAGTTCCAGATTAAAACATTTAAGACGTTAAAAACAAGACTAAACATAGAGAAACTAAGATGATTCAACAGATTAAAACAAAGAGTATCAAGTGTGTAATATTCACTAGCATGCCATTTTCGAGTGGGCATATAATTAACAAAAGAGATCACGTTTATTTCAGGATAAGAAAATGAAACCAGCTTTGCCAAGCACACAGAAGAGTGTGCCTTTGACATAAATTATATATCAATTACCAAAGACACACAATACATGCCTGCTTCAAAATTAGCATTTAGTTGCTAAACTTTTCCAATTGGGGCAAGTTGAAACACTAACAAAAATATAGGCCACAGAATCAAGGTATTTTCTAACTTGAATGTAACTCGAAATAGGAAATTTCAAAGAAATTTTTTAGTTCCATATTTGCAAACCACATCCATAAACAAAATAAAACAATTGGAAACTATAAAACAAATTCCGATTTCTTCTTATGAATCCACAAACGGCACTCGATTTTGAAAAACCAAAACACTTTCTATCCTTTCCTATTGGCAAACACAGAAAATGTAACCAAGAAATGTATAGGAATAAAAACATCATACAAGACTACGCACAATGGTCGACATCAAATATCAATATTCGACCGATAAAGTATTTGCTAATGCTATACAGAACTCCATTTGACAATAAAGACAAACTTTTCTTCCCGAAAAAACATCAATATCGAATGAAGTTCCAAACCATACGATAAAAGAATATTATGGCGTTAATTCCTTATCGGTTTCTCTCTTATACCATAACATCAATTTTATCCATTTATATAACTAATGAGGGGTTATGTAATATATATGAAAGTAAAGCAAATATAAAATGGAAAACCTTATTCTTTCGGCAAGGTAAGGAACTGCGGTTTGGTACAAAATGAATAAAGCGCGCCTAAATGGTGTTGGAGGAAGGCCATAAGAACTGCAACCCGCAAAAAATATGAGTGAGAATATAAATGAGTCGCCGAGAGCACAACGTAAAAGAGAATATGCTCCCGCTTTGAAAATATCAAGCGGCGATTTGACAGGGAGCGTCACAAAGCTACCACGGAATCAGGGTACCAATGGTACATCACAATAGCAATATATTATATCTAATAAAGTTAGAAAATCGTTCATAAGATCACTTCTGTTCTTTTCCTTTTAGTCATGAACTTCGTTGCCTACTATTTTTGCCGCCTTTTTTTACGATATGAATACAAAAAAGAGGAAAGCTCTATCAGATACAGAATTAAGCCAAAGAACAAATTTTCATCAGCAGGTCCCAAGGGAAATTGCAATGACATTCACCCACACACCTCATTGACATATTTGAAGACACTATAAAACCACAGAAACACACATATTTAATTCACATCAAACTCCATTATTCATTTCTTAAAACATAACCCAAAAGTGGCCTTGAGTAAACTTAGTATCCAAGAATGATTGATAAAAAGCTTACAGTGAGACACACCGAGTAATGTCGCAATATTCTTCTCCCAATGTTTGTTTGTCCGGAACCTATTGTTAAGATATAATAAAGCATCGACCCAATAACTTTGTCGCAAGACACGAAAATAAAATCAAGAAACAAATAACAAGACATAGAGTTTCCACGATGCTAATAAATTCGGTGAAAATAAAACAGATCAAGTAGACAACCTCATTCGGCAAGCTACGCTACAATGACTCTAGTACTGAAATAAGAACAAGTCTTTAGAACCATGGAACTAGACTATGCACAATTTAATCATAAAGAGAATAGCGAGAAATGATGGGAACTCTTAAAAGATAGTAGCAAGAGAAGATGCATTTTCGTTAAATCTCTTCACACAATAATACAACAAGTTAACAATAGAAATTCAACAAATAATCGGTGATAACGATAAGACTCAACTACTAATCAATGAAGCATTACAAACTTAACCGAATAACAATAATTAATCTAACAACCCAAAGCTTAACTCTAACATCCTAAAAATACACTTAACGTCAAGAAGCGAATCTGTTACCGTTTCCAATACGAGAATCATAGAATCTTCAATTGTTCCAAAAACAAAACAAAATTTTTTTGTAGCTTTGTGACATAATGTGAAACCTCTCTAGTTTTCATCTAGATAAATCCTGCATAGTGTCTTCTATATAACGGGTGAAAGTCGAGGGCTATAAACATTCAAAGGTTTCCCAACATCACAAAGAATTTTTTGTCGAATTTAAGTTTGTAACCTCCAAGCAACATGGAACTAATATTACCCAAGCTATCCATTTGCAGAGAAAATTTTAAAATAATACCACAACAACAACAACAATATAGCCTCAATTGGATGAAGTAGTAAACACCTTTTTTCTCAAGCCCTAAGCGAAGAGAGTGATGACTTACAGCACAACTGGTGTCGACAAGAAAAAAAAAATCAAGAACGGAAACAGAGCAAAGAAACATGAAGTTACCAATATCGTTGATCAAGGAGACGGGTGACTTGAAGAAGATCACGGAGCATCAACGATGGAGAGATGGCAGATGCGAGGGCTCCGACGTCGGCAAGGACAATGGCGTTGACGGAGGCGAGAGGGACGCGAGGGTTAGGGCTCGAACGAGAAGAGAGCGAGAGAGAGAACGCACTAAGAGCGGTGGCCGAAGAGAGAAGGGAGAGCCGTGACCGACTAAGAGACGGAGAGACCACGAGAGAGAGACGGAGAGACGAGACGATCGACGGATCGAAGAGCGAGACGGCACGGAGAGACCACGAGAGAGAGAGACGAAGAGACGAGACGATTTGGGATTTAGGGCTTTTGGTTTGTGGGTGTGTGTGTGTGGGGGGGGGGGGGTTGGGAATCATCTCGAGATGTGATGCACAAATCCCAAGATTTGATGAACGGTCATAAAAAATGAAATTTTTGGTGGGAATGTTGGCACCATTTTTTAGAGACGGAATTTAATTCCGTCTCTATTTCCGTCTCTGATCCATCTCAATTCCATCTCTAATTTTTCCGTCTCAATTCCGTCTCCAACTTATTTTTTTTAGCAACGAAACTTATTTCCCTTTCTAATTCCGTTTCTGATTTGCTTTTTTTTTGTAGTGACATCAGCAAAAAATTTGCTGATGTCGCGCCACGTGGCGCCACATCAGCAATAACGCCTTCTAAGAAGGCGTTATTGCTTAGCGTGGGAAAAAAAAACCCGTACTTACCTCTTTTAAAGTAAAAAATGTTGTACTTTGGTAAATTTTTCAAGATAACACTGCTTAACACTAGTTTTGACACTGACTTTGTGGCAGGTGACATAACAAAAATGGCAATGTGATGTGGTGATGTGAGCCGAAATTATGGGGTGTCAAATTTAGTGTCACCATAACGAAAAATATTAGAAGTACACTTTTGACAACTTGATTGACATAATTTGTTCGATGTGGTTGATGAGAGTTGGTGAAATAATTGTCAAATTAACTAACAAAAAAAAAATCAAATATGATTTCGAAAAAAAATCAAATATGATTTCAAAAAAAATCAAAAAAATGAAGAGCAAAAATATCATTAATGAATTTTTTGTCTCGAATCTCGTCTACCAAGAAGGTGAGCTCAAAGTTTGAGCAAAACTAACAGATGAATCTTGGTTATTATTGTTACTTTATCAGATATTCGATTCTTCCATGGACATTTCATCAACATCGTGGTATGCTAAATATTTGGCTATATTGTTATGATAAATTTTAGTGTTGTATTAATTTAAATTTTGGCTATATATGTTGATTTGCACGCATAGGCTTCGAGTGGATCGATTAATTTTTTTAATTGTTTTTTTATAAATCTATAATTCTAGTGTTATATCCTTTTTTTTAACAAATCTCTAATCTTAGTGTTGTATATTGATTTAAATGTTAGTTATATTGTTATGTATAAGTCATTTGTGCAAAAAAATCAATAAATAAATAGACAAACTGGCCGACTTTGCAATGTATACATTTGAGTTTAGATAATGTATATACCAACATTGACAAGCTTAGGGCTTCAAGTGATCGACTAATTTTTATTTATTTTATTTTGTACAAACCTATAATTCTTGTGTTATATCAACTAGTAAACATGGGGGTTGATTTTCCAATCTATACTTTAGAGTAAAATGTATTTATATATATACCAACATACATTGGCACGCTAAGGGCTTTGGGCGCATCAACCAATTTTTATTTTTATTTTTACAAATATCTAATTTTAGTGTTTATATTAACTTGTATTAGTCACTTATATGTAAAAAAAAAAATCGGACATGGGGTAGACTCTTCAATATGTACTTTAGAGTATAGGGTATATCTATACCAACATTAATTGGCACTCAAAGGGCTTCGGGTGGATCAACCAAATTTTGTTTTTACAAATATCTAATTTTAGTGTTTATATTAATTTATAGTAGTCACTTGTATGTAAATAAAAAAATCGGACATAGGGTTTACTTTCCAATGAGTGCCTTAGAGTATAGGTATGTATATACCAACATTGCAACGTTAAGGACTTCGAGCGGATCAACCAATTTTATTTTATTTTATTTTTACGAATTTCTAATTTTAGTGTTTATATTAACTTGTATTAGTCACTTCTATGTAAATAAAAAAAATCAGACATGGGGTTGACTTTTCAATGTATAACTTAGAGTATAGGGTTTGTATACACCAACTTTGGCACGCTAAAGGCTTTAGAAGGATCAACCATTTTTTTTTACAAATCTTTAA
This sequence comes from Stephania yunnanensis, assembly GCA_039657365.1. Classification (NCBI taxonomy): domain Eukaryota; kingdom Viridiplantae; phylum Streptophyta; class Magnoliopsida; order Ranunculales; family Menispermaceae; genus Stephania; species Stephania yunnanensis. The sequence continues at coordinate 33,988,579 of CM077585.1, read as the reverse complement.
TTGTATTGTTTATATTAATTTGTATTACTCACTAATATGTAAATGAAAAAATCAGACATGGGTCGACTTTACAATGTGTACCGTAGAGTATAGGGTATGTATATATTGACATTGGCACGCTAAGAGCTTCAGGCGGATCAACTAATTTTTTTTTTTTTTTTATAAATCTCTAATTTTAGTGTTTATAATAATTTATATTAGTCACTAATATGTAAATAAAAAAATCAGACAAGGGGTTGACTTTACAATGTGTACCTTAGATCATAGAGTATGTATATACCAACATCGGCACGTTAAGGGCTTCGGGCGGATGAACTAATTTTTTTTTTAACAAATATCTCATTTTAGTGTTTATATTAATTTGTATTAGTCGCTTATATGTATATTAAAAAAATCGAACATGGGGCTGACTTTCCAATGTTTAACTTAGAGTATTAGGTAATATATACCAACATTGCACGCTAAAGGTTTTGGGCGAATCAACCAATTTCTTTTCCTTTTTTTTCTTATAAATCTCTAATTTTAGTGTTTATATTAATTTGTATTAGTTACTTATATGTAAATAAAAGAAAATCGGACATGGGTTGACTTTTCAATGTGTATCTTGAAGTATAGGGTATGTATATACCAACATTGGCACGCTAAGGGCTTCGAGCGGATCAACCCATTTTTTATATTTGAGTCACTTATATATAAAAGAAAAAAAATATTGAACTTTGGGTTAAGATTTACTAAAATTGAGTATCTTGTATTAGTCACTTATTTGTAAATAAAAAAAAATTCAGACATAAGGTTGACTTTCCAATGAGTGCCTTAGAGTATAGGTATGTAAATACCAACATTGCCACGTTAAGGGCTTCGGGTGATCAACCATTTTTTTTTTTTTTTTACGAATATCTAATTTTAATGTTTGTATTAACTTGTATTAGTCACTTATATGTAAATAACAAAGAAACCAGACATAGGGTTGACTATAATGTGTAACTTAGAGTATAGGGTATGCATATACGAACATTGGCACACTAAGGGCTTTAGGCAGATCAACCATATTTATTTATTTATTTTTACAAATCTCTAATTTTAGTGTTTATATTAACTTGTATTAGTCACTTATTTGTAAATAAACAAAACTTAATAATCTCTAACATGTGTCTATTGTTTGATGACATTGAATTAAATTTCAACTTAAGCTTTTAAAATTATTCTATAAGAAATCTAAGTTAATTAACAATTAATTAATTTAGATTTGAAAAAGTTAAAATTGATAAATTAATAAAATTTGTGTATGATTTGATTTTAAATGTAGTGAAATCTAAGGGCAACTATTAAGTTGGTAGAATTAGACTTGCATGTAATTATTCTAAAATTTCATGGACAAAATGGAAAAAAATTATATGCCTTTGTGTAGGTGGACCAGTAGGAAGTGCATGCTGAGTGTCATATTAAAAAGGACAAGTGGTTGTTAGTGATGATGTAGTGGGTGTGTTGTCTCATTTCAAGACACAAAGTGTAGAGTGATTCCTAGCTACATAACAATAAATGAGAAGTTTCTAGAAATACTTTAATGTGAGTCCAAGTGGGGTAGTAACTTAAGCACCAAGTTTTCTTTTCTTTTGTCCTATTTGAACAAATGAGAAGAGAGAGAACGAGAGTGCAATGGGGAAAATGGGAAGAAGAGATTATAATCGGTGGTGTAATGAGAAGAATTTGTTGGAGTTCTTGAAGATCAAAGAGAAGTTGATGCTTGTAGCATATATATATAACTTGGATTAAGCTAGAAGACAACACCATTGAAGCTATAAGTAAGTTTTTTCCCAAAATTTTTATATCTTTAATTTAAATCCTTGAGTTTGAACATTTTTTTGTTAGTTGGGCTTGAAGGGGAGTAGATTAACCCCTATCTATTAGATATTTCCATGGTTGAGATTTAAATTTGTGATTGTGTTGCTTCTTTGATTTGGAAAATGGATATGCATGGTATGAAACATCTTTGTTGAGATCGAGATCTATGATGTTGTTGAGTTAATGTTGAATCAAAATGTTATGTGATTTATTTGTAGGAAACTAGACTAACTTTTGAGCATTCAATTAATGAATTCAAGATTTTTTGGAGGTTTGTTGATGTTCTTGAGGAAATAGAGTTCCATTGTAGAACTCCTTGATTCAAATGATGTTAGTGATGGGTTAAACTTACTTGGACCGTTATAAATATATTTGGTTTAGCTCTAATCAAATTTTTGGGTTTAATAAAGTTTTGGGCCAAACTGGAGAGGTAGAGTCGAGACTAAAATTCAGTTCGAGATATTTTCGACTATCCTGCAACTTGAGCTTGCTCAAGTAAGTTTTTGAGCAAGCTCAATAATAGCAAGCCGACTAGTTATAAGTTTTAAGCTTGCTCAAAATAATTTGAGTTAGCTCTATAGTATTAAGCCTGCTCTAAGTTTATATGTTTACTTAATCAATTTAAGGTTGTTTCAATTAAGTTTTGAGTTTGTTGAAAATCCAACATTTATCAAATGAGAGCATACCTAAAAATAATAAATAAATCAAATTTAAAAACCTATAATATATTTAAACTACTTCAAAAAGAAATTAGGGACCTAGCTGATTAGTATCGAGTATCGGTGATTGGTTTGAAGGCGTGTAGGACGTAGCTTGGAGGTAAGTAAAACCAGATGGAGAATGTTTTTTTAATCTTGTTACGTATTACTTTTTAGTGTATTAGAGCTTACTGTGTAGTTTCCTCGAGTTCATACACACCTTGAGCTGATCAACACTAAAAAAAAACTTAAACTGACATAAGTTGATGAAGGTCGAATGGTAAGACCTTTATTTTTTTGACTAATTTTGTGGCTTATTCTATAGTTTTTTAGTAAAATATTTTTTACCTTATCCTAAAATGTTTTTTTTCCCACCAATTTTGCATGTTTTTTTAATGTGTTGGGTGATATTTGTGGGAACGCTATTACTGAAAACTACTCATTGAGAATGATTGGTGGTTAGCTTTTTTGCTTGAAATTTTGGAGTTAGAGAGCCAACTGGGACGTGGTGTTATCTCCTTTGTAATAGTAGCGCTATGATTACACTATATTTGATATTGTTGACGTTGTTTCCTTTTGTAACCATTTATGTAATAGATTTTAATTGAGTTAGTTACTTGTAAGTCAATCTTGCATTGAATGATTTTGATATAAATATATGTACTATAAACATTGATTGTATGTTCAATAAGGGAAATTCGGAGTCTCGTTTTCGAACCTTTCGTTATTGTAATGGTTACACGCCTTTGGCCTATATATATTTTTAGTACATTTAGTAAACTATGTTGGTCTGCTCATGTTTAAACTTAGAGCCGAGACAACACTTGGACAAAAAGGGGGATAGAAAGATGATCATGGTCAAATGGTAAAGCATTCTAATATCTTAAATGTCATTTAGCGCACCAAGTCAAATCATTTTTTTGAGTACAACTTATTTGTGCATGCTCAACTTTCTTTCGGGTATACATAAATTAAACTTTGAACACACTCATTAACATATCAATATACCAAAAAGCTCTAAACTACATAAATTACACTACACTTTACTAGTAGACTAAAAATTAATTTTGAGTAGACTCTAACCTAAAATGTTATTGAGTGCACCATGTAGAATCATTACATGAGCATACTCAACATTCTTTAAAGTATACACACTAGAGTTAGTGACCATACTCAACATTCTTTAAAGTAAACATGTTTCAAAACACATTTCAAGTCCATATAATAGTCAGTATGTTCACATAAATACGAACCAAATACAAAATAAAATCAATATTTCAAACATAGGATGATCAAAGGCAACCCAAATAGCAATACAAATATGACACACTCAACATATCGACAAGATTACCCACTTAGTGAATATTAGAGAGATTTGTTGCATTTTCACCACAATGCTTCCAGTCCCCTTTCGTTTCGCCACATCCGGAGCCTTTGCGAACAAGTCAGTCATCTTCTGCATAGTTGCCTCGTTAATGCTACCTCTACATCCCCCTCATCCGCTGGGTTCCTCGTCACTCTTGTCTACGTGGCTTGTGCCACATGCTGAGATTGGTCATTTTTTTAAGAAGCCTTTTGTTTTTCTTTTTTTACTTTTTTTTTGTTTTTCATGTGGTATCTAAAGAACCGACTAATTCACTCTTGGGCGTTGTGGGGCGGCCCTCCCAATCCATTTTTTCCATTGGCAAGACTCGAAATCAAGAAACCCCATGTTTAATAAAAGAAAGCTGTTGTTTTTTTTTAAAAAAAAAAAAGATGTTTATCATATATTTACATTTATAATATTAATTAATGATTATTATAAAACAAGTTTTATGTAAATTACTACTCTACTTTAAGAAGCAAACTGTTTTTCTCTAAGAAAAGATGCAAATTATTTTTTATTAATACCAAAATTAAAACTAGAAATATCATTAATTAATAAAAACAATGATAATAATTAAAATTAAACAACACATTACCATTGAAATGAAATAAACATTACATTAGCAAACTTATATATATTGTAACTAAAGTACGATATTACAATGCGCTTCGTAACGCCTTAATTGATCATATTTGGGGGGAATATACTAATGAAGATGATTAAATAAAGAGAAGTGCTAGAATGACAATAGAAATTCAAATCACAAAACACATTGCCTCACAAGAGTCATTCATGTGTGTCTAAGGTTGCAGGTATATACAAATCTCGATGCATAACACGCATGTCGAGATCACATGAAAGGATTTTTATGAGCCCATGTTTCTTGTAGTGTGATATTATTGTTGTCATTCTAGTATTTTCCTTAAACATATGTTATTTTTTCTCTTTGTGGTTATTGTACGGAAAATGAATCGTCAATCTTCAATGTTTCATCAGCAATTGTTGTTGTCCCTCAAAAGTAATAGTTCTAAAGTAATAGTATTGTCAAATTAATAAATGTTTTTCTATTTTCTTGTGAGTAATCAGTGACATGTTGTCATATGGTAATAAATAGATTTACCAATTCATTGTAAATAAATTTATATTATTCATACATATGCATTATATCTCAATATTCTTTTTTTTTTACGTAATTATGTATATAATACATAGTTTTTTTGGTAAATATATGATAAACATAGTTTCGTGCACATATAAAAAAATGTATATAATTCTTTTGTCAAATCAAACAACTATATATGAGCAACTTTCTAATAAGTTTTTATTATGTCATGTTTTATTTGTACATACACAATTATCAACGTATTGTTGGTGATTTATAAATAACTAAATTTAAATTAGAGTATTGATGTAACATTGATTTATAAATTATTATTTTTGTGAGTCCTCAAACACTTAATTTAAGTATGAGAGTTAAAATTCAATGTTAATTAATCAATGTGGATGATCATGGAAAGAAAAATTAGAAGATTAAGTTGACTTCAAAGAAAATATGCCCCAAATTAATTGTAGATAAAATTGATAGTAAATGAAAAATGTTAGAATATAATTGATGAATTAAAAAGATTAGGATATAATTGATACAACTTGTAAATGTTAGGATATTTTTTTTATCATTAGGCCTAATGTGGTTGAAGTTGGTCTTAGCCGCAATAACCCACTCAACATGTCACGACCTAAATCTCTAATTTGACTTTAATCTTTTAATCAATATCAAATGACCCGTGACATGGGACCCACTTCGATATACGTGTCGCGACCGAGGCTAGATGGCCGAGGTAAATGTTATATTTTTAATGATGAATGTCTAGTGTATTGTATATGTGTAGAGACGTGTCAAGACGTGTATGGGAACCCGACTCGAGTTGCGTATCAGTGTGGGACCGAGGTAGAGAACAATATGGTGAGTTGATATAAGCTTTATATTGCTTTTATAAGTGCTATAAGTGGGGCTATGGTTGATTAGTATCAAATACACTTAAGTTAGTAAGTTAAAACAATAGCCACATGATATTTCTCGAGACACGTATTGGTATATCTCAACACCAATTGAGTCACTTATTAGCATCATTTGGCATGAGTTAGTGGGACACGTGTATAGGTGTACGACTAGTTAGGTCTTGAGATACGTGTGCACATTAGGATCAATGCTATCAATCAACCATATCCAATTCATGTATATAAGCTTTTGGTTAACTCAACAACTTAACTCTTTCATTTTCATTTGCTTAAGAGAGAAGCAAAGTAGCTAGAGAAAAAGGAGTTGCTGGAGAAGAAGAAGATCAACAAAAACTTGGTGATTTAGTGAAGAAGAGATCAAGTACAGTTAGTGTTCATCAAGTTAGGTAACTCCTCTACACCATTGAGTTAAGTTAATCTAATGAATTCATGAATTTGATGTTGGGGGTTGTTATTTTATGTTATGGTTGATGTCATGGAACTTTAGTAGTGTATATGGGGAGGTTCCTTAGGCATTAACATGGCCTATGTGTAGAGAAAACTCGGAATTCTGATGGTAGAATTTTGGGTTTTACTACACATAACGCTAGGTGGATCGGCTAGCGCATTAACTTGGATTAGTGCGCTAGGTCAGCATTGGTAGCACGCTAATGGGTCATTAGCGCACTAACTCCAGACATTAGCGTGTTAGGTCTATGACAACATAAAAATTGCAATTTTAAAAAAAAATTCCTTAAACACTATAAAAGAGTCTAATACCCTAAGTAAAGGTCTAAACACACTAAAAAACCTATAATTTGATATCAAGAAACTATAAAAGTATTACGGGGATTCAAGTACGAGTTTCGAGATGTCGGGAGGCCGGAGTAGCATAGAAAAATTGCGTGGATTGTAAGTAAGCTGATTGAGATATTTCTTTGCATTTCATTCCTATTCATATGTTCATTTCTAGTCATTTGGACCGAATTGCCTTTGTACTTTATATGCCATGACTTGTCGTGCTTTCGCATTACATGAGGTTGCTTTCATGGTTTAGTTTGTTGATAAAATGATTTCATTGACGCCAATTCACGTGCTATGTCATTATTGATTGTTAATACATGTGGCCAGTGAAATAACATGCTATTAGGTAGGTGTTACATAGTATTGTAATCTATTTTTTTGTGCATTAGTATGCAATGGTTTTGTTGGATTCTATTACTGTGTTGTTCTTAAATATGAAATTAGTTCTCGTATCTAGGGTCATTACATGATAGAAATTCGGCAGACATACGCATTACTTTCTAGGGTGATCGGGATTTCTCCACTATCTTGCTCAGCACACAGGAAATGAGTCTTATGATTGTTGGCAAGCATAACTTGTGCAACACACGGGGTATGCGACTCGAGGTTGTTGGTAGGTATATATCGCAAGTGATTGGCACCGGTGAAAGGTTATAAAGGCAAGAACATTGCTCAGACCTTCACATTAATGTAGAGTTAAGCTCCATCCTCATATAGTGGAAAGAGTGATGTGATGAAGATCACGATCGACCGACCCTATATCATTACTACTTAGCCATTTGTCAGTTTTATGTTGTTTAGCTGAAGTATCTATTTGCGTGTTCTCTCTACAGCATAGTTGCTATTATCATGCTTTAAGATACTTGTTGCATAATTGGGAATGTGAAAAATGTCTCTCAATATTACTTTCTACTTTCTTCTACTCACTGTTTAGTTTGTGACGGTAGGTGCAGATCCATTAAGTAGTAGACCAGGCAAAGAGAAGATTGACAATTACCTCTGAGCCAGTGGAGCACTGCTACACTCGATTTTTTAGGTTTGATTTTTGATGTATTACTTTTATATGTATATGATATTCTTTTGGAGTTGTATATTATGGGTTGAGTGAGTAGTACCTTGACTAGACACATGATCTTATATATTTTCGTTTCATCGTATATGTGCATGTGATCTTTATTCCCTAGTTTTTCCACAATTGTTAGGCCTCATGTTTTAAGCTTTCGCTAGATTGTTGAAACTTATGCTAGATGGTTTTGGATTGGTTGACTAGTCCCTTGTTAGGTCCTATATGGTGAGATTAGGGCTTAATAACGGGATTAGGTCGGGCGGCGCCGTAATTTGAGAAGAGGTTGTCACGCAACAACAACACTATCAATAATACACTCCTTAGTCATATTACGGCGTTGCTCCTCCTCGTGATATGTCCCCCTCCTCACTATATCTCTTTGCTTAACTTGACAACAAGGAGCACTAAATGACGCCGACCTTTTTTGCGATTGATACACGTGTTGACAATCAAGCCAATCGTGTGTATCGGATCAAGGGACACATGCTCCAACATCGAAAACCAAAGGATAATCATACCTCTAGCTCTGAACGTAGGACTTCATCCCATTAGAAGGAGGAGTTAGGATCCTTAATGATAAGGGGGGCATTAGGCTCATTATGTTAGTGGATTTTGTTTTACTTGAATACATGTTAACTCTAGTATTTTTCCATTTATTAATTTGTCACACCATGTTACTACAAAATTTTGAGCACTTAATGAAATAACATGAGTTTTAGCGTATCTTTGAGTTATATCTTGTATTCTTTTTCTATGGTTAATGACTATTTGTTGTTCTTTCCTTGCTTGACTTTACTCGATGCATGTTGTTAGGTGGAGCTACTTTCCCGCTTTTCAATGTTATCAAAATGGGGAGAAATCTCGTTATTGTACTTGATATTTTTGAACTTTGATATTTACTTATTATATATGTTTGCTACTCAAGTTCTTGTTATTCGATGCCATCTAAAAATGAGATTGTTGGACTAAATGTCTTATTACTTGGACTTTGCCCAGATTTCGATGTTAACAAACAATGTAAATTGGTATTAACAATTTTGTCAAGTATGTGTAAGACTAAAGGAAGAACAAATCCTCAAGTTCAAATGGAATTAGATGTAATGAGGTTGGAAGCGCTAAAAAAAGTATTGGGAGAAGGCACGACGTCGAAAAACCATTATCATCATTTGTACAACTTATGTAAGTTAAATTTCACAAGCCAAATGCCTTAAATTCATGCATATCATATTTTCCAAGTTTTCAAGTGTATTCAAGTTTCGACTTTTCAATGATTGAAACCTCATGACTTGAAAATGCTCTTAAATCAAGCAAACATGCTTTTAAGCATGTATTGGATATGAAAAATTGTTGTTATTGATTTTGAATGCACCGAAATTAGTTTGGGAGGTTTTTGAATCATAATTAAAATATTATATATTAGCCTCTATATGTATCATGAAACCTGTATTTCTGATTTGATGGGTTTATGATAGTGGAAATGAGACATAGAGTCGTAGGTGAGTTATAGAGTCTCTAAGCAAAACTAGATTGTAATTAGTCTTTGTCCCCTACTGGTTAGCGCGCTAATGAGATTCATTAGTGTGCTACCTGTTGTAAGCGCTCAAATGACCTTACTTAGGGCGTTAAACAATCTCCTGGTAGCTTTTAAAAATCTTTAACATTTTCTTTAACTTGAAAATATGATTGATTTTTGGCCCTTGGATCGAGATAACAGTAACAAGCAGTCAAAAAGGTCTGAGACCATTCACAAACCACATAGAACACACTATTATCCTATCGAGTTTAAAACTCTCTATTGTCTAAGATTTTACATCAATTTGACTAGTTTTTTAGGCTTAATCACTTGGATTAATTTGAGGCTACTGAATTAATCTGAAAGTTAGTGTCACAAAGAGGTTTTAAGGCTTGCAACCCACACTCCAAAACTTTTTTGATTGCTCTCACTTTTGCTTAGAAGAGATTATTTCCTACTTTATTTGTGCTTAAATAACATTTTTTGATAAGACTGTTGTGTGGAAATCATTTGTTGTGTTCTTGAACACATTGGTCTGGCATTTTTACGCTTAAACTTTATCTTACAAACTTTGGGACTGATTTGAATAAGTTTTTGGTATTAATCTTGATTTTCATCAAAACTACTTGTTCATTTGTTTTGAAACCACAATCGTCTTAATCGAATTTGTTTGATTGGTTTCATGATTGAGATTGGTGTAAAATCAAAGACATATTCATAATCTTGTCCATATCCATACTTGAAAGCATAAGAGTTGTTAAGCTCTAGGAGGCTTGTGAGTAATTGGACTTATTGCTGCTTCACTTTGTAAAGTCGAATTTCATTTTATCTGTCAATTATAAGTGTAAGTGGCTGGTTGTAAGACTTAGTGGGATTAAAGACAAGGGAAAACCTAGTTCGGGACTGATTGTAAGACTTAGTAGGATCAAGGACAAGGGAAAATCTAGTTGAGGGTAGGAAAAACCCTAGTTAATGCTAGGTGGGAAGTCGTAATTTGTAATTAGGTATTATAGGCTTGTATGCGTAGGTTATAACACTTGTTAGTAATATAAGTAGGGTTAAAAATTCTAACTGGGAAGTTTAAGTAGTTTATGTAGATCGGTTTGATCAAACCACTATAAATCTTGTGTCTCATTTACATCTATCCTACCACTTTCCCCTTTGCATTGCATCTATACTTATTGATTTTGTGTGCATCGGGCATCATGATTCATTGAAAAGTTTTAAAAAGGCAATAGCCTCTCAGTGTACCCAATTCACCCCCATCTTGGGTGTGATTTCAATTTGTATCAGAGCTGATAATTGCTCAAAGTGTTAGTAACATATCTTTGATTCTTTTTCTTGCAAGGATGTAAACTATAGATCAAACTCAACTTAGGGAATGTAACTCATTGAGTTGGCTTTCATATTTTGATGGAACAAACTATGCTCATTGAAAAATGAGGATGATGTTTTACATAAAAGCACAAGGTAGACATCTATGAGATTGAGGTATCAAATGATCAAGGCATGAAGTACTTGTTTTTAGCATTAACTAAGAATGAATTCAATCAAGTGAGTGCATGTTAACAACCAAGGTAGTATGGGTGGAGCTCAAGGTCCACTATGAGGGTACATTTCAAGTGAAGAAAACTAAGTTGAGGGTTCTTCAGGATCATTATGAAACTTTCTAGGTTGGTTCCGATGAAGACATTGCCACCGCTATTACTCGCTTCACTAAGCTCTTGAATGAGATCAAGAACCTTAGAATGAGTTATGATCAAGAGACTTCAGTGTACAAGTTTCTTAGAGGTTTGCTTAATGATGCGGAACAATGAAGATCAATTTCGTGTGGGTCAGCACAATGAGTTGGCAGTTAGTGTTCAATGGACCTATTTTATGAAATGTCGAGAGTTAGGCATTACTAGCATCATTATTAGTAGTTGCTTTATTTATATATCAATTGTTATATTTGAGATTTTTTTATATTTTAGATACTTTAAATAGCAATAGGTAAAGTATGGGTTGAAAAGTAAAAAGTTTATTAAAATAACAAGTATGTTACGATTTATTATTATTATTAGAAGTCTAGAAAAATAGAAAGTGTATGATTTGAAATTGGTAATAAGTAACGTGCTCTTTATTGAACTCTATATATACATTGGCTATGTAACGGGAGATTGAGTTTGATTATTAAGAAAGAACAGTGTTTCTTTTGGAGAATTTGGTTTTAATTCTCGATATGCCTTGAATTGTATTATTTGTGGGTTTTGAATAATCGATTTGGAAGACTACTGTTGCATCAGTTTGGTATTAGAGCTTTCATCAACCCTAATTTGGAGATGATCATGGTGCTGAAAAAGAACCAAAACCAACAATGAGCCGATGATGTTTATAACGAGATGGCTAAATCTGAACCGAGCAGTTTTTCATTCAATTTCTTGCATCGCAGGAAAAAGTGTGTGTGCAACTTAATGAGTTATCTGTAGGGATGGCAGAGTTGTTAAGGATTCATGGGATCTCTATTCTAAACTATCGAAGAAATCCTATTGTTTTTGAAGAAATAGAAGGAAGATTCCCTTCTAATGGGGAAGGTGAATCTGAAGATGAGGAAAATTATGTCAATTTTGAAGAACCACCATGTTTGATTACAATGACCAACGCTTCATCGAAGACACGATAGTGGTATTTGGAGATTAATATCATGTTATCACGAATATTCCACTATTTACAAGTTTCCAAGTGCAAGCGTTGGTTGACGATGCTACTGTCAATCAGTGTTCAGTTGAAGTTGTTGCAAGAAAAAAAGTCAAATTTGCAAAGCTTTTTTGTTCTTTAATCGAGATCATGGGCAATGTCAACTTCAATGAAGTTTCTCAAGACTTTCTTGATCCTATTGATTTGGTGGGTCTTGAAAGTGAGACTAGCGATTTTGTCTTATTTCCTATTATCGAGTCAATCAAGCATAGTTTTAAGGAGAAGTTTATTACGGATTAAAAATCATGAGAAGGTACTAAAACCCGAGGGTGAACTTTTGTCAACAGGAGGAATATGATGTAGATGTAGATGAAGATCAAGATTGATTTTGATTATTAACAAAGAAAAATGTTTCTTTTGGGGATTTTGGTTTTAATTCTCCATATGCCCTAAATTGTATTATTCGTGGGTTTCAAAAAATTGAATTGGAAGATTAGTGTCGTGTCACTTACACAATGGGATACCACGTAATATGTTATGTGATCAGCGCAAAATCTTGGAGATTACACTTTTGATGCACTTTGTGGTAAATTAACGGTTCATGAGTTTTAACTAAAAGACCGGGAAAGATTGGATGCACTCGGTGGTGGCTCCAAGAAAGATTCAAAGAAAGAGATTGCCTTTAAAGAAAATAGTCCATCAGCAAAATTAAAAGCTCCTATTCCACTGGTTGAGATCAATGATGATGACAAGTCCAGTGATGGAAATGGTCTTGTAGAAAAAGTGGTCATGCATTCAAGAAAGCTCCACAAGGCTATGTACAAGTGTGACAAGTATAAGAAAAATTTCAAAGAGGTAGGCAAAGGAGGCAAATGAAGTGAAGTAATTTGCTTTGATTGTGGCAAAAATTGCACATCAAAGCCAATTGACGATCCATGAAAGTTAGAGACAAATGAAAAGGCAAGAATAGCTTCAAGGCAACATGGAATGACTCATCTTCGTCTAGCTTTGACTCCGAGTCAAAAAATGAGAAAGCTATACGTTGTCTCATGGCATAAAGTGAGCTAAATAACTCAAATGCTTTAAGTTTTGATGATGTTGATGTTTTAAATGATCTTCCTAGCATTGATGAGCTTATGAAAAAGTTGGAGAAAAAGGTCAAAAAGACCAAAGAACTCAAAAAGAGCTTGAACGTTGCAATTTTGAAATTGAGTATCAAAATGAGACTATTAATGGCCTCCAACATGATTTAGATGAGATCATGAAAGAGAGAGATGCCTTAGTAAAAGAAATAGAGGACTTGACCACCACGGTGATGAAATTCACAAATGGTAGAAACAACTTCCAAATGATGTTAGGAGCATAACGATGTGCACTAAACAAAAGAGGCATATGGTACGGAGCAAATCTATTAAGCTGTAAGAAATTGTTGAATGATGCTCATAGATGCTCTAAGTGCGATAGATTGCATGATATTGGAAAATGTGTACTAAAGACAACTAATGTGGGCAAACTAGCATGGGTAGCTAAGGATGTTTTTGATACTAACTTTCTAGGATCCAAATGAGTTTGGGTACCAAAATCTAGTGTATTTCTTGTTACGTAAAGTGGAAAAACCCCATGGTACTTGGATAGTGGGTGCTCAAGACACATGACCGGATATGCAAGTCAATTCATAGAGTTAAAATGACATGATGGTGGAAAGGTCACATTTGGAGATGAAAACAAATGGAAGGTCATAGACTTTGGCACCGTGGGTAAAAATTCTCTATCTATCTCAAATGTATACCTTGTTAATGGATAGAAACTTAATTTGCTTAGTATTAGTCAATTACATGGCGAAGAATTTGATGTCATGTTTGAATCATATAAATGAACAGTTTGGAATGAGAAAAATTCTTGTTCATTGCATGTAGAGATAAGAATATTTATGCCATTAACTTTGATAGATGCATATGAAATGAGACGATCCAAACCCAGGTGGGCCTAGACCATCCAGATTAAACCATCGTTGAACCCCTTAAGATAACCCTATGAGTTAGGTGATCATCTAATAAGCGTTAACCTGTGGAAAATAAATCAAAAGATTCTACAAAAGACAAACTAAGGCTAAAAGGTGTAGAAATAAAAGCCTTTAAAGTCTTACAAGTTGCAGAATAATTGTAGAAGTCTCATTAACAACTAAAACATAATTCTGTGGGTTTAAAAATCTACCCATATGAAATCCCCTATTTATTACATACAAACATCTAAAAAATCAAATAGATTAATATAACTTAAACCAATGCATAGGAAAGAGAGCTCTTACGTTACGTCCATCTATTTTCTTTATTAAGAGCATCAACGTTACGTCCATCTATTTTCTTTATTAAGACCATCAACTGAGGTACGTGGGGGGGGAAGGAATTACCCTCAACTATCCTAGTAATATCTAGTGCAATAATAACTAACATGCAACAATATATTTTTTAAGAAACCTATTATTATCCTGGTCAAAAAACAAGTACATAAGAAAAAGTACTAAAAAATGCGAGATAGAGTAAACAATGCCCAAATTGATAATCCAACAAGTTTGCAATGATGCATGAATGCCATAGAATCATGAGAAGTGGAATAACATAATTCAACAAACATGAGCCGAACACCTACATAATATAGTAAAGGGAGACTATGAACAGCTAACAACGACATCAATGTTACACTTACGAGATTTGAACATATATACATATCAAGATTTCATAACCACCGTAGGAGACCACCGTAGGAGAAGGTACCGGTTTCCATCGGCCCTCTAACCAAAGGTGTAAGCATGCATTCATCAATACTAGTATACTAATTCCACAAGCATTCATATTAGAAGAATCCTAATGTTATAATAAGCAAGATCAATAAGAGTGCAGAGATAGATTTCAATGAATTCCATAATTTGGTACATGATTCCTATCAAAACTTATATTAAGGTATGATTGATAATAAAGCAAACCCTACTTTCCTTGAAGCGCTATCTTATTTTATCCTAACTTGAATGTTCATTTCCTGTTCTTGTGTCTACATTGGTATAGGTTCATGTATGTATTATTAATATGTTTGTTTGAGGTAATTTTACTCCCTTTGCATGAATTTCTTCAAAATGATATAAAATCCTTTTCTAAATAATGACACACCACTGCAGCGACAAAGGTTTTCGGGTTAGTTACTATTGCCCCAACCCTTGTCCCGATAATATAATTAGATAAAAACTCGGTGAGTTTCAAAAAACCAGAACGTCAGATTTAAATTTTGAAAAATAGCCATCGCCAACCCAGCGTAGTGGGTTCACGCACAAGGTGATGTGGCAAAATCGCTAGCTTCGAATTGAAAACCGCAAATCATTTTCAGCGATTTGCCAGTAATGTATGTTACATGCCACGACATTAGGAATTGTTGAATCAACTTTTTCGAATGTCGAGTTACCATCCTTGCTAGTTCCCTACTGCATGAGAGCAAGGTGTTGGCGCGGGGCTGGGCACATATTCAAAACTCGAAATCCAATTAAAACAATCATAAACTACTCATTTGAAACCACAAGATCATTCCAATTCCATCAAATAACCTATTCGACTCAGATGATTGTGATAAAAGTTAAATAATTCTACAACTGCACTCATTATTATATTGACATATTTAAATATGGTCGATTCTTCTCCATCTGCTGTTAGTGTTTCTAAACTTGTTTGTGTAGTATCTGACATGGAAAAAAGTAAGGAAAATGCCAATGATGTATGTGTTGTTGTCAAGGTTAAAGATTTTACAAAGGATATTCAGGCTTCTTATGATCTATTGTTCGCTGAGAGGACATCTCTTTATGATCGGAATTTTGACGTGAAGATGAAAATGTTCTCCGATAAATTGGAGTATAAAACTCCTGAAAGAGAACACTGCACTTGCACTGCATTTCTAAAAGAGCATGAGGTTGAGATTTCTATTTTGAAGAATGCACTTTCTGATTCTGAGGTTGTTACTGCAAAGCTACATGCTGGTTCTGTGAAATCCGAGAATTTCATAAACTTAAAATATTTTTCTTGTGTGTAATTTGAGGTGGGCCAATGTATCATGGATAGGTGATCACGACTTAAAATATATGTTTTTGTGTTGTGTGACTAATTGGTGTAATATACTCTAGTCGGCGCGAAATAGATGTAAGTTGACATAGAGACGCAATGTCTGTGTGTTTCAATGTGCGTTATTATATTCACCATTTTTGGCAAAATTAGGGTATTTTTTGAGGTTTGATTTGGTTTAAAATTCAAGTGATGAACATGAAAAAAATAGAAAATGGAATGAAATGACCAATAGGGGTATTGAAGAAGTAAAGGAGAGGTTAATTTTGCCAAGGGTAAATAAGTAAATAACCAACAAAACCTCCTTTCTTTAAGGGTGTGTTTGATAGCAAAAAATCTTCAACGAGAATTTTTTTTTTTTTAGCAAATCTTCTTGAGAGAATTATATAAAAAAAAATTTCTCATAGTTGTTCGATTGCAAGAGAAAGAATTTTCTTTTATGGTTCAATCCGTGTGCGCATCTAAATCATCGTAGATGTCGGGCGGCTCGACGATGATGTTGGTGACGAAGCCGGAGACGAAGAGAGAGAAAGAATGTATATCCGCGAAAGAGTAGCATATGCCGAGTTTGTTTGGGTGGAAGAAATGATCAGTTCATGAGAGAGATGGAGAGATTTTCAATTTTCCACACTAAAAGATGAGAAAATAAATGAGAAAATAGGGGAATGTGGTTTTTTTTTCTCGGTGCAGTTACAAAGCTATCAAACAATGGAAAAACGGTTACACAAAAAAAGTAGACAATTTTCTATGATTTTTTTCATTTTCTTTGCTATCAAACACACCCTAAATGTGAAATCTATTTCAATCCTCTTCCTGATCGTGGTCTCTTCAAACTCATCTTTATTTCTCTCGATAAATACTTGTCTTTCATTTCTTTCTCTGTACTATCTTTCCTTTAAACATTCTCTCTTTTTCTGTCTTTCACTCAGCGTAGTTTTCTCTCCCAAATGTGCTCCATCATCCACTCCGTCTCAGTGGAAAGTTCTATGCATACGGTTGATGAGGAGCAAAGGATCGGATCATTGAGGGAGGTATGAATTTTTGATTTTCTAATCGGTTCGTGTTGTTTAATGATTGTGGTTATTAAATCATGTTGGTTCTTGGTTTGAAGAAAAGGGAGATGGGAGATAGTGAGAATGATAAGGTTATGGCTATTGGTGTGGTTGTTGTTAAAGTTGAGGTACCATTGTGTTGATGTGTTGATTAATCAATTGGAGATGAGGAATCAAAGAAGAAAAAAAAAAGAAAGAAAGAATCGATGAGCAATAGCAGTACTGATGTTCATCGATTGAACCCAGGGCTCCTTGACCCTTGTTTGGGCAGGGCCGAGTGGCTGGCCATGGCATGGTAAAGCCTAGGCTCGGGCAATGCCAGCCCGCGTTCAAAATAAGGAAAAAAGAGATAAAAATTAAAAGAAATTGGGGAATTTGTGTGTAATTGAAAGTGAAGTAGTTCATTTTGATAAAGTGAAGTATATGGGACTTTTTAAAGTACTTAACTTGAGATTGTGGATTTTCGAAGCTTAGAATTATAAATTGAGGCTTCAAATCTCAATTTGTGCTTCAAAAGTACTTGTATTTGCTTTTCAAGTTACTTAGGCTATTTTGTTCATAATGGAATACTTAATTGTAGAAATAAGACTCGGAGGATGAATTTGAATTTAGAAATGACTTGGTTATTGATTTCATTAAGTAATTAGGACTTTTCGAGACTTCTAAGTCGAAGTATTGAATTTTGTAAGGTGTGTGATTGTAAATTGTGTTTTAAATTTCAAATTTAGGATTTGGAAGAGTTTATAAACTAACTAGTTTGCAAGTCATTTAGACAGGTAATAATTGAAGTTGAGCACTTAATGTGGAAATGAGACTTCAAATGGAAGTTTATGTCTTGAAAAGACTTTGTTGGTATGTTAAAATGGTTTGGGGATTTAAAAGAGTTATTTGGAGTTTTGAAGTGCTTTTGTGGGAATATAGAAGGATTGAAGTACCAACTTGACTACAAAAATTATGAGAAGTTGTTTTAAATATGAAATTGAGTTAAGACTCTAAGTTATGAACTTTATTGAGTAAATAGGACTTGTAGAACCTCGTGAAATTTGGAAAACACGCGAGTGAGTGTTCGCTATTAATTTTGAATCGGTTTGGTTGTACGTAAACTCGTAAAGATAGAATAAGAAATATAAAAATTCAAAGACAAGTAGGAGTAGCACCGATTGATACAAAGATTAGGGAAGGGCGGTTGCGATGGTTTGGTCACCTGCAAAGATGGCCTACAAATCCCCCAACTAGAAAACTTGAATCAATAGAAACTGTAGAAATTCGACGAGGTAGGGGTAGACCAAAGTTAACATGGGATGCATTAATTAAGAGAGATTTGAATGGTTTGCAAAGCTCACCATCAATTGCACTTAATCGAGCACAATGGAAAAGTTTGATCCATGTAATTTGGGACTGAGGCTATGTTGTTGTTGTTGTTGTTGTTGGTTGTACGTAAACCCTAAACTGGTCTTTACTACTTATGAAATTTATCTTTACACCTGCATTTGTTTTTAGTCAGCATTGCATTTCACATCATTTTTGGTCATGCATTTATGTTATTTCAGACAATGGATTGTTTATGCTATGGCTCAAAAGCGGGACTCAGGCTAAGTTTCCCGATCAGATAGATAGGAACATGGAAGATCCAAGGCACGCAAGTTTTTTAGCTAGGATGCATTGGACCTTTATTACTGTTTTGGGTTTAATCTTAGGTCGGTGAACCTGTTTATGAACCTTTAATGGTGATAAAAGGGTTTCACATTCAACAACAACAACAACAACGTAGCCTCAGTCTCAAATTAACTGGGCTCGACTACATGGATCAAACTTTTTCATTGTGTTCGATTAAGTGCAATTGATGGTGAGCTTTGCAAACCATTCAAATCCCTTTTAATTAATGCATCCCATGTTAACTTTGGTCTACCCCTACCTCGTCGAATTTCTACAGTTTCTATTGAGTCAAGTTTTCTAGTTGGGGCATTTGTAGGCGTCTTTGTAGGTGACCAAACCATCACAACCGCCCTTCCCTAATCTTTGTATCAATTGGTGCTACTCCTACTTGTCTTTGAATTTCTATATTTCTTATTCTATCTTTATGAGTTTTACCACACATCCACCTAAGCATCCTCATTTCTGCTACGTTCACTTTATGTAATTGTTGTTGCTTTACCGCCCAACGTTCACTTCCATAGAGCATAGCTTACCTAATTTCGGTCCTATAAAATTTTCCTTTTAACTTAGTAGGAACATGTCGATCACAAATCACCCCTGTTGCACTCCGCCATTTCTTCCATCCAGCTTGAATTCTATGAGTGACATCATTTTCAATGTTACCATCATTTTGTATGATTGATCCTAGGTATCTAAAGTGGTTTACCTTAGGAACTTCTACTTCCCCTAATTTTACCACTCCGTCATCTCGATGTCTAGTGTTTCCAAACTCACAGTGCATGTATTCAGTTTTCGTCCTACTCAACTTAAAGCCTTTAGATTCTAATGTATTCCTCTAGAGTTCTAATTTCCTATTCACTCCATCTTTTGTTTCATCCACTAAGACAATATCATTTGCAAATAGCATACACCATGGTATATCCTCTTGAATATGTCTAGTTATTTCATCCATAACTAAAGTAAATAGATATGGGCTTAAAGCCGATCCTTGATGTAGTCCTATCGTAATGGAAAATTCGTTTGTAACTCCTCCAAATGTCTTTATACTCGTTACTACTCCATCATACATATCCTTAATAGTATCTATGTATCTAGCATGCACTCTTTTTCTTTCTAGAACCCACCAAAGAACACCTCTAGGGACCCTATCATATGCTTTTTCAAATCTACGAATACCATATGAAGATCTTTTTTCTTTTCTCTATATTTTTCTAACAATCGTCTTACAAGGAAAATCGCCTCCATAGTTGACCTCCCAGGCATGAAACCAAATTGGTTCTCCGATATTGTTGTTTCTCTCCTTAGCATATTGTCAATTATTCTCTCCCACAATTTCATAGTGTGACTCATAAGTTTAATTCCCTGGTAGTTTGAGCAACTTTGAATGTCTCCTTTATTTTTGAAGATTGGCACAAGCGTGCTTCTTCTCCAATCCATTGGCATCCGTTTTGATTTTAAAATTTTATTGAAAAGTTTTGTTAACCAAGTCAATCCGATTTCTCCAAAGCATTTCCAAACCTCTATGGGTATTTCATCTGGGCCACATGCTTTCCCTATTTTCATTCTTTTCGATGCCTCTTTAACTTCTACAATTCTAATATTGCGTGTATAGTTTACATTTCTTTCTTGGTGTGGGTTTTCATCTATTATAGTATCAACTTGGCCATCATTAAATAAACTATCGAAGTAACTTCTCCATCTCTCCTTAATATCCTCCTCTCGCGTTAAAACATTTCGATTTTTGTCCTTAATACATCTTACATGACTTAGGTCTTGTTTCTTTTTATCTCTTAATTTGGCTAGCCTATATATATATATATTTTCGCCATCTCTATTACCTAACCTTGTATATAAATCTTCCATGAAATTTGTTTTAGCTTGACTAACTACTTTTTTAGCTTGTTTTCTAGCTTCTCTATATTGATTGTACGCATCTTCATCTTGACACTTAGGTATTTTCCTATACATCTCTCTTTTAGTCTTAATTGCTCGTTGGACATCCTCGTTCCACCACCATGTTTCCTTCTTTGGAGGTCCCAAGCCCTTAGATATACCTAATATGTTTGATCCCACCCTCCTTATGCAACTACTCATTTCTAGCCACATTGTATTAGCATCTAAGTCAAGATTCTAAACATTTTCCTTTAGTAGTTTTTCTCTAAACTCTACTTGTTTACTATGTTTTAGGTTCCACCACTTTATTGTCTCTAACTCTTTTATTCATATTATTCCGTTGTGTTAGCTGAATATCAAATACTACTAACTTATGTTGGGTAGTAAGTGCTTCACCAGGTAATTACTTTGCAGTCTCTACATAGTTTTCTATTTATTTTTCTTGTTAAAAGAAAATCTATTTGACTCTTGTTATGACCACTACTAAAAGTAATTATATGCGACTCCCTCTTCCCAAAACTAGTATTTGCTAAGACAAGATCATATGCTGAAGCAAATTCTAAAATTGATTCTCCTTCTTCATTTCTATTACCGTAACCAAAACCTCCATGAACTCTCTCAAACCCATCGTTACTTACCCTGACATGCCCATTTAAATCTCCTCCAATAAAAACCTTTTCATCTAATGGTATACTTTGAATAAATCCATCCGTATCATCCCAAAACTTGCGTTTGATGCTCTCGCTTAATCCTACTTGTGCATATGCGCTAAGTATGTTCAGTTTTTCGTCTCCAATAATTAATTTAACTAGAATCAATCTATCCCCCATTCTTTTAACCTCTACGACCTTATCCTTATAATCATTATCCACCACAATTCCTACTCCATTGCATTTTCTATCTATACCAAGTGTACCACAATTTAAACCTGTGCTTCCTATTTCTCTTTTTCTCTTACCCATTTTGTCTCTTGGAGGCAAGCAATATTGACTCTCCTTCTAATCATGGTATGTACTAGTTCTATTGACTTCCCCGTAAGTGTTCCTATGTTCCATGTTCCTAAACGAATTCTTTTCCCCTTTATATTTGTTTTTCTTTTCTATTTCTATTTTGTCTAAAAGATCTAGTGTTCGTATCTATGATTTTGTTTTTGTTTTTGTTTTTGTTTTTGTTTTGAACTAGCTTCTTTACCCACACCCGTCCTTTGTGCGGGAACCCTTGCTCATTTTTCTTCACATCCGGGCGACGATGTGAAGGGACTAGCTTCTTTACCCACACACGTCCTATGTGTGGGAACCCTTGCTCATTTTTCTTCACACCCAGGCGGCGATGTGAAACACACCCTTGCTCATTTCTCACTACACCCGGGCTCCAATGCAGCGCGTCGCTAGGTGGGAACGCCCCAATGTTTATATATGTTTGATCCATTTCATGAAAAGTGACAAAAGTTTTATGCTGGCTGTCAACCTATCGCAACCCTCCTCCATTTCCCAAGAATGGAAAATGAGCTTAGGGCCTCCCTCCCTTACTTTTCGGGTATGAAAAGTGAGTTTGGAACCTCCCTTACCCATTTTTCGGTATGAAAAAATGGGCGTCAGAGTTCTCCTCCTTTATCCGGACTTGGGACCGGCTATGTAACGCACATAGCGTACAACATAGGTGGAGTTTGTAGGAGTATAGAGCAGTGTAGGAGTTTACTTACCTGATATATTTGAGTTCTTTTTAATGATGTCAAGTTCTTTGAGCACAGGAAAGAATAAACAAGACTCAAAGACCATGGTGAATGTTTTCAATTATTGAGTTTAATTTTCTTGTTGTAATAATTTTATATATATTACTTTGGGTTCTGAGGGTGAGTGTAGCTCGTGAAACTACTTTCAAATAGGTTATCGAGAATCTTATAGATTGATTTAAATGTAAGTTGAGAGGTTTATGATCGAGTTATTGGTTAATTTGGAATTGTAAAGTTGTACCTAATGTATCAGAGACTCTAAGATAGTTTAGAAATTTTAATTAGATATATATTGTGAATTGCAGGGAATTGTGAATCCTCTTAGGCATCTCCCCATTCTACTGTTTATTATGTGATTTTTCGGTAGGTCACTTTTAGGGGAGGTACTGTCGAAATTGTTAGAAAATACGGAGAACAATCCGTATGATTTCCTTATTTGCTCCAATTAAACAAATCAAGAAATTGACTTTCATTGAGGATATACATATAGTTTTGGAGCATTATTGAGGATTGAATTTAAAATTGTTTTGAGGTTTAGTTAGTTGAATTGATTAAGTGCCTAGTTAGAGAAATTAGGCTAAGTAAGGGCTTAGTGAGATGGGCCATGACAAACTTGGTATAAGAGCGGTTTGGGTCTATTGAGGAAAACTTTAGTTGGGAACCAAAGAATATTTGAGAACGATTAGTTGGGAAACGACTGTGAGCTGGATGTTTTGGTTAATGTTATATTTATGATGTCTATTTATGTATTATCATTAGATATGCAATAGGAAGTTTTTTTCTCCTTGTCTGTTTGATACATAACTCGCAAGATATAACGAGTGAGTTTAAGAACAAACAAATAAAATTAGAATAGACTTGTGAAACGAAACTGAGTGTGATTATATGTGAAATAGACTCAAGAAGTCTAAATTAAAAAGGCTTTGTAAGTAGTTTGGTACTAATATAATTGAGGGAAATGGTCAGTTATACAACCAACGGAAAAATTGGTTTAGCAGGAAGTCTAGATGCTAGATGATCTAGAAACGTAAGTACTAAACATGAACTTCTTGGAAATCGAAAGTATCAAACTATTACAATTGTAAAACGTTCAAGAAAATGTCAAAATGGACTTAAAGTAAATTTCAAAAGATTGAAAATCGTTTGAAAAACATGAAAAATAAAGTTTAGACTTGTAGGAAGCACTGGAAATCGTTTATCTTAATTTGGAGTGCTAGCCCAAATGGTGACCTTAATTTGGAGTGCTAGCCTTATGAGAGATAGAAAACATTTTTCTTTTTTCTCCCAAAATCCAAAGAACTCGAAATTTGCAAAAACATAAATCTTATTTTGTTTTAGGGTTTCAACATTTGTTTATATGTTTAGATAAGTCCTCACTTAAAATCATATTTGCAATACAACTACTATATTTAGGCAGTTTAAGAAACTTACACATATGCCCTTACTAATAGGTTATCATATAACAAATCGTAAGAGCTTTTATGTCATGAATTTTATCATATAAAATTAATTACTCTGGACCAATTGAAATTGCGCAAAGTCATTCTTTGTGTGTGAACCAATAAGTTCATATGACGTTGGCAATGAATCAAAACCATTTTGGTAGACAAGTCATAAGCGGTCTCTAGTCCGCGTTATGACCACCAAAGTAGGATGAATATCAAAATTGATACAATCTAATGAATAATGTTTATCATATCCTTTTTGTCGTGTGATATCCTTTGATTAAACATAAAACATTGAAATTCACCCTTAATGTTTAATCGTACTAGTCTCGATCTTTAGATAGACTGAAAACATCTAAGTGATATTAATCATATAAACTTAATTGGACTTAGCCATTATAAGTTTGTCATATCTAGGGATCCACTTATATCTATTTCTCTATACGAGAATGACTAATTTTATCTTGATTATAGACCTTCACATATTATTCATATAAAAACCAATCGAAATCTTTATAATTGTTCGATTAAAGAAAACGTTAGATTATGTCAAATTACCATGCTCCTAATATTGAAGTCTATGTTAATCTCAAGTTGAAGGACTAAATGATATACCTGTCATGAGTAACATCTATGACTTTAATCCATGTGGTGTTCTCATAGCAGGTAGATTCAATACTTAGTTCCCTAACAAGTACTCATAATCTCGATTTGTATCCCTACACGCATGATCATCACATGACAATCCATCAAAATTCGAAGTAGTCTTATTTCATTATAGTTCCTAATATAATGACCGACTAGAGAAATTTATAATATTTCAAGAAATACCCATAGATCTTACTATTAGGTAAACATGCAATCACTTATAATAAAACAACAAATGAAAACCTCTATTTTATTAACTAAAATTATAAGATAAACAATGTTTATAGAATGACCTAGGGCACATTCCCTAACATCTCCCACTTGCACTAGGTCCAATCATTCATTTATTTAATACCTAATGACATAACATGACCATTATGTTTCGCTTGTGGAAGAGCCTTCATCAATGGATCTACAACATTGTCTTATGCGGGAACTCTGCAAATCTTCTCGTCTCCTCTCTCAATGATTTCTCGAATCAGATGAAAACGTCTAAGTGTATGTTTGTATTGGTGGTATGATCTTGGTTCCTTGGCCTATGCTATCGCTCCGTTGTTTTCACAATACAAGCAATCGGGGTTAGCTATACTAGGAACCATACCAAGTTCAGATATGAACTTTTTGATCCAAACTGCCTCCTTAGCTACATTGGACACTGCAATATACTCTATTTCTTTTGTAAAATCCGCCACGGTTTCTTGCTTCAAACCTTTTCAACTCATTGTACCTAAACTTTTTCAACTCATTGTACCTCTATTAAAAGTAAACACATATCCAAATTGCAATATGAAGTTATCTATATCAGTATGAAAACTTGCATTAGTGTAACCATTTACAACAAGCTCGTCTTCCAAACTTTAATAGACCAAAAACACTTCTTTTGTCCTTCTTAATTACTTAAGAATGTTCTTTACTGCTATCCACTGATTTTCATAGGGATCAGACTGATATCTACTAGTTGCGCTCAAATCATATGATATATCAGGTTAGGTGCATAACATGACATACATGATAGATCCAATAGCCGATGCATATGGAATCCTATTCATGTGCTCTTGCTCACCTTTAGTCTTTGGAAATTGAGTCTTACTAAGACTTATACCATAACACATTACCCTCTTTTAGAGTCTTGCATACTGAACCTATTCAGTACCTTGTCAATATAAGCACTTTGACTTAGACCGATCGACCTTTTAGGTCTATCCCTATAGACCTTAATCCTAAGGATGTCAGCTGCATCTCCTAAGTCATTCATTGAGAAACACTTCCCTAAGACACACTTGACATTCTGCAAGGTTGGGATGTAATTTCGAATGAGTAATATATCATCAACATACGGTACTAGGAAAACAATCATGCTCCCACTGACCTTTTTGTATAGACAACGCTCATTTTCATTTTTAATGAAACCAAATTCCTCAATTGCACCATCAAAATAAAGATTCCAACTCTAAGAACCTTGCTTTAATCCATAAATGGATCTTTGAAGCTTGCACACCTTCCTAGAATTCTCAGGATGAACAAACCCTTCAGGGTGCATCGTAAACATGTCCTCAAGTAGCTTTCCATTTACAAAAGCTGTTTGGATATCCATTTGCCATATCTCTTAGTCATAATATGCGACTATAGAAATTAGGATTCTAATGGATTTAAACATGGCTACAGTCTCATCATAATCAACACCTTGAGTCTATCTGAAACCTTTTGCTACTAGCCGTGCTTTATAAGCATACGCGTTGCCATCATGTCAGTTTTCTTCTAGAAAATCTATTTACATCTAATGGTCTTACTACCATTAGGTAAGTCAACCATGTTTCAAACTTTCGTATCATACATGGATTGCATCTTTGAATTCATGCTACTAAGTCATTTATCTGCCTCAGTGCTAAACACAATCTCCTAATAAGTAGTAGGCTCATTTTGATCTACAAGCAACACCTTACTACTCTCAGTAATAAGAAATCCTAATGTCTCAAGCTGATGTCTAATACTATCAGACCTATACAGTCCTTGTGATACATGTGATTCTTGAATTTCTTCAAGACTTTCTTTATTCACATTGTTGTCTTCTGAAATAAATTCTTTTTTCCATAAAGACACCATATCGAGCAATAAACACAATGTAGATTTGGTGAATAGTTTTTTAAAAAGATTTCTCGTCACACGAAAACCTCACTGCCCCAAATCTTAAGGAAAGACAAACTTGGTATTTTCCCTAAGCACATCTCATAAGGTTTATTATCAACCGCTTTAGAAGGACATGATTTAGTGTAAACACAGTAGTTTCTAAGGCATAGTATTGGGGCATGTGCCTTAAGTTAATCCATAAATATTGTTTATCTTATAATTTTAGTTAATAAAATTGAGGTTTTTATTTGTTGTTTTATTATAAGTGATTACATATTTACCTTATAGTAAGATCTATAGGTATTTGTTAAGATATCCTAAATGTCCCTAATCTTTCATTATACTAGGAACTATGATGAATTAATACTAGTGTGAATCTTGATTGATGGTCATGTGATGATAATGCGTGTAGGGATACAAATCGATATCATGAGTACTTATTAGGGAACAAGGTACTGGACCGACCCGCTATAAGAATACTGCATGGATTAAGTCATAGGTGTTACTCATGATAGGTATATCATTTAGTCATTCGACTTTAGATTACCATAGACTTCAATATTAGGAGCATGGTAATTTGACACAATCAAACGTTGTCTTTAACTAGACAATTATAAATATTATGATTGGTTACAATGTGAATAATATGTGAAGGTGTGTAATTAGAATAGAATTTCTCACCCTTGTATAAAGAAAGATATCAGTGGATCTTACTATATGATAGAGTGATAATGGTCAAGTCCATGAGAATTGATACGATCGATGTCGCTTAGATGTTTTTAATTTACCTAAAGATTGAGACTGGTATGATTGAACATTAAAAGTGACTTTCCATGGCTTATGTTTAGTTAAAGGATATCGCACGACAAAATGATATGACATATGTTGTTCATTAGGTTGTATTGATTTAGATATTCATGCTATTTGGGTAGTCAATAATGCCTTGCTAGAGACTGCTTATGACTCATGTACCAAAATGGTTTTTGGTTCATTGCTAATGTCACATAAACCTATTAGGTCGCTCACAAAGAATGACTTTGCGCAATTTCATATGGTCCAAAATAATGAATTTTATATGATAAAATTCATGACATAAAAGCTCTTATGATTTGTTATACGATAACTTATTAATAGGGGCAAGTGTAATTTGCTTAAGTTGCCTAAACATAATAGTTGTATTACGAATAGCATTTTAAGTGAGGGTTATCTACACATATAAATGAATGGTGAATTCCTATAATGAAATATGATTTTCTTTTTTGTTATTTTCGAGTTCTCTAGATTTTAGGTGAGAAAGAAAAAAGTTTTCAATCTTTTTTGGGCTAGCAATCCAAATTGTGGTCACCGTTTGTGTGCGAATTTTTGATAGAAAATGTAACGACTTGTTACCTTTAGGTGGTGAGTAGTATTAATCCAAACCCTAATTAACTGAGTTAGGCTCATGGTTAAGTCCGACGTACCTCGATCACTTTTCATGATGAATTGTGTTTGTTTTGTTTGTTTAACAAATTTGTATAGGTTGTAGTATAAAAAATAAGTTATATACATGCCTATAAATTGAAAATACACAATAAACAATGAATTATAGACACACCAAGTGCGACGAGGTAATCGTGGAATGAATGTGAACTCCCAAGTATACTTGTAGGCATGTCTACTGAATTGATTAGCGAGAAAGCACACGAGATATCTATATATGTTTTAGATATATAAATATATAGATTAGAAAATAAAAAGATTAGTTGAATTGTATGGGTCATTTGATCACCTCGAGAAAAGCACAAGTACTTGATGGAGTTAAAGTTGGTGTCGCTTTAAGGTGTGTCACTTTAACACATCAACCACTTGATCGGTCTAGAGATAAAGCACTGTGTATCTCGAGAAAAATCCATATATTTAAACTAAAACCCAAACTTATCCTATTCATTGGATTGATTAACCGAGTGAGAGAGGAGGGTTAGGTTTTACTTTTTGATTGAAGGAAAGCATTCAGGGAGGGGTTTTGGCTAGGATTAAGAAGCTTAAACAACTCATAATCCAGAGATCATCACTTTGTTATGATTTATTTTTATGTTAGTTGAAGTTCAATTCGATAGTGATGGTTGAATATCTGTGAATTAAGTTGTTTAATCATTGAATATGGTTTGTTACCTCATTGGAGGTCCTCCCTAATGAATTTTGATACTTTATACAACTCTTTGGTGGATTTATGAGTGGAATAGTGGCTTCTACCCTATGTTATGTCGAGACAGCTAGTAGAGGAGCACGCTCCTTTCATAAACTATAATGAACACAACTGTTGAAGCGCACCCCACTCACTGATGGAGCGCACTTCCACACCAAAAAAAAAAACAAAAATGTTGTGATTTGAGGAGGATTTATGGAGAACTTAGGGATTGGACTAGGGGTTCTAGTTATAGTGTATTGGACCTAAATTAATTACAAATGGTTTATGATTGGTGTTGGATCCACAAGAAAGCTTAAGTGACAGGAAAAGTTAAGAATTTGGGACAGAAACCTAGAGCGAGGTAAGTACGAATTCACTTATTTATCAATGTTGCCTAGCTATCTTAGTATATGTAGTTCATGTAGATTATGGACTAAAATGGGGGACTATGTACACTTCAATTTTTCAATTAATGGAAAATAGTGCGTAATGTGACCACAACTATAACTCTTGGTCTTGCGAATAGGTTTATAACAGATGGGTTCTCTTCCCGGCCTATATATAACACCTGCTCAATTCGATAGGTTGCGTGGATTATATACTCTCTAGAGGGTTTTGGATAGAACCATTGGGAATTAATGGATTGGCTAAACATCATATTAGCCAATATGTTGGTCTAGTATTTGCGTTAATGGCACCGGTAGGTAATCGACCCTAGTTTTATAAATAAATGGAATCACAGTGTAATAGTCCATGATAACTTGCTTTGCATCCTTTATTTATTGACTTTATATGCTTTCCATATTCTTGTTAGTTAACATTGGCGCATATTGTTATTGCATAATGTTCTTGATTATTATATGGAATGTTAATGACTTTGTGAATTTTTACTTACAGAGCAAGTTGGTGCGCTCACCCAAATTTAATATTTCAGGTTTGCAACTCGCCACTTCAGCTAAAGGAAATGAGAAGATTTAGGTGTCTTGTATCTTCTCTACGATGTAATGAACCTTCTTGTATATATATATATATATAATTGTTTGATATATTTTGTTGTATAGAAATAGGGGTGGGAGGTTTATAATCATAGTTTTGAGATTCGGTAATCTCAATATTAGAGAATATTGTTATATATAAAAAAAAATTTAAAATTTTCATTGCATATACTTTGATTCATTTATTCAATTTTAATATACAGATTGCGTTTATCAAGTACTGATGGAGAGGCTGCTAACTCTAGTTAAGTCTGATTGGGTTACTGGGGCTTAATTAGGGTTTAAACCTAATTATGATAGGGGGTGCTACAGCTTGGTATCAAAGCCTTAGGTTTATTACTTTTGAGATAAAAGTGGTAATGTTAATACAGTTTGGTATCATTGATAAGGCTCTGACCCTAATTTATTTTTGAATTTTTTCAAAGTGAATGATAGCATAATTTGTTGTACTGAAACCTAAGTTTATTGACTTTGAAAACTGTCTCGTGTTACGAATAAGCTTATGGTTTGATAAACGATTTTTATTGTGTTTTGAGGGGAAAATGAAAATGAAAATAATATTAAACATTATTTGCTGCACATATTGTTATTTATTCTATAGTTATGATTTCCTTGAATTCTTTGAATGTTACCTGATGATCTTATCTCTCATTTGACTTCAAAATCTAATGGCGGATCAAGGAGAGGGCTCACAGTGATCTGAACCTCATGGTAACATGGAGACTGAGAATCAATGGAAATCTATGATTTGATGAACACAACGGTTGGAGCGCCCTTTTACTGAGGTAGCGGGGTCCCACACTAGAAAGCAACAAAAATGCTATGATTTGATGAGGATTTCTGGAGGACTTAGGGACTGGACTAGGGGTTCTAGTTATAGTGTATAGGACCTAAATTAATTACAAATGGTTTATGATAGGTGTTAGATCCCCAAAAAGCTTAAGTGCCTAAAAAAGTTAGGAATTTAAGATGAAAATCTAGACCAAGGTAAGTAAGGATTCACTTATTTATCTCTGTTGCCTTGCTATCTTAGTATACGTAGTTCATTTAGATTATGGACTGAAATGGGGAACTATGTACACTGTGATGACTTTCAATATATGGAAAACGGTGTGTAATGTGACCACCACTATAACTCCTGGTTTTAAGAATAAGTCTATAGGAGATGGGTTCCCTTTCAAACCTATATATAACTCCTGCTCAATTTGACAGGTTAATTGGATTCCATACTCACTAGAGGGTTTCGGATTAAATCATTGGGCAATAATGCAATGGCTAGACATTATATCTGCCAATATATTGGTCTAGCATTTGCATTAATAGTACAGGTGGGTAATTGACTATAATTTTATAAATAGGTGGGAATCATAGTGTAATAGACCATGATAACTTTCTTTCCATCCTTTATTTATTGACTTTATATGCTTTACATATTCTTGTTAGTTAACATTTTTGCATATTATTATTTCGTAATGTTTTTGATTACTATATGAAATGTTGATGGCTTTGTGAATCCTTACTTATTGAGCTAGTTGGAGTGCTCACCCAAATTTAATATTTCATGTTCGTAACCCAGCGCTTCTGCTAAGGGAGAGAAGAAGATTTAGGTGTCTTGTATCTTCTCTATGATGTAATGAACCTTTTTGTGTATATATTCACTGTTTTATATATTTTGTTGTATATAAACATGGTTGGGAGATTTATAATCAAAATTTTGAGTTTTAGTAAACTTTGTATTACTGTATATTATTATATATCGAAAAGTTTTCAATTTTCCGCTGCGTATACTTTGATTTGTGTATTCAATATTAATATACACGTTGAGTTTATCGGGTAATGACGGAGAGGCTGCTGGCTCTTATTAAGTCTAGTTGGGTTACTAAGGCTTAATTAGGGTTTCAGGCCGAGTATCACCATAATCGGGATAGGGGATGGTATAAAGTACGTGCATTTAAACGTTTTGGAAATCGAAAAATCAGAAAAAGAAAACACAAATTAATGTATGGTTTCTTTTGTAGATCTTGTTTAATGGAACTTGTTTCTGATCCTGTTGGGGGTTTTTCAAAAACTCCTTTGAGTTTTTCGCTCTGTATGAACCCTAAAAACCCAACCCATAGGCCCGAAAGGAAATAGGAAGATTTGCATGACTCATCATAGATTGAACCTATCCAATAAAGTCAGATTTCTCATCTCATAAACACCATTCCATTGTGCAGTTGTAGGAGTTGTTAATTGTGAGACAATCCCACGGTTTTCAAGGTGATCGTCACGCTCTTGGCTCAATTATTCACCACCTCGATTTGATCGAAGCGCTTTAACAGTTTTACCAAGCTGATTTTGCACATTATTTTGAAATGTTCGAAACATCTCAACAGATTCACCTTTATGTTTCATGACATACACATAATCATATATGCTTAAATCATCGATAAAAGTAATGAAGTACTGATAACCACATCTAGCCATTATGTTTATAGGATCGCATAAATCAGTATGTGTTAGACCCAATAAATTACTTGCCCTTTCATTGTGTCTGGTAAAGGGACTATTTTTCATCTTTCCTAGTAAACAAGATACACATATTTCTTAGGATTCAAAATCAAATGAATCTAAAAGTCCATCTTTATGGAGTTTAGAAATGCGTTTCTCATTTATGTGGCCAAGACGACAATGCCAAATGTAAGTTTGACTCAAATAATTTGACTTGAATCTCGTTGAATTTACGTGAAGAATCGGAGTATATGTGGACGTTTTCGTGTTTAGAATGTAAAGACCATCACACAAATAAACATTCACATAAAACGTCTTTATGAGAAAATGAACATTTGTTATTCGCAATAATGAAATTAAAACCATCATAATCCAAACATGAAACTGAAATGATGTTTCTGCTCAAGGCAGAGACATAATAACAATTATATAAAACTAAAACAAGTTCACTAGGTAAGAATAACTCATAGGATCCTAAAGCCAATGTAACAACCTTTGCTTCATTTCCAACTCGTAGTATGACTTCTCTTTTCTTTAGCTTTCTACTTTTGGTGAGCCAATGCACATTAATACAAATGTGAGGTCCACATATGATATCCAATACCCAGGAATCACAAGTAGACAAGTTAACTTCAATAATATAAATACATGAAGCAGTAGTCAGACTACTATTCTTTTTCTTTAAATCTTCAAGATAGAGCTTGCAATTTATGAACTAATACCCAGGTGCATGACATAAATGACAATTTCCTTCTTTTTTCTTTTTTTTTTGGGACTGTGAAGTACAAGAAACCTTAGGCTTGACTTGCTCAATAGGCTTGGTGACGGTCACAATTGCCTTTGCAACTTTAGCATTGTTTTTGGCCTTCTTCTTCATAGTCTTTCCTTTTTGAACCATCAACACATTAGCAATGAGTTTCTTGACATTCAAATCAATAATTTTAAGCATCAAATGCAAGTATGAAATAGACTTCTCCATGTTATTCATGTTATATTCCATCATAAATTGTGAATAACTATCAAGCAATGAATTCAGGATCAAATTTGTAGCCAACTCTTGGCTTTTGAGAAATCCAAGTTTGTCAAGATGGTCAATATAGCCCTCCATTTTTAGAACATGAGGACTAACTGACGCACAATCATTTTGCAAGAATGAAGGTTCTTGACTATCTCGAACCTTTTTTTGCCAAACCTACTATTGAAATATTTCCTTTAGCATCGTACCCATGTCGAAAGCTCCCATGTGTTCCATGTCCTTTTGAAGTTCAGGAATCATGTCTGCCAACATAATGCACGCAACACCAGTTAAGTCGTTGACATGCGTAGTATTTGCATCCTTCACGACACTTAAAGCATTGGCTGATGGTTTCTTAGTAATATGATCATCTAGGACATACAACTTGCGTTCATGCTTAAGAACAATTGTCAAGTTTCTGAACCAGTCAAGAAGTTTGTCCCGGAAAGCTTATCATTCTCAAGGATGGATCGCAATGACAAGGAATTAATGTGATTTGAAGAGGCCATATATCTAAATCAAAGAATATGCAAAAATTCATTTTCGTATAGAGAAATAAACTCCCACTAAATTAACAACCCTCCTAAAAACGTTATGTTAATTTAGAGACTAAAATCCATGTTTCAACTAATTCCAAGAAGCTATGGCATGACACTTCAAAATACGTTGTTTAGGTAGGTACCAATTACCAATTATATCGTATTTAACTTTTAGTTGTTTTTTTATGAGATTATGACATCTTATATCCTAGCATGTTTTATCTCATCTTGTGCCTAAAGCCCTAAATCGATTTAACGGCTTTATCAAGTCTACCCATTTCAAACAATAGAGTAATTGTTACTCAACTTGCCTTACAAAGATAACACAATACACTCTGCGGAGGCATATCCATATTGATGCGACCGAAGCCTTGACAAGTGTTTGAGAATGGATGACACTTGACTTAACATTTGGAAAATGGATTTTTGTATTTCTTTTACTAATCATAAATTAAACAAGATAAATATCATATATTACAATGCATGGACAATCACTAAAAAAGTTAAGAAATTTTATTAATATTTATCATACGAATTTTCTTGCGCTACGAACAGTTAACGGCATTCCCACCGATCAGTCATTATTTTAGTCAAACCAATTGACCAAAATTGAAAATCACCTTAAATTTCTAATTTTATAGTAAAACCAATTGACCAAAATTGTCTCTTATTTTAATTTTGAAAATATTAATTAAAATATTTTTAATTAACTCGGGCCCACCTCTAACTTACTATCTTGTCCTAATCCATTTAGGATTTCATATACTTTGAGTCCTTATCTGATAAGAATGTGTTATATATCTTACCTATCTTATAGTATTTTTAATTCTTATTTGATTTCAAGTTTATCTCCTATCTAGTAGGAATATACTAACATATAAGCACAATGATCAAAAATCAATTTCGATTCTTATCCATGCAAAACGAGCAATCAAATGAAGAAATGAAATATTAATCATTCATTAAACACTAGAATCATATTAAATTAATCGTTTTAACCTAATCATGATTTCTATCACGGAGAAATAAATACTTATTGAACAAAAACGAACTATGCATTCAACACCTGAATCACATTAAATAAATCATATTAATCTAATCATGATTTCTGTCAAGGAGACATACATAATTATAGATAACAATTATCACATAACTTATATGTACATTATATATATATGTATATATATTAATCGAGATTATGTTTTCACACATATATCACATATAAATCAGAGAAAAACATGCAAACGTTTAGTAGAAACGGGACTATTGCTCTGATACCATTGTTGGGTTTAAGGGTTCATACGCAGCGAAAAATTTTAAGAAACCTCGAAAAATCCCAATTGGATTGTAAATAAATCTCAATAAACTACATCTACAAAAGTAAACCATACCTTAATCCGTGATTTCCTTCTCTGATTGTTCGATCTCCAAGACGTTTAAGCTCGTGTCCTCTATCAGAAATCCAAACACGAATGATGACCACAATTTGAAGTGCTAGCCTAAAGAGAGATAGAAAACGTTTTTCTTTTTCTCCTAAAATCCAAAGAACTCAAAATTTGCAAAATCTAAAGTCTTATTTCATTTGAGGGTTTCAACCTTTATTTATATGTGTAGATAAGCGCTCACTTAAAATCATATTCGTAATACAAC
The DNA here is from genome assembly GCA_039657365.1 of Stephania yunnanensis. Taxonomy (NCBI): domain Eukaryota; kingdom Viridiplantae; phylum Streptophyta; class Magnoliopsida; order Ranunculales; family Menispermaceae; genus Stephania; species Stephania yunnanensis. The sequence goes on along the minus strand of CM077585.1, from coordinate 33,953,107 downwards.
TATTATATTTGGGCAGTTTAACCAAATTACACATACGCCCTTATTAATAAAATATCATATAACAAATCGTAACGGGTTTTATGTCATGAATTTTAGCATATAAAATCCATTAATCTGGTCCAATTGAATTTGTGCAAAGCCATTCTTTGTTTGCAATTCAATAGGTTTATGCAACGTTAACAGTGAACTAAAACCATTTTGGTAGACAAGTCATAAGCGGCCTCTAGCAAGCATTATGACTAGCCGAGTAGCATAAATATCAAATCGATACAATCTAATGAATTATGTATATCATATCCTTTTGTCGTGCGATATCCTTTTATTAAACATAAGGCATGGAAAGTCACCCTTAATGTTTAATCGTACCAGTCTTGATCTTTAGGTAGACTGAAAACATCCAAGTGATATTGATCATATCAATTTACTTAGACTTGGCCATTACTAGTCTATCATATCAACTGACCCATTGATATCTCTCTATATGAGGGTGACAAATCCTATCTCGACTACACACGTCCACATATTTTTCACATCATAACCAATCACAATCATTGTAAAAGTCCAGTTAAAAACAACGTTTGATTGTATCAAATTACCATACTTCTAATATTGAAGTCTATGGTAATTTCAAGTTGTAGTACTAAATGATATACCTATCATGAGTAACACATATTACTCAATCTATGTGGTGTTCTCATTCAAGGTCGGTCCAGTTGCTTGTTCCCTAACAAGTAGTCATGATCTTGGTTCGTATCCCGATATGCATGATTATCACATGACCATCAATTAAGATTCACGCTACTCTTAATTCATTATAGCTCCCAGTATAATTACTGACTATGGACATTTAGGATATTTCGACAAATACCCATTGATCTTACTATAAGGTAAACATGCTATTCCTTATAATAAAATAACAAATGAAAACTTCTATTTTATTAACTAAAATTAGAAGATAACCAATGTTTATAGATTGACCTAAGGCACATTCCCCAACTATCAACTAAACTTCTAACTTGAAAATGAAATCTATGGTTATAAGATGAACGTATTGGAAGTTGAGATTGGGAAAATGCTATAAAAATAGCTACGATTAGCCATTAAATAAAACACAAGTGCTTGTGTTAGAAAACTTCTATATAGTGAGTGAGAATTATTAAGTGATATGTATAGGACGCTAGTAAGAATTCCTATATAGTGAGAATTTCCATTAATAGTACTTGAAGGATTCAAATAGCATCCTTTACGAATTTTGACTAGTTGTTAAGTTCGAAAAATAGAAATTTTAGACTGATGCAAACAAATTAAGACAATAACAAACAGTAGAACTTTTTGAATCGCAGAATTTTTTAGTTTTCAAATAAAGGTTAGCCAAGGAAGACTTCAAATGATTGAATGATCGTAAGAAACCATATTATCCTTAGCTAAGTTTTTGAAAAGAGAAGAGAAATAAATTGCCTTTCTAAGTCAATGTTAAGGAGTTGCAAGTGGCCTGGATGATGAGCCAAAGTCATGGTTAGTTTAAAAAGAGACCAAGATTGAGATCAATATGAGAATAGCTAAGAATGACAAAAACTTAACGTAATAGACTTTATATGTAAAATAAAATGAGACGTTGAGATGACTTGTGACTGCTGAAAGTGATAAAAACGAACTCCTTTAGTTAAGGTAAGACACTAGAGTTGTTGTTTATGACCAAAACTCTAAGTAACTCCATTTCATAATCACGATTCATTCACAGTGTAGAAGACTGATGTGTGTGGTATATTGGTTCAATTGGATGCTTAAATATAGGCAAATAAATGGTCAAGAAATTCTCGCCTATTCATGAAAATGGAAATGTCAGTGAAGAGTCTCAATAAGACTTAGAATATCAAACTATGAGTTTGATAAGACATACCGTATCTTCACAAAAATCTTACAAAGAATCAAACTCCGAAAGCTAAAAGTTTTGAACCAAATTAATATATAACTGATATCGTTGAATATGTTGTATATGGTTCAAATATTGTGTTACACCATGTAATTTATCAGTAGGAAAATTTGAAGCACTACGTTATTTTAAATTGGAGTTGATGTAAGATAATTTAATGATGGTGAAGATACAAATGAGAAATGAAAAGAGAAGCACTACTTACAACTCATTTAGTCAGTACAGTTTCCTTGGTTTGGAAATATTGAATATAGTATAGTGAATCTAGATAAGATATGTTTGAAGAATTTATATTTTTCCACTGTAAACTGAGAAAAGTCAGAAATATGTATTGAGTAGAGATGGAAAAGAAATAACATATTTATGAACTTGTATGTGATACAAGTTAAAAGTTATACTATGAGAGTATAATCAATGAATATGTTGATCAGTGTTAAAATACGTATATCTACTCATGATAGGGATAAATTTCTCTATTCAAGTAAGGGAAAAAAAGGCAAGCAAACAGTTAGTGATTGAGATCGAGATGATGGAAAATCATATAAATTGAAGAAATGATAGAAACCAATGTAAGTAGATTGTCAATGTAAAAGAATGAGGTTTCTTATGAACTTATGAATAGAAAATGATTTGACGAAGTTAGAAAAGTAATTAATTTTCTAACTCGTCAAAGGAAAAGTTAAGTAAATTGGTTGATGAATTGGAATTGGTAATTGCTTTGTTGCCCACATATCTAAATGATATTGTAAGTAGATCTTTGGAGAATGAGTGAGAGTTGCATGACGTGTCAGGTTTCATTTTTCGATTGGATTGAAATTCGAGATCTCTTTCATGCGATGACAAATGTAACTTGAGATTTAAAGTCATGGGATGACTTATGTAATTTCAGGTTTATGTTGAGAAATGCTTGAAGGGTGATGGATCAGATAGATACGCGACTCTACTTAGTATCTAGTATTGTGCTCAAATATTATTTGAATATTATGGAATTTTAAATTAATGATAGTCTTATAGTTGGTCAACCAATGATTCTAATTAGAAATGATCAGTGATGCGAAGTAAACTGGAATGTGTATTATATTATAGTGGATAAAAAGAGAATTATCAACAATTTGTGGAATTGTTAGCAGTTAAGAATGAAAATGGTTTGATGAAAAGGAAGATAAGTCAGATCTCGCTATGAATTGATTTTTGAATGGAATTCAACACATGATAAATTAAGGTTATTAGATATTCCATAAAGTTGATCATTTAAATAGTCAACAATTCAAAAAAATTCTAGGATTGGTAGAGAAGGTGTGATAGCTTTTCACTTAACCAAGGATTTAAAAATGAAAAGTTGAAATGTTTATGATCTCTACCGCTGAGTTATTAAATAAAATGTATGTGATTGGGTCCATTTAACGGTTGCACTTATGAAATGGTTTTTACAAGTTCGAATTAAAAAGTAGTATATGATGGATCATATTTTCATATCTCTTTTGGTTTAATAACCTGTAAGTTTAAATTTTAAGGACAAAATTTTTAATTAGATGGGAAGAATTGTGAAATCCGAGAATTTCATTAACTTGATTAGGCACCTAATTACGTTATTTCGGATTATATTTGTAGTTTGGATATTTGAGGTGGGACCAATGTATGGACCGAAGATCATGACTTAAAATATCCTTTTTTTTTTGTGTTGTGTGAGTAATTGGTGTAATATACTTTATTTGATGCAAAATAGAGTTAAAGTGACATAGACGCGATGTATGCGTATTTCGGAGAACGTTATTATTTTTGCCAATTTTTAAAGAAATTGGGTATTTTATCCGGGTTTGATTTGGTTTAAAACTTAAGTGATAAAAGGGAAAAAATAGAAAATGGAGTGAAATGACCAATAAGGGTATTGAAAAGGAGTGGTTAATTTTGCTAAGGGAAAATAAGTAAATGACTAACCAAACCTTCTTTCTTCAAATGTGAAATCAAAATAGGGGTTTCTACCCATTTCTATCCTCTTCCCCATCGTGCTCTCTTCAAACTCGTCTCCATTACTCTCGATCAATACTTATTTTTTTTCTCCCTCTGTACTATCTCTCCCTTAAACTACCTCTCATCTTTCGTCTCTCATCACTGTGGTTTTCTCTCTCAGTAGTGCATGCTCAATTGGGTTTTGGGAATCGGAAACAACAGAAAATTTAAAACAATTTTGAAAAACCTCAACGGGATAAAAAAATAAGTTCTACTAAACTTGATCTATAAAAGTAAAGTCATACCTTAATCCGTGTTTTCTTTCTTTGATTGTTTGATCTCCAATTTATTCAAGCTCCCGTCCTCTATCGAAAATCCACATACGATTGGTGACCACAATATAGAGTGCTAGCCCAAAAAGAGATAGAAAATATTTTTCTTTCTCTCCCTAAATCCAGAGAACTCAAAAATTAGAAAAAACAAAAATCTTATTTTGTTATAAAGTTTCAACCTCTATTTATATATGTAGATAAGCCCTCACTTAAAATTACACATATGCCCCTATTAATAAGTTATCATATAACCAATTGTAAGGGCTTCTAGTTTATTAATTTTATCATATAAAAATTCATTACTCTCGACCAATTGAAATTGTGAAAAGCCATTCTTTATGTGCGACCAAATAGGTTAAAGCAACGTTGGTTGTGAACCAAAATCATTTTGGTACAAAAAGTCATAAGCAGTCTTTAGCAAGGCATTTTGACAACCAAAGTAGCATGAATATCAAAATCCAAATTATATCCTTTTGTCGTGCGATATCCTTTGATTAAACATAAGGCATGAAAAGTCACCTTTAATGTTCAATCATACTAGTCTTGATCTTTAGGTAAACTGAAAAAATACAACTGGCATTGATCATATCAATTCACATGGACTTGGTCATTATCAGTCTATCATATCGAGGGATACACTGATACTTCTCTTTGTATGATAGTGACAAATTCTATCTTGATTACATACATTTATATATTATTCACATGGAAACCAAGCACAATATTTATAATCATTCGGTTAAAGACAAAGTTTGATTGTGTCAAATTACCATTCTCCTAATATTGAAGTCTATGGTAATCTAAAGTCAAATGACTAAATGATATACCTTTCATAAGTAAAGCCTATGATGCCACGACTCAAAACACTTAAAATGCACACTTCAAGGGTATTTTACTAAATTCACAAATTATATTTGTTTGGAACCCTAATTATAAAAGAAACCACTATAAACCCTAATCACCATTAATTAATCTACAAAATACATATAAAGAAAAATAGTAGAGAGCTTGGGTGGTGGGTGTGACACAAAGTTGGTGTTGGAATGTACAAATAATCTCCTTTCCTCTTTTGTTTCTTCTTTTTTTTTATTTAATTTAACTTGGCGTTGGAAAACCCCACAGAGAGGCAGCGCCGCCACGACGTCATCGATGAAGGCAAGGGCACTCAGTTGTCGCCGTCGCGCGGACTGCCACCGGAGGGGCCTCTGAGGCCCCACAAAAGGGTGGGTGCCCATCACATCCATCGGGCAGAAACCCGAGGGAGTTATGAGAGGATGGGAGGGGACGTCCCCCTCCCCCCACCGAGGGCCAATTGGCCCCTGGTCGTTTAACCAGGGGCTTGTTGGCCCCTGTGCAAATTAAAAATAAAAAAAAAAATAAATAAAATAATAAAAAATATATTAAAATAATATATATATATATATATATATATATATATATATAAAGTAAAATTAAGTAGAATACAAACAAAACAAATTATTGTCTTCAAACGAGGCTTTATTGGCTCCCCGAGGGAGATCGATCGGGTCCCACCCCTCGACCTGTACCGAGCAACAAGAGATCCACAGAACCAACACTAGTGGGACCTAAAAGTAAATTTAATGGCAAATTGAAATTTAAAATGTGACTTGTCGATGATGTGATTTGAATTGATTGTCTAGATTCGTGAGACGTTTCACATAGAACCCGGAAAGCACAAGGACCCAAAAAGAATATTGCGCCGAATCGAGGTAAAAGGGGGAGCTTGCTCCATTATCAAACATGATAGCTATTACATATTATTAGGTCTCACGATCTTAATTCAAGACTTGGGGAATGGGTTGCGATTTATTATTGATTTGAATGTGAATATATATGGAATGTGAATATGTTGCGCATTGCTCATGTTGTTTATGTCTCACCTTCGTGGTTGTCGCCACTATTGACTATTTGTTTGGTCGTCACCACTACTTGAGTATTTTATGGTCATTGCCATTACTTGAGTTATACCTTGAGATCGATGCATTAGATTGGTGCACACTTCAGTGATGGCTTTAGACGAACCTACTATGGACTTGATGGGACTAGTTAGGGGGCATCTCCTTTATGTCAACTAATGGTTTGCATCACTTTTAGAGTAGGTGAATCAGTTACCGGATTTTTGTCAATAACTAGTACGGATTGAATGAGACCCGAATAACTATATTATTATGCTTTTAAGATATTTCTCTTGAATTCGCCCTTGCATGATAATTTGATCTATAAATGTTTTTATGTTCTCTACGTGATGCTTTATGAAGTTGACTAAGGATACTCATGAAATACTCTTTGTCTCTATCTTTATATTCAATTCATGATAGACTTGCATGATTAGTAGGTATTACTTGTATGTTTGATGGTTAAGCAAGTTTTTCGCATTATTGAGCTCTATTAATTTTTCTACCTCACCCCACTTACTCTCCAGGTCCGTCTTCATTGATATTAGCGTGGGATAAAGGGAAGGCGATAGTGTAGAGCTTCGCTGTTGATGTGAACTTTGCATGCAATTTATATTATCGATATTCAAAACATCTAAACATGAGTTGTATTAAGTACTTGATGGAGTAGATTCTAATCCCCGAGACTTGTTGAGTTAGTACCTTGGAAATATACGTTTGCAGTTACTTAGGGATACTTGAACACCTTTATTTAGAATTATTTGATTAACATATGGAGCCTTTTAGTTTTAAATTCCACAATTATTATTTCATATGTACAGTTGTGTAGTTTCGCATGTTGAATCAAGCGTACTAAGCCGCTATTTAGGCCTAATTCAGGTATCGGGCTTAGATAACGATTTGGGGCGAGTGACCCAACCCTAGATCGGGGGAGGGTCGTCACAATTGGTATCAGAGAATAGGTATAGGAACCTAGGGAAAATAGTTAGGTTAGTGAAACATAAGTTGTAGAGCCATTATGTTAAAGGTCAAGTATAAGTCAGACAAATCAACGGTATGGGACATTGGTTCATGTTGACTTAATGAGAAAAAATTACCAATCCTAGGATGGGAAGGGATTGAGAGCTTGAATAAAAAACTTGAATAATGTTATTTATATTATGTTATGATATCTGAGGAAGACTTAGGAAAGAGAAGAGAAAAATTGGCACTCTCGAATGGAGCAACGAATGACTACTATGGCCGAGATATATCAGAAGGCCATTTGCAACATGACTTTTGCTTAAGACCAGAGATTGTCATACCTAGCGCTATCGCAAGAAAGGAACATGACCCGCATGCTAGAGCTAATATAACAGGGAAACACAAAGGCGACAACGCGAGCACCAGTAAGGTAGGGGCTTAACCCTCCCTTAGCACCTATACGCGAGGATCATCGTGTAGAGGAGGGTGTCGATTCTGCTACGACTGTAGTTGCAGCGGTCGTACCTATGGTGGATGAAGATCCAAAGGCTTGCCGGAGGGGCAAGATATAGAAAGAATTTATGAAATACGACGTATCACACTTTTACGGGGAGCAGGATCCCATTGAGGCTGAGGCATGGATACTAAACATGGATAAGAGGATGAAGACTTTGAATATTGATGTGTAGACCATAGTACTGCTGGTGGCATTTTCGTTGAACACAAGGCACATGAGTGGTGGATGGCTATTGAGAGAACACAGGGAGCCAATATGAATTAGCCACAGTTCAAGCGTCTATTTTACGAAGAAAGGTTTCCAGAGCCAGTAAAGGATGCGAAGACTCGAGAGTTCCTTACCTTAGTACAAGACAATATGTTAATGGCTGAGTATGCATCAAAGTATAACAAGCTGCTAAAGTTCACACATGAGTATGTTCCAATAGAGAAGATTCATAAGAGGAGATTTATTGATGGACTGAGGCTAGATATTAGTGCTATGGTAGCGGTGTCCAGATTTGAGACATATCACCAGACATACCATCGAGCACTTGAGTGTGAAGCATCACTTCGTGGAGGTTTCATGTAGTTTTAGTCAGGATTTGATTAGTATGGTTATGGATAGCGTAGCTTTGGGGGTAACTAGAATATTCAAGGCGACAGCTTCAAGAAACACTAATTTGTAGGATCTACGGGTGGTCATGCACTCTCTGGTGTAGCATCGATGGCACCACCTACCTTGATAGGGACCACCACACACTCACATGTCCCTGCACCCTGAACGAGAGTGTGGTGTATGGACTGCCACCTCCACCACAACAATCAATGTAGGCATCTCAGACACCACAACCAACATGTTTTAATTGCGGGCAGTTTGACCATTTTAAGAGGAAGTGCCCGGAGTTACAAACATGTCTCTAGGGTAGAGTGACCTAGACAATAAGGAGTGGAGGTACGCGGCGGTTGAGCTAGATTCGGGACACACATGAGGGTTTATAACAAGTAACATTTACATTTCGTAGTCGCGATATGTGCATTTTTTAAGTCGTTCGAACCTATTGATCCTTTCGTGTGATGGCTATGAATATCTTCTTACGAGACAAATAAATGTCTTACATTGAACTTGAAACATAAGTCAAACATATATAGTTTGAAGAGTTCCTTAGAGTTAGTGAAAACATAATGAATCAAATGATAAGAGAACCATTAGCAATGGGGATACCAAAATAAAGGAATGTCTACAGAGATATTATCCGAACGTAGACATGTCATATTCGACATATTTTAGTGGTACAAAAGGGTTGGTTTGGGGTACAGAGAAAGACCACGTTGAACTTTAAACGAAAACGCAATCGTTTTAAGGTCTCGAAATGTTAAGATTTAGGTATTGGTAGTTGTCAATAACATAAGAGTAAAGGTTACTCCATCGAGATACATGAATGAATGTGAATACAAAGCCCGATGTACTTGAAGAGTTATGTCGGTTGTTGCAGCATGAGGACAAGACAACTGTCATCGTGGGAGTCTTGGTCCATCCATGTCATCGAAGTAGTAGTCGCTAACATGAGAGACGTACGGGCCTTCAAGGTCTTCACCATGAAATGACATGACAACCGTAAATGCAGGAGTAATTGCATATCTTCGTTAAAATGATAATAATAATAACAATAAGGGTGTCGTGTTAGTTGTTGCTAGCACGAATGAAATTGATACGTTGTAGCCATCGTCATGAATGGATATTGTAACTGTAGTCACAAAAATCATGAAATATCTTTGCTAAATGTTAGTCAGTAAAAACAAAAAAAAAATGATTGATTGATGTGGCGATCATCGCTTATGGATCGATGCAATATTAAATTTGCAACAAACAAGTTATGAAATGGTACGGACAAGGTTAAAAAATTAATAATAACAAATAATAAATAAATAAATTTGATGGTGAACATTCTTACATATAGATCTACAAGTGTACCATTCTTCTTACTTTTAAGGATGAAAGTTCTTAAAATTGGGGATATTGTCATGACCTCAAAAACTTAAAATGCCCACTTCGGGGGTATTTTAGTAGATTCACAACTTTTATTTGTGTGAAACCCTAATTATAAAAGAAAACATTATAAACCATAGCCACCATTAATTAATCTACAAAACCCAAATAAAAAAGGAGACCTTGGGTGGTGGGGGTGACAGAAAGTTTGTGGTGGAAAGTACAAACCATCTTCTTACTTCGTTTGTTTCTAATTTTTTTAATTTAAGGCGGTGTTGGAGAACACCATGGAGGGGCGGCGTCACCACGACATCGTCATGCTACGTATCGTCGTCGGCGAGGTTCGGCGGACTGCCGCTGTCAGAGGGGCCTCTTAGTGGGGCCCCATAAAGGGGTGGGTTACCAGCCCATCACATCCTTTAGGCAAAAACCCGAGGGATGTGATGAGAGGAGGGGACGTCCCATAAGTCCCCCCCACCAGGGGCCAATTGGCTTCTGGTCCTTAAACCCGGGGCTAAGTTGGCCCATGTGCAAATTAAAAAAAATAATAAAAATTAAAAATAATGAAACAAAAAATATATGAAAATAATATATATAATATACATATAAAGTAAAATGAAGTAGAATATAAATAAAACAAATTATTGTCTTCAAATGAGGTGCTATCGCATCTCGAAATGAGATCGATCGGGTCCCACTCCTCGACCCTAGCACCGGGCAACGAGAGACTTGCGGGACCTACACTAGTGGGACACAAAGTAAATTTAATGGAAAATTAAAATTTAAAATTTGACTTGTCGATGATGTGATGTGTATTGATTGTTTAGACTCGCGAGACGGTTTAAACATGACATGATATTAGATATTACTTGATCTCGTGATTTTAATTCAACACTTGGGGAATGGGTTGCGACTTATTATTGATTTGAATGTGAATATCTATAGAATGTGAATGTGTTGCCCTTTGCTTATGTTGTCTATGTCTCACCTTCGTGGTTGTCGCCACTATTTGACCATTTTGTGGTTGTCGCCACTATTGAATATTTGTATGGTCGTCGCCATTACTCGAGTTATACCTTGAGATAGATGCATTAGGTTGATGCACACTTCAGTGATAGCTTTGGACGAACCTACTATGGACTTGATGGGACTAGTTATGGGGCATAAAGGCTTTATGTCAACTAATGGTTTCCATCACTTCGACAGTAGGTGAATCGGTCATCGAATTCTTGTCAATAACTAGTACGCATTGAATGAGACCCGACTTACTATATTACTATGCTTTTAAGATATTTCTTTTGAATTCTCCCTCGCATGATGATTTGATCTATTAATGTTTTTATGTTCTCTATGCAATGCTTTATGAAGTTGACTAAGTATACTCATGAAATACTCTTTTTCTCTATCTTTACTTTCAATTCATGATACACTTGCATGATTAGTAGGTATTACTTGTAAATTTGATGGTTGAGTGGGTTTTCCACATTATTGAGCTCCATTGGTTCTTCTACCTCACCCCACTTACTCTTTAGGTTCGTCTTCATCGATATCAACGCGGGATAAAGGTAAGGTGATTGCGTATTGCTTTGCCTTTAATTTGAACTTTGCATGCTATCTATATTATCGATATTCAAAACATCTAAACATGGGTTGTGTTAAGTCCTTAAAGGAGTAGATTCTAATCCCCGAGACTTGTTGACTTAACACCTTGGTAGTATACGTTTGCAGTTACTTATGGATACTTGAACACCTTTGTTTATAATTATTTGTTTAACATATGGAACCTTTTACTTTTAAGCTCCACAATTATTATTTCATATGTACAGTTATGTAGTTCCGTAGGTTGAATTAGGCATGTCAACCTATCAAATAGGCCGGGTTAAGGTATCGGGCTTGGGTAACGGTTTGGGTCGGGCGACCCGACCCTAGGTCGGGGGAAAGTCGTCACATATGAATTAATCCATATGGTGTTCTCATAGTAGGTCGGTCCAGCGCCTTATTCCCTAACAAGTACTCATAATCTCGATTCGTATTTCTATACACATGATCATCACATGACAGACTAGGGACATTTAAGATATTTCAACAAATACCATTCGATTTTACTACAAGGTAAACATGCAATCACTTATAATAAAATAGTAAATTAAAAAATTTATTTTATTAACTAAAATTATACGATAAACAATGTTTATAGATCGACCTATGGCACATTCCCCAACACCATCTTCTTCTCCCTTTCGCTGGGAAGTTTCGTGCATACAATGGATGAGTAGAGGATCAAAACATTGAGGGAGGTAGAATTTTTTATATTCAAATTGGTTTGTGTTGTTAGTTGATTACGTTTGATTAAATTATGTTTGTTGTTAGTTTGAAGAAAGGGGAGGGGGAGATAGTGATAATTATAAGGTCGTGGCTGTTGGTGTGGTTATTGTTTAAGTTGAGGTATCGTTATGTTGATTTGTTGACTAATCAATTGGAGATAAGGAATTGAAGAAAGTCACTGCAAGTTTTCAGTTATGTGTGTTCACACATATATATTTGTGATTTGACATTATGTTATGAGCTACTTTAGTGTTTAACCATGATATTACCACTTGGAATTACGTACATGTCACTCTTGTTTAGTCAGCTGTGAACACTAGCCGTTTGAAGTTGGTTGACAAGGAGTAAAGTTTTGTGCCATTAGACATAAAGAATTAAATTTAAGGGAGATTTATGTTCTGATTTGGGTCAATCTTTGCTAATTTTGTAAGAATACCTAATTTCACAAATCGTCCTTCCTAATTCAAGTTCTTCTTTGTCGCAATGAACTCGATTCCTTCTCTGCCATTTTATCATATTCCTTACTTTAAGTCACACTAAGAATGGCTCAACAATCTTCTTCAACTTCGCATGGTGATGCTACTGCAACTGCTGATCTATCGACGATTGAGATAATGGGCATTTACTATGACAATCAATCAACCACATTGGTTTTTCTAAAAAAGCCTGAACTGCCAAGGGCATGAAAACAGTTGGTAATGATGAGAAGGTTTCCTCTAAGTCCTTATAGAGGATTCTTGATGAAGCTGAGGCCATCGGTAAGGCCTTTAACTAAACGATAATCGTGTTCATATATCAGTACTTTGATGTACCTGCTCCCTCTACTTTTTGTCATTTTAGATCATTGGAGTGCGCAAAGAAATTTAAAGAAACAACAAAAAGGAAGTACGGGTTTGATCAACCGATCAATGTTTCGCATTTTCATGAAACTGGACTTGAGATATTGCTAGTTCGGACTTGCATCTATGATTGGTGTCTCATGAAGGCTTCTATAATGACTCCATTGTCAAGGAAATCTACAACAACTTTCCTAACAACATATTAAGCATCTTATGATTTTTCAATTATTCGATTATAGGATAATAAATCCAATTAAATCTAATAAATACTAATACACACCAAACAAACACCAAGCAAAAAGTAAATCCATGTACACACTAATCGAGACAAGCCGGACTTAATCATGCGTCAAACTCGAGTTAATTAAAAATTCAGATTGACATTAATTACCCACTTAAGAAGGTATTGGGTCGTTTTAGTCTCCTCAATTTAAAACAATTTCGTCCATGAAATTAAATGAAACGTACAAGCTACCAATAGGTTCGAAGAGAAATGAAAATTGCTCTTCCAAGTATAACTTTCATTCCCAATTATCTTTTCATTTCAAAACTACTTTACTGTAACATGAATCTACAAAGCCTTTTCATAGATGAAAATTTCAAAAGCACAACGAATTAAATTTTTGAATTATCCAACAATCTATGATGCTTATCTCCTCAACATCTTTATCCTAAGTGGTTGTAGTTATAAATCATCTAATTTGCCACACCCTCTCTGCATAGCTTTTAATTATTATTTTTTGTACCAAAGCTATACCTCCAATCTTAGTTTTATACATCAAAATTCAATAAAATTGAGCATATGCAGCTTTACTATTCAACGATATAATCCACATGATTACCTTTGTTATCAAATAGCTCACATAAAGGAATCTATTTTCTTTCAGTGGCTAAACATTATGAGACACAATTCAAAATATTTATTCTTAAAAACTAGGATTAGCAGCTCAATTTCTTTGTCAATACAAAGAAACCATCATGTACTGAGATTGATAATGGTTTTCAGCTATATCAATAACTTTTTCCACCGCTGGAAGGAAGTCTCGGATCTTCGTCTAGGGTATCAAACACCGAAACACCATATCATTTCATATAACCAAATACATATATTTGCTTAATCTATTGAAAGAATAACATAATCTTAGTATCAAGAATTTGCAGACTTCAGTCAATATATCAACTACAACTCATACGTCATTGTGTTGACACAAAAATCTAGCTAATTTCATTACATATCCCACAGTTATGTTATCCTTCTACCATCAGATTTAGACATGAACTTATCATCTAGTTTCAACCTATTAAATAACTCTTATATATCTTTATAAATTTAACAAAATGTATCATTACCTCAGACAATTCATAATCTTCTTGTATACCTCAATATGATATGGCATTGCCAGTATAACCAATATAAAGATATCCATGAGATCAGCGAAGTAATTCTTGCCTAAATTTTTTTCCTAATCTGGTATTTTAATGTTAGAATCTAATGCGTCTATGACAATTTCATTAGATAGAATAATATGGATATTAATCCTTGATAGCCAAGTTTTGACGTATCCAGTGATTCCCATTAGACTTCTTTATCAACTTATCACCCAATTAATCAAATTATTAGCTTAGCTCCAATATGAGCTTCAAAGAACTTATTTAAAATTACTAATTCAAACAACTCAATTGATGATGTGCCTGCACAAGACTTTATTCCATCATCATTATTACACATATCTCTCATGAGATAATACTGAGAAGTTCCTATTATAAATACACTTCGTGTTCTTTTTCTCTATTCAAAGTATTGTTCACATCAATCACTTTTTATGGGTGATTTCTCAAAGTGGATTCATCATATTCAGAAATAAAGGTCACTCACTTCGCCTCTAATTTCTTTCTCTCTGACAACTATACTCTTCAAACTTTCATAGTTTGAAGATTTTTTAATTTTTCATTGCACCACTCATTAATTTTCATAATCTTATTTGTCTTCTAGTATTTCCTCTAAGATCTCATAATCTTAAGATTAACTAAAAGATACTTCGAAACCTTTTTCACTTGGTTAAATCTATATTTCAGCCCTACAATTAATGAATGAACTTGCACAACCCATTTAATTGAATGGATTCACAAATAATTTGTGATCTACACTCATATTTCATAACCCTAAGCCTTAACTCTAGGATTTATCTTTGCAATTCATTTCATTTATTATTTGAAATACATTATAAGCTTTTACTCTATAAGCGATGCCTTAAACTTTTGGTTCAACTACTAAAACAGTTATTTCACAATAGTCCCTCTCAAACTTCATTAAACTATATAATAGTATAACTACAATCTATTGCTTCACTGTGTTAACACAAAACTACCCGAATAAAGGTATTAAAATAAGTTTTTTTTATCATAATCCAGGAATAATTAAACAATTATTGTAGTCCGACTACATCTCAATTTCATCCCTAGGCATCCTTGTGTTATATTAGACTCATTTCAATTTTTTTCTTAAATTAATTGAACATACAAAACAATGATACTCCAAATTTTTGTATACATTGTTTTTATCATTCAATCATTCCAAGATAACACTACTTTTCTCACTATGTGTGGAATATGGGTCAATTCTTTAATTGTCTCGATCTTAGTCAAATTCATTGAACATTCAACACATATCCGAGTGATTTACCTTTGAAGCTTAGTATTTGCAATTACAATATTTGGCATAAATATTCATCCCCAATTTTCTTAAAATTGACTCATCACACAAGTTGAATCCTCAAACTCACATTTTTGAGTGGTAGCTTTATTTCTTGTAACGAAATTCTAAGAATCAATAAAACTTTTGTCGTTCATCAAATCTCATAAATTTATATAATCTTTTGGTATCAATCAATAGTTGTAGAAATCTACAAATTTATATAATCTTTTTATCAAGGGTGGCAGTTAATACCAATCTCTTAATATTTTGCTTACTTATTCATTCCCAATATCATAAAGTACTATTTAGATTATCAAATCATCAGATTCATTAACATCTCATTGTCCCTAATTTAGACTATTCCACTCTATAAGATCAGACTTAAACGTATCACTAGTTCATAACCATGTTCTAACCCAAACTATACACCTTCTTATAAATTTTTCTCAACTTCAAATTTTCATATGAAATTTTCATAAAGTGATAGAAGTCCAACATATAAGATAGAGTTGACTATCTATGCGGAATTTGCATAATCCTTCAACTCTTATCTCTCACCGTGAATGTTCACTTTTAATGTAATTTTGCTATTAAGACCCTCCTATTAGTGAGTGTGGTTAAACCACGACAACATTAATAAAAATTTTCATTGAGTGACCTTTAATCTCGTTTAACTAGTCTTGCACTAGTGTATATTCACCCAATGTGAATCATCACCTCTGAGTTTCTATGAAGGTCATTTATTATTTTGTTTACTTCTTAATATCAATTTTCCTAGTTGTCTCAAAGTCCAGGTCTAATAGATTCTTCTTTATTAACTATTATTAACCTAATAAAATTAGTGAGAGTAAACACCATTATAGACTGTTCATAGGAGAATAGTTTACATTTTTTGTTGTCATGCGACTTCTTATGTCATTCTTCGTATTATTGGCATTCAAGTTTCCACAAACTCTAATCCTCAATAATTTTCAACTCATTACATTTCCATAATCTTTCTTTCCTGGAATATCCCTAAAGTCCAAGTTTTCATAACCCTTACCCTCAATATTCTTTGGATTCCAAAGACATAGATGGGACATAAGACCTTCAGGATAGCATATAGGAAAGACATTACACATACATCTGTCAAATATATTATATACATCACAACACATAACATATCTCAGTCTTTTTATCTTTTATTATCCCCAAAACATTGATAAAAACAGTTTATACTAGGTTATCAATAACTTGAGAATCAGTCTCCAAGTTAGTAAACCTAGACTTATATTCATATTACATGTAATGAATTAAAGTTCCGAGAAACCGTATCAGAGTTATTCTTGATTTCTAAACTATTCAAGAATAGGGGACCTTGGTTTATGAGCAAGGCTCTGATACCAAACAGTAGCATCCCTATCCCAATAAGGGCGATACCCAGCTTGAAACCCTAATTAAGCCCTAGTACACCAGTCGAACTTAATTAGAGTAACAGTACAACCGTCCTTCATACTTGATAATAACAATTACAATATAATGCATATCGAATAAATTATTAAAAATGCCGCAAAATTATAACTTTTTCGATAAAACGTACGATATACAAAAATCAGCATAAACCTCGATCGTAACACCATATCCCCACCCTATTTATTACAAAATAGTAAATCAATACAATATGTGAATAGTAAGGAACTCACTTCACCGTAGATAAAACTATAGACGCCTAATCTTCTTTGCTCCTTAATCGAAGTGCACGTCAACAACATATAATGTTTATTGGGGAATGAGCGATCCAACTTGCTCAGTAAGTGATGCTCGTAAACATACCAATTATCATATAAATATCAATGAATCAATGAATAGCAATATGTAACCAAAGCATATCTATTCAGCCATTGAAAATAATATAAACAATACATAACAAAATGTAAGTTCAATGGTCAATTGCAAATGTACCTATGATTTCTTCTTATTTCTTTTGCATTCAAAATAAGAGTTGTAGACTTCTGTCACACTGGAGTACGACCCACAGAATCACAAGTTTGTGATTTTGTGGTGTATTGAAGTATGACATAGCTACCCACTTCTAAATGAAAAGTAGCAATCGGTTAGCATCACAAATCTGATGGAAGGGTAATGGTTGGCCTCCCAATACCTTGATTGTCAACCTCAGTTGGTTTCCACCGTTGCACCCCTCTTTGAGTTCACTTTTTGTTGGCAATGATCCAACACTTCCATCGTCTCTTTAATGTGACTCACTCATCGTACCTCTTTCCTGATAATTTCTTATAAAACATTAAAGTAACACATTCAAGTAATAGTACACTGCCCCATTTGCAGTCCATAAAATACGTGCACTAAATATAACTATTTGACAATGTATAATTGATAAGAGTATGAGTACCATTTAACTGTGACAAGCTTTCCATCTTTTTACCGATTTATCTGACTTACGAGATTCATAAATCTATTCCCGTCGACCAAGAACCTAAAATAGATTTTTTATCATCAAATTGGGTCTAATGTTCTTTAATTAGAACTCTTAACTTGGTCCTAATCGAATCTGACCAATCTATCCAATTTTAAGAAAATGTGATCATTTCACATTTTTGAGGTAAAAATCTAGGTATAAAGTCTCGTGCGAAATCCCAAATTCTTCATTTAATTAAAATTAGTCAATTTCTATTTATTTTATCAAATTAATATTTTTCGAGTATTTTCTCAATATTCTTGCATTTTTTTCTTTTCTTCCTTTTTTATTAGGAAAATGGGGTTAGGCCTAAACCATGTCGAACCGGGTTAAGCTCAATAGAGCCGAACTAGCCCGATTCATGGCCCAACCCTTCTTCTCCATTGAATCGAAATAGAGCAACAACTATGTTTTAAAAAACCGAATTGGGATTAAGATCCAACGCTAGCCCATTTTGGGAGGGGAGACGACTCCGCTAAGTCGTCACCTTCCTCAGACGAACTGCTCTTGCAATTCGTCTGAGCTCCCCATCCCAACAACACAACACAGCCCATCAACAACATCAATGACATTAACGACCCAACAACAACAAACCTAACAACAACAACCTCACCTTGATTCGATTTCCCTCACTCTCTTATTCTTCCCCCACTTTTTTTATTCTCTCTCTCTCTCTCTCTCTCTCTCTCTCTCTCTCTCTCTTTTTCAATTTCAATTTAACAGTGGAGAGTCGATTTGTTGAAGAAGATAAATATGAAATTTCCTAAAGATTACTATTGCATGAATCTCGAGGTAGATATAATGATCTATTTCCTTTTATATATCAAGAACTTTTTAAATATAGATGTTACGTATCTCGAGGACATTCTTATGGCTTTCAATTAACCCAATAAACTTGTTGGTCGACTTAAATTTGGTTTAAATTAAACTTTTCTCGAGATTCATATTGCACGAATCTCGAGGACAATCAAATAATGGAATTAAAATCACTTTGATTTTCATTGAGACGTTGTTGCACACATATCAAGGCATGGAAAATATCTCCAATAATCAATTACCACATACTCATCCTCGACTCTCACGCAACGCGTATCTCAAGGCAAATCCAAAGTTCGATTTTTACTTAATTCAAACTATAGAGTTCATTTATATGTTTATATATATATATATATATCAAATGTATGTCCTATGCGTGTCAACCTTAACCCCGCGTGTCACTAAGCACCCACCAATTATTAATTATTGATTAATTTTCAATATATATTTCCATATATAATTATACAAATATGTATGCAAATATATTCGTGCATTTATAATTTCATCGTGTGCCAGTGAATACACTTGGGTGTGCATGCCACCCCACGACTCTTGTGTGTCATCCATGCACACCTGGTACTAAGCGTCCCATAATTTTTAAATTATTCGATGATAGGACAATAAGTCAAATTACTTTCAATAAATACTAATGCATATCAAACAAACACCAAACGACATGCAAATCCATGCACACACTAATCGAGACAAGCCGGGCTGAACCACGAGTCTAACTCGGGTTAATTAAAAATTCGGATGAACACTAATCGCTTGCTTAATGTAACGGTTCGTTATAGGTCCCATCTAAGCCATCATTATAGCCATAAGCTTCGCTTAATACTCCATAAGTTCCCTCATTTGCTGCTCCATTCTAGATTTCCATTAATCCTCGTTTTCGTGCTACCTTGAGATCTAGGTCTCTATGAACCCTCTCCCGGATCTGCCATTAGATTTTGAATTCAAAGGAGAGGCAAGATCATTAGGTAACATTCGGATAGGATTATGAAATCATATCTATACAATAATTAACAATATGTGCAGTAGATAACATATAATAATGTTTCCATTTTAATTTTCCCCTCAAAACATGATGAAAACCATTTATCTTATAATAAGCTTATTCATAACTCTAGATAACTGTTAGAGTCAATAACCTTTGGTTCCGATACAAAGGAATATGTTATCACTTGTTTTGAAAACAATTCAAAAGTGAGAACAAGTTCAAAGCCTTATCTTTGATACGAAACTGTATTAGAGTTATCATTTAATTTGAAATTGATAAACCTTAGGCTCTGATACGAAGCTATAGCATCCCTAATCCAGATTAGGAGGATACTCAACCTAAAACCCTAACTAAACCCCAGTAACCCAGCCAGACTTAACTAGATGTAATAACCTCTCCGTTTATACCTGACAAACTCAACTTGTATAACGAGATCGAATAAATAATACAAAATATACGCAATGGAAAGTTAAAAACTTTTTTGATAATTAAACAATATACAAAAATACAAAGTTTATCAAAACCCAAAACCACATTTATAACCCTCCTAACCCTGCTCATATACAACGAAATAACTCGAACAATGTATATATATACAAGAAGGCTCATTACATTGTATGGAAGATAATAAGACTCCTAAATCTTCTCTTTAACCTTTGCTGAAGCGCAGGATGTGAACCTAAAATGTTAAATTTAGGGTGAGTGCTCCGACTTGCTCAGTAAGTAAGGATTCACGAAGCCATCAACATTCCAAATAATAATCAAGAACATTATGCAATAACAACATGTTCCAATGTTAATTAATTGGAATATGAAAAACATATATTTCAATGAATAACAAATGCAAGTTCGTCTCCAATGACTATTACACTGTGATGCCCATTTTATTAATAAAGCTAAAGTTGATTATCCATTGACACCATTAATGTGATTGCTAGACCAACATATTGGTCGATGTTGTTCCTAGTAAATCCATTAATGTGTAATGGTTCTATCCTAAACCCTCGTATGTAATCCATGCAACATATCTAACTAAGTATAAAGTCACATTTAGGCCAGGAAGGTAACCCATCTCATATATAACCTGGTCTTCATTATAAGAACTTGCATGAATCACATTAAACACCATTTTCTATTTATTAAAACTGCCACAGTGTACATAGTCCCCTCAATCACTCCATAAACTACATGAACTACATATACTAGGATAGCTAGGCAACATTGACAAGTAAGCGAATCCAAATTTTACTCATTTTAGGTTTCCGTTAAGAAATTCACTAACTTTCCAAGTCACTTACGCTTTCCCGGTGATGCAACACCTATCACAAACCATTTGTGATCAATATAGGTCTAATACCCTATATTTAGAACCTCTAGCTCACTCCCTTAGACAACAGGGAATTCTAACTAAAACTCACCATAGTTGTTGTTTTCTAGGGTGGGAGCACACTCCCTCAATTATTGTTGTGCACTCCATCAGTTGCGTTCATCTCAATTGATGAAGGGAGCGTGCTCCTCTACTAAGTGGAGCGCGCTCAACCCTATATTGTCTTGACAGTAAACAGGGCAGCAACCACTATTCCATCCATAAATCAACACAACAACATTAAACTATCCCAAAATACATCAGGGAGGACCTCTAGTGAGGTATAAATCCATTTCCAGTGATCGAACATAACAATTCACAAAGAAATAATCTTCCACTATCGAATCGATCTTCAAACTTAAAAACTCAACTTACCAATTGATAGGGCTGGCAATTCGTGTCAGCGAGTCGTAAACGTGTCGTGTCGTAAACGTGTCGTGTCATAATTATCCTAAAACCGCACACGACACGTTTATTAAACGAGTCACTATTTGTAAACACGACACACGACACGTTTAATAAACAGGTAACCTGTTTATTACACTTTTAACACGTTTATTAAACAGATCATGTTTTAACATGTTTAACTCAACTCGTTTGTGTACCTGTTTAACACGTTTATTAAATAGATCATGTTTAACCTGTTTAACTCAACTCGTTTGTGTACTGTTTATCAACTTTGTTAAACATGCTACTAGATTAATGATATCTCACTATAAAATCAATACAAACAACATAAAATATAAAATTATAAACCCATCTAATACAAGGAAAAATTAAAAATACAAGTATCATCATCATCATTAGTGTGTTCAAGTTCAATATCATCAATACTGTTGGTGTCAAACTCATCATCATTGATCTCATCAAGAATGTTGTTCAATTGCAGCACATTAAAAATTAAAATCAACAACACAAACACAATATTTATAAAAATTTACAGTTGAGAAAACAGATTAACAAACAGATTAATCTGATCAAAAAACCCATATGAGATCTCAAGAGAATCAACTCATATGACTCTACTCCCACATCTCCCCCATCGGCTCCGCTTGCCACCATCAACCACTTCCTGCACCAGCTCACCACAATCCACGCCACCATCAACCACCTCCGCTCCACCGCAACCCCCGCCACTACGACCGCCCCCTCGGATCTCCTCCTCTACTCCCACATCTCCCCCATCGGCTCCGCTTGCCACCGACACCCCGACCTCCTCCACCGCTACATGAACTACACCCCCTACTCTCTCTGCCCCTCCGACCTACCCCTCGCCGAATCCCTCCTCCTCCGCGGCTTCCACCCACTCCCTCGCCGTCGCTGCTTCTCTCCTTCCCCTCCTCCTCCCAGCTCGGCCCCGACGACCTCAAGGCCCTCTCCTCCTCCAATAACAACACAACGGTTAGGAATAAGGATGAGGAAGTGGGGGAAATGGGTGGCGGAGATTAGGGAGCCAAATAAGAGGTCTAGAATATGGCGGAGATTAGGGAGCTACTCCACCCCAAAGGCGGCCGCTAGGGCTTACGACACCGCCGCCTTTTACCTGCGGGGGCCCACGGCCAGGCTCAACTTCCCGAAGTTTCATAAGGAAGAAGGCGACGAAGGTGGGGGCCAGAGGAGATGCAAATCCAGAAGAGCCGAGAGAGAGAGGGGGTGAGAGAGATTTTGTTTGGTTTTGAACTTTTTAGTTTTTAGGGTTGGAAATGAAAAATTTGTATTTATATGTAAATAATTATGCGAGTCATAAATGTGTCACACGGGTTAACACGTTAGCGACTCGTTTATTAACCGTGTATAAACAGGTTAACCTGTTTATGACCCACATACATTTTTTTCAAACTCGCGACATGTTTATCACGTGTCGTGTCGTGTCGTGTTAAACGTTTCATGACCCAAATTGCCAGCCCTACCAATTGATGATCTCTAGATTTCTAGTTCTTTGATCTCCTAAAATCACATTGAAAATCTCCCCAAGATTGATTCCTTAATATCAAAATACAAAACACCTAATTTATCTCTCACTCAAGATCAATTGTAAGGATAAGCTTAAAGGTTTTAATTTAAATATATGAATTTTCATCGAGATACGCATTGCGTTATCTTAAGGCTGATCAAATGATTGATGTGCTAACACTAAACCCCTAAAGTGACACATATGTTGACACCATCAACACTCACACTCATCTTGAGGCAATCAGACGATCCATATAATTGAAACAAAACTTATAGTTTTTACTATATTAATTTATGTATCAAATATATAAATATATATATACCTTGTGTATTTTCTCAGCAATAAATTCACCGAACATGTATACGAGTATTCCCAGGTGTGCACATTCATTTTACGACCCTTTCGTCGCACCAGGTGTACTGGCTTTTTATCGTTTATTTATGTATTTTTTGATTATAGGCTTCTCTTTGAATTTTCTTTTATACTCCAAACTACAAAATTCATTAAACATTCCAAACAAACACAAACCATCATACAAACTTGCGCACAAGCCAATCGAAGTACTACGGACTTAACCACAGGCCTAACTCAGGTTAATTAAGATTTTAATTAACATTAATCACTAGATTTAGTTAACGCATTGTTACATAAAACCACCAGTATGACTCCTAAGACCAACTCACGTCGCCCCACCATCCTCCGGTAGCGACTCCGAGATCTCCTCTTTGTGTTGGACTACCACCCAAACCACTACATGTCCCTTAATAAGGTCCACTAGTCAACTCTGAGCAACATGTTGGCCACCTTTTTGGTCGATCACCCACTCTCTGTTGGATGATTAGAGTATAAATAAGATGGTGCCTCATCCACCAAATCCATACTCAAGGCAACCGGTTAGCTTATGACAAACAAACGCCAAAACCTTAAAAACTCATCGTCGTACACTTCAAGTTCTTCAACGAGGTGCATCGCCCGATTCTAAGGTGCTTGCCAAACTTAGGTAGGTGTCCTTTTGTCAATGCATGTAGACCTACAATGATCCCTTATTTCGAATGTTTTACTTGAATACCGTCATCATTAATGAATTTGTCATTCGATCAATGGTTAGCAATCCATTCATGGATATCACTCCATATTGTCTAGCTGATATCCTGGATCTTACCCTTCACATTTCCCTTACTTCTATCACTTGCAAGATCCATGAATGGTCATCTAGCTTGCTTAAGGTCCTCATTTCTATCACTCAGTTCAATCGGGAAATAAGTATCTACCTCTGTGGGGTAGCCAACATGGACTTCAAACTTGTGTCGCATCTCCTCGATACGATTATGCACAAGGTTATTCTTCCTCAAGATGGTACCAAGAATTACGTCACCTATTAAACATGTGAATGCTCGGGGCTCTCATGAGGGAGATACCACTCATTGTGCCCCACACCATCATAACCTATATGACCTCCACCTCCAGCTTTGGTTGCCACCTTTTGTACGTGCACATTTTAACCTCACTTTTTGAGGCCGTACATGTGGTTTTCGTCTTGGCGGTCGCCCACTCTTTGTCACCATCACATCGGCATAGCCACTGTGAAGGACATGAAATCTTGCTTCATTCGCACGAAGCGACACTAGATTCGTGAGGTAGATATCCCCAAGGATGAACATTATGGTGTTTCGAGTCTCCTCACAAGTTGGATCATGATGTCTACTTTGATGAGCATGACTATCTAAACTACAACTCTAGTATTTTTTCATTTATACATTTTGTCATACCATGTTATTACATAATTTTAGGAACTTAATGAAATGACATGAGTTATTTTGTATCTTTAAGTAATATCTTACTTTCTTTCCTATTGCTTAAATGGCACTTTCTTGTTCTTTCATTTCTTGTCCCTATATGATGCATGTAACGACTCGTTACACAAAGCTACTGGCTTTTGTTAACCCAAATCTTAAGTCACCTGGTAAAGCTCATGGTTAAGTTCGACGTACCTCTATTAACGTATGTGTGGGTTTTGTGATGATTGGTGTTTGTATGGGATGAATTAAAAAGTAATAAAAGCCTTTAATTAGAAAATAAACAATTATTTAATAAATTTTTCGGTAAACTAAGTACGAAGCGAGGGTCGTGAAGTGAATGTTAACACTCGATAATACTCATAGACGTGTTCGATGAATTTATTGGTGAGAAAATACACGAAATGTATGGATTTATGTACAATTGATGTATAAATACATATAATTAAAACTATAAGTTTGAGTTGAATTCTATGGATTGTTGATCTCCTCGAGACGAGCATAAGTGGTGATGGTTTTAAGATGTGTGTCACTTTAGGATGTGTCACGTTAATATATTATTCACTTGATCACCCTCGAGATAGCGTAATGCATATCTCAAGAAAAATCAAAATGTATAAATTAAAACATTCTAACTTATCCTCATTGATTCATTCGATTAATCGAGAGAGAGAGAGAGAGAGAGAGAGAGAGAGAGAGAGAGAGAGAGAGAGAGAGAGAGAGCAACTGAGGATTTGGTTTTATGGGTTGATCAAGAGACGATTCGGTTGTGATTTTAGGAGATCAAACCACTGCAAATCCAAAGATTATCAATGTGGTCAATTGGGTTTTATGTTTTTAAAGTTGAATTCATAGTGGATGATAATTGTTTTATGAATCGTTTTTTTTATTACTAGAAATGGGTTTAAACCTTACTAGAGGTCCTCCTTGATGTGTTGGGTAGTATTTGATGTTGTTGTGATGATTTGGGACTGTAACAAGGGCTGCTACCGCGTTCATTGTGAAGACGGTGAAGGGTAAACCGCTCTCCCTATATCATAAGAACGTGCTCCCTTCATAAAGAATTATTGACCCAGTTGGTTGTAGCACCCCCTACACTAAGTGGGGAAGCACGCTCCCACCTTAGAAAATAACAAATGTGTTGTGTTTTTATTAGAGTTTCCCGAGGTTTTGGGGAATGAGTAAGAGGTTTTATATATAGGGTATTAGTCCTATATTAACCATAAATGGTTTATGATAGGTTTTGGAACACCATGAATTCTTTGGTGACCTAAAAAAGTCAGGAAATTTGGAAACGAAATATAAACTAAGGTAAGTATGGATCCATTTATTTATCAATGTTGCATGGTTGTTGTAGTATATGTAGTACATATAGTTTATGGACTGAATGGGGGCCATATACACTGTGATGTGTTTATTTAAATGGAAAATGATGTTTGATGTGGTCGGTGAGAGTAAATTTTGGAATTAAGAATAGTTTATATAGGATATATGTTTGATTCCCAACCTATATGTTAAATTCTACTTAGCTAAACAGGTTGCATGGATTACATATTCACTATATGGTTTTGGATTGAACCATTGAACATTAATGGATTGGTTAGACAAAAAATTGACCAATGTGTTGGTCTAGCAATCACATTAATGGTGTCTGTAGGTAATCGACCTTAGATTTACAAATGAAAAGGGAATCACATTGTAATAGTCATTAACAGCTTGACTTGTATCCGTTATTTATTGGATTTTATACTTTTCATAATCTTGTTAGTTGTCACTGGTGTATATTGTTATTACATATTACTCTAGATTATCATATGGAATGTTGATGGCTTTGTGAGTCCTTATTGATTGGGCAAGTTGGAGTGCTAACCCTAAATTTAATATTTCAGGTTCTCAGCCTAGCACTTTAACAAAAGGAAAAGAGAAGATTTAGGAGTGTTACTGTCATCTCTACGATTTAAGGAGTCTTCCTATATATATACACATTTCTTGAGTTATTTTGTTGTAAGTGAATAGGGTTGGGAGGTTTTATAATCGAGTTTTAGGCTTTGATAAACTCCGTATTTTTATTTCATTGTTATTAACAAAAATGTTTTAATTTTTTTCTACGCATAGTTTGAGTTCTTTATTCGATATCGATAAATAGGTTGAGTTTATCTGGTATATAAAGAGGTTGTTGGCTCTATTAAAATTTTGCTGGTTTCAAAGCTTAAAGGTAATGGCTCTGATATGGGATGCTATATCTTGTTATCAAAGACTACTTTAGAGCCTAAGGTTATTAGTTTTGATATAGTTTGGTATTAGAGCCTAGTTAAGAGGATAACCTTATAGCTTGGATACAACTTGGTATCGAAGCTTAAAGGTAATGGCTCTGATATACCTTAGTATCGGAACCTAAGTTTACAAAATCTAAAAGTTGTCTTGAGTTATGAATAAGCTTAGGGTATGATAAACGATTTTCAAAGAGATTTTAGGGGGAAAATGAAAATTAAATATTATTATACGTTATTTATAGCACTATTGTTATCTATTATATAGATACAGTTTCCTTGTCTTATGTGAATGTTACCCTAATAGTCTTATCTCTTCTTTGATTTTAGAATTGAATGGCAGATCAGGAAGAGGGTTAGTAAAGGCATATACCTTAAGGTAACTGGGAAACTGAGGATCAATGAAAATCTAGAATGGAGCAACAAATGAGAGAGCTCTTGGAGTCCTAGGTAAAGCTTTTTGAAATATTGATGGCTAAGTTTGGACCACCAGTATAGAGACTTGAGGCATAGCTTGCAACCATCCCCGAAGTTAGCAAAGCCGAGGGATGAGCTGATAGGATAGTAGCTTTTGCTAAACCAGTTCTAGAACATGTTTAGGTACCTGAGACTGCTGCCGAGATGCCAGTTGATTCTAAGAAGGTTGCATTTCTAAGTTGCTGCATTGAATTTATGAAGTATGAAATTATGAGATTTAACAACAATATAATTGAAGGGGTAGCTGAGACCTGGATATTGGAAATGGAGCAATGATTTGTTGTTGCAAATTTTAAGGACCAGTTTAAGGTTAAACTAGTCAATTTCTTGTTGATTGAATATGCTCGAAAGTGTTGGAATCCCATATAGGGAGGGGAAGTCTTGAATGGGAAGAAGACTGAGTTTATATAGTTGAAACTGGGACCCATGTCTATACGGGAATACGAGCGAAGGTTTACTAAGTTGAGCAAGTTCGCTCTTGAGATGGTGGAGCCAGAGTAGAATTAAAAAGATACATTTCTCGGTGAGTTGAATTATAAGATTCGTGTTGTTATTTCCTCTCATCCTCTCACTAGTTATGCATTTATCTTTGAGATTACGATGGAGGTGGAAGCATCCGTATTAGCCAAACTAGTATCTATGCCACCATTAATACCATAGTTCCCCTGGGAGTTAGAGAACCTATTAATTTGTTTATTTTCATCTATCGAAGAGATAGAGAAGTGCAGTTGGAGAAGCTACATAGACAGGGTCTACAAGGATGACATTTGGTAGCCAAACCACCTTTGCCACCAACTTTGTCTGAAGGTAAGGGCAAGAGTATGACATAGTCATCACACAAACTGAGTGGATCTGGGATGTTTCCACATGCTATTAGATTTTCCCATAGGACTTCTACAATATATTATCGATGTGGGCAGGCAAGGCATATTGAAAGAGATTGTTATATTCCACCAACCGCATCGGTAAGCGATATGGCATAACTAGCATTGGTTGATGTTGGTTCTATAGTTTCCTTTAATGTTAGTGCAATGGTAAATGAGTTGAGATTGAAACCTGTTAGAGCTAGTACGTTCTTGATTTTGTGCATAATAGTGAGTGAGAAGGTTTATCCTTACCTGATCTATGAAGGATGTGTAGTCTAAATTAGAAAGAATGAACATCCAATTCATCTGAGGGTAATGGAGTTTCTATAATATGATGCACTATTAAGGATGGATTGGTTATCAACATACCATGCTAGTATTGACCATTTTCATATGAGGATAATCTTTCAAATCACTAACCTTCCTTAAATTATAGTCTATAAGGGCTATAATCCCTGGAAGCTACTCCTCGTGATTTGGAGGTTATGGTAGGGGTTGTTACATTTGAAGAACATAGTCAGAAATTGAAGTCTAGTGAGATACTTGTGGTTTGTAAATTTCGAAAGTTTTTCCATCTGACTTGCCTATACTTCCACCACCACGTGTAATTTACTTCATCATTGATCTTATTATGGGCACTAAACCTATATCTATTCCTTCATACCATATGGCACCGAATGAATTAAGAGTGTTGCAGACTCAATTTGAGGGGTTGTTACATAAATGGTTTATTTAACCTAGTGTGTCACTAAGGGGAGCATCAATTCTCTATATGAAGAAGAATGATAGAACCCTACGTATGTGCATTGGTTTTAGACAACTGAATCAGGTGACTATAAGGAACAAAAACCTATTGCCTATGATCAATGACTTGTTTGATCAGTTGAATGGTGCTAGATATTTCTTGAAGATTATTTTAGGTCTAGTTATCATTTGCTAAGAATAAGATACGAGAACATTTTCAAGACTGCTTTCAAAATTTGTTACGGGCACTTTGAGTTCACACGATGTCATTTGGGCTTACTAATGTTCATGCTATGTTCATGGACTTAATACATTAGGTGTTTAAACCCTATCTTGACCAATCCATTATCATGGTTATCAATGATATATTGATCTATTTGAAGACACAAAAGAGCATTCGCACCACCTTAGAGTTACATCGCAGACTCTGAAGGATAATCAGTTGTGCGCCAAGTTTAATAAGTGCGACTTCTGGTATTCATAAGTCAAATTTATCGAACATGTTGTTAATGTTGAGGGTATATTTGTTGACCCATCAAAGGTTGAGGTAATTCATGATTAGCTTACTCTTACTACAGTGACAAAGGTTTCTAGTTTTCTAAGGTTGGCGTGTTATTATAGATGATTTGTTTGTGGTTTCTCACGTATTGCTCTGCAATGACTCTCCTAACATAGAAATACATTGACCATGTTTGGTATGATGAGTACAAGGTTTTCCCTTAAAGATTTGAAGAGTAGTTTGACTTCGATGCTTGTTCTTTTATTACTTGAATTAGAGAAAGAGTTAGTGATTTATACTGAGGCTTCTCATTAGGCTTTGTTATGTGATAATGCGGGAAGGCATGGTTGTAGCTTATGCTTCAAGGCAACTAAAGATTCATGAAAGAAATTACCAAGTTCATAATCTTGAACTCGTAGCAGTTGAGTTTTCCTTGAAGATTTGGAGGCACTACTCGTACGGTGAGAAATCTATAGTATTTTTATATCATGAAAGTTTGAAATATTTTTTTACTCAGAGTTAATTGAATATGAGGCAGTGTATATGGCTTTAGTTCCTCAGGGATTATTATTTCACTCTGGAATATCATTTAGTCAAAAATTTAGCTGCTGAAACCTTGAGGAGGAGAGGAACATGCAAAGAGAATGTAACTACTGCTAGAGCCTATAAGTTTAGACTTCTTGAGGAAACGTCGATGATGATGATTCATGAAAGTCCAGCTAGCACATCATAAACTAAGAGAGCTAGTTCCAGCGCTACTAATCTATTAGTTTGTGCTTAGATTCAGGCAGAACTAGAGATGATTCAAATGGCAATTGATTATCAGAAACCTAATTAGGATTTTGTAGCGCGTAAGAGGTTAGCTACTAGTATGGAATACTAATAGGCTCTAGCAATAGTTATTTATTAGAGGCCTACTATCGATTCCTAAGTGGAAATGGGAACATATAGGAATGGGTTTTATTTCTGGACTACCTCTGAGTAGGCATAAGGACGATGCGGTATGGGTTGTATTGACAAGTTGATGAAGTCTGCGCATTTCTTGCCCATTTCCATTCGAGATACTCTTGAACAATTATGTGTGATATGCGTACAAGAGGTGTTAGGATTTTATGGATTCCCAATTTCGATTACTTCGGATAGAGATCCGAGATTCACTTCCAGATTTTGGAGTGAATTGCAAAGACGGCTAGGATTTGTTCTTAACCTTACTATGACATATCATCTGCAGACTGATGGGCAAACTGAGTGGTTTATTTTGGTGCTAGAGCATAGGCTTCGAGCTTGTGTCTTAGAGTTTAGTGGTAACTAGGAGAAATACATTTCTCTGTTTGAGTTCTCTTATAATAATAGCAATCAGGCTAGCATTGGAATGACTCTTTTTAAAGCTCTGTATGGTCGGCCTTGTCGTTCACTAGCGTGTTGGGCAGAGGTCGGAGATACAGTTTTGTTGGATCTAGAGTTGATTCAGGACTACATATAGAGATTTCAATAGATTCACTAGTGTTTGAGTATGGCATACCTAAGATAGAAATGATACACCGATAAGAAATTATAGGTTTTTAGAGTTTTCAAAGGACAATTATGTTCTGTTGAAAGTCTCACCTATGAAGGGATTGTACAGGTTTGGATTGTGAGGTAAGCTAGCTCCAAGTTATAATGGGCCCTCCAGAGTGCGAGAAAAAGTAGGTCCTATTGTTTACAGATTAAAGTTACCTCCTTAGCTAGCAGGAGTTCATAAAGTCTTTCATGTTTCCATGCTTTGAATAACGGACTCATTTCACTCCAAAACTTGATTGGAATGAATTTGTTCTCGGGGAAGACTTATCTTACGATGAGCAGCCAATTAGATTCTTAATGATTTAGAGGCTGAGAACCAAAGAGATTCATTTGGTTAAAGTGAAATGGCAATTTCACGGAGATAAGGAGTTAACTAGGGAGCGGGAATATTATATGAAGGAATAGTTTTTGTTTCTCTTCGAAACTGCATGTAATTTTATACTTACTTAAATATCGAGGAAGAAATTTCTTTAAGCTTAGGAAATTGTAATGACCTATTACCTTAAGCTAATGATTGGTGTTATCCCAAATCCTTATTAACCCGAGTTAGGCTCATGTTTTAAGTTCGACGTACTTCGATTACCGTGTGCGTGTTTTTTTGTGATGATTGGTATTTGTATGGTATGTTTGATGAACTTTATAAGTTGTGGGGTTACTAGGAAGTACAAGCCTATAATTAAAAACAAGTATTTAATAAATTGCTGATACATTAAGTGTGACGAGAGGGTCGTGAAGTGATGTGCACCCTTGAGAGTACTTGTTGACTTGTCCGTTGGATTTATTGTTGTGAAAATACCATATATATTTATATATAATTGATATATAAATATATAATTAAAACTATAAGTTTGAGTTGAATTATATGGATAGTTGGATCACCTTAAGATGAGTGTAAGTGGTGATAGTGTTAAGATGTAGCATCCTCTAACCCGATTAAGGAGATACCCAACCTGAAACCATAATTAAGCCTAGATTTTCCTAACCATACTTAACTAGAGCCGGCAGCCCTTCCGCCTTTACCTAATAAACACTATTGTATATCGAATATTGAGACAAAACAATTAATAAACACAGCAGAAACTTACAACTTTTTTGATAATCTAAACCACGATATACAATATTAAATCAAATTGGAATAAACAACGGTTATAAAAATCATCTATCCCTTATGATATTATAAAACTCAAATTTCATACAAATATTTATAAGAAAAGGGAGATTCAATACATTGAAGAGAAGATCAAGACTCCTATATTTTCTCCATCCCATAGTTGTATCCCCCGTCAGTTATCCTGTAATATTAATTGGGGTGAGTGCTCCAACTTCCTTAGTTAGTAGGGATTCACATAGCCATCAACATTCAATATAATAATCAATAACATTATTCAATAATAATATACACCAATGTTAACTAACAAGAATATTAAAGGCATATAATTGAATACATAACAGATGCACAACAAGTATTATGGACTATTACACTGTGATCCCAAATATAATTTATAAAACTAGGGTCGATTACCCACCCGTGCCATTAATGCAATTGCTAGACCAACACGTTGAGCATATGTGTTGTCTAGCCCATCCATTAATGCCCAATGGTTCTATCCCAAACCCTCTAGTGAATATGTAAGCCATGCAACCAATAAACTAAGAAGGTAACTCACCTCCTATATAACCTTCTCTCATTTCTACGAATTTACTCTCGTGAATCACTATAGACATCATTTTTCCTCTTATTAAAAATAATCAAAGTGTACATAGTCCCCTATTCCAATCCATAAACTACATGAACTACATATACTAGAATAGCCAGACAATATTGAAAAATAAGGGAATCTGTACTTACCTCGGGTTAAGTCTCCACTACCAAATTCCCTAGCTTTCCGATTATCTCACACTTTCCGATTATCTCACGCTTTCCCAGTGTTCCTTAACCTATCACCAATCGTTTGTAGTTTATATAGGTATAATACACTTTGTTTAGAGCCACTAAGTCCATTCCTAAAACCTTAGGAAAATCTTCATAAAATACGACAGAGTTGTTGTTTTTAGTGGTGGGAGTGCGCTTCCTTACTTGGTGGGGCGCGCTCTAGCAGTTGGGTTCATCATAACTGATGAAAGGAGTGCATTCCTCGGCTAGGTGAAGCATGCTCCACCTTACACTTTCTCGACATTGAGCAAGGCAGCAGCCATTGTTTCACCACCGCTTCACTCCAACAACAACAATAACACTCCCAAATCATCAGGGAGGATTTTTAATGGGTTACATACAATTTCCAATCAACAATTAGCATAATTCACAGAGAAATTGTCACCATCGAATTGAACATCAACAAACTTAAAAACAAATATTACAAAAGTGATGAACTCTGCCTTTGGATATGATTAAGCTCCTTAATCTCGTCCAATTCACTCTCCTGAACAATATCTTGTGGATCAGCATCAACTCAAACTCTCTATCTTTCTCACTAAAATAATTGATTTGAATGAGATAAAGATGGATTTTTTATTTATATATGTGGATTTTCCTCAAGATATGCATCGCACTTTCTCGAGATAGATCACGTGCTTAATGCATTAAAATGACACTCCTTAAAGTGACACAAATTTTGACACATCAAGCACTAATGCTCATCTTGACGTTGATCAAATAGTTAATTTATTTTTAAATACAAACTTTATAACTTTAATATACATATTTATAT
The DNA here is from genome assembly GCA_039657365.1 of Stephania yunnanensis. Classification (NCBI taxonomy): domain Eukaryota; kingdom Viridiplantae; phylum Streptophyta; class Magnoliopsida; order Ranunculales; family Menispermaceae; genus Stephania; species Stephania yunnanensis. The sequence goes on along the minus strand of CM077585.1, from coordinate 33,919,158 downwards.
ATCAAATATTTATAAATATATATATCTCGTGTATTTTCTTGCCAATAAATTCATTGAAAATGCCTACGAGTGTTCTGGAGCGTGCACATTCACTTCACGACCCCCTCGTTTCACTTAGTGTACCAGCAACTTATTGTTTATTATGTATTTCTCTAATTATAGGCTTGTATTAATTTTCTTATTAATCCCACAACCTATAAATTTCATTTAGCAATCCAAACAAATATCAACCACCATGCAATCACACACAAGTTAATCGAGGTACGTCAAACTTAACCATGAGTATAACTCGAGTTAATTAGGATTTATATTAATACTAATCACCAGCTTAAGGTAATGGGTGGTTACAGTTTCTCCAATTTAAAGCAATTTTATCCTCGAAATTAAAGTAATCTGAAGTTACCCACAGTTTCGAAGAGAAATGGAAATTGTTCCTTTATATATGATTCTCGCTCCCGGTTAGTTCCTCTTCTCTGTGAAATTATCATTTCACTTTAACCAAACGATCCCTTTTGTTCTCAGCCTCTACATCTTACAATTAAGTATTTTAATTAATTGCTTGTCATAAGATAAGTCTTCTCGAAGATCACGTTCATTCAAATCAGTCTTTGAAATGAACTGAATCTTCGTTTTACAAAGTATTGACACTTGTAAAATATTATGAACTTCGATTAGCTAGGGAGGCAACTCTAAACCATAAGTAATAGGATCAATCCTTTCTTATACTTTTAATGGTTCAATTTACCTTCAAGCTAGTTTACCTCACAATCCAAATCTATACAACTCCTTTAATAGGTGAGACTTTCAACGGAACATAATTGTCCATCGAAAACTCCAACAACCTATGATATTTATCGGCATATCTCTTTTATTTTAGCTTTTGTTGTCGTTAAACGCTGGCGAATCTGCTACATTTCCTTAATGTAGTTTTGAGTTGCCATTTTATACTGACAGGCTGTTAAAACCTCTATGTGTAGTTCTAAATTTCTCAAGCTCAAACTAACTTGTATCTCGACTTCTCATCCTTACATAGACTTACAACGAAGTAAACCATACAAATTTTTGAGTTAAACACCTCAACATCCTGTATAGCGTGCTAATAGCAATGCTACAGAACTTACACGGTAAAATATTTCTTCTAGTAATTAACATCTTCCAAGTTACAAGCTAAAAAATCATGGTACTTGAGAAGGAATAAGAGTTGTTCTTGGTCTATGGAAGTTTGAAAGACGAGCTTGTTTTAAATGGTTACATAGATGCACGTTTTCAAACTGATATAAATGACTTCAGATCACAGTCTGGATATGTGTTTACTTTAAATAGAGGTACAGTGAGTTAGATAAGTTGAATGCAAGAAATTGTGGCAGATTCTATAACAAAAGCCGAGTATATTGCAGCGTCTGATTCAACTAAGGAGGCAGTTTGATCAAAAAGTCCATTTTTCAACTTGGTGTGGTTCTTACTATAGCTAACCCCGTGTATTGTGGCAACAATGGAGCGATAGTACAGACCAAGTAACCAAGATCATACCACCGATCCAAACATATACTTAGACATTTTCATCTCATTCGAGAGATAATTGAGAGGGGAGACTTGAAGATTTGCAGAGTCCCAATAGAAGACAATGTTGTAGATCCTTTGTCGAAGGCTCTTCCGTAAAGAAACATGATGGTCATGTTAGGTCATTAGGTCTTAGGTACATGAATGATTGGCCCTAGTGCAAGTGGGAGATGTCAGGGAATGTGCCCTAGATCAATTTATAAAAATTGTTTATCTTAAAATCTTAGTTAGTGAAATAGAGGTTTTCATTTGATGTTTTATTATAAGTGATTGCATGTTTACTTTATAATAAGATACATGGGTATTTGTTGAAATATCTTAAATATCCCTAGTCGGTCATTATACTGGAAACTATAATGAATTAAGACTATGTGAATCTTGATTGATGGTAATGTGATGATCATGCGTAGAGGGATATGAATCGAGATCATGCGTACTTGTTAAGGAACAAGGTATCGGACTGACCTGCTATGAGAACGCCACATGGATTAAGTCATAGGTGTTACTCATGATAGGTATATCATTTAGTCTTTCGAATTGAGATTACCATAGACTTCAATATTAAAAGCATGGTAATTTAACAAAATCAATTGTTTCCTTAAACCGGATGATTATAAAGATTGCGATTGTTTACCTTGTGAATAATATGTGAAGGCGAGTAATCAAGATAAAATTTTCACTTTCGAATAGAGAGATATGTTAGTGGAACCCTTGATATGATAGACTGATAATGGCCAAGTCCATGTGAATTGACATGATCAATGTCACTTGGATGTTTCAGTTTAACTAAAGATTGAGATTAGTACATTGAACATTAAGGGTTACTTTCCATGTCTTGTGTTTAATCAAAGGATATTGCACGAAAAAATGATATGATATATATTATTCATTAGGTTGCATGTATTTTGATATTCTTGCTACTTGGGTAGTCATAATGCCTTGCTCGAGACTGCTTATGACTTACGTACCAAAATGCTTTTTAGTTCACTACCAACGTCACATGAACAAATTGGGTCGCACGCAAAGAATGGTTTTGCGCAATTTCAATTAGTTTTGAATAATGAATTTTATATGATAAATTCATGACATAAAAGCCCTTACAATTTATTATATGATAAGTTATTAATAGAAGTGTATTCATAATTTACTTAAAAAGCCTAAATACAAAAGTTGTATTACAAATAGGATTTTAAGTGAGGGCTTATCTACACATATAAATAGAGGTTGAAACCCTAAAATGAAATAAGATTTTCATTTTTACTATTTTCGAGTTCTCTGGATTCGGGAGATAAAGAAAAACATTTTTGTTCTCTCTTGGGGCTAGCACTCCAAATTGTGGTCACCATTCGTGTGTGGATTTTCGATAGAGGATGCGCGCTAAAACGTCTTAGAGATCGAACAATCGGATAGTATGAACCCAAAAGCCAACACTTCAATCTAAAGGGATTCACTCTCAAAAAGGTAATCAAAACAACTTTAACTCTTTACTTTAAATAAATTTTTGATTTGAGGGATTTTCACAAATTTTCAATATTTTTTGAATTAGTTTTGTTGGAATTTATTCAATTGACTTGCACAATTGGTCTTATGGATTCCAGTAGACTAGCAATGGTGATCACATTGATCATTGATTTTACAAATACAACAATTTCGAAAGTTTTGCTATAATTATATAAATTTGCAAATGGTTTACAAAAGTGAGTTTAAAAGGAGTTTTGGGGTTCGATTATGGTTTTAGTTCAATTTAAGTTGCTATGATTTCAAAAATGACTTACAAATTGTCATCGAAGTGATAACATAATGTCCAATTTTATTTATATAAAAAACAAATTTGAAAACTAGCTATCAAATAGACTTCTCCTTTTAAAATAAAGACTTGAATTTTACCAAAGTATTTTTGACAACGTTGTTTCTATCATTTTTAGGATTTTATAGTTTTTGGAATTGTGAGTTTTCAATTTTGAAACAATGGCTAGATGAGGTAGATGTTAAAGCACAAGAGACAAGTAGAGGAAGGCACCATTAGTATAAAAAGCTAAACAAAACACCAAAGATGGCCACACGAATAAGGCAATGGGGATTTCGATAAATAACCCCCAAACTAGACCACCAAGAGAACCTTCTCCGCCTTTAAGTTTTATTGACGAGTCAAAAGGGGATGAAGGGATTGAGGAGAAACCTAGAATCCAATTCTCACCCCAACACCTTATTAATGCCAAAGCTCTTGATAGGATATAAAGTGATATTAATAAGAAAAGGAAAATCATACCGGAAAGGGGTTCCAATGTTGAAAATGAAGGTAAGTACGGGCCTAGGATTGTGAACATAATAAGGGAGAGGAACTATGGGGTTTGTTAACTAGGGACTATTACGATGATAACTATGTGGGGCTCTTAGTAGAGATGGGTTGTGAAATACTAGTGAGAGTTTTACGAGAACGTGCCCGAATTAGAGTTTTTAAAATGTAAAACTAAAATCAATGTGCACATTTTCATTTACACTACTAACACTTGCACCGCATCGACTAGGAAATCATATTAGTGTATAGATTCAGCTCTTAAAATCCTTATTATTGCTTAGTTAAGTAATTCCCACCTTATTAGGATTTTCACAATACAAAAGAAGAGAGTAATTTTAGAATATAGAGCCACATTAAGGCTTGGAATAGAGGTATATGTGAATAGGCTTGGAAAAGGAATCTTGGATTTGTTAAAAGTCTAATACTTGAGGAATTAACTCTCACGAGGGTTATCACTAAACAAGAAACATTTTATCGAATTTGGATTTTAAAGTTAGGATTCTTCATAAATTTTCAATTTTAGAATGAATTTAAAATTATTCATGGTTCTTAAATTTCAATGGCTTATGAATAATTACCATATGATTTTCGAGGTTTTAAATTGAATGGGTGGTGATTAAAGTTAACAACACAATTTTTTGGATTATTTCGCCAAATATTTGAATAACTTATACCTAAAGTGTGATAATAACGGAATTTAGATAATGAAGGTTGTGTTTGACTTTGTAGTGTTAAGTAAATGAGTTTGGGGTGTGTTCTGGTTTACAAGACTTGAATTTATAGTAAGATTGGTTCATGTTATGAGACGATGATAGTTGAGAATTTATTTTTGTCATAATTTCTTCACTTATGAAAATTTATTCATATGATAATGTGTTCATTAATTGTTATTATTTTGTTTATGCTTCACAAGGTATATTTGTTTTGTTGGAAACCCAATTAATCTTTAAACCTTTTGGACAAGGTTTGAAATAAGTTTGGGGGTGTTTAGGTGAATTGAAGCATAAAGAATCTATCTATTTATTCAAAGTTGACTGAGTTTTTCAATTTTTTCCATGATTCAGGTAATATTTCTTCATTTTACCTTATTTAGTTTGGAATACGGAATTAAATATAATTTGGATTTAAATAGAATTGATATATTATTATTACTCATCAACATAGAAATTCTATGATGGAAATGAGTTTTTATACCCTATTTGACTTAACCTAGATTGTAAATGCACTAGAGGAGTTTAGAGGGGATTGATTACTTTATGTTAGCCATTATAATTGATAGAAAATCGACATAATAGTGCAAGATAAATAAGATAAATTTCTAATAATCTTGTTATACAAAGATTATTGATCATGCATTTTGTATTAGTATATACAAAAAAACTTTATGCCACAATTAAGGAGAAAAATAGGGAGAAGCTAATAAACTTTACAAAGCTAGAGAAAATACTTCCTTAACTATAGTGAAAGTAACAAGTGCTAACAAGAGTTTTTAACGAAAAAAATTAGAAGGACCTACGAATTTGAAAGGAAATGGAGCAAGGAATCTAGTGGTGGGAAAAAAAGAGAAACATTCCTATAAAATAATAATAACGGTATCTGAAGGAAATGGAATTCGGAATCGTATGAATACAATATGAAGAAACAAAAAGAACGATATATGGAAAGGAAGGAAGTTTATGAAAATTCTTCAAATAAAAGATATTGTTCGAGTGCTTACAACTAAGATACGTAAAGTATATTTTTTATTCTAACAAATGAATATGAAATGATGATTATTGATGAAAAAAACTCCTATCAACTTTGATTGTTGTGATATTTTAAGTATTAATTGAAAATGAGATTTATTTGGTTATTTTTGTATCTTGAGATTTTATATTAGTTATCATAAGCATAATGCTTGTCAGCGGAGATTGAGAAAACCTATGTAATTGTCAGTCCCACGTCATTAAGATGACTTACAGGCCTAGATTATCTTAATCCTCAAATAATCTAGTCAGACTAATCCGTTCTTTCGAATTTGACCTCAAAATAATAAATATGTCAATCCTTTATAAGGCTTCGAAACTAAATTTTATATCCTTAATGAAACTCAATTCATGATTTGTTCATTTGGAAAAAATTAGGAAGTCATAAAAATTATTCTTCGTATTTTGTTAAAATTTCAGCAGCACCTTCCCCAAAAGTGGACTGTCGATAAACTTTCACCTAATAGACTACAAAATTGGGGAGAGGCCTAAAAATATTCATAACTCCCCACAGTTCATAATATGTATCAAAATCAATTCTATAAACTAAGTTGTCTCTCATAATCCTTCAACAACACTTCACGTCCTACACTCACCCCAAGAATCTCAAAATAATATATATAAACAATTTAAAACAATCACTAAAATCTTCGAGTCTTGTCCATTCATCCCTTGCCTTCATATAAAATCTTACACCATAAATAACAACTCGAAGATGTCAGACAAGTAAATTCATACATTGGTTTGTACTCCTGCAATTGTTAGTCTAATACATGGAGATATGTAATTGCATTTCTAAATAAACAATAAGATATATACATCAATATGACATGCAATCCATTCTATTGATATCTCCTAACTATAATCAGATGTATACTTTCTAAAATAGACAAAAATAGTATTAACATATCATGAAATGCAGAGTTAACTTGTCGGCGTTAGACTTTGCTATTCTCACTAGACGGTGTAGAGGAATGATTGAAATCAATTTTCAAGCAAACTAGACTTCAAAACAAGCTTATCTCCCTCACTCTCTCTCTATGTATGCATGACCAAGAATGATAAAATGCTATGATACAATTACAGGTACAAAGATATTCAATCAATAGTAAAGATTACCGTAGATTTTACTTACCACCAAACAAACTCAAAGTAGGTTATGAAGCCTCACACAATATTTCCCTGGCTTTCACATACTTTGAATCTATTCCCCGAGCTTCATTCCTAGTGGTTTCAAGATCCTCACCATTACTTAAAATTATTAAGAAATCCGGATAAATTTCCTATTTGAATTTCTTATATTTTGGACCAATTTCTAAGTTATTTTGGTATTTTCAAGTCTTAAAAACCCGAAATCACACAAAATCAACTCCTCGGATGTCCAATTCCTAATTTAAAATGCAAAATGTGGTTTAGAATTGAGAATTATACTTGACTCGGCTTTTAAAGAAATTTATAAATTTCAAATATTTTTAGGTATCGTAACATGCATAGCGAGGAAAACCCCCGATATAAATCATCGAGAAATTCCCAAATTCCTTAATTTCTATAAAAATCCACTATATTAATTTATTTGGCTCAAATATAATTTTTCTAAAGTTTTCTTATTTTTCTAGAGTGTTTCCTAAATTCTAGTTTTTCCCATATTTTCTTTTTTTGTAATTGGGGTTTGATCCCTTAACTAGATCGGTCCAGTACAGCTGAATCAGACCTGATTCAGTCTAGTCTGGGATCAAACCCCATCTTCTTCCTAACTAGTTACTTTGCTCTCAGTTTAAACAGTCGAGTAAGTTTACGTTTTTCGATTTCACTCAACCTCTCCGCCTCACCTCTATTCCTACAACCAACAAACAACAACAAAATAAATCACACACCATCCCCCAATCCTTCATTTTCGCCCTCTCTTGGTATCAATTCTCTCCTTCCTTCTTTCTCGGCCTTAACATCCATCTCTCTCAGTTTTGATTTTGAACTATCTATCTTTCTTGAATTTTTTGATTTCATTTCAACTCAAATATGAGGAGGCAGTGTTCAGTGGTAAAAAAATATTGAAATCTCCTCAAGATTTGCGTCACACCAAAATTTCTAAAGGTTTCCATTTCTTCATATAATTTGATTTTACTCAAAATACATAATCCATATCCCGAGGTCGATCTTTGTGGATATTAACCAACTCATCATCCTCTTCATCGACTTAGATGAGATAAATAAAAACTTTTGTCGAGATTTGTAGGCACGAATCTCGAGGACAATCCAAAGAACATGAAATAAAGTCGTATTCTTTAATGTGACACATGCCTACACATATACATTGATGATCATTGAGATTTGTTTGCACATATCTCGACGCATGGACAATCACTTTGACATCAAACTTTCAACCATTTCCTTCCTTGATTCTTAAGATACGCGTATCTCGAGGTGAATCCAATGTATACTTTTTAAATTTGAATTAAATTATAGAATTCATTTATATATACTTATATATAAAAACTATATTATATATACCGATGTATTTTTGTTGCTTTAAATTCGCCACAGGCGCCAACGACCATCTTTGGGCGTGCACACTACTTTACATCCCACGCGTGTCACCCTAGACTTCGCATGTCACTAAGCACCCACAAATTTATTAATTATTTTATATAGTTTCGTGATTATCTCTTATTTTTAGGTCCAAATTTAATTCTGGGAAATACCCCAGTTTTGCCAGAATTTAAGAAAGAATCCCAACGTGCTCTAAAACTCACGAACACCTCATATACACTTCAAGTTGACCCTATTTCGCATTGAATAGAGTATAATATACCAATTAATTACGCGACACATAAAAATAATATTGAAACTTATGATCTCCGGCCAATAATGTGTGGGTCTCACCTTGGATACCTAAATCCCAAATTAAATCCGAAATTACTTAATTAGTCGCCTAATCACGTTTAGAAAATTCTCGGATGTCATACTAATGCCTTGACCTTGGTGATTGGCCTGACTTTAAATTTTAAGGTGTATTACACGATTAGGAGGTTGAAAAGTAAAAAATTATGAAATTAGAATAAGAAATGACAAAACATAATGATTGTGAGTATTCCTTTGCTAGGGACAAATAGATTTTAAGTTTGATGGTATTTGATAGGTCATAAATTATACAAATTTTATAGTGCCTTTTAGTATGTTTTATGAGGTAAAGTCTCTAAACTATTGTCCTAATAGCTTATAGCTTATACACATGTGATGACGTGTGGATGTGTAATTAGAATATATGAAGAAAAGGAGTAAAAAGGAAGATAATGAAGGATTTGATTAAGTGGAAGTGGTACGCAAAAAATCTTCAATAAATGAAGGAAAAAACTGAATTTTTGAACTAGCGATTCCCAACGATTCTTGATGTGCAAGAATTGCTGGCCAAATTAGTAGACACAAGAAAAGACCAGAGATCTCAGTGATATGGATTTACCCAACGATTCCTCATGAGATGATATGCTAGGAATTGTTAGACCCGATTTTGTTGATTTAAAATAAATATGAGTTGTTTGAGTTAGTTTGAGATGTTTACTACTTGCAAAACTATAAATTAGAACCTTAAGCTACGAAATTAGTTGCCCAAGAAGCCCTACAAGCCTTTGATTGCTCTTGGAGCCATTGTTTATTACTTTCATATTTACTAGTTTTATGAAGTTTTAGCTTGATTGTTCATTGCTTTTCATTGCTTTTGAAGATTCAAGTTTTCAATTAAAAGGTATTTTTATTAATGTCTTCTCATTAATATATTATAATGTCATTAATAATTATGAGTGAGTAAGTAGTTCATCTAAACAAAGTTTGAACGTGAACTAGAATCGTTTGGCAATGTAGTTATGATGAGATGAATGTGTGCTTAATGCTTTAAGCCAATCATAATATTTGATTCACTATCATTTTAGGTTGTTATTTATGGATTGCAATCATGGATTTAATTGTTATACATGGTGGCCAATATGTATGTAATGTTTTTATTTATTAACTATTTAAAGTTGTAACTAGGACTGTTTGAAAGGCAAAAACCATTTAAATATCCTAGGTGAATTTGAGATCTGACTCTAGTGTGAAAGTGGCTTTATGAAGATGTTAGAATTAGTAGTAAGATGTTTTCCATAAATTGTAATGCCATTTTATTGCGGGAAGTTAATGTCTTTGTGCAAATAAAATGCTTAGCCCAAAGTAAAATTAGAACGTAGTTTTTCCACTGGTATAAAGAGAACAATTGGCTACCTAAAAGCGTTTACATACTTATAATTAGAGTTTATTGATCTATCATGCTTGGTAAAGTATGCTCATATCTATATAATTGAAGTAACATGCTTGGAATAGAAATCAAATTGATGATTCATGGTTTTAGATATTTGTTTAGATATTTATTTATTATTGAATTGAATTTATTTGAATGTTAGAGATTTTGATTTGAGTTGATTAAGTTAATTATTAATTAGTATTTTGTGACAAAAAATAAGAAAATCCCTTAACTGAAGAAGTTACACGATCCTTATGGAGACAATACCCAATTACCACTACTACAAATTTAAAAGTATATTAAAGGTGAAAAAATTATTGTACATGCTCGACATGTGTCAGATAATGGCTACAAACAGTCAACAAGAATTGGATACAAATTACTTAGAACACATTATTATACTCTCAAGCTCAAAAACTCTTTATTTTCCAAGCTTTTATATCAATTTGATTAGTTTTTTCTGCTTAATCACTTGGAGTTATTTGAGGAAACTAAATCAATCTCGAAGTTAGTGTAACAGAGGTGTTTTAAGGCTTGCAACCCATACTCCAGAAAAGATTTTGATTGCTCTCATTTTGGGTTGCAAGAGATATTGATTTCCTACTCGAATTGTGCTAAAATTACATTTGATAAGATCGTTGTGTGGAAATCATTTGTTGTGTTCTTGAACACATTTGTCTTTGGTCTTGTGCTTAACTTTATTTTCCTAAACTTATGACTTATTTGAACAAGTTTTTTGTATTAATCATAATTTTCGTCAAAACTAATTGTTCATCGGCTTTGAAACAACGTTTGTTTTAATCAAATTTGTTTGATTGGTTTTTTTTTTATTAAGATTGGTGCAAAATAAGAGACATATTCATTATCTCATCCATATCCATACTTGCGTGCATAAGATTTGTTAGCCTTTAGGAGACTTGTGAGTAATTGGACTTATTGTTGTTTTACTTTGTAATTCCAACTTTCATTGTATTTATCAATTTTAAGTGTAAGTGGTCGATTGTAAGACTTAGTGGGATCTACGTCAAGGGAAGACCTATTTGAGGCTAAGAAAAATCCTAAGTTAAGGCTATGTAGGAAGTCCTAGTTTTTAATTTAGTATTCTAGGCTTGTATGCTTAGGTTGTAACACTTTTTAGTAATATAAGTGGGGTTAAAATTAATAATAGGGGAGCTTAGTTAGTGGATGTCAATCGGTTGGATCGAACCGCTATAAATCTTGTGTCTCATTTCCATGTTTCCTACTCCCTTCACCTTGTCATTGCATTTATACTTAATTATTGTGTGTGCATTAAGCTTCATGATTCATTGAAAAGTTTTTAAAAGTCTATAACATCTCGATAAACCCAATTTCCCCTTTGGGTATGATTTCATGGCGTGTCCTAGTTCTATCTGCAACATCCACGAGGGTCTAAGTGGGAGTCCTAAATTGAAAATACCGAATAAACGCGATTGATAAGAATATTGGGTCGTCATAACGTTTCCCAATTAGGGGATATTTTATCCCGAAATTTAAGGAAAACTAAAGTCTCATACCATGGAAAAGCTAAGGGTAGTGTTATTGCAAAGTCGAATCCCTCTCCCAAGTGAGTCCTTCTCTCATGTAATGCATCCAATGAACCAATACCAGAGGGAGTTTTTTACCCTTAAGAGTCTGAACTTTGTAGTCCAATATCTCTAGTAGTTGCCACTCATTGGTGACATCTACTCTAATCTCAATCTGCCTAAAATTAAACATCGGTCTCAGCCTTGATTAAGTTAATTGAAATGTTGCTGAGGACGTGGCACAACTAATAGGAGCTTAACGCGTGGCAGCTAGGGATGGGGAGAATGCGATCTTAATGAATCATGCGAATAATTAGGAGTCTATGCTGCTACGTATCCCGAAGTAAGGTGAATACTCTTGTTTGCTGGTCACCTAATATGTTTTGGCATAACAAACCCCGAGGCATGATAAACGACTCTGAAAGCTCTATGATTCAAGTGTATCTCTGACTACATCATTTGGTTGCTGCTCATTTATTCTAATTAATTGTGTTGTTTATGTCTCGAGTAAAATTGAAAGGTTGTTGAACACACTATAGGAATGACTTATACTTGGTCATTTTTGAAGTCTTTTCCTCAACTAATGCGTCACCAAACTTCTTCTAAACCACCTTATCATCAACACGGAGCAATATGGACCCCACCTAGTTGTGTCAAAATGCGTGCAAACTCACTTTTAAATGGCAAACACCAAGAACACTTTAAAAGACTCAAACTTATTTCATTTTCATCAAATTTCCCTTGAACCACCGAAAGTTTAAATAAAAGAAAATTAGTTAATAATAAGAGTCGTTAATATATAAAAATACATAAAATAAACACCTAAATATATTATTGTTATTGACTTATCAAATATCCCAAAACTTAGACTTTGCATGTCCCGAGCAAAGGTGTAAATGACAAAACAAAAGTAAACTAGACTCCTAATATAGTTATGAACCTAATCTAACTTATCATATACCTGATTCCAAATTCATGGAGTTAATTTGGTTTAAATAGTCACCAAAGTCAAAAAGCTACTCTAGAAATTTTGGAGTTATGATATATCCAGAATTGTAATCCAAACACAACTAAGATAACACTTTAAAGACTTAGACTAGTTTAAAACAAAGGCTATCAACTACTCATGAGTTTTGTTGAAAGCCAAGAATTACATCCAAATGGGAGAGATATAATTATCTCTGACCTACTAGTGCAGTATCTCGACTTAGACTCAAACAAATGATTGAAAAGGTGTCGGGCTAGTGATGTTAAACGAAGTGCTACTGGAGGCAATCGACGATTTTTTATTTAGGTTTTTGAATTTCAAATATTTATTTATTTCATTAGTTAAAACAATCGAAACATTTTAGTTATTTCCTAATTTCGAAAGTTTCATGTAAATGTGTACAAAAGATCATTTGCCAGGTAAACTTTCATCGAAATGGAAAAGTCTCAAAAAATTCTGCAAAGTGCATAAACAAGAGCAAAGGAGTAAGAGTTGTAAAGGTCGGGTACATCGACAAATCAGGAGAAAGTTTATAAGGATTTTTCTATATATAGGGTATTTCACACTGTCACGATGCCTTGTGTAATAATACATAGAGACGAGACAGTGCCAATAGGGAGTAAATGAAAATTAGTAAATTATGTAGACAAACTGGTTAACGTCGTGTGTACACACACGAGGCACCGTGAGCTAATATAGGCGGCACCATAATGGTGCCAAGGTGCGAGAAAAATTCCTCATAGTTTCCTCGATGTCATGCCTACGCTATGGCAGCAACGTTACATATAAGGGATAGTGTTACGGTAGAGGAGAGGGTTTTAAAACCCTTTTAACTTGCATTTTACACACTTGAACCCTAGTATATTGACCAACAAAGCATAAATCCCTCTAGAACTCAAGTTTGAGCAATTTTAAAAGAGAAAAGAGTATTCCTAGTAATCAAGCGTGACAAGGGAAGGTGCATTGCGGATTCACACAAAAAAGGAGAGCTAGGGCATTATTTTAGAGATTTGAGTCAAGAGAGCATTAGGGTTTTAGTTAGTAAGAGCAAAGTGAGAGGGCTTTAATTGATGAGGCTTGAAGAAGTAATCTACACCGGAAAGTTTTTCGGCATTGATGTAAATTTACAATCTCATTAGTTTTGCTTTTAAATTTTTGGATATTATTGATGAAAAATCATGAATTGTTGAAATTAGATTTTTGGATAGGAATTTGAAGTTGTGTGGATTTAGAGCATCATTGTGGCTTACGGTGGATTAGTACATTTCTTTTGAATTATTTGGCATGTGAATGATCATTGCGAATGAAAATCTTGATTATAGGTTATTTGAAGACCCGTGTTGAATTGTTTCGTTGTGTGAGTTGTATTGTGATAATGGCAAGAACAAGGAGACAAGTAAGTCAAGTTAGTGAACCAAAGGCAAATATGATAATATGACATCATCCTCGATACGTCATCCTCGAGAGCTCCAAATGAGGATGCCCGGAGCCATTTTAAGTCGAAGTTCTAAATTGGTAAAGCGGAATTGAATATGAGTCGGATACTGAAATAATGCAAGTTTCATTATTATTCTACAATAACGAATAAGTTCGACACTGCAAGTAGAGAACTTCGAGATGGATTACAGATATAAAATCCGAAAGAAAGGTGCATAAAGGACTGAAGAACTTTATGGAGACAATGAGTTGAGATTCTTAAAGTAATAGAAAACTTAGTTGTTGAACATTGAATGGTTCTAATAGGATTTACAATTGAAGACTGAGAAGGTTTTCTGAGTTATATTGTATTTAGGGTTGAATTCCTAGATAGAGTAAATAGACTGAGTCTATAAATACTCAAGATCGCTAATGTGTTGATAATCATTTAGTGCTTGAGTTTTTTCAGAACGAGAGATAATTATAGTGGTGGTACACATTATCAATTTGATTAATTGATTTTTTAGGTTAAACATACGTAGAGGAAAACATTCAAGTTTTACTGCGATATCAATTCTTTGTTTAGTTTTGATGTGTGGTTATTAGTTCATCGCTAATGTAACTCTCATTAGGTCCCCTGGATTCCAAAACTTTAACAGTGGTATCAGAGCTTTATCACTTTGTTAATTCTACAAACGTAAAAGAATGAGATTCTGGAGAGTTTTATTGCAATGGGATCGGTTGATGATTGCTCAGACAACATACTGGTGAAGGACATGAAGGTGAATTGATATCTTGACCTCCATTATTTGAAGGAACCAATTGTGCCCAGTGGAAGGTTCGGATGGTTTACTTTGTCACTGCCATTGATGAAATTACTAGAAAATTGCTTAAGAGAGAATACTCTAGTCTAATGCACCCACATAAGGAAGGGAACATCATTCCAAATCTTCAATCTGTATTAATAGACGCCAAGAAGAAGGAGAAAGTTGCAAATCATAAGGCAATCAATGCTATCTTAAGTGATGTTGATGCAGAACGCTTCAAACTAATCGAGAATTTTACTACTGGAAAACAAGCATGGGATATTTTGAAGACAAAATTTGTTTACATGTTACATCAATTGATTTTTAAGATCGTATAAATGAATGAGTGAAAATATTTCAATGAGTCTCCATTCATTGCTAATCTTGCCTTTCAACTTGGAGAAAAGTATACTAATGAGCAGTTAGTTCAACGAGCTCTTCATTGTGACGGCCCCAGTTTCCCACAAACTGGGCCCCGCCCGGCCTAAGCCCACGAGGACCCCTGAGCAAGTCTCGCAAGGTCAATGCAAACTTAGTCAACCTTCCAATCCCTCATTATACGCAATTTCACCATTTTAAGTTGAGTTATTAATATTTTGCAAGTTTTACAGTTTAGCGAAAGCACTTACTACAAATATGTTATCATCAGAGGAGAGTAATACAAGATATATAAAAATTTCACCTAGCAATGGAGCTTTCCCTCTGCTACTCGTCTGCGGCTTTGCACTCAGTCAAACACGAGATTGACGAGCCCATGTAAGTAAAATCCAGTAGAATCTAAACCGTAATTCAAGATAAGATGAAACAATCTAAAAGTCATGCAGATAAAAAAAGAAAACGGTACGGAATGCATGATCATGAGACTGTAAAACAATGAAAGTAAATCGAGAATGAGTGTCAAAGGAAACAATAAAGAGAGGTGCCCAAGTAGTCTAAGACCACCGAATGCGGGTTCCACAAGGTCGGGGTCGCAGAGTCGCGTCAACGCCAAGTAGACTCTGGTCATTGGATGCGGCATCGGGTACCTTAAATGTCACGAATGAGGGATATCAACGGCGCCCCGACAAAACACATCTCATTCCGACCAAATACTGTGACTCGAGGTCATGACCCCGGTTGCGAGACCACTCCAATCAGAGACACGAGTACAACTCACTTGGCCCTCGGTCCCACGTCGGCACGTGACTCGAGGCGCATCCCTCGTTCGTTTTTCTGCTCATCGCATTCCCCGCATATACTTTACTCAACAATTAGCATTAAAATCTCAAATTGAACATTCTCGGTATCTCCACTCAAGATTCGGACATACGTATTAGACGAGTGGGTCCCACATACGACCTTGACCTGGCACGTGGCACAAGTCAAATTTTTGGGCCGTTACATTCATGCTCTCCCTTCAAAATTTGACACCAAGATTACTAGAATCGAAGAGCGTCGTTACGTATCTAAAATGTCTCTTGAATAACTAATGTGGTCTATTCAAACATATGAGATGAATACATTTAAAAAACCCAATTTTCTTAAAGAATGCTTATCGTATTGAGACATTTATTGTTGAAGATTCTAAGGAAGATGAGTTTGTTATGGTGGCAAAAATGTTCTCAAAATCTCTCTAAAACTATAAGAAAAATTCTACTAGACCAACGCTACAAGAAAGGTAATGACAACAATAAACCTTCTACTGATAATAAGAAGATGAATCCATAATTAAATTAAAAGGCATCAAGTGTCATGGGTGTGGAGAAGTTGGACATATTTAAACTGAATGTCCTACATACAAGAAAAAAAAAATCTTTGAATGCTTCTTAGAGTGATGATGACTCTAAACATTGTGATTAGAAATCAAACAAGTCGACTACCACACTCAAGGCTACACAGACATAGTCTGCTGTGGTTACTGCTTGATCTTTTGTTGATTTTTCTGAACTTGATTCCATAAAATCGGTTATGGAAAATATTAAAGATAACAACAAGGAAATATTGGTTGATGTTGATAATGAAGATTTTGCAACAGATCTCCAGGCTTCCTAGATCTATTGTTCGCTAAATAGATATCTCTTTATGATAAAAAAAAAAATCTGATTTAATGATGAAGTTCTTCTTTGTAAAATCCGAGTTTAAGGCTCTTGAAATAGAATAAGTACTTTTCATGCAATGTTGAAATAGCGTGACACCGACTTTGCTATACTGAAGAACATTATTGTCAATTATGAGGTTGTTAGTGTAATGTTCTATTTTGGTTCTAAAAAATTGAACAAAATGCTGCAAATTGGTCAATCTTCGCGAGTTAAGCATGGTCTTGGATATACTGGGGGATCTGTAAGTGCTCCTACAATATTTTTCAAAGGTGATGCAATCAATGGGGTTCAATCAAGCAAGACTCAAAGTTGATACAACGAAGGCAAATAAGAATTAGCCATAAAAGGTTATTGCATGTGCAATTAAATAGGTGATTATTGTTGCTAACAACAAACCACCTCCAACATGCCATTATTATGGGATTGTTGCTCATAATTGACCACGATGCTATATGATGTTTAAAGATCTAAATACGCTTAAGAAGAAGAAAACATCTAAGAAGTTTTAGAAAGCTAAATCTCATAAGGCTATGACAGTGCATCCACAGCTCTCGGCAACTATGATTGAGTTATGATATTTTGATAGTAGTTGCTCTAGACATATGACATGTAACAAAAGCTTTCTTAAGAACTATGAATCTTTTAAGGAAGGTGTTGTTATGTTTGGTGATGGAAAGAAAGGCAAGGTTGATGGAAAAGAAACTCTTAATGTTGAGGGACTGCTAATTTCAAAGGAGTTGTACATGTTGATGGGCTAAAACCTAATCTAATCAGCATCAGTCAACTGTGTGATCAGGGATTTTTTGTTAGCTTCACTAAAGATCATTGTTAGATAATCAATGATGAAAAACAATGTATCATGTATAAAATACAAAAATTAGACAACCGTTATATGCTACGTAAATATATTGTGTCACCTCACAAGCTGTTCAAGTTATGTGCAAATTTGTTTCCCATCAAATACAGAGCTTTGGCACAGAAGACTCGGTCATCTTAGATTTAAGCATCTTCAAAATTTAATCTCTCATGATGTTATTCCTAACTTAACCTCAAAGCCTGATGCCATTTGTGAATCATGTCAAAAAGGTAAACAACCCTCTTCTTCACAGGATCGCCTCAACACCCTCTTCTTCACACGCTCGCCTCAACTTTACACTGATATCACGAGTATTGGAATGATTGCATATGGACTTATTTTGCCCAATGCAAGTTGAAAGTATTAGGAGAAAGAAATATGTTTTGATTATTGTTGATTACTAATAAAGGTTTACATGGGATTTGTTTATTACATGATAAAACAAAAACGTTTGATGAATTTAAGAAGTTTATTGGTTCGAATTCAAAAATAAAAAAAGGAATGAGCTTGTATCCATTTATCGATGATGTAGTGATCATGGATGAGATTTTGAGAATCCGCAATTTGTAGATTATTGTGCTGAATTTGGAATTAAGCGTGAATTTGCAGCTCTTATAACAACCATAACAGAATAGTGTTGGTGAAAGAAAAAATAGCATAATTTAAGAAATGACTAGAGTCATGCTAGCTGAGAAGAATCTGCCGAAGAATCTTTAGGGGGAATCATTAAACACTATTACTTACTTTATCAATAGAGTTTATTTTAGGCCACTAACTACAAAGACTCCCTATGAAATCTGTAAAGGAAAAAAGCCTTATCTCAAACATCTTCATGTTTTAGATAGTAGCTGCTTCATCCTGAATGATAAAGATCATATAGGAAAATTTGATTTAAAAAGTGACGTTGGAATTTTTCTTAGTATTCTCAGCATAGTAAAGCTTATATAATCTATAATAAGCGAACTATGTATGAGATGGAATTTATCAGAGTAATAGTTGATGACTGTGCAAGAACATAACAATTGTCCTCTCTAAAGGATGATGAACATGATCTATCGACACCTATGAGCTCTACATTAATTACTCCACCTACTACAAAATTAACTTAATCATATACCACTACTCCATCTGAAGATGAAGATTGTTAGACCTTATCTTACTATGTTTGGGTCAATCTATCTTTTTTGGTAATATATTGTCAAAACAAAAGTTAAGTTAGGTGCATACTACAATCTAGATGGGAAACATGACAAAGCAAGATTGTTCGGGAGTAGACACAACTTAGAGAAACAGCACAATGCAAGTTCCAGTAAGAATTATAGTATCAAAGTCATGGTCAAAAATGAAGAAAAACAGGAATTTACTACGAGTTAGATACTAAAATAGGGTATAGGTCGGTATTAGTCTACAACAATGAAAAAGTTCAACACTGCAAGTAGAGAACTTCGAGATGGTTTACAAATACAAAGTCTGAGAGAAAGGTGCATAAAGGACTATAGAACTTTATGGAGGCGACGACTCGAGATTCTTAAAGGATTAGAAGACTTAGTTGTTGAACATTGGATTATTCCAATACGATTTACAATTGGAGACCAAGTCTGTTTTTTGAGTTGTATTCTATTTATGACTTAATTCCTTCATATACAATGAGTCTATAAATACTTTAAATCACTATTGTATAGATCATCATTTATTACTTGAGTTTTGTTAGAACAAGAGATCATTGTAGTGTTGTACACATTATAAATTTGATTAATTGATTGTTTAGGTTTGACCTACATAGAGAAAGACATTCAAGTCTTTCTGGGATATCAATTCTCTATTTAGTTTTGATGTATGGTTCGTTCATCACTAATTCGTTAATACCATTAGTTCATTTGGTTTCCAAAACTTTAACAGGAATAAATTACGGGCCAAGTATGATAAGAGAGTTGATAACTTCATTAGGCAATGGGGTTGGGAAAATTTCACGCATGATTGTAGAGAGAACAAGGTTTATGTAGTGCGTCAAATAGTTTACGAGTTCTATGCCACTGTGAAGTTCATAAAGAAAGGTGACCCAGTTAAAGTGAACACTTTAACATGAATGGTGAACCACATACGTTCCCAGATGGTTTGTATTAGAGGCCCTATAACCTATATCCTTTTAGAGCCATAGAAAGAGCATTAGTTGTTAGAGGACAATAAAATGGATAATGGGAACTGAGAATGTGCTGAAGCACATCAAGAAAAGGAGTGTGAGGAATGTTTTTAGAATGTTGCATCATTTTCTTGTTGCTTCATAATACTCAACTACTCAACAGGGAGACAAAAACAAATCCAAGGTTGTTTGTTTGGTTATAAAGAATGGGAGGATCAATGATGGGGAGATAGTTTATAAGAACTTGAGGGAGTCAATATGACAGAGAGACAAGAAATTGTTGCTTCCAATCCTCATAACCTATATGTGCTTGAAAGTTGTAGTGCGATTGGTCTAAGATGAGGAATTTGATATAGAGGCCCAAACACCAATAGATGAGTAGTTTATGCTAACTTTGAAATCACCTACTGGATAGCAACACTCTGAGGATGAGGGAGAGAAAGCATAGAGGGAAAGACTTGAGGCTAAGTTATTAGCCAAGGAATAAGATGATCAAGCAACTTCAGCATCAGCAATGGTGGAGTTGACCTAAAAGTTGCAAATGAACGATATGGAGAGGAAGAGGATCACCAAGAGGGATTCGCTGAGGGCTACGCTTATGTACACCCACTGACATAGAGAAGGACTTGGATGGTCTTGAAGTTTTTCCATGACCTCCACCACCACAGGCACCTGTAGCACCACTCGAGGACTTAATCCACGATAATAAAGGTTATGGATTGCAGAGATGAGGAGATAATATAGAAAGGATAAAGCTCAGAATTCGGAAGCCTTGTTGAGATATGAACAAGACAGGGGGAGAAGTATTCAAGATAGTCTAAATAGACAATGAAACATCATGTTATTTGCATATCATCAGATAGGCTTAACTATATATGAGAGAAGTAGAATATTGAGACCTATTAATGCGTTTATTGGCTTTCTAGCAGTATCGAACTACATGTTTGATCTTGACGTAGTGCAAAGCAGATGGGCGGAGTGTCCTTATGTTAGGGCATGCGCTATAGGTCAATCCACAAACATTATTTATCTTATAATTTTAGATAATAAAATAGAGGTTTTACTGAGAACTATAATGAATTAAGACTAGTATGAGTCTTAAACAATGGTCATATGATGATCACGTATATAGGGATACGAATCGAGATCACGTCTACTTGTGGGGATTAAGGTACCACATCAACCCACTATGAGAACACCACATAGACTTAGTTATAGGTGTTACTCATGACAGGTATATCATTTAATCCTTCGACTTGAGCTTACCATAGACTTCAATATTAAGAGCATAGTAATTTCATATAATCAAATGTTGTCTTAAACCAAAACGATTATAAAGATTGTGATTGGTTAACATATGAATAATTTGTGAAGATGTGTAATCAAGATAGGATTCGCCCTCTTGTATAGTGAGAGATATAAGTCGATCCCTCAATATGATTGACTATAATGGCCAAGTTCATGTAAATTGATATGATTAATGTCACTTGGATGTTTTCAGTCTACCTAAGGATTGAGACTAATATGATTGAACATTAAGGGTGATTTTCATAATGCCATGCTAGAGACCGCTTATGACTTATTCACTAAAATGATATTTTTTTACTACCAACATTTCATAAACCTATTGGGTCGCAAACAAAGAATGGCTTTGTATAATTTCTACTGGTCCAGAGTAATGAATTTTATATGATCAAATTCATGACATAAAAGCCCTACGATTTGTTTTATGATAACTTATTAATAGGGGCATTTGTGTAATTTGTTTGAATTGCCTAAATATATTAGTTCTATTACGAATAGTTTGTTTAAGTGAGTTTATCTACATATATAAATAAAGGTTGAAACCTTAAAACGAAATAAAATTTTCATTCTTACTATTTTTGAGTTCTCTAGACTTTGGGAGAGAAAGAAAAACATTTTCAATCTCTTTTGGGGCTAGCACTCCAAATTATGGTTACCGTTCGTGTATGGATTTCCAATAGAGGACGCACGCTTGAACGTCTCGGAGA
The DNA here is from genome assembly GCA_039657365.1 of Stephania yunnanensis. Lineage (NCBI taxonomy): Eukaryota > Viridiplantae > Streptophyta > Magnoliopsida > Ranunculales > Menispermaceae > Stephania > Stephania yunnanensis. The sequence goes on along the minus strand of CM077585.1, from coordinate 33,897,444 downwards.
TTGAACAATGAAAGAAGGAAATCACATATTAAGGTATGATTTATTTTTGTAGATCTTTAGTAGAACTTTTTTCGATCCCATTGGTTTAAAAATCTTTTTGGATTTTCTACTGCATATGGACTCCCAAAACCCCACAGTGGTATCAAAGCCAGGTTCAAATCTATTAAACATTTTAATGTTTTCTCCGATGTATATATGACATATGTATGTGAGAACATGGTATTGATAAAGTATATATGATGTACATTTGAATTCTGTGATAATTGTTATCAAGAATTGATTTTAAAGCATGTTGTTAATTCATGTATATATAGGTACGCATGATTTGATTCAATAATTGAATTCATGATTAGAATGTATTGATTAACATATGTTTTTAATATTAAACAATGCAAATTTTTTATGTTCATAGTAGAAGTCATGTTAAGGTTAATGTGATTCTAGCGTTGAATACATATTTCATTTTTGTTCAATAATTATGTGTCTCCATTATAGAAATAATGATTATGTTAACATGATTAATTTAATGTAATTCTTGTGTTCAATGGATGAATAATATTTTGTATCTTAATTCAATTGCTTACTTTGTATGAATAAGAATCGAAATTAGTTTTGACAATATATCTCATTTGTGGTTATTTGTTAGTATATTCCTATCAGATATGAGATAAACTTGCAATCGGGTAAAAATATAATATAAGATAGGTAAGATATATAATGAATTCGTATTGGATAAGGAATCAAAGTATTTAAATTCAAATTGGATTAGGATAAGATATTAAGTTAGAGGTAGGCTGAAGTTAATAAATATTTTTTGAAATTAAAATAAAGGGTAATTTTGGTCAATTGGATTGACTAAAATAATGTGAAATTTTAGGCGATTTTCAATTCTCGGAACTGAAATTCATTGTGTGAAAAAATCTCTCTTCGAATTTTTAAGTAAAGTGTCATCTATTATCAAACACTTGTCAAAGCTTTTATCACATCAATATGGGTCTTCCTTTGCAAAGTGTACTATGTTATCTAGGTGAAGCATGTTGTGTAACGGTTACTATATTTTTTGAAATGGTTAGACTTGATAAAGCTATCAAAATGGTTTTGGGTTTTAGGCACTAGATGAGATAAAACATGCTAAGAAATGAGATGTTATAATCTCATAAAAAAAACTAAAAGTTACATATGATGTAATTGGTAATTGGTACCTACATTAATAACCATATTCAAAATGTCATGCCTTAGTTGTCTTGGAATTAGGTGATACATGGATTTTAGTCTCTTAAATTAACATAGAACTTTTAGGAGGGTTATTAATTGAGTAGGAGTCTATTCCTCTATACTAAATGAACTTTTGCATAATCTTTGTTGTAGATCTATGGCCTATTCAAATCCCACTAATCCATTGTCACTGAATCCATCCTTGAGAAGGATAAGTTATATGGAAAAATTTTCTTGACTGCTTCAAAACTCGAGACTTGTTATTAAGCATGAATGCAAGTTATGTCCTAGATGATCATAATCATAAGGAACCACTAGCCAATGCTTTAAGACTTGTTACTAAACATGTTTACGACTCAACCGATGTTTCATGTATTATATTGTCAACCATGGTTCCTAAACTTTAGAAAGACATGGAACACATGGAAGCTTACGACATGGCTACAATGCTGAAGTAAATGTTCCAACAACAGGCTAGACAAGAAAGGTTTGAGATAGTCAAGGACCTTCATTATTGCAAAATGGATGAGGGTGTGTTAGTTTGTCTTCATGTTCTAAATATAAAGGGCTATATTGACCATCTTGATAGACTTGATTTTCCCATATGCCAGGAGTTGGCTATGGATTTAATCCTAAATTCATTGCTTGACAATCATTGACAATTTGTGATGAACTATAACATAAATAAAATGTAGAAGTCTATCTCAGAGTTGCATTCAATGCTTACAACTATGGAGCAGAATGTCAAGAAACTCATTGCTAATGTGTTACTGGTTCAGAAAAGAAAGGCTATGAAGAAAAAGGGCAAGGACAATGCTAAGGTTTTTAAGACTCTTGTGACTATCACATTGTTAGGGCGTGTGCCCTAAGTCAATATATAAATATTATTTATCTTATTATTTTAGTTAATAAAATTAAGGTTTTCATTTGATGTTTTATTATAAATGATTGTATGTTTATCTTATAGTAAGATTTATGAGTATTTGTGAAATATCCTAAATGTCCTTATTTGGTCATTATACTTGGAACTAGTATGAATCTTGATTAATGGTCATGTGATGATCATGCGTTTAGGGATATGAATCGAGATCATGAGTACTTGTTAGGGAAGAAGGTACTGGAGCGATGTGCTTTAAGAACACCATATGAATTAAGTTATAGGTGTTACTTATGATAGGTATATCATTTAGTCCTTCAACTTGAGATTACCATAGACTTCAATATTAAGAGCATGTAAAGATTGTGATTGGTTACCATGTGCATAATATGTGAAGGTGTTTAATCAAGATATAATTTGTCCCTCTCATATAGAGAGATATCAGTGGACCCCTCGATATGATAGAATGATAATGGCCAAGTCCATGTGAATTGATACGATCAATATCAGTTGGATGTTTTCAGTCTACCTAAAGATCGAGACTAGTACCATTGAACATTAATGGCGTCTTTTCATGTCTTACGTTTAATCAAAGGATATCGCACGACAAAAGGATATGATATATAATATTCATTATGTTGTATCGATTTTGATATTCATACTACTAGGGTAGTCGTAATACCTTGCTAGAGACTGCTTATGACGAATCTACCAAAATGGCTTTAGTTCTCTACCATCATCGCATGAACATATTGGGTCGCACACAAATAACGAGTTTACGTAATTTCAATTGATTCAAATAAGGAATTTTATATTATAAAATTTATAATATAAAAGCCCTTACAATTTGTTATATGATAACTTATTAATAGGGGCATATTTGTAATTTGCTTAAACTGCCTAAATAGAATTGTTGTATTACGTATAGGATTTTAAGTGATGTCTTATCTACACATATAAATAGAGGGTGAAACCATAAAACTAGACAATATTTTGGTTTTTGCAAATTTCTAGTTCTCTGGATTTTAGGAAAAAAATAAAAACGTTTTGGAATCTCTCTTGAGGCTGGCAATCCAAATTGTGGTCACCGTTTGTATGTGCATTTTTTATATAGGACACGCGCTTGAGCGTCTTGGAGATCGATCAATTAGAGAGGGAATTCACGGATTAAAATATAATTTACTTTTAAAGGTCAAGTTTAATGGAACTCATTTTCGATCCCGTTGCGATTTTTCAAAAATTGTTTTAGATTTTGTGCTACGTATGAACCCCTAAACCCAACAGTGGTATCAGAGCCTTAGGTTTGGTTCTATTAAACGTTTGCATGTTTTCTTTTATGTATATATGGTATATGTTCGAAAAACATCATCTTGATTAATATATATGATGTGCATATAGGTTTTGCGATAATTGTTATAAGAATTTGTTTTAAAACATATTGTTAATTCATGTTTTTAATACATACACATGATTTGATTCAATGATAGAATTCATGTCCGAAATTTCGATTAACTTATGTTTTAATATTGAACGATGCGAATTTTGTATATTCACATTGTAGAAGTCATGTTTAGGTTAATGTAATTCTTTTGTTGGATACATAATTCGTTTTGTTCAATAATTGTGTATGTTTCCATTATACAAATCATGATTACGTTGATATGATTAATTTGATATGATTCTGGTGTTGAATGCATAATTAATATTACATTTCTTAATTCTATTGCTTGTTTTGTATGAATAAGAATTGAAATTTGATTTTCATCATATATCTCATAGTGAATATTTGTTAGTATATTCATATGAGATAGGAGATAGACTTGTAATCTGATTAGAATTACAAAACCTAGAAGATACGCGAGGTATTTAACAAATTCTAATTTGATAAGGATTCATAGTATCTGAAATTCTAATTGGATTAGGAAAAGATATTAAGTTAAAGGTGGGCCCGAGTTAATTAAAAATATTTTAATTAATATTTTTGATATTAAAATAAGGGGCAGTTTTGGTCAATTGGATTGACTAAAATAATGAAAGATTTTAGGCGATTTTCAATTTTTTGATTTAGAATTTGTTGTCTAAAAATTCTAATTGTTAAGTGATTTTTTATGCATTGTAATATATGATATTTATCTTGTTTAAATTATGATCACTAATCAAATAAAAGATCCTCCTCCAAATTTAGAGTAAAGTGTCGTCCATTCTCAAACACTTGTTGAGGCTTCAATTATATCAGCATGGGTCTACCTTCACGGAGTGTATTGCGTGATCTTGGTGAGGCAAGTTGAGTAAAGATTACTCTATTGCTTAAAATGGTTAGACTTGGTAAAGCTATCAAACGATTTTAGGCTTTAGACACAAGATGAGTAAAACATGCTAAGACATAAGATGTCATAATCTCATAAAAACAACTAAAAGTTACATATGATGTAATTAGTAATTAGTACCCACCTAAATTAACTAATTCAAATTTTCATGCCTTAGCTAACTTAGAATTAGGTGAAACATGGATTTTAGTCCCTTAAATTAACATCACATTTTTAGGAGGGTTGTTAATTTAGTGGGAGTCTATTCTTTTATACTAAAAATGGATTTTAGTCCCTAAAATCACATAAATCTCTTATCACTGCAATTCATCTTTGAGAAAGATAAGTTTTTCTGAACAAACTTTCTTAACTGGTTAAAAAACTTGAGAATTGTTCTTAAGAATGAACGCAAGTTGTACATCCTGGATAACCCAATTCCTGAGGAACCACCACCAATGGTTTTAGATCCGTGAAGGATGAGCAATCTAAGCATGCCTACGACTCAACTGATGTTGCATGCATTATGTTGGCAACCATGGTTCTCGAACTTTAAAAGGACATGGAATACATGGAAGCTTACGACATTGCTATGATGCTGAAGGAAATGATCCAACAACAATCTATGCAAGAAAGGTCTGAGACACTCAAGAACCTCATTCTTGCAAAATGGCTGCTAGTGCGTCAGTTAGTCCTCTTGTTTTGAAAACGAAGGGCTATATTGACCATCTTGACAAACTTGGATTTCCTATAAGCTAAGAGTTGGCTAAAAATTTGATCCTGAATTCTTTTTTTGATTGTTATTCATAATTTGTGATGAATTATAACGTGAATAATATGGAGAAGTCTATCTCAAAGGCGCATTTGATGCTTAAAAATGTTGAGCAGAATGTCAAGAAACGCATTGGTAATGTGTTGACGGATCCAAAAAGAAAGGCTATGAAGAAAAGGCCAATGGAAAGGCTAAAGTTTCAAAGACTATTGTGACAGTCAGAAAGCTTGTGGAACAAGTCAAGCCTAAGGTTGCTTCTACTTCACAGTCCCAGAAGGAAAAAGATAAACAAGGTAATTGTCATTTATGCCATGCACCTGGGCATTAGTTTTGAAATTGCAAGCTTTATCTTGAAGATCTAAAGAAAAAAAAAATAGTAGAACGACTACTGCTTCAGGTATTTTTGTTATTGAAGTTAAATTGTCTACTAGTGATTAATGGGTATTCGATATCAGATGTGGATCTTACATTTGTATTAATGTGCAAGGTCTCACCAAAAGTAGAATGCTAAAGAAAGGAGAAATCATTATACGAGTTGGAAATGGAGCAAAAGTTGTTGCGTTAGCTATAGGATGCTATGAGTTAATTTTACCTAGTGGAATTATTTTAGCTTTAAATAATTGATATTATGTCTCTGCTTTGACCATAAACATCATTTCATATTCATGTTTGGATTTGGATGGTTTTGATTTCATTTTTGCTAATAATAAATGCTCGTAAAGATATTTTCTATGCGAATGCTAATTTGTTTTGAAGGTCTTTATATTCTAAAAATTAAAAGGTCCACAGATACTCATATTCTTAACATAAATATAATGAGATTCACGTCAAATGATTTGAGTCAAACCTACTATTCGCATTGTCGTCTTGACCAGATAAATGAGAAACACATCTCTAAACTCCATAAAGATGGGGTTTTAGATTTATTTGATTTTAAATCATATGAAACAAGTGTATCTTATTTATTAGGCAAGATTACAAAGAGTCCCTTTACTGGACAAAATGAAAGGGCAAGTGATTTATTGGGTCTATTACATACTAATGTATGATGTCCTATAAACATAATGGCTAGATGTGGTTATCAGTACTTCATTACTTTCACTAATGATTTTAACAGATATGGTTTCGTGTATCTCATGAAACATAAAGGTGAATCTTTTGAGATGTTTCAGACATTTCAAAATGAAGTTCAAAATTAACTTGGTAAAACTATTAAAGCACTTCGATCATATCAACTTGGTGAATATTCTTTAGCCAAGAGTTTCATGATAACCTTGAAAATGTGTGATTGTTAATAATTAACTCCCCCATTAACTTCACAATTGAATGATGTTTTTGAAAAGAGAAATCATACTTTATTCCATATTGTTAGATCTATGAGGACTCATGAAGATCTTTCTATTTCCTTTTAAGGTTATGCTTTAGAAACTGCTGCATTTACACTGAATCGTGTTCCTTCTAAAGCGGTTTATAAAACACCATATTAGATGTGGTTTGGGAAAATAACAAATTTGTCTTTCATTAAGATTTGGGGCAGTGAGGTTTTCGTAAGATGACAAATCTCAGAAAAGATATAAGCCAAATCTATCAAGTGTTAATTTATTGGTTATAGTAAAAAACTAGAGGATACTACTTTTATAATCCCACTGAGAATAAAGTGTTTGTTGCTAGGAATTGTGTCTTTTGGAAAAAGAGTTTATTTGAAAAGATAACAATAGGAATAAAGTAAGCTTGAAGAAGTTCAAGAACCACAAATAAACACTCAACTGCAAATGGGAGATCAACAAAGTCTTAAACTAGTTGAACCCCCGCAAGTATCATAAGGCCCGCATAGGTCTGATAGGGTAAGACATTAGCCTGAGAGATTTGGATTTCTTGTTACTGATAGTAGTGAGGTGTTGCTTATGGATCAAAATGAGCCTACTACTTATTAGGAGTTTGTGTTTAGCCTTGAGTCGGATAAATGAATTAGTGCCATGAATTTTGAGATGTAATCCATTTATTATAACAAAGTTTGGTACCTGGTTGATTTACTTGAAGGTGGTAAGACCATTGATGTAAATGGGTTTTCAAGAAGAAAACTGACATGGATGGCAATATGCATACTTTTAAAGCACGAGTAGTAGCAAAAGGTTTCGGATAGACTGAAAGTGTTAATTATGATGAGACTTTTTCTCCTGTAGTCGTGCTTGAATCCATTAAAATTCAACTTGCCATAGCCGCATATTATGACTATGAGAGATGGAAAATAAATGTCAAAATAGCTTTTCTTAATGGAAAGTTAGTTTAGGATGTGTATACGATACATCCTAAAGGGTTTATTCATCCCGAGAATTCTAGCAAGGTGTGCAAGCTTCAAAGATCTGTTTATGAATTAAAGCAAGCTTCTCGGAGTGAGAATCTTCGTTGTGATGAAGTAATTAAGGAATTTGGTTTTATTAAAAATAAAGATGAGCCTTGTGTATACAAGAAGGTTTGAGGGTGTGTGGTTGTTTCCTGGTACCGTATGCTAATGATATATTACTCATTGGAAATGACATTCCAACCTTGCAGAGTGTCAGTCTTGGTTAGGGAAGTGTTTCTAAATGAAGGACTTAGGAATCATTCCTCACATTTTTTCCACCCCTAGATTCCTTTCCCAATCTCTGTTGGAATCTTTGGGTCTCTCTATTTTTTCACTTAAAAAAACTCTTGTTGGCTCTTCTCACTTTAACTAAAGTTAAGGAAACATTCTATCCAACTAACTAAAACTTATTGGCTAGTTTCCTATTTCTTCCTTCAACTGTTACATAAATTCGTTTCATGATATATACATAATACTTGATCAATAATCTTTATATAACAAGATTCTTAGAAATCCATCTTGTTTGTCTTGCAAATATCGTTTTGATCTTCTACCTATTATAATGTCTAATACAAAGTAATCAATCCCCTGTAAACTCCTATAGTGTATACACAATTTAGGTAAAGTCAAATAGGGTATAACAATTTTTTTCTATCATGTACTTTCTATTTTCATGGATAATAAAAATATATCACTACTATTCAAAACCAAATTATAATCAATTCATATTCCAAACGAAATAAAGTAAAATAAAATAAAGAAATATCACCTTTATCTTCAAAAATTGAAATTTTTCAAGTCAACTTAGAACATTGAAAAAATAAATTATACCTCTCGCTTCTTCCATATTTTGCTTCATTGTACTTTATTTCACCTAAATACTCTCAAACTTATCTAAACCCTATCCTTAAGGTTTAAAAACTAGGTCGAGATTCCAACAAAAAAAACCTAGTAAAGATAAACGAACTAAATAAAATAAATAAATAAGAAATAAAGCATCAAGATGAGTTTCATAATTAGAGAAAACATAATAATTTTAAATTTTCCAAACAAAATATTAATAGACGATAACACATCAAACATTGTTTAACATAAACCACAAAGTCACACCTATAAAAGCACAGTACCACTCCATATAGTATCATTTTATAAACCAAGGCCTCACACAAAATAACATAAAGATAGACAAAACATAGAAGAAAGTAGATCAAAGCCACTGTGTAGAAGTCAGACTATCACCACTATCCCCTTGCGTATCCTCTTAATATTGGTAGCTCCCCTATCTTGGATTCTCCAAGCCATACGTCTCTCGAACCCATGCATGTCGAGTTCTCATTTGGTTCCACAAGATTGACCTCGTCATGGTCGTCTCCGTCCCTTCAACATACATGCCAGTAAAATCTTTAGCAGGTGGCTCTATGCACTGAATTATCCTTTTACTATTCGCAATAGATTGGTTCTCATGTAAAACACTCCAATTTTATGCTCATATTTTTCTTCTCTCTACGGTCTCTCTTTTAAGTATTTCATTTCATTCCATTTCATTTTCCGAATCTACTTAGCTTGGTACTTGTTTGGTGCTCTCCATTAGTTAATCGGCGATGGTCCTATCATTGTAAACGTTTGATAAAATTCATATCATCGGAACTAGTTCTAGTTTTTAGAATGTTGTGACCATTAAGGGAAAAGGTAACCCTTTGTATTTATTTATGGCCATGAAATTCAATATTAAATCATAAATGATCTTACCAACATCAATGTATGTTTGCATATGCAACAAGTATCCAAAAGCGTGATAATAGCAACTATGCTATAAAAAGAACACGCAAAGAAATACAAACTATAAACAAACTACACCTCTTGTGAAAGTTAACCTAATGTAATATGTGAAGGAACACAACTCGTGGCATATCCACCGAATACAAAAGCAATTACAAGAACTACTTTCAATGATTCAAGAAATGAACATATGAATATGAATGAAATGTAAAGAAATATCTCAATCGGCATGCTATTTCTACAATCCATTAACAATCAATTTGACAAAGCAATTGCTTCATTAAATTCGTTTTATCAACAAACCTCCCAAAAGCACCTAATGTAATGAAACTCGAATTTGAGTCATTGTAGCTCTTCTTTAGGTTCTTGATATCATATTATAGGTTTTTAAGTGTGTTTGTACCTTTACTTAGGATATTAGACTCTTTTATAGTGTTTAAAGAATTTTTAAATATGACAGTTTTTATGCTTTCATCGACCTAGCGTGCTAATGACACATTAGCGCGCTACCAATCCCTATCTTGCGCGCTTATCCAAATTTGCGCACCGTTGATCCACGTAGCACGCTATGTGCAGTAAAACCTAAAATTTTGCGATCAGAATTCCAAGTTTTCTCTACACATTTGCCATGTTAATGCATAAGGAACCTCCATACACACTTCTTGAGTTCCATGACATCAACCACAACATAAAACAACAACCCGTACATCAAATTCATGAATTCATTGAATTTAGCTAACTTTGTGGTGTAGAGAATTTACACAACTTAATGAACACTAGCTATATTTGATCTCTCCACTAAATCACCAAGTTTTTGCTGATCTTCTTCTACTCCAACAACTCCTCCTTCTCCAACAAGTTTCCTTCTCTCTTAATCAATTGAAATGAAAGAGTTGAGTTGCTTGAGTTGACCAAAAGCCTTATATTCATGAATTATATATAGTTTATTGATAGCCATTGATCTTAATATGCACGTATCTCGAGACCTATCTAATGGTACACCTACTTACACATATCCTACTAACTTATCTCGAGACCTATCTAATGGTACATCTATATTAACACATGTCCTACTAACTCATGCCAAATGACACCAATAAGTGACTCAATTGGTGTTGAGATGGGTCAAATATGTGTCTTGAGCAATATCAAGTGGCTATTGTTTTAACTTACTGACTTAAGTGTATTTGATATTTATCAACCATAGCCCCACTTATATAACTTATGAAAGCAAAATAAGGCTTATACCAACACACCATATTGTTCTCTACCATGGTCCCACCCAGGCACACAACTCAAGGCGTTCCCACACACGTCTCGACACCTATTCACAAGTAGGAATAACTTAGTAGTTTACACATATCAAATACACTAGGCATTCATCATTCCAAATATAACATTTACCTCAGCCATCTAGCCTCGGTCTCAACACGTATATCGAAGCGAGTCCCACGTAACGGGTTATTTGATCCTAATTAAAAAAATGAAGTCAAATTAGACATTTGGGTCATGACAATTCTTCCCAACTAATGAAAATTTTGTCCTCGAAATTAAGCTTAACCTAAAGTTATACTTGACTCGAAGAGGTACAGAAACCTATCGCGCATATAGTCTTCTTGTTCCTAAGTGAATTCTAAGTATCCATGGAACTGCAACTTGACCAACACCTACGGGATAGAATTAACTCTCAACTGTTGTACCCTACGATCTAGAATCTGTACTAGGTTGTTCCTCATATGATACGTCCTATCAAGTCAATCTGACTCAAGTACACTGTCGGTCTCTCACCTGCCTTCGATACACTGAATGAATCCTTGACATCTGTGGAGGTAAATCCAGCTCATAAGTAACCTTTCCGACCTATTTCTTGATCTTGAAAGGTCTGATGAATCTCGGTCCTAATTGTCTTTCAGACCAAATTTGTGAAAACCCTTTCGCTGAGAAACCTTTAGAGACAGTAAGGTTTCCTCGTCCTATTTGAGATCGCTACGATATGTGTCTGTATACTTCTTTTGCCACTATTGGGCTTCTTTAAGCCTCTGGCGAATTTGTTGTACCTTCTCTGTATGATCAACAACAATTTTAGGCCCTATAATGTCCCAGTCCTCTAGCTCAACCCAACAAGCGGGTGAGCGACACGGTCTGCCATATAAAGCTTCAAATGGTGTCATCTCAATGCTAGCTTGATAACTATTGTTGTATGCAAACTCACACAATCATAGGTACTCCTCCCATAATCCGCCAAACTCAAGTACGCAAGCCTTGAGCGTATCCTCGAGAGTTTGAATCAACCTTTCAGTATGTCCATCAGTCTGAGGATGAAAGGATGTGCTAAACTGCAGGTGCATACCATACTCCTCCACATCCTGGATGGATACATTGCATCTTTGTCTGACGTAATAGTCAATGGTACCCAATGCAGCCTAATAATATCCCTCTCGAACAATACACTCAACTGGTATGAAATGGGCAAATTTAGTCAGTCAGACCCCAATCCCCAGATTGAATTGTATCAACGATCAGTTCTCGATAATCCTCTTACAAAATCTTCGGATATGTCTTCCCACTTCCATCGTTGAATGGGAAGTGGTTGTAATAATCCTCCAGGTCTATGATGCTTTGCTTTCACTTGTTGCTAGATTATATAGTTCCTGATAAAACTTCGATACGTTCGCTTTCATCCCAGACCACCAAAAATTCTCTTCATTTCATTGTACATTTTGGTCCTACCTGGATGAACGGTGAACCAGGAAAGGTGTGAATCTTGAAAAATCTCATCTCTCAGCTCTGCCATTGCCAGTATCCAAAATCTGCCTTTGAATCTCAAACACTGGTCCGTCGTCTCAATCTAGTCAGTATATTCATTATTGTGGGCTAACTCACTGAATCTCAGGTATAAGATGTTAGCTCTATATCCCTCTAACACCTTCTGAGTAGATACTGTCTAAAGCCTCATCTGTGCACAAATCATAACCTGAGTATCGGTAGGAATATCTAACTGAGTCATCGTCGTCGCTGCCTCGAGTAATCCATACTCATGTGTCATATGGCATCTAACCACCTCGGCATGACTAACCGGCATCCTACTTAGAGCATCAGCAATTACGTTAGCTTTTCCCGGGTGATATTCTAGAGAAAAGTCATAGTCCTTTAGAAACTTCAACCATCGTCGCTATTTCAGGTTAAGCTCTTTCTGTGTGAAGAGGTATTTCAAACTTTTATGATCAGTATAGAGTGTGAACCTCGCTCCATACAAATGATTTCTACATATCTTCAAAGCCACTACCACCGCCATCTCTAAGTCATGAGTGAGATAGTTTTTCTCATGTATCTTCAGCCTCTATCATAAGCTATCGTGCCTCTATCATGCATCAACGCACAACCTAGACCTGTATAAGAAGCATATATATCAATATCCATGTCCAGCCTATGACATTATCAGCACTAGTGCGGTAGTAAAAAATTTCTTCTGACGAGCAAATGCCTCTTCACATTCCTCAGACCAGTTAAACCTGACATCTTTCGAAGTCGATCTGGTCATCGGTGAAGCAATCTTCGAGAAATCCTTCACAAACTTGCGGTGATATCCTGCTAACCCTAGAAAACTCATGATCTCCGCAACTGATGTCAGCATAGGCCAAACTATAATAGCCTGAATCTTAGCTGGATCTATAGCAATGCCTGCTGCTCTAACAGCATGTCCCAAATACTTGACTATTGATAGCCAAAATTCATTCTTTCGATGCTCCTTCAAGAAATCCTCTCTAATACTCAAATATATCAATATATCATCGATGAAAACTATCATAAATCGGTGAGAAAATGGCCTCATCACTCGATGCATCAAATCCATAAACATGGCGGGAGCATTAGCCAAACTAAACGGCATGACTGTAAACTAATAGTGTACATATCTCGTGCTGAATGCGGTCTTGGACCTATAGTCATCCCTAGTCCTAAGTAAATGATACCTTGATCGCGGGTCTATCTTTGAGAAATATTGTACTCCTCTCAGCTGATCAAATAAGTCATCAATCTGTGGTCGGGAATATTTATTTCTGACTGTACCATATTCAACTGTCTATAATCGATATACAGTCTCAAAGCACCATCCTTCTTCTTTATAAATAGGAACGTTGCTCCCCATGGTGACATAGAAGGTGTGATGAATCCCTTATGTCCCAAATCCTGCAACTAACTCCTCAACTCCTCCAACTCTCTCAGAGCCATGCGGTAAGGTGGTATAGATATAGATCTAGTGCCCGGTACTAACTCAATGATAAAATCTCTCTTTCGGCGGTGGTAAACCAGGTAAGTCTTCCATAAACACGTCTGCAAAACTCGCACACAACCGGAATCTCCTCAATTATGGTCCCTAACTCTCTAATATGGTGTATAATGATACTAGAGTCTCTATCTCTCAACTAGTCGCCAGTCGAGCTCTAATGCCCTCGACACTTGGTAAACTACCATTATACGTAAACATCGAACACGTTGGGATCTCAAATTTCCTTGTCTTACAAACAATCGATATGAGCGTGACACCATGCTCGCCAATCCATCCCTAAAAATGCGTCAAAATCTAAGAACTCAAGGACCCTGAAGTTTGTAGGTAACTTTACCCCACCAATCTCTACTGGACATCCCTCAACAAGACAATTAGGGTAAACTCTATCCCCAGCTGTAGTACTCAAAATAAATATATGTTAACTCTAATTGGTATCTACCCTAAAATGTCGATCATGCGACTAGAAAAGAAAGATACTGTAGAACCCGAATCAAACAAAATATATAACTGTCTACCACAAATGGAAACCATACCCTCAATGAGTTTCATGTGGCATCTGCATCGGCCGTGCTACAGTGTGTACACCATCTCGACTCTGCGGGGGAAACCCGACTACTGGCTGTGGACAATCTTCAATCCTGTGCCTAACCTGACCACACCTATAACATGCGATAGGTCTACGCTGACCCTGAACTTGATCCAGGGCCTGTGCATGTCTCTACCTATGTCGAGAACTATCTTGATCTCTACATATACCTACGCCTCGGCCTCTACCACCATGCTGATGCTGACGTACTGGTGCTGCTGGTAGAACTGGCAAAATAGTAGTAGCTGGTACTGGAGGTCTAAATGGTGGTGGCAAGGGGGGTCTACTAACAGTAAGTCTGCAATTGTCCAGGGGATGGTACAAAAGGTAGAACTGTTGTAGATGTCCCTAACACCTAGGTACCTCTATCCCATCTCCTCAGTCCCATACCCCTTTTTATCTTCCTCTTAAACTCCGCAACCTAGTCAGGTGTCAACGTTGGTACTAGCGGTGTCCCATCGACAACTCCACCCAAATAATAGGTCTCGTGAGAGAGTGCACGCTCGTAAATCTCACCCAAAGTCCTAGCACCTGAACTGACCACATAAAATCCCATATCTGGTCTCAATCCATCCTCGAAGTGGTACACATCATTTGAATCCTCCCTCACTAAATCCCTAGTGAACTGCCTCATATAACGTATCTATCTCTATAGCTCATCGCTAACTCATAAGCTCCATGTCTCAGGTTCATGAATTTTTCCTTAACCTTTTCATCACTGCAAGTGGGAAGTACTGCTGGTAAAATTTCATCTTGAAGGCATCTAATGACTCAAACTCCCCATCAAAGGCTATCTTCGCACGCATCATTACATCAACATCTCTCTATAGAGTGTACGACGAAATCTTAGCTCATAGTCTGTCCTCAATACTCAAGACACAATGCAACTTCTCCTGAGACAGTACCCACTTCTCGATCTTCTTAAATCTCTCTGACCATCAGAGTAGACTGGATTCAGCTGATAAAATCCTTCACCAAATGAACTTTTGTTGTTGAGTGGGAAGACGGTGGTGTGAAAGACGGTGTAAAAATTGTCTCGACGACTGGAGGTGTCAATACCGATATGGTCTGTACTATTGTCACTTATGTTAGTAATGTGGCAGTAGTCGTAGTAGTAGGGGCTAGGGTCTGTGTTGATGAAGCAAAACATGCAGTCATCATAGCGATGAACTACGCTAACTGCTATCCCTGAGCAACTACTCGATCGGATAGTATTTGAAACTCATTAGCCGATGGTATAGAAGACTGGCTACTACTCGCTCCTCCATCCCTGCTATCGAGTAAATCAGCCATTAATATGTGCATGTTGATAGCGAACGCGAATCAGCTACTACGTAGATAACGCATATATACATATAGAAAACTAAAATGTATACATATAGGCCATCCCCATCTCACTTTCACTCACTTCCCAACTAATGATTTCTAAGCAAGGATCATCTAGTTTTTCACAGCTAAGAATTATTTTTATCTTGTTTAAATTTTTATTTATTATTTATTGGAAAGGTTAGGCCTTTTTGCTACAAATTGTAGCTTTGGTACATTGTAGAATAACTATATTCAACAATCTAAGCCCTATAAATATCGGCTCTCCTAAGCTTTATAAACTTGGGCTCTGATGCCAACTGTGACAACCCCTTCTCAAATTAGGGAACTACCCGGCCTAATCCTGTTATTAAGCCCCAATCTCACCATATAAAACATAACAAGGGACTAGTGAGCCTATCCAAAACTATTTACCTACTTATTACTTTTTTAAAAGGAATATAAACGTATACCTATCCTATGTCAATTCACAAATCATAGTTAATTAATTTTTTTTACTTAAAAGTTTATTAAGCGAAAGTTTAAACAATCTAGCGGAAGATTATAACATTAGTCCTAACAATTATGAAAAAACCAGGGAATAAAGATCACATGCATATATATATATATATATATGATGAAACGTCGATATATAATATCATGTGTGTGGTCATGGTACTGCTCACTCAACCCATAATATACAACTCCAAAAATATATCATATACATATAAAAGTAATACATCGAAAACCAAACATATAAAATCGGGTGTAGCAGTGCTCTACTGGCTCGTAAGTTATCGTCGATCTTCTCTTTGCCTGGTCTACTACTCGATGGATCTGCACCCACCATCACAAACCGAACGATGAGTACTAGAAAATAGAAAGTATTATTGAGGGACATTTGTTCACATTCCCAATTATGCAACAAGTATCTACAAGAATGATAATAGCAACTATGCTGTAAAGAGAACACAAAGAGATACTTCAGCTAAACAACATGAAACTTTCACATGGCTAAGTAGTAATGATCTAGGGCCAGTCGACCGTGATCTTCATCATATCAGCCTTTTCACTATATGAGGATAGAGTTGAGCTCTACATCAATGCGAAGGTTTGAGCAGTATTCTTGTCTTTATAACCTTTCGTTGGTGCCAGTCACCTGCGATATAAAATTGCCAATAACCTCAGGTCCCATATCCCGTGTGCTATGCAAGTTATGCTTGCCAACAACCCCTGGACTCATTTCCCTATGTGCTGCGCAAGATAGTGGAGAAATCCTGATCACCCCGGAAAGTCTAGTGAACCCCGTATGTCCGTCAGATTTCTATCGTAAAGTGGTCCTAGATACAAGAACTACTTTCATAGTCAAAGAACAACACGATATTGAAATCCAATAAAAGAATTGCATACTAATGACCAATGGATATATATTCAGAACACTAAGTAATACTTACCTATTAGCATGTTATTTCACTGACCACATGTATTAATAATCAATAATGATAAAGCACATCAATTGGAGTCAATGAAATCATTTTATAAACAAAGTATACCATGAAAGCAACCTCATGTAATGGGAAAGAACACAAGTCATTGTATATGGAGTACAAAAGCAATTTAGTCCAAATTCTTGGAAAAGAACATATGAATAAGAATGAAATGTAAAGAAATATCTAAATCAGTTTACATACAATCTACGCAATTTCCTATGCTATTTCGACCTCCCGACAATTCGAAACTCATATTTGAATCCTCGTAGCTCTTCCTTAGTTCCTGATAACATATTATAGGTTTGTGAGTGTTTCAAAAAATTGCAGTTTTTATGTTGTCATAGACATAACGCACTAATGACTATGGTTAGCGTTAGTGTGTCATTAGCGCGCTACCA
Organism: Stephania yunnanensis; assembly: GCA_039657365.1. NCBI lineage: Eukaryota > Viridiplantae > Streptophyta > Magnoliopsida > Ranunculales > Menispermaceae > Stephania > Stephania yunnanensis. The sequence continues at coordinate 33,880,087 of CM077585.1, read as the reverse complement.
ATCCCTATGTAGCATGCTAATCCAAGTTAGCATGCTAGCCGATCTACATAGTGCATTATGTGCGAATTCTGCAATTAGAATTTTGAGTTTTCTCTACACATAGGCCATATTAATGCCTAAGGAGCCTCCATACACACTTCTTGAGTTCCATGACATCAACCACAACATAAAACAACAACCCATACGTCAAATTCATGAATTCATTGAATTAAGCTAACTTTACCGTGTAGAGAAGTTAACTAACTTGATGAACCCTAGCTATACTTGATCTCTCCTTCACTAAATCACCAAATTCTTGTTGATATTCTTCTTCTCCTGCAGCTCCTCCTCCAGCCAGTTCCTTCTCTCTAAAGCAATTGAAATGAAAGAGTTGAGTTGCTTGAGTTGACCAAAAGCCTTATATTCATGAATTGGATATAGTTGATCGATAGCCATTGATCCTATGTGCACACGTATCTCGAGACCAATCTAATAGTACACCTATGAACACATGTCCCACTAACTCAAAATGACACCAATAAGTGACTTAATTGGTGTTGAGAAGGGTCATTACGTGTCTCGAGAAATATCAAGTGGCTAATGTTTTAACTTACTTACGTAAGTGTATTTGATACTTAGTCAACCATAGCCCCAGTTATATCACTTATAAAAGCAATATTACATTTACCTCAGCCATCTAGCCCTACGCCAGCACACAACTCGAGGCATGTTCCCACATAGTCTCGACACCTATTCATAAGTAGGAATGACTTAGTAGTCTACACATATACAATATACTAGGCATGCATCATTACAAATATACCATTTACCTTAGCCATCTAGCCTCGGTCTCGACACGTATATCGAAGCGGGTCCTACATCACGGGTCATTTGATCCTGATTAAAAGATTAATGTCAAATTAGAGATTTGGGCCGTGACAAAGAGTTGTCTCGAGTTACAAAGAAGCTTAGGACATAATAAACGATTTTTAACATAATTTTGAGGGTAAACACAAGATAAAAATATTGATATATGTTGTTTGTCGTGTTATATTAAATATAAGAGTTATGTCTTTCCAGAACATTAATAAGATGGTCCATGTCCATCGATTTCTCATGATATGAGAAAGCATTGAATGTAAAAGTTCAAGAGAGTCTTAACCTCAAAGAAAGTGAAAAAGGAAAGACATAAGGAAAACTTATATAGATGAAGTTAAATTCTTCTTCTATTTACTGTTTTGAAAGGTCTTTATTCTCATTGATATTATAAGACGAATAATTGTTAGTGAAGAAGCATCTATTGGATCTAGACCATGAGATAAGTATTAGGAGAATGGAATTTATGAAACAATGGAATATGAAATGACTTTGGATGAAACTCAAAGATGGTAGACCACTTTGAGGTTAGAAAACCACTAATGTATTTATACTTCATAAATTATTATGAAGTAGAATGTCCAAATATGGAGTAAGTCTATATTGGAATGACAAGCAATTTGTCGGGTAATGAAAGATGAAATTGAGAATTTAAAACTAGTAAAACTAGAAGCTAGTTAAATCACGAACTTAGCAGTGAGTTGGTAAGATGTCATAGTCTGATGTTTTAGATTGGTATAGTCTAAATTGGGAAGAATGAGTTATTAATGAATATGAGAAATCTATGAATAATGTGTGATAGTGGGAATGAATATTTATTGCCCAAAATTGACAAATCCTTCGAAAATTAGGTGAAATCATAAGGTTAGTGAGATCTTGTTGTCATAGTGGTATAATTAGAATTAAGGATGTATTTAAAGATGATTTTCAAGCGGTTGTTGAATCACTTTAAATAGATGGTGAAAATCATTAGAACCTACTAGAACTTATGCTATGCTCACGAATGATGGGTGTCGAGTTTTAAAACCATATTTTAATTAAGTTATTATTGTGTTATGAATAATAACAAGATGGAATCTTTGAAAACTTAGAAGACGCACAAACATTACTGTACAAAATTACAAATTGTGATGGTAAATTGGTTCAGACAAGATTTGGCAAGTGCTAGTACTAAGTTTCAAAGGTAAATTACTTATATAAGTCTTGAAGATTAACAAGAAAGTAAAGGATTTAACTAGAATTAAGAAAATATGGGATTGTCATATATTCGACCCAAAGGCAAAAGAGAAAAGTAATTTTGAGCATGTAAAGAAAGTTCTTTGAACTCGAATCAAAAAGTGAGGCAAGATTGTTATGAAATCTCATGGATTTCTTTTAAAGATTCATTTAGGCTAAATCCAAAATCATTATGGTAAGAATGAGTTGTTGGTGACATGGATTGAAAATTAACAATGTCAATTTTATAAAGAAATATGAGTATATTAGCAGGTTGAAACTGAATGATATTAACTTGGAGGGTTATATTATTCTTGACCTATATGAATGAAATTTCACGGTCAAAAATTTGCAATGAATTAACCTAAGTAGTAATAACAACCGAATGTTGTTGATGCTATAATTGTAGGACTAATAGAGTCCATAAATTTCTTGCAAGTATCGTGGTTTAAATTCTTGTGGAAGAGTGAGCGAGAAATATGTGTGTAAAAAGAGTTGAGTGTTTATGGAGAACTAGGATTATTATTTCGATGACGAACCAGAAGTTTGCCTCCCTATGGTGAAAAAATATATAATAGCCGGGAGGGACCTTTTTCAATCTTTACACATAATAATTTGCAGCTAATCTTAGTTCCAGAGAATGCAATTTTCGAGATTGTGACTTGGAAGATATTAGTCACTAGAAGATATATTTTACTATGTGAGTTCCCAAGTGCTAATATTATCAAGCTATATATGACGTTGAGGTGTTTTCCTTAAAAGTTTGTATGTTTTACTTCATTGTCAACTTTTATGGGATGAGAAGTAATGGTACTAGTAAAGTTGAGCCTGAGTAATTTAGAACTACATAGATAGGTGTTACTAGACTGTCAGCATGCAATTACAACTCAGTTAAATTGAAAGAATGTGTTGACAAAGCAAATGTGGTTAAAGATTCTTTAAGTAGGAGGAACTAACAGAGAGAATGTAGCTATTACTAGAGCTTCTCAGTTTAGACTTTTTGAGGAAGTATCTATGATGATTATTCATGTGAAAGTTTAGCTAACACATCATCAACTGGGAAGGCTAATTTCAGAGCTACTAATTTGTTCTTTTGTGTCCAGATTCAGTCTGAAATGGAGATGATTCAATGGGTGATTGATTGTTAGAAGGATCATGACTATATAACATGTCAGAGGTTAAAGGCTGCTGCAGATCATCCTGATTTGTCAGTTTCTAATATTGGTGCATTGTGGTTCAGGGATAGATTTTGGATTCTAGCTCAGGATTAGTTGAGGTAGGAATTGCTATAGAAATCTCATATATCTCTTTACATTATTCAGCCAGGTAGCAATAAAATGTATCACGATATGAGGCATGTTTATTGGTGGCCTAAGATTAAGACTGATATTGCTAAGTTTCTAAGGAGATATAAGATATGTCAACAGGTTAAGGCTGAGCATAGAAACCTGAAGGGTTATTCCATTCTCTGCCTATTCTTGAGTGGAAATGAGAATATATATATCGATGGATTTTGTTTCCGGCCTACTTCTGAGTCAACATGAGCTTAATGTTATATGGGTTGTAGTTGACATATTGACGAAGTCTATGCATTTCTTGCTAGTTTCTATGTGAAATCCTCTTGACCAATTATTCGAGGTGTACGTATGGGAGGTGTTAAGATTTCATAGAGTTTTAGTGCCAATTTTTTGGATAGTGATCCGAGATTCACATCCAAACTGTGGAGTGAATTTAAGAGAAAGTTGGGAACTATTCTTAACCTCGGCACGGTATACCATCCGTATATTGATGGGCGGCATGAGCGGTTAATATTGGTGCTAGAGGATATGCTTCGAGCTTGTGTGTTGGAGTTTGGTCGTAACTGAAAGAAACACATTCCTTTATGTGAGTTCTTTTGTAATAATAGCTTTCAGGCTAATATTGGAATGCTTATTTTAAAGCTATGAGCATTGTCGTTCACTGGAGTGTTAAGGCAAAGGTTGAGATACAGTTTTGTTGTAGCCAAAGTTGATTTAGAACTACACAGGAGAATTCAGCGGATTCACCAGCGTTTAACTACAACATAGCTACGACATAAGACATACGCTGATAAACATCATGGGTTTTTAAATTCTCAAAGACGATTACGTTATGTTGAAAGTCTCACCTTTGAAATTATTATATAGGTCTGGATTGTGAGGTAAGCAAACTCCAAGGTATATCGGGTCGTTCAGAGTGCAAGAAAAGATTGGTCATGTTGCTTAGAGGTTAGAGTTACCTCCTTAGTTAGTTGAAGTTCATAATGTTTTCCACCTGTCTATGTTTTGCAAAATAGAAACTCGGTTCACTCCAAGGATTGATTAGAGTTAATTTGATCTTTGTTAAGACTTATCTTACGATGAGCAGCCAATTCAAATACTTGATCGTAAGATTCAGAGGCTGAGAACTAAAGAAATTCCTTTGGTTAAAGTGAAATGGCAATTTAACGGAGATGAGGAACTAACCTGGGAGCTAAAGTCTTAATCCATTTCTCTTTGAAAAAATAAGTAATTTTACGTTTACTTTAATTTCGACTAAGAAATTGCTTTAAATTGGGGAGACTGTAATGAATTGTTATCTTAAGCTGGTAATTGGTGTTAATCCAAATCCTAATTAACCTGAGCTAGGCTCGTGGTTTAGTCCTGTACCTCAATTAGCGTGAGCATGGGTTTATGTGATGATTGGTGTTTGTTTGGAATGCTTATTGAATTTTATATGTTGTATTATAAAAGAGAATTTATATACAAGCCTATAATTTAAAAAAATAAACAATAAATAATCGGTACACCAAGTGCGACAAGGTGGGTCGTGAAATGAACGTGCACACCCGAGAACACTCGGTATGTCCGGTGAGTTTATTGATGAGAAAATACTCAAAGTATACATATATATATATAAATTTGAAATTTTAAGTTTGGTTTGAATTATATGGATAGTTGGATCCCCTAAAGATGAGCATAAGTGTTGATGGTGTTAAATTTTGTGTCATTTTAGGAAGTGTCATTTTAACAATCAATCACTTTATCAAGCTTGAGATAGCGCGATGCTTATCTCGAGGAAAATCATTATATATAAATCAAAAAAGTTTATCTTCAATTACCAAATTTGATCTATCGAGAAAAGAGAGAGAGAGAGAGAGATAGATCAAGCAGCTGAGGGTTTGATCTCGTGAGCATGGATTTAGGAGTATTTCTAGTGGGTTTGTGGATATCGGACCCCGGTTGGATCAGAGATCATCATCTTGGTAAATTAGTTTTTGACTTTCAAGTTGAATTCAATGTTTGGTAATGAATTATCTCTTTCGCTATTGTTCGATCGCAGGAAGTTTGTTGTTACCTCAATAGAGGTCCTCCCTAAAGTATTAGGGTAGTATTTGATGTTGTTTAGATGATTCGTGAATGGAACAGTGGTTGCCGCCTTGTTTATTATCGAGATACTACAAGATGGAGTGCGCTTAGCAGAGGAACGGGCTCCCTTAATGTATTGGGATGAACTCAGTTGGTGGAGTGCGCTCCATCGAGTGAGGGAGTACGCTCTCACCCCAAAAAAACAACAACTATGATGTAATTTACTTAGAATTTCATGAGGTCTTGAGGACTGACTTAAGGGTTCTAAACGTAGGGAATTAGACTTATATTGATCACAAATGGTTTGTGATAGGTGTGGGATCACAGGAAAGCATAAGTGAATCAAAAAGTTAGGAGATTTAGATATGAAACCTAAATCAAAGTAATTATGGATTTGCTTATTTATCGATATTGCTATGATATGTTAGTATATGTAGTTCATATAGTTTATGGACTGAATGGGAGACTATTGTCATAGCCTTAAAATCTAACTCTAGTCATGAGTCATTAGGGTCGTACGTAGGACCTAATTACCATGATACCCATGTCCAATTCTCAGGTCGACACCGAGGTATGTTATTTTTGGTTAATGCTTGTGTTATTTATTATATAATAATTTGACAATTTAAATTAATTGATTTCAAAAATTTGCGAGTAAGTTACTCGCATGGCATATAGATGTTGTGACATGAACGGAGATGTATCTCGAGTTGCTTGTCGACGTGGGATCGAGGAAGAGATTTATAGAGTAAGTTTAAATTGAGCTAAATATGGTTTTATAGTATCTTTGATGTGGCTATGGTTGGTATACAATTAATGGGCCTAAGTTAATGTAGCAAATTAATTAGCCACATGATTTGCATTTGAGACATGCATTGAATAATCTAAAGACAAAGGAGTTAATTATTGGTGTCAATTACGAGTGGTTAGTGAGACAAGTGTTTAACATACAACATTAGATATGTCTCGGGATACATATATGGAAATGGATGTGTGGCTATTGTTCAACCATATCCATTCTCATATAAAAATCACAAATCAACCTTATAAGCTAAGTTTTTTTCATCTCATCATCGAGTGAGAAGAGAGAGTTTGCTGGAGTCATCAAGGTGGAGGAGAGATTGAGAAAAAATAGTAGGATTTGTGAAGCTTTGGTGATCAAGCTTGGTGTGAGCATCAACTAGGTAAGTTCATACACTAATTCATTTAATTTAACTTGATAAATTCATGAATTTGATTGGTTGTTGATGGCAAGTCAGTTACGGATCCTTTGCAAAGGAGAGATAGGCATCCGGGCGTGGACGATACCTAGACATCCAAGAAACAAGAATTCTGCAGTGCGAATTCTAGGTTCTGCAATGTCTAGCGCGTTATGCCCTCTGGGTAATGTGTTCGACGTTCTGGGCAGCTAAGTGTTCTTCGACAAGGAAGAACACTAGCGTGATACATGCTTTCACCTAGCGCGCTAAAGTCATGTAGCGCTCTATGTGACTTACCTATTGCACTACCAAGGCTCAAGATAGAAACTTTTAAAAAAAATTGAAAACTTAATAAACCTAATTAAATCAGTTTTAATTCAACCCTAGCAACTCTAATCCACTCTAAAACATATCAAACAACTTCAGGGAACTAAGGAGAGGTATCGGGAGTTCGGGAACGCATTTTGAGATGTCGGGAGGCCAGATAAGCTAAGAACAAGCTTTGTGATTTGTAAGTAAATGCACGGTATTTTATTTTAAGCTATTGAATATTGTTGTTCATTGCTTTGTTATCTATCCTTGGAATTCCATTATGATTGAGTTGTCCGAGAGAAAATGAGTCGACGGTGATCCTTGGAAGGAGTGGTTGGCTAAGGTAACATACCGCGATCATGACTTCGGGATGCCTGGACTTTATATTGGTTCTTAATGGGGTGTGAGTTCTTAGCGTGGTTGTTCCAGAAAATCCCACTATCTCGTGGGTTTTAAGGCTTGTGAGTGTACCAAGTCCTAGAACTCGACTCTTGAATGTTTGCCAAGACTCAACAAATTGTTGGTCTGGACTACTTGCACCTCTTTATTTGCATCCCAGGACACTCATGTATCGATTATTTTTTATCTACTTACAGTATTTTATTTATTCATGCATCCTTATACCTTTTTTCTATCTGCATGAATATAGACTGATTTATTTATTTTAAAATGTTGTTTAGTATCCTACTGGCATTATTTACTTAGGCTCGTTATTCTTGTGTTTCACTAAGTACAAATCCTTACTCGAGTAAGGGAAAGGGGCCAATACTGGGAGATCTACTGTAAGGACTTTGGAGCGGCCTTCCCTCTCTTACTTTTGAAGGTTTTGTATTACTTATATATATTATTTTTATCACTTGGGGTATATGGGTTTTGTAAGATACTTTAGGACATGTATATGATATTATTTCTCTCTCTTCTCGTTCATTATACATGTTGACTGTGATATGCTGGGTTTCCACACTCTAGGATATCTTGACTGATTGATTTATAGTTGTTTAGATTTGTTTAAGTTGAAAATGGTTTCGCATAATCTTTGATAACCTTTAAATTTGAATAACTCACGATAAATGTTAAATCTGTTGCCTTGTAATGAAAAATGGTTAGGAAGGCTGACTAGGCTTGTGTTGACGTCGTGAGGATTGACTAGGGGTCTACGTAAGTCTAGGCTGGGCAATACCCTGTTTGGGTTGTGGAACTAGGGCCGTCACAATGTTTTTATAAATGGAAGAACGGTGTTTAATGCGATTCACAAGAGTAAGTTTCTAGAATTTAGAGCAGTTATATAGGATCCGAGGTTGATCTCCCGGCCTACATGTAACTTCCTACACCGTAATATAGGTTGTGTGGGTTACATATTCACTATAGTATTTTGGATAGAACCATTGGACATTAATAGATTGGTTATACAGCACATCGGCCAATGTATTGGTCTAGCAATCGCATTAATGGTGTCAGTTGGTAACAAACAGAGTGGGAATCACAGTGTAATAGTCATTGACAGTTTGACCTACATCCCTTATTTATTAAATTATATATTTTTAATAATCTCATTAGTTATCATTGGTGCATATTGTTATTGATATTGTTCTTGATTAATATATGGAATGTTAATGGCTTTGTGAATCCATACTTACTGAGCAAGTTGGAGCGCTCACCCCAATTAATATTTCTAGAGTATCGACGAGCGCTATGACTTCGTGATACAGAAGATTTAGGAGTCTTGATCTTCTTTAGGATGTAATGAGCCTTCTTGTATTTATATACACTGTTTGAGTTATTTTGTTGTAAATGAACATGGTTGAGGAGGTTTATAAACAAGATTTTGGGTTTTGATAAAACTGTATTTTTATATATCATTTAATTATCAAAAAAGTTTTAATTTTTGGTGCGTTTAATTTTTTTACAACGATATTCGATATACAATCGTGTTTATCAGGAGTTAGAAGGAGGGGCTGTTGGCTCCAATTAAGTCCGGTTGGGTAACAGAGACTTAATTAGGGTTTCAATCCAAAAATTGCCCTAATCGGGATAGGGGATTGCAGCTACCCCGCGCCTGAGGCCACCGCGAGGTGTCATCATGTTGTTCGCTTCTCGCCTAGCTACACGTGTCCACGTGTGTGCTACCAATTTAGTTAGTCTTTTATTCATACTTTCTTAGGTTATTTCCTTAATTATTTAAGTTCGACTACTTGTAACTTATTCTAGTCTGGCCGTGCTAGTGGTTTGTATTTTACCAATTAGCAATAAATCAGCGGAAACCTCAATTGAATCAAGTAAATTATTAAATTAGCATGATAAACATTATTCATATGAGGATGTCCTACTGTGAAAAACTCGAAAAGTTGGACGACCTTCTTAAATTAGGCAGCACCCGACCTAATCCAGACATCAAGCTCGAATCTCACCATATAGGACTTAACAAGGAATTAGTCAGCCTTTCCAAATACCATTACTTACCAAACCTATCCTATGTCGATTTATAAATCAGAGTTAATTCAAATTTTACACACTCAAAAGTTTATTCAGCTGAAGTTTATAACATGAGACCTAACAATTGTGAAAGAAACCGGAAATAAAGATTACATGCATATATAATGAAACAACGATAAATAACATCATGTGCCTAGTCAAGATACTGCTCACTCAACCCAAAATATACAACCCCAAAAGTATTGACATACATATAAAAGTAATACATCAAAAATCAAAACCAACAAGATCTGATGTAGCACCACACCACTGGCTCAGAGGTAGTCGTCGATCTTCTCTTTGCTTGGACTGCTACTCGATGGATATGTACCCACCATCACAAAGCGATGGTGAATATAGGAAGATAGAAAGTAACACTGAGAGACATTTGTTGACATTCCCCAATATGCAACAAGTATTTAAAAGCATGATAATAGAACTACGCTGTAAAAAGAACATGCAAAGAAACACTTTAGTTAAACAAAATGAAACTGACACAAGGCTAAGTAGTAATGATCTAGGGTCGGTTGATCGTGATCTTCATTACATCAACCTTTTCCACTATATGAGAATGGAGCTGAGCCCTACATCAATGTGATGGTCTAAGCAATGCTTTTGACTTTATAACCTTTAACTGGTGCCAGTTACTTGCGTTATATACTTGCCAACAACCTCGGGTCCCATACCTCGTGGGCTGCACTAGTTGTGCTGGCAAACAACCTCGAGACTCATTTCCCGTATGCTCTGTAAGATAATGGAGAAATTCCGATCACCCTAGAAAGTCTAGTGGCCCCCGTATGTCCGACGACCTCTAATGTAATGAACCTAAATATAAGAACCACTTTCAAATTTCAAGAAATAAAATGGTTTGAGAATCCAATGAAGCAATTGCATTTCTATTGCACAAACGAAATAGATTTACGGTACTATGTAACACCTACCTAATAACATGCTATTTCACTAACCACTTATATTAACATTTAAAAATGGCATAGCATATTATTTAGAGTCAATGAAGTCATTTAATAAACTATCTTTACCATGAGCAACCTCATGAAATGAAAAAGGACAAAAGGTCATGGCATATGGAGTACAAAGGAAAATTAGTCCAAAGGACTAGAAAAGAAAAATAAACATGAATGAAAAGTAAATAAATATCTCAATCAGTTTACTTACAATCTACGCAATTTTCTATGCTAATCAGGCCTCCCAACATCTCGTGTCACGTATCCAAACTTTCGAGACTCTTTCTTAGGTACATGATATTAAACTAATCCAAATAAATTGAGTTTTGGTCAGTTCAAATGGGTTTAGAAACCTTAACCTAAAATAACCCCTTAATACTAAATAATATCAAATTTTAGTCTTGTATTGCTACATTCTTTTAGGCATGAAATTGTCCAAATCTCAATAAGATCTCTTGTACAAAGTTTTTGGTTTCTAACTTATCTTTTATAAAAGGTTTGCTTTGCATAATTCTGATTTAAAACAAAAGAGATATTGCAATTTAACTAAACATAGCTCAAATTGGACATAACCACATTTCGCCCAGTTGTTGTGGAACCGGAAAAAAAGACGCGGTTTTTCGCACAACTTGCTAATAGTGCAGGTCCCACTTGTATGTTGTATTTGGCCAAAGAAGCATCGAACAGGTTGGAGTTCCTACCTTCTTGGGACTCGATGGACCAAGATTTGCTTTCATTATATGGGCAATACCGATCTACCTTAGTAGATCATATGGATGTAGAAAAAGCTTCTGATTTGGATGAATTTGAAACTTAAAACTGACCAAAAGACTTATAAAATTTATTTTCACAATATATAGTTAATAAATTCGTGATTTTTGGTAACAAGGTGTCTAACATACCAAATAACAACATACAATGTACTATTTAGGTTTTCCTTCTACGAGTAAGGGCAAGGGGATCCTTGGCGATTATCTCTGAGCTCACCCTCTGTTCGACACACTACTCGTAGGTGTCTATATATGTGTTTTGGGTTTATGGGAGACTGGTAAGACATGTGTACTTATATATATTCACTTTTGTCGCCTTATATATACAGGGTACTATTTCGGGTTTTCCAAAGTAGGAGTTATGCTCTATAAAACTTCAGAGTTAATGAAAATACATGGTAATGAAAATGCATGGTAATGTTACTTTAAGACTTTTATTGTAAAATACTAAATTTATAATCGCAACTCTGTAATACACAAACCACTAGCATGGCTAGGACTTGCATAAGTTACAAACAGTTGAACATATGAACCAAGTTAGTAATACATACGTGGATACGATTATCGAGACATGAGATGGACATCAGGTACCGGACACGTGTAGCTGAGCCCTCAAGGCGAGGAGCGCACAAAGAGACGACACCCCAGGGCGGTGAGTCCGCCACAGATGGTATTAGAGTGAGAGTTTTAGGAACTTGGGAGTTTAAAATGAAAGAGCGTAGAACTTTATAAATAAACTTTAGTTGTGGAAACCTGATGATATTGCCTTAGAACTTAGGTTGGGAAGTGATGTGAGCCGGGTAGACTTAGAGTTAATACATGTTATATTTTGTTATATAATGATATACGTATATATACTGAGACTGATCCGGAGCATTCTTTTTGATGCAGATCATTGACGGACAGTCGACAATGCCTCATAAGACTAGTCAGATCAGCGTTACAGCTAGTATGGAGGATCCACTCTCAGCGCAGGAGACTCGGATGGCCGAGGCACTACAATTGTTATGAGATCAGACTATCGCGTTGACAGCACTGGCTATAGCGGTAGCAGCACCCAGAGAGCCAGTAGTAGTTACTGTACCTACGAGGACAAATTTCACCCAGGGTAATTCCCAAACACCAGTTAAGAGGGTAGTAGTGGAGACACGACCAGAGAAGGCAATGACAATTGTTTTTCCCTTGGAGACATCGACTCCTACGCCTCACCCTACTGCTACGAAGTAGTTGACCACTACCACTACTACTACTACATCAGGATTCATCTTGGCACCAGAGGCGAAGATGGTGAGAGACTTTCTGAAATTTCAACCAGGCTTTTTCTATGGAGGCAGTGACCCTGGTGCGGAAGGAAAGTGGATTGCGTCTCATCAGTAGTTTCCATAAGCTAATGAGCAATGACGAGAGTGTTCAACCACGATTATCCAGAGCATGCTTGAGAGGCCACGCAGTAGTATGGTGGACCACGTATCACGATACCCATCCAGAGCCAACAGAATGGGCGGAGTTCAGGGAGTTGTTCTATGATCAGTACATGCCCATGAAGGTGAGGTTGCATTTGAGAGAGGAGTTCTTGACCCTAAGACGGGGTAACCGGACGTTGATGCAGTATATGGATAAATTTCGGTACCTACTTCAATTTTCTATATATGTAGTAGGGACAGAGCGACTAGAGATATATTACTTCACTCGAGGAGTAGATGATAGGATTGCTACGATAGTGGTGTCAACTGGGGCTCGTACTCTACAAGAGATCTTTGATCGAGCGTTGGCATACAAGACCTTCTTGATGCAGAGAGAGGGTAGGCGTATTAGTGGGATTGAGGTACAGACTGAACAGAGTTCTCGTTCAGATCAGAGGCCGAAGAGACAGAGGGATCATTCAGATAGGGACCGGAGGGATGATCATTTAGACAGCCAATTTCAGTATGAGGATAGGCAGCAGGTTCGCGCTATAGCACCAGCACCGACTTAGCAACGCAGGAGGCAACCGCTGCTGTACCGTTAGGGTAGAGATCAGGAAGGACATGACATGGTTCAAAGGGACCGGGGCTAGGGTCGGAGATCTAGAGACAGACAGGTTTGCAGGTTGGAGACACGACGATGTTTTCGATGTGGTCAGATCGGACATCTGAGAGCGGATTATTCGATGGCATCGCCACCACGAGAGCCAATTAGACTCTTCAGCGAGCATACGCAGTTGGTTTACCGAACAGAGGGGAGACCAAACAGCATGTTGAGGGTAAGATATTTGATATATTTAATTAGTTAGTTATTCATTTAAAATTATGCGTATATATATTGATTCCTAGTTACGCATACGAAGACTCGGTGTTGTGCTATACACTAGGCCATAGCACGAGGCACGGGGCGTTCTTAGTGAATTGCGACCTAAGTGGTTTGTCAGGGTGCACGTCTCGGTGACTCAGCGGATAGGCTAGCACTGCGAGGGCTATTGGGTGATAGGCCAATGGAACGGGTTAGAGAGGCGCATTGGTGGGATTCCAACATACTGAAGTATGGTCTAATAGGGTTTGAATTGAGTTGGCGACGTCAGATGTTCCGCCACTATTCCAGTTCTGTGCAGAAGTGAATTTGGAATTCCACGACATCTAAATTCTTGGGACAAGATTCTTTTAGTTGTGAAGAACTATAACGACCCTAATTAATTAAACTAGGATTTGACATTAATATCGAGGATGGACAGTTGTAATTCAGGCGTTACGTGGACAATTAGGTTAGCTCTAACATGAGAACCGAGGAGATATATTATTTATGGATGATGGTTGTGTATAAGTGGTTTTTAAAATTATTATTATGTATTGCACCACATGTGTGTACATTGCTATCGGGCGAGTTAGTGTGACGGGTGTTCTCCTCGAAAGGCGTATCAACACGGGAATTGAATAGGTGAAATACGGGTGCAATAGGAAAACTCAACAAACTTACATAAATATGGCTAAGTTATTCAATTGAAATGGGTAATGTAACCATAGGCTAATTATATTAAAATTTAAATAATAGACTATGGCGCGCCTCAAATGCTTGTCGAGATGCGGGGCACCGAATACCAGGTAGTCGAAGGTTAGTGGGACCATGAGTTGGTTAAATTTGATAAATGAAACACTAACCATATGAGTTTAAAAGGCTTAATGTAATGTTACATCATTTAAATAAGATAAGCCTATAGTTGCATTGAATAAAAGTGACCTTGAAATGGACATCTAGATCATCATATTGAGTTACTCTAGGAAGGGAGTGTGCTATTGGAGTCATCAGGAGGTGTTGGAAAACAAGCTTGTGAACCGCAAGATAAACCTCGAGATACTACGCACACTTGATCAAGACCAAAAATATATATAAGAGATATTGGAGTGTTTGATCAAAACACTTAAGAAATTCAGACAAATTTGTGAAATTTATGGAAAAAAAAAAAAGGAGTTCAAGCTGGGAAACCTTGGACATTTAAGACCAATTCAAGAGATCCAACTTAGGTAATCCTCATCTCCACCTTCTAATCTATCTAATTAACATAAATTTTACATGTTTAGTGAATTTCGAATATGATGAGATTTCTTATTTGTAGTGTAAATGTGACAAATTACATGTTGGCATATCACATATGTAGAGAATTGATCATGAGTTTAGTTAGATTTGATGATTTTAATGAAATTGGAGAGTTGACATGAATGCATGAATTTTGAGGAATTTGGGTTAAATTAAGGTTATGGGGTGTTTTAAGGGTTGTTTGAAGTTCATTATAAATGGAAAACATGTTAGAAATCAATAGGGTAGCCAATTGAGGGGAGAAAGACAAAATTCTCGACTTGAGAATTCTGTCACAGAGGACTGATAGCGCGCTAATCGTTCTGGGTTGCTAAATGTTCTTCGTCCTGAAAATAGTAGCACGCTACATAATATCCTTAGCGCGCTATCCGTCTCGTAGCGCGCTAACAACATATCAAAAAGGGAAATTAAGTGTCTTTTTAGTAATTTTCCACTTAATATATGTCTAAGCACTAGGAAATAACCTAAACTAATAAAATTGGACTTCAGGGACTAGGAGGCCGTAGCTCGGTGTCGGGAAGCTTGACGAATCAGGTACAGGAGTCCAAGGAGGTTGAGAGTTTTTAGGTTTATAAAACCCACAGGAACGTCACTTGAGTATTCATTTATTTTCATTATTGTTTTACTCTATTTCCTAGTTCTATACCTTATTTACTTAGTTATCTATATATGGGTAATTGTCGGGATGGTTTGTTGAGTTTACTCCCACAGGATATTCTGTTGTGTGTCCATGCATTCTAGACTATAGCATGTGTATATCGATACATGTGTCAATGCGTCGTGGGTCTACACCGGCCACCGAGAGGGACTAAGTGATAGGCTAGTTGGGTGCGCCACTAGTGAGATCCAGGGGATGGTATCCAAAGTATGGTCTATTTTGACTGGAACAAGCACACACGTTAGCGCTTTATTGTTATTTACTCATGAGGTGATCCGTTTACAGTTGCATGTTTACATTCAGTGTGTTTATTTAACAGTATTTCTTGGAATTCTTTTACTTTATCTTATGAATGCTCGGTGAATCTCCTTGGGATTTTATTTACTAAACTCGTCATCAGTTTTGTTGTGATGGCTAAAAGCAGATCCTTCTACGAGTAAGGGCAAAGGGATCCGTAGTGACTATCTCTGAGCTCGCCCTCTATTCGGCACATTACTCGTAGGTGTTTATTTTTTCATTTTGCTATATATATGTTTTGGGTGTATGGGAGACTGGTAAGATATGTGTACTTATATATATTCACTTTTGTCGCCTTATATATACGGTGTACTATTTCGAGTTTTCCAAAGTAGGAGTTATGCTCTATAAAACTTCAGAGTTAATGAAAATACATGTTAATGTTACTTTAAGACTTCCATTGTAAAATACTAAATTTATAATCACAACTCTCTAATACATAAACCATTAGCATGGCTAGGACTTGCATAAGCTACAAATAGTTGAACATATAAACCAAGTTAGTAATAGATACGTGGACATGATTATCGAGACATGAGATAGACGGGCAGGCGTCGGACAAGTGTAGTTGGGCCCATCGGGCGAGGAGTGCACGGAGAGATGACACCCCGCAGCGGCGGCCACAACACCATGGCTATGTCTTCCCACTTGCATCGTGGAATGGGAAGCGGCTGTAATAATCCTCCAGGTCTACGATGCTCTACCTTCAAATGTTGGCAAATCCCACTGTTCCTGATAAAACTCTGATACTCTGCTTTCATCCTAGGCCACCAAAAATGTCTTTTCATGTCATGGTACATTTTGGTCCTACTTGGATGAACAGTGAACCGGGAACTGTGTGAATCCTGAAAAATCTCATCTCTCAACTCTACCACTGCTGATATCCACAATCTGCCTCTGAATCGCAAACAATGGTCTGTTATCTCTGTCCAGTCAATACACTCGGTACTCTGGGCCAACTCACTAAATCTCGAGTATAAGATATCGGCTCTATGTCCCTCTAATACTCTCTGAGTAGACATTGTATGAAGCCTCATCTGTGCACAAATCATATCATCACCCGAGTATCGGTAGGAATATTTAACTGCATCATCATTGTTGTTGCCTCGAGTAATCCATACTCATATGTCATATGACATCTAACAAATTCGATATCTCCAACTAGCATCCTACTTAGTGCATCAACAACTACATTAGCTTTTCCTGGGTGATCCAGAGAAGAATCGTAGTCCTTTAGTTCCAACCACCGGCGTTGTCTCATGTTAAGCTCTTTCTATGTGAAGAGGTATTTCAAACTCTTATGATCAGTATAGAGTCTGAACCTCTCTCCATACAAATGATGTCTCCATATCTTCAAAGCAAATAATATCGTCGCTAACTCTAAGTCATGAGTGGGACAGTTTTTCTCATGTATCTTTAGATGGCTAGATGCATAAGCTATCGTGCCTCTATCTTGCATCAACACACAACCTAGACCTGTATAAGAAGCATATGTATATACCAAGAATCCCTATCCAACCTCTTGCAACACTGGTGCGATAGTCAACAATCTCTTTAGTTGAGTAAATGTCTCTTCGCATTCCTCAAACCAATCAAACTTGACGTCTTTCTGTGTCTATATGGTCATCGGTGTAGCGATCTTCGAGAAACCTTTCACGAACCTGTGGTAATATCTTGCTAACCCCAGAAGAATCCCGACCTCCGAAATTGACGTTGGCGCAGGCCAATCCATAATAGCCTGAGTCTTAGCTGGATATATAACAATATTTCTGCTGCTCCAACAACATGTCCCAAAATCTTGACTTCTAATAGCCAAAATTCAAACTTGGTGAACTTTGCGTAAAGTCAATGATTCCTCAAGGTCTGCAAAGTCTCTCTGAGGTGCTAGTCGTGATCTTCTCGAGTCCTCGAATATATCAATAGATCATCGATAAAAACTATCACGAAGCGGCTAAGAAATGGTTTGATTATCCGGTGCATCAAATCCACATGGCGGGAGCGTTAGTCAAACCAAACAGCATGACTATAAACTGATAGTGTCCATATCTCGTGTTAAACGCCATCTTGGACCTATCTTCATCCCTGATCCTAAGTTGATGATACCTTTATCTCAATTCTATTTTGAAGAAAAATTGTGCTCCTCTCGGCTGATCAAATAAGTCATCAATCAGTGGTGAGAGATACTTGTTCTTGACTATGACCTTGTTCATCTCTCTATAATCGATACACAGTCTCAAAGTAGTATATTTCTTCTTCACAAACATGACCAATGCTCCCTATGGTGACATAGAAGGTGTGATGAATCTCTTCTCTCCCAAATCCTGCAACGGACTCCTCAACTCCTCCAACTTTCTCGGAGCCATGTGGTACGGTGGTATAGATATAGGTCTAGTACCTGGTACCAACTCAATAATGAAATCTATCTATCTCGTTCATGGTAAGCCAGGTAAGTCCTCAGGAAACACGTTAGGAAACTCACATAAAATGGAATCTCTTCTAGTTTGGGTCCCTAACTCTCTGCTACGGTATATAGTGATACTAAAGTCTCCATCTCTCCACTAATCGCAAGTCGACCTCTAGTGCCCTCGACTTTTAGAATATTACCACTATATGTGAACATCAGACGCCTTGGGATTTCAAATATCACTGTTTTACTGAAACAATCGATATGAGCGTGATACAATGCTAGCCAATCCATCCCTAGCAACGCATCGAAATTTAAGAACTCGAGCACTTTGAAGTCCACAGGTAACTCTAGCCCTCTTATCTTTACTAGACATCCCTCTACGAGACAATTAGGGTACACCCTATCTTCTCGCTACAGTGCTCGAAATCAAATGTACGCTAACTCTAACTAGTGTCAACCCAAAGATGTCTATCATGTGACCAGAAATGAAAGATATTGTAGAACCCGAGCCAAACAAAACATATGACTCTCTACCAAAAATGGAAACCATACCCTCAATGAGTTTCGTGTGGCATCTTCATCAGGCTGTGCAATAATATGTATGCCCTCTCGACTTTGTGGTGGAATCACGACTGCTGGCTATAGAAACTCATGAATTACGTGCCCAACCTGACCACACCTAATATAAGTGACTGGTCTACGCTGTCCCTGAACCTAATCCTGGGCATGTGCCTGTCTTTACCCTTGTCAGGAAACTCTCTCAACCTATTTCTCTATTTTTACCTTGACCTTCATTATCTTATGAAGCTTCCCTTTAGATAGTTCCAACTTCTCGATCTTCTTAAAGTTCCCCACTCCATCAGAGTAGGCTGGCTTGAATCTGATGAAGTCCTTGACAAGCTGGACCTTGACTGATATGCTGGAAAATATGGGCGTGGGGACATGCTAGAGTCTCAGATGTCTCTACTACTTGAAGAGTGTGCACCATTAGAGTTGTTGCAATCTTCGATCTTGCATCGATCTACCACCGTGCTCTGCAAGTTGACAACATTCGCGACGCCAGCAACTATGTAGATCACGCATATATACCTATAGAAAATTAACATGTGTACATATAAGACATCCCCACATCTTTTTCACTCAGTTCCCAACTAATAGTTTCTAAGCAATGATCATCTGGATTCTCAAGTCTAAGATTTATGTTTTATTGTTTAAGTTTTTGTTTGTTATTTATTAGAAAGGTTAGGCCTTTTCTACAAATTGTAGCTTTGGTATCGGATTGTGGAATAAGGTTATTCTACAATGTGATACCAAAGCTACAATTTGTAGCAAAAGGCCTAACCTTTCTAATAAAGTTAGAATAACCTTATTCCACAATCTAAGCCCTATGAACATAGAATATGATACCACATGTGACTATGATATCCAACTTTAGACAATTCCATAAATTCTCCATAATATTCTAGAACTTAGGCTCTCTTAAGCTTTATAAAGTTAGGCTCTGATACCAATTGTGACGACCCCTTCTCAAATTAGGCCACCGCCCAGCCTAATCCCATTATTAAGCACTAATCTCACTATATAGGACCTAACAAGGGACTACTCAGCCTATCCAAAACCTTGTTACGTACCAATTAATTTTTTTTCATTGAATATAAACCTATACTTATCCTATGTCAATTCATAAATCAGAGTTAGTTAAAATCTTGTTTACTTAAAAGTTTATTCAGCTAAAGTCTAAACAATCAGGCAAAATTTTATATTATGAGGCCTAACAAATGTGGAAAACAAAACTAGGGAATAAAGATAACATGCATATATAATTATATATGATGAAACGACGATATGTAATATCATGTGTCTGTCAAGGTACTACTCACTCGACCCATAATATACAACTCCAAAAGTATATTATATACATATAAAAGTAATACATAAAAATGAGAACCTACAAAATCGGGTGTAGCAGTGCTCTACTAGCTCAGAGGTAGTCGTCGATCTTCTCTTTAATCGGTCTGCTACTTGATGGATCTGCATCCACCGTCACAACTAGATGGTAAGTATAGGAAAATAGAAAGTGATACTAGAGACATTTGTTCACATTCCCAATTATGCAATAAGTATCAAAAAGCATGATAATAACAACTATGCTGAAAAGAGAACATGCAAAGAGATACTTCAGCTAAACAACATGAAAAATACACATGGCTAAGTAGTAATGATATAGGGTCGATCGGCCGTGATCTTCATTGCATCAGCCTTTTCCAATATATGAGGATGGTGTTGAGCTCTACATCAATTTAAAGGTTTGAGCAGTGCTCTTGCCTTTATAACCTTTCGTTGGTGCTAGTCACCTGCGATATATACTTGCCAACAACTCGGAGACTCATTTTTCATGTACTACACAAGATAATGGAGAGATCCCGATCACTTTGGAATTCTAGTGACTCTCGTCTGTCCAACGGACCTCTATAATATAACACCTACCTAATAGCATGCTATTTCACTGACCACATGTATTAACAATCAACAATGACATAGTATATGATTTGGAGTCAATGAAATCATTCTATCGACAAAATATACCATGAAAGCAACCTCATGTAATGAGAAAGAACAAGTAATGGCATATTAAATACAAAGGTAAATCAGTCCAAATGACTGGAAATGAACATGTAAATAGGATTGAAATGTAAATAAATATCTCAATTAGTTTACTTACAATCTACGCAATTTCCTAAGCTATTCCGTTGTCCCAACACCTCGAAACTCGTATTTGAATCTCCGAAACAATTCCCTAGTTTCCTAATATCAAACTAATCCAAATAAGTTGGGTTTAAGCCAAGTCTGGTGGGTTTAGGAACTTTAACCCAAAACAACCCTTTAAGACTAAACAACACTGAAGTTTTAGTCTTATATTGCAGCGCGATTTTAGGTAAGAAATTGTACAAATATCAAAATCTTCCACTAATACAAAGATTTTTGGTCTCTATCTTAGCTTTCCAAAAAGGTTTAGCTTTCAAAATTTCGATTTAAAACGAAAGCAATATCATGCTTCTACTAACATAGCTCTAATTGAAATCTAACCTGACCAGGGACTTAGAAAATCTATTTCTCCCAATATATACTACAAAAAAATGTGATTTTTGGTCACAAGGCAGGAACCATACCCAAACAACATACTAAAAGATCAGCTCATTTGAATAAGTCGGTAGGAAGTTATGCCTTTAACAATTTTAGTTTTAAAAATCTTCTACTACATTTCAGAACCTACTTTTAGAGCACTTTTGGACATGAAAACATTTGAATAACAACATCTCTAGTTAAGCAAAGTTATTCCCCATTGAGTAAGCTTTCAAACTCCACTGGTTCAAGTCGATTCGGATCTAAAATGGGCAAGTTATGACCAAATTACATAGACTAATCCCTCATACAATATGCAGAAATTCAGTTTTGGTCTTACAACTTCAAAAATTCATATCTTTATGATTTCAAAACCAAATTAAGAACTCTAATATAGCTGGATTAAGCTTGAAATGAGGAATCCAAATATATAAACCAATTGCAAAATATTAATAATCTAGACTCTGAATTCGACAAAAAACTAGAACGGGTTTCAAGTAAATTTGTATGTACCTAGCTTAACTTGATATCTGCTTCACCAAACCAACTTTGGTTGCAAGTCTTCTTCTTCCTCCAACCCTTCTCCTTCTCTCTAGCTAGTTTCCTTCTCAATTAAGCTAATGAAATGAAGTTGACTTGGTTGTATGAGTTGATTACTAGCTTTATATAGTAAGTAGATGTGATTGATTAGTAACCATTGATCTCATTGTACACACGTGTCTCGAGGCTCATCTAGTGATACACCTATTAACACATATCCCACTAACTCATGCTATGTAACACTAATATGTAACTCCATTGATGTTGAGATGAGTTAATACGTGTCTCGATGAAAATCAAGTGGCTATTGTTTTAACTTACTAACTTTGCTTCATTAAGTGTATAATCAACCATAGCCATGTAATAAAAGCTACATATAATCCTACGCCAACTTACCATATCACTCTCTACCTCGATCCCACGCCGACACTCAACTCGAGGTGCATTCCCACACACATATTGACACCTAAACATAAGTAGAAATGACTTAGTAGTCTACACATATAAAATACACTAAGCATACACCACAACAAATATAACATATACCTCGGTTATCTCACCTCGGTTATGACACATATTTCATTGTGGGTCCCACGTCACGGGTCACTTGATCCTAATAAAGGAGTTAAACTCAAGTTAGAAACTTGGCATGTGACACAAACATAACCCATTTAAATCACTATAAAAGCTATATAAGACTTATGCCAACTTACCATATTATTTTCTACCTCGATCCCACGTAGGCACTCAAGTCGAGGCGCATTCCCACATACGTACCGACACCATTTCATAAGTCGGAATGACTTAGTAGTCTATACATATACAAAACATTAGACATGTGTCGACCCCTTCTCAAATTCGGGCACCGCCCGGCCTAATCCCATTAGTAAGCCCTAATCTCACTATATAGGATCTAACAAGGGACTAGTCAACCTATCTAAAACCTTGTTACGTCCTAATTAATTTTTTTAAATGAATATAAACCTATACTTATCTTATGTCAATTCATAAAACAAAATTAGTTAAAATATTTTTTACTTAAGATTTTATTCTGCGGAAGTCTTAACAATCTGGCAAAAGCTTATATCATGAGGCCTAACATTTGTGGAAAAAAATCAGAGAATAAAGATCACATGCATATATATATTATAAACGGCGATATGTAATATCATGTGTCTGTCAAGGTACTACTCACTCAACCCATAATATACAACCCCAAAAGTATATTATATACATATAAAAGTAATACATCAAAAATCAGAACCTACAAAATCAGGTGTAGCAATGCTCCATTGGCTCAGAGGTAGTCGTTGATCTTCTCTTTGCTCGGTCTGCTACTTGATGGATCTGCACCCACCGTCACAACTAGATGGTAAGTACAGGAAAATAGAAAGTGATACTGAGAGACATTTGTTCACATTCTCAATTATGCAATAAGTATCAAAAAGCATGATAATAGCAACTATGCTGAAAAGAGAACTAGCAAAGAGATACTTTAGCTAAACAATATGAAACTGACACATGGCTAAGTAGTATTGATCTAGGGTCGATCTTTCGTGATCTTCATCACATCATCCTTTTCCACTATATGAGGATGGAGCTGAGCTCTATATCAATGTGAAGGTATGAGCAGTGCTCTTTCCATTATAACTTTTTGCTGGTGCAAGTCACCTGCGATATATACTTGCCAACAACCCCGGGACTCATTTCCCGTATGCTGTGCAAGATAGTGGAGAGATTTCAATCACCCTGGAAGTCTAGTGACCTCGTATGTCCGATAGAACTTTATAATGTAATGACTCTAGATAGAAGAACCGCTTTCATATTTCAAGAAATAACAGGGTTTGAGAATTCAATAAAGCAACTGCATATCTAATGCAAAAGGAAATAGATTGCAATACTATGTAACACCTACCTAATAGCATGTTATTTCACTGACCACGTGTATTAACAATCAACAATGACATTGAGCATGATTTGGAGTCAATGGAATCATTGGATCGACAAATTATACCATGAAAGCAACCTCATGTAATGAGAAAGAACAAAAACTCATGGCATATTGAATACAAAGGTAAATAAGTCCAAATGACCGGAAATGAACATGTAAATAGGAATGAAATATAAATAATTATCTCAATCAGTTTACTTACAATCCACACAATTTTCTAAGCTACTTCGATCTCCCAACACCTTAAAACTCGTATTTGAATCCCCATAACACTCCCCTAGTTTCCTAATATCAAACTAATCCAAATAAGTTGGGTTTATGTCAGGTCCAATGGGTTTAGGAACTTTAACCTAAAACAGCCCTTTAAGACTAAACAACATTGAAATTTTAGTCTTATATTGCAGCGCGATTTTAGGCATGAAATTGTCCAAAAATCAAAATCTTCCACCAGTACAATGGTTTTTGGTCTCTATCTTAGCTTTCCAAAAAGGTTTAGTTTTCAAAATTCCAATTTAAAATGAAAGAAATATCATAGCTCTTCTAAACATAGCTCTAATTGAAATCTAACCGACCAGCGGATTTAGAAAATCTATTTCTCCTAATATATACTTCCAAAAAATGTGATTTTTGTTCATAAGGCAGCAATCATATCTAATAACAACATACTGAAAGATCAACTGATTTGGATTAGGTAAGGAGTTATGCCTTTAACAATTTTAGTTTTAAAACTCTTCTGGACATGAAAACATTTTAATTACATAGACTATCTCTAATAAAACATGGAGAAATTCAGTTTTTGTCTTACAACTTCAAAAATTCATATCTTTATGATTTCAAAACCAAATTAAGAACTTTAATATAGCTGGATTATCAGCTTGAAATGATGAAACCAAATATATAAACCAATTGTAAAATCTTAATAATCTAACTTTTGAACTCAACCAAAGACCAGAACGAGTTTCAAGTAAATATGGAGATGTACCTAGTTTGATGAACACCTAGCTTAACTTGATCTCTCATTCACCAAACCCACTTTGATTGTCGGTCTTCTCCTTCCTCCAACCCTTCTCCTTCTCTCCAGCAAGTTTCCTTCTCAAATGAAGCAAATGAAATGAAGTTGACTTAGTTGTATGAGTTGATTACTAGCTTTATATAGCAAGTGGATATGGTTGACTAATAACCATTGATCTCATTGTACACACATATCTCGAGGCTAATCTAGTGATACATCTATTAACACATGTCTCAATAACTTATGCTATGTGACACCAATATGTGACTCCATTGATGTTGAGATGAGTCAATACGTGTCTTGATGAAAATCAAGTGGCTATTGTTTTAACTTACTAACTTAGCTTCATTAAGTGTATAATCAACCATAGCCATGTATAAATCACTATAAAAGCTATATATAATCCTACGTCAATTTACCATATCACTCTCTACCTTGATCCCACGTCGGCACTCAACTCAAGGCGCATTCCCACATATGTATCGACACCTATACGTAAGTAGAAATGACTTAGTAGTCTACACATATACAATAAACTAGTCATACACCACAACAAATATAACATATACCTCGGCCATCTCGCCTCGGTTATGACGCATACCTCATTGCGGGTCCCACGTCACGGTCACTTGATCCTAATTAAGGAGTTAAACTAAAATTAGAAACTTGGCCCGTGACAAGACATACACCACAACAAATGTAACATATACCCGTTGGGGCATGTGCCCTAGTCAATCCATTAACTGTCTTTATGAATACTTTTAGTTAATAAAATAGAGGATTTCATTTGTTGTTTATTATAATTAATTTACATGTTTACATTATAATAAGATCCATGGGTGTTTGCAGAAATATCTTAAATGTCCCTAGTCGATCATTATATCGGGGACTGTAATGAATTAAGACTAGTGTGAGTCTCGATTGATGATCATATGATGATTATACGTATAGGGATACGAATCAAGATCACGAGTACTTGTTAGGGAACAAAGTACTGGAATGACCCGCTATGAGAACATCACATGGATTAAGTCATAGTTGTTTCTCATGATAGGTATATTTTTCAGTCCTCTGACTTGAGATTACCAGAGACTTCAACATTAGGAACACAGTGATTTGACTCAATCAAACGTTGTCTTTAACCGGACGATTATAAAGGTTGCGATTGGTTATTGTGTGAGCAATGTGATGAAGTTGTGTAATCGAGATAGAATTTGTCCCTCTCATATAAAGAGAGATATCCAGTGGATCCCTCAATGTGTTAGACTGTTAAAAGGCCTAGTCTAAATGAATTGATATTGATCAATGTCACTTGGATGTTTTCAGTCTACCTAGAAATCGAGACTAGTACGATTGAACATGTTGGATGACAATTCCATGCCTTATGTTTGATCAAAAGGATATCGTGTGACAAAAGGATGTTATATACACTATTGATTAAGTTGTATCGATTTAATATTCGTACAACTTAGGTAGTCATAATTTCTTGCTAGAGGTCGCTTATGGCTTGTATACCAAAATGTGTTTTGATACACTGCCAATGTTGTATGAGCCTATTGGGTCGCACACTAAGAATGGTTTTGCAAGATTTTAAGATGGTTCAGAAAAATGAATTTTATATGATAAAATTCATGACGGAAACGTCCTTATGGTATATTACACTTATACTTCTTTAAGAAAGGATATATGTGTAATTTACTTAACCGTCTATGTACAAGGGTTGTATAAATAGACGCTTTAAGTTAGAACACACGGATGAAATTTTAGGGCCGAAACTCTATTTTCGTTTAAAAAGGAATTAGGGTTTTCTGGTATGCTCTGGATCGTTTTGGAAAGAAACAAAAAGGCTTGGTATTCTCTTGAAGCTAGCACTTCGAATCTCGGCCGCCGTTCGTGTGTGGACTGCTGGTAGAGGGTGTTTGTCGTTGGCATCGCCTTAAGATCGATCAACCTTCATAAAGGTATTTTGCAATCGAGGTATGATTAAGTTTTCTTGGTTTAAATGTTTTTAATGGAATTAGATTCGGATCCTGTCGGGGTTTTCGTTAAAATTATTTTGTAATCTCCGCTACGTATGAACCCCAAAATCCAACAGTACCTCGGTCATGTCACCTCGATTATGACTCCTCATTGCAGGGCCCACGTCATGTGTTACTTGATCCTAATTAAAGAGTTAAACTCAAATTAGAAACTTGGAATGTGACAAAAGTAATCTACATATAGGCAAAAGTATCATAAAATAGTGTATATATATGCATGTACAGTGTCACTCCATTCTCTCAATACCCAAAATAGTATAAAATATCAAAGTAAACAAGTACTAGTATATCCTCAACAGCGGGCAATCAGATGTAGTTGCCAAGGATTCCTTTGCCCTTACGGGTACTAGGATTTGCACTCAATCATCATAAAAAGACACATGCCAAGTATAATGAGTAAAATCCCAAGGAACCCCTCTGAGCATTCGCATAATAAAGTAAAGGAAATGCAACGAATACTGTTAAATAGACATGAGGAATCTAAAAGATGGGCAACGGTAATTGGCTCATCGCATGAATAAATAACAAATAAGCTAAACAAGATGTGTGTGCTCGCTCTATATGGACTTCGAACTTCAGGTCACCAGGATCCCTTCATTGGGTGCCCTTAATACTCTTTTACATAGTCCCTCGCGACGCCGACCAAATCCGCTAAGTCACTAACATGTGCACCAACGACAAGCTCGAGTTGCCATTCACCGAGGTTCGGGCCATACATGTTATAATCTAGCGCATCATGAACACAAAACAAGGAAATCAGGGGAGTAAATTTGACCCATGTCCAAGTAGAGGAATAGAGTAATGAAAATGAGCAAAGATGATAAATATGGAATCAAAAGAAAATTCAAATACTCAGAGTTCTTCAATTAGGTTTTTACAAACCTAAAACTGCTCTCCAACATCCCCGGACTCCTGAATCCGACCCGATTAGCTCCCCGATACCGAGCTACGGCTCCTTAAGTCCCTGAAGTCCAATTTTATAAGTTTAAGTTGGTTACAAGTGTTTATATATGTTTTATATTGGGAATCACTAAAACAACCCTTAAAATTCAGGTTCATCTGTCATTAGCGCGTTGATGGGTCTGCCCTAGCGCTCTAGGTATGATTCGCGCGCTAGGGGATCAGTCTAGCGCGCTACTATTCTTCATTTTGAAAAACAATTGAAAGCCCAAATTGGTTAGCGCGCTAGCCAGCCTAGTTAGCGTGCTAACTGTGCTTTGTAACATAATTCTCAAGTCAAAAGTTATGTCTCCAACACTCCAAATGGCTAACTAAACCCTATGAATGCACTCTCCACTCCATGGTGACTCCAAAACATCATTCAAATCAATCAGAACAACAACAATTAGGTTACAATCATCAAATCCATGCATTCACTAGTTTTTCCAATTTTCATCAAAACCCAAATTCCATCAAAACTAGTTTCTCTATATTTCGAAGTAAATACATATGAAATTAAAAAGCATTACCATATCGTACTTCTCCGTTCTCTTGCTTACGACAATTCCCCTACAGCCAGAAGAAAAAGATATAAAGGACTTACCGTGATTCTCAATGGAAATGGTAAATATACTTGTAATTCATCAAAAATTGCTCAAAAATTAATGATTCCTCATATTCGAATTACATGAAACACACCAATTTTGAGTTCATTTGAATGTATAGAAGATGAAGAAGAAGATTACCTTGTTGTTTGATCTTCAATTTGAACTCCAAATCCTTGAACTCCAACTTTAAATCTCTATTCTCTCGTCTGATTTCCAAATTTGCATGAAATTATGCCTAGTGGTTTGAACAAAATCCCACTAACTTGCTTTATATATGTTTGTCATGATCAAGTGTGATATGCGTATCTCAGGACTACTTTATGGCTTCCAAATCAAGTTATCCACACCTTGTTAACAAACTTATATGAATTCATCTAGGTGTTTTTCCAAAAGTAAGGCCCATTTACAATGTATTTCACAAAATAGGGTGGTGTAATTTGAATTAACAAAAGTAGATAATAACGCCTTTTGAAAATGCGTTATTGCTTGTATAGTTTGTGAGGTGGCGGTGAGGTGGCACATGGGACATAATTTGTAAAGGTTTGTTAGATAGCTCCTTTTGAAAATGAGCTATCTATACATTAGCCTCACCACCTCACCGCCACGTCATAAACTTCAAAAATAGCCAATAACGCATTTTGAAAAGGCGACATAGCCCAGGTTAAGAAAAAAAAAAACCACACTTATTATTCGGGGTTTAAACTAAAAGGTAAAGTACATTAGTAAGTTGTTCTCATAAATTGGTGACAAAATATCCAAAATTCGAAATTGACACTTGCAAGCTACGGAAAGTAAATTTGCACACAAGTAGTTGCAGTACACCCAAATAGTTAAAAATGTAAAATAAAATAACTAACCATATATTATAGTTCTATGTAGGCCTTGGGGAAATCAATTCAAATTTATAGATTGCAAAGGCCAAGACTCCATAGGATCCTGTAGAAAAGAAATTACTTTTAACCTCAAACGACCGCGGTAAATTAAGGTGTATACACCAATTAGCAAAACACCTAACTTGGTAAAGCTCGGCCCTAGCCATACTCACATTGAAGTCCCTCTCTTTATATTCTTTCATATGATTCGGCTT
Organism: Stephania yunnanensis; assembly: GCA_039657365.1. Classification (NCBI taxonomy): domain Eukaryota; kingdom Viridiplantae; phylum Streptophyta; class Magnoliopsida; order Ranunculales; family Menispermaceae; genus Stephania; species Stephania yunnanensis. The sequence continues at coordinate 33,850,706 of CM077585.1, read as the reverse complement.
AAGATTTTTCTTTAATTAATTGATTATTATATCAGTAAGAGTGATTAAAGTTATTGATTAAGCACCGAGTTTTAAGTCACTCACTTAAAGAACTTGGATACCTTACCCTAGACTATTAAAATTACTACTTAAAACTCACCAAAAATAAAAAGTAAAGCACCAACCAACTTGGAGGTAAATGAACCAACCCAGGGTTTCATGCATTGGTTAGGACCTACCTAGCTACTAGTTGTTCAATTAATTGAAGTTCCTTAAGGTTATAAGTTCGAATCTTCTAAGTTTTCGAGATATATATATCTTTCACAGTGGTGAGTTTCTGTTATGGAATGTTATAGAATAATCACAGATACCACATCAATATAATATAGAAAACGTGAGAAATAAGTTTTATCCATTAGAAGGTTGTACACATCAAATTCGTTCACCCAAAATATATTCCCAAACAAATGACCATGAAACCAACAAAACTCATCACGCAGGTCTATTACGACGGTTACGTTGACGTTGTTGCTCGGTGATGCAAACCGACGTACTCTATGTCTAGTTGGACGATGTGTTTGTCCATCCGGTTGAGGTTGTTAAGGTTGCTGGTCTTGCATTGAATGACGTCGCCTAGATTGATGCTCTTCCTGTGGTGCTTCACTCGACTCACCTCTGCTACTAATGCTCCCAAAAATAGGAGGCGGAACCATCCCAAAATACTGGCTTCCTGAATGCGGCTGGGGGAAAGGAACATGAGGCTACGGCATGGTCAACAAGTTCATGAATGAGCCATCTCCACTATAAGGCATATTGTAATTATAAAGGGGTGGAGTATATGGACTCGGCATGTATTGAGGTAGTGACGGTACATTTGATGTGTGGCATTCCATGGTCCACATATGACGACGACGGCCCGGTGCTTAAGGATCAAATTGGTAATGAGGAAGATTAACGATCGACGGCCTGGGTACAAACGTTTGAGGTTCTGATTGCATTGAGGACGATACATGAATGTACCCATGAGAAGAACGAGTCGGTGGAGATGATCGTTGGCTACTCTCGCCAATAGTCTATGTTCTACTCGATCTCGGACGAGATGAACGTGCTAGAGGAGAACGTCTGCTACTCTCTGTAGCAATCTCAGTCTGAGTAGATGGACGTGGAGGACAAGGACGTCTGGTGCGTTCCCGCACGGTCTCTGGTCGTGTTCGTCTTCTTCTCACTTCTCTTTTTGCTTCGCCCTGATCGTCTTCTTCATCTTCCTGTTCATTATCCTCATTTATGTCTTGTTCGACATCAATTCCTTCATGCGAAAGAGTAGACCTTTGCCTTTCATCTTCGTCTAAAATTTTAATCCCTTCATCAAGCGCAGCAAGACCTTGCTCATACCCATCCTCAATAAACACTCGCCTCAGTCGATGCACCAAGTTACACTGATATAAAAACATGAGCTCAAAGCACGCAATACAAGATATTACTATTTTGAGAAAAAGTAAGAGATAGAAGATTACCGAGTAGTCACGTAAAGCCCCGTCGTGTCCAATGAATCTCCTAGTGACCGAGCGATACCACGTCATGTAGTCTTGATGATCGTGCCTTTCATTATATGCCGCTGTGGCAATGGTGTCCCCACGATTTTCCAAAATGTGTACATAGGCTGCGTGAAAAGTCACCTAATTTTCATGATGATGTCCACGCAATTCGAGGCGGTGCGGTTCGGCATCATAAGCACGATGTGGTGGCATGACTTGTATCATGCTGAATTGTCTCATAACCCTTCCTGGTCGATGTCACTCGACAATGGTGTGGCATCCCACATTCGTTTGTAGTTAACTTCGTGACCGTATTTTCCTTTAATTATTTCTACTAATGTTTTGATCGTGATACCTTGGTCGCGCTTGACGACGCTTTGGATCTCTTGCGCAATCATGTTGGCGTCAAGTTGGGCATGACCGCGTTCTACGTTGGGATTAATACACGTGTGCGGTACGTCTAACCGTGTTATCTCTCATAATAGTGTTTTCTTTCGCAAACAAGCGCGAAGACGTCACATACACGCGTGTTGTGGAAATCTGCACCTAATCGCCCACGTAGTTGTAGTCGATTCATTCACATGGAATTGACAATGTCTATTAACATGCCACACTTTAACGCATGTTGTAAGTCTTTTTTATTGTCAAAGTACATCCATATCTCCAAATCGAAGTTAGACATGTCCCCCCGAGTTTGCTTATTGAAATGTTGGGTTGCAGTTGAATTAGCCACCTTCCAATCGATTTCGTCTTATCCCGGTATTGGTTGGTGAACTTCATCATCACTAGCTTCCTCCAACAAAATCTCTTGGTCGATAGCAAATTGCTCATCATCTTCAACATTCTTCACACCCGGAGATTCATATCTTGGATCATCCGTGCAAACATTATCGTCATCCCAGACGACAACTGCTGGCGCTTCTTCATTGGGATGTATGTCCTCATCAGTTGCATTATTTGCGTCGTCGTTATCGTCATCGTCAATATAGGCATTAATATCTTCATGTAATTGAGTAACGAACCCCTCTACCACGACTTCACCCTGTGGGGAATGCATATGCAGCCTTTCCATCATTAAGGCTGCGTCTGGCGTGTCGTCACGTTCATCAAGAACTTGCGAATGAATCGTACGATTTTGAACTGAGTCGACTGACTCAAATGTCAAATAGATATCAACCGTTGCAATTATGGGTAAATTGGCCACCATCACCCACATCAAGTCGAAGTGTGTCGTATCATGCAACAACACATGAACGAAATAATGTGAGCCTCCGGGGAGGATTATCATGTGGCGATAAGTCATCTGAACTATAGTCTCTGTTGATGAGATAGTGAACGTGTTACACACGACATCCATCAATTTCACGGCCACTCGACTCAAACTTAACCATCAACACTGATGATGGGGGTGAGTTGTACACGATGCCATTTAACCCATTAACAATTTCACCGTATGCATAGAATAGAAAAGGGATGTTTCTTTGTGCCATGACCTACATAAGTTTGCAAACTTAAAGGTACAAATGTAGTTGATAATCATGTGGAGATAAAGCGCAATCGAACTTTCTGATGTAGAAGGTCGCAATAATAGCGCAACTACAGAGCATACTCATCATTTCGCACTGACGTATTTTGTGTACTAACGTTCCTACCTACTTAACCATTGCACAATGACCTCGATTTTATTTAAAAATTTCATTAAAGCGTTTTCCGGTATATGGGGGGGATATACACACGAGGGGAACTTTCGGATGTAAAGGATCGTCTTAATGGCGCAACTACTGAGCCCACTAATTCCTCTCTGTTACAGGATCGTCTTAAAGTTTTAAACGCACTTTTGAATAAATAAATATATCAACCATTCTTCGTAAACACAATACCTATGTCCCTATATATCATGCAAATCATAACCTAACCTAAATAAATAATTATGAAAATACTAAATTTGTGAACTTACTTTTCTCCTCCGCTTTTCCTCTTCAACGTAATATTCCTGGAAACCAAGTTTTTTTTCATTAGTTTAGACCACAAATAGTATAATAAATCAACTTTAAGAAAACTAATCTAAACTACTAAAAGTAAACCTTTACCCAAATAATGCGTCATAACCTAACCTAACCTAACTCAACTAACAAACCTAACCTAACTAACTAAACCTAAAATTCCCCAACATAAAATAAATGAAAACTAAAACCTAATCTAACATAAAATAAAAGCAAACATAAAATAACCAATTACCCGTACCAACAGAACAAAGATGATATATTTAGGATAGAGTTGGACTATATGTCCTCAATAATGTTTTGAAAACCTAGATAGAAAATAAGACAGTTTTCTTTTTATCTAGTACCCGTCATGTTATACAACATTACACCTCTATAATAGCTACTTCTCTATCCGAGTTGTAACATTTCATATAACAACCTCACTTGAGTGTACGTGGCTAATAGTCCACTTATTTCCCATTCATATATTAAAACAAGTAAAAATGAGTTAAAGCATATCCATCTGTTTAGTTATGGCAACATGAACATCCTTAACTTGATTTTCAAATACATGACATACGTTTTGTCATGATTTACATATATATATATACATTCGTTCCAACCTTGAACTCTCTTTTCTTAATTCATTGATATTGAATCAATCGAACGCACTTCTAACACTTGTTCTACTTTTTGAAGGCCTTGCGTTATATCCCAAGTTCAAGATTTTTCATATATAAATGTCACTAATGTATCTCCTTCGTAAAAGACTTCCCCATAATGGCCATGAACAATAGCTCATTGAGTAGCCAAATAGGGCTTAGCGGATCTAATTACTAAAGTGCCAACAAGAACAACGAGAACCTGACCATATTTTTGGTATAGTCCAATTGGATATTTTTGTGACAACTTCCTCGAACTGGCTTGCATTTCCATAAAAGATATAATTGACAACTCGAAGTTGCATATATATAGCTCAGTTATCAGCATTAGCCAAATAAACATAGATTAGAAGTTTCGGAAAATTCTTGTTCAACTCTAGTTGAAAAAATTCAAAAGTAGCTTTCATTGATGCATACATAATTTCGTACATGACATTGTGGTCTTTTTTTGTGTCGAGGAGCAATAAGTAAGTCCGTGACGAATCGCACACAAACAACCAAAATCAAACTAACTTAATTGACTTAGGAAACTAAACATACTAACTAAATGGAACTAACCAAACTAAACTACCTAACCTTAACTAACCTACCTACCTAAACAAAACAAACTAACTAAACTAAAATAACTAACTTAACTAACTAAACAAACAACCAAAAATCGATTAACTAAACTACTAAACGAAACTAAACTAACCTCCTCCGCTTTCTCCTCCGTTGGAACGTATTTTGTCCCGCTGCTTCAACTTCGCGCACCCCTGCCGCAAGACCCGCGCACCCCTGTCGCAGCTGAGTTTTATCCGCGCGATCCGCCACTCCTCCTCTCAACTCCTTGCTCGCCACCGCTCGCCGCGCGCCGCTCTCCGTCAACTCCCGCTCCTCCTTCTCCACTGCTGGTCAACAGCCTCTGATCTTCGTCTCGCCACCGTCGCTATCGATCTCTCTCGCCAACACCAGCTGCACCTTCACTGGCCTCTGCCATCCCTTCCTTAAATACCCGACCACCCCCCCCCCCTACACAACACACCCGTGAGCTACCCCTAAACCCTACCCTGTACTCTTCTTCCTCACGCAGAAGAAGGTGCCTTCTCAAAAGGCGCTATCTGTGTACCCCTATGCAGCATGTCCACGTGGATGCATGTGGTCTTGGCCCAAACAAATAGCGTCTTTTCAAAAGGCGTTATTCGTTCGGGACATGTCCACGTGGCCATGACACATGGATAGCGCCTTTTGAAAAGGCGTTATCCATGTGTCGACGTCAGCAACACGTGTGATCGAAAGTGATAACGCCTTTTAATTAGGCGTTATTGCCTATTTTCGGGAAAAATTCCATTTTTACCCCATTTCCCTCATTTAAAGTATTTTAATATGTACTTTGTAATTTTTTCCTTCATCTATCCTAGTTTCATTTAACTAGGATCATCTAGATACCCATCTAAGGTCCACATTAATTTAATCAAACTATAGGCTTATTGTCATTTGATTTAATTATATTCTTAAGCTCATTTAGTCATATGGTTAGTGTTTTTACTGACTAAAATCAACCAATTTGTGGTTCCACCAACCCTCAGCTACCTAGTACTCGGTACCTCGCGTCTCAACATACATTTTTAGGCACATCATATTGTTCTATTTAATCGCCTTAGCCTATTGTTACATTACCCATTTTAATTGATCAACTAGTTATCTTAATGTGAATTAGTCAAGTTTTCTAATGTACATGAGTTCGCCTACCCGATATCCGCGTTGACACGCATTTCAAGGCAAATACCTATCACACAATCTCACACGTCTTAAACTACTCGCGACGTCTACGTAGATTTGAGTTGGCTTCCAAGTATGAAATTACGAAATAAATAATGACATTACAAAACGCGTTGTAACAAAGATGCTACAAACCACTCGATCTCTGTGCAATACACCTCGAGATGTCCGCACATGCAACCTGATGTGTATCGCACACGCATCGAGTGGGTCGATGCCCAAACTATTTTACTTTAGCAAGTTTTATTAAATGTTGCCCTTGAGTGCAACCATAACTACGCCTAGAAGTTGTAGTATACGAAATATAGGTCAAGAATTAAGAGGCAAAAAATTGAAAAAATGACGTTCAAGTAAATGTAGACAAGCAAACAATGAGGACTTGGAGGTGCTCCATATACATAACATAGTTAACCCAGCACTCACATCCTCCGATATCTAAAGATTGCCGATGTCACCTGCCCAAGTCTGCAAAACCGCACTACCACTAGAAATAGGATTAGTAGATCGCAGACAGGAAACATTGAAATGCACGCTGCATATGACTAAGTGGCTCAAAGAAAACAAAAGCCAACAAAAGATAAGAGTAACAAACTTAATTACAAGCACGCCATTAAAGAAAAATCAAAGAACTAAGGAACTATGCACTCATATAATGCACACACTACACAACTAACCTTGATATGCTAAAAGTTAAAAACATGACTTTTAAGGTCATTCATTCTTTTAATAGGTTTTTAAGGCACAGAAGAAGGGAAGAACACGTGAATTGTTAAACGAAGGTCAAGCAAGCCCAAAAAAAAATAAAAATAAAAATAAAAAATAACCAAACTCTGAAGTACAAATAAAATATCCAAACACTCTGTACAATGAGGACTTCAAATGAATCAAAGATACACGTCATCGGCTGGATTCAACTACAATTACCAACAGATGAAGGTGTAAATTGTTCATTATGTCTTCCCTCGTCTGCCTTCCCAGTATCCCTGTAACTTCCATTGAAACTCAAGGACTCGTTCTCCATTTCTCCACCATCCAATTCTAATAGTGTTTCAACAGCAGGATTACTCAAGCCTTTATCGTCAGCAGTAGCATAACTAGATTCTAACTCCCCATTTTTAGCATAGTCCATGATCCCATTGTTACCAGCAGAAGTCACAGTCACACTCATATCTCGGTGGCAATGAAAACTGTGGTCTAGTTTCCCATTTTCGGATGAGTCCACATCTCCAACCCCGTTACCCGCAAATGCCAAACTTCCAACCCCTTGCCCAACAAAATTCATTCGACTATCATACATTGCAGCATTACCATACGGCAGGGGACTCCTATTGACACCGGCAACCATTGGGACATTCCAAGGTATCCTAGAACCAAGCAGTCCCGCTCCAAAACCAAATCCACCATACCTTCCAACAGGATATAATGCACCATTGTACATGCTTAAGCCGTAAGGAGAACTTGCCAAAAAACCAGGTAAGTAATACCCATTAGCCCCATAAGGCGTGTAAATCCCAAGAGGCATACCCCTCCCACCACCATTATTTCCCACATTATAGCCGTTATAATGCCCATTACCATCTACGTTTCCATGGATTAACTTCTTGCTGCCATTGTTCCCTTCTTTGGGCACAGCCCTCTTGACTTCAACTTGCTTATTGTTAAGTTCATGAAACTGGCTACTCGTCGCCAACACCACGGCTTGCTCGGAATCAAAGGTAATGAAACCAAATCCCCGAGGCCTGTGAGTCGCGCTATCATACATCACAACCACATCAGTAATTTTGCCGAACTGCTCAAAGTAGTTCCTGAACTGGTCCTCAGTTAGGTCAGCAGATAATCCACCAACAAAAATCTTCTTAGTCCTAAAATCACCACCATTATAACCGTCATCACTACTATTTCTAATAAACCTCGTATCATATTGTTGGTTAGAATCTTGAAAGCGGTGTAGGTGGTTAGTTTGGAGTTTCTGATCTCTGGGTATCGCTTTCTTTACTTCTACCTATACAAAACAAGATAAAAAGAAAATAAAACAAAAACAGAAAATTCAAAACACAAACATACAATACCTTAAAGATTGGAACTTTGAACAACACACAAAAACATACAAATCCTTAAAGATTAGAACTTTGAAAAATACACAACTTTTTCGAAGAAATCAAAACATGGGCCTTGAAGAGGAGATTCCAACTCACCGATCTACCGAGTATAACGTGTTTTTCTTTCAAAGCTTTGTCTGCTGAAGATGGGTCCGAGAACTGAACAAACCCAAATCCTCTCGCATTGCCGGTACTCCTATCTTTCATTATAACGGACTCAATCACTTCGCCGTACTGGTTGAAGTGATTGTTAATTATGGCTTCGGTGGTCTCCCATGAAATTCCTCCAACGAAGAGCTTCGCTTGATCGGAATCCATCAAGAGGAGAGGAAGATGCACACCATAGAAAAACAAATCCTGAAAAGCCCTAAATGGCTATTACTTTATTGCGATGTTAGCAAGTTAGGGTTTTTGTACTTGTAGTCGCACTTTGGAAGTGAAACACATTTTTTCTGTTGACGAAATTAGCCCTGGTGTATAAGATATTTACGATCATTTTTCGTAGATTCTCAGGCTTTTGCCGCTTTAGAATGCCAGCCGGTAGTTTCGCCTACGTGTGTGCTATCTTCCAGTTATTTGTTGTTGTATCCAATCTGGGAGAATATTATTTTATATCGATCATGGGTTTCATGGTGAACTCGATTCACACCATCGTCAATCCTCTTAGATGCGATCATACGAGTGAACTCAACTCAAAAGACTTCATAGTAAACGTTGTCTCCGACTCTCACGTCTAAGAGGAAGTTAGAGTAAATTATTGTCAATTAATCGGAATCTTGTGCTTCACGCCCGCAAATTGAGTATCAACAATATTAGGCAAAAATTATTTCGAAGAAAAACCTCTAAATATAATTTTCTATATAAAATCATGAAATCGCTAGGTTAATTTCATCAAAGGTCATCAAACTTTACGGTACGTAACACTTTGGTCACTAAAGTTACGTTCGTACTAAATAAATCACTCAACTTTGTTAATTGTTTCAATAAAATCACTTTAGTTCTCAATTTGATAAATAATTTGATTATGATCTAATTTGCCCTTTGGGTTTTTAGAGAAAAGAATTGAGTTTGATCGAACTGGTAAGAGTGGCAAAGTAGGAGGGGAGGGAAGAGAGTAGGGGATGTTTAAAGGCCAGAGATGGTCATGGGGGGTAAAGGGGCAGTTCTGTGAAAGGAAGAAATGGAGGCGGAGAATGAGCAGGACCGCCGCCGCCGGCAACAGATGAAGACATGGGCGTCGACGGGACCTAGCGTACCTGGTGCGGCTCAACATAAAGATCACCTTTTTGAACATTGAAACTACTGAACCAATGATTTAATTCTTTGGATACAACTGTAGGTACCTATCTAGCTAGGATGCTCTATGCTTCTCAATCCCTCCATTGCAACTTCTTGAATAATCAAATTGCCATACCTCTGTCGTCACCACTTCGTTCATCCACACAACTGCCCTTTTACCCCCACTTCCATCTATCGCCTTAAACCATTGCCTCCACTCCTCCCTCCTTTTCAACTCTACCACTCCTACCTCTTATCTCTCTTTCAATACAAAGGATAAATTAGTCCATAATCAAATTATTTATCAAACTAAGCACTAAAGTGATTTTATTAAACAATTAACAAAGTTGAGTGATTTATTTGGTACAAACATAACGTTAGTGACTAAAGTGTTACAAACTGTAAAGTTTGATGACCTTGTATGAAATTAACCCTGAAATCGCTTCATTTACTTCCAAGATCTGCAAAAATCACAAAAATAACAATTAATAACATACAGCTCGACAATTATAGTCCTAATGCAAATGTTAATAATATAATAATTGATGTGGCGGAAGTGACTACAAATATCAAATTGTTACCATCATAAAAAAAATTATAATTTGAGTATGCCAAATCTGAATTATGGGGAGACCACATTAGCCACAAAATTCTAATTACAACTCTTTCTAATTGATATGCTTTCTAACCCCTAATTAATTCTTAAATACTAATTATAATTTTAACTTAATTAATACATTAAAGTCAGCACATTCCAATAGCCGGAGAAGCCAAAATACTAATTAATAATTATGCTATTCTGACTTTCAATTAGGAACCCTTTCTAATTGTAACTTTTGTTTATAACTTAAAACAAAAAAAAATAAAGCATGCTTGACTCCTATTTTAATAGTAACACCCATAAAATATATATAAGAAAAAGCAAAAATAGTCCAAAAAATGATGTCTAATAATCATGAACTCACAATGCATCAATTGTGCTTTAATCCTATATGGTTAATGTGACGGCCCTAGTTCTCACAAGCTGGACCCCGCCCGACCTAAACCTACATGGACCCCTAGTCAACTCTCGCAAGGTCAACGCAAGCCTAGTCAACCTTTTTATATCATTTCATCGTTAGTTTTGTGTTTTAATATTGAGTTAATAATTTTACAAAATTTAAATTAGTAAGCAGCGCAAGGAAATAAAATGAAGCAATTTAAATAACTCTAAAGCATTTAAAATGGGATGACCTAGATGTGGAACCCTGTAATATATGCCATGTATACATACGGTGGCAAAATGGGCATGTACATATGTCTAAGCGTCGCTCAACCCCAATATCCCAAAGTTTTACAAAAACATCAAAATGTATATATATAATACAAAAACCTACAGTATCGCAAAAGTGTGAGCCGCTCCGTGAGCCCTCAGAGGTTGTCGTCAAATCACTGGCTCTTTGCCCTTACTAGACTAGGGGCCTGCAATTGTCACCGCGAAGAGAGACAATCCCAGTGAGTATATCTAGAAGAGTCTTAACAGTACTTCAAGAATTAAATCAATAGTCGATAAATCATGCGGGAATATAAAAGAACAATAAATAAAATAAGTGCACGATAAATAGACTGGAAATAAAAGCAATGAAAGGAAAGTATCGTGGGAGACAAAAGAGAGAAGCCAAGTGGTCACAATACATCGAATGGCGACTATATCGCCACAAGCTCAACTTCCTAGAATCGCGGCAATGTCGGTGGATTTAAAATTGTCGTGGACGTAGGGTTATCAATGGCACCCTGAATACCTCACCTCCCGTCCATGAACCAAATCCAGTAACCTGTAGTATGGTTCCAGTTGCGAATCGGTCGCCATACCCAGAAGATTACATTCCTAACTCACTTAGCCCTCGGATACTCTAAGTAGGAATGGAGTTTCATAAATGGGCATAATTAAAGAAGTTAAATTCAAGAAGTAGAAAAGAACTGTGGATAATGCTCCTACTGGTTTACTTACAAACTTACAAATAACCATGTGAATCGCCTAGTCACGTAGGCCGCTCAACGTACTCAAAGTTCGTGCTATCGTCTCGCGTTCAGTGTGTCTGTATGGCCTAAATTATTTCGTTTTCTTCACTACAAAAAAACAGCAAATCAGAAACGGAATTAGAAACGGAAATAATTTCCGTTTCTAAATCAGAAACGGAATTAGAAACGGAATAAGTTCCGTTTCTAAATTAAAAAGTTAGCGACGGAATTGAGACGGAAATATTCAGAGACGGATTTGAGACGGATCGAGACGGAATTAGAGACGGAATTAGAGACGGAATTAAATTCCGTCTCTAAAAAATGGCGCCAACATTCCCACCAAAACTTTCTTTTTTTTCAACCGTTCATTATGTCTCGAGATTCGTGCATGCTTTATCTACATACCCACAACCGTCCGTCTCTCCCTAAAATCACTCGCCTCTCTCTCTGTCTCTCAAAACCTCTCTCTGTCTCTCAAATCTCTCTCTCTCTCAAAACCTCTCTCTCGTCTCTCAAAACCTCTCTCTGTCTCTCTCGTCTCTCAAAACCTCTTAAAACCTCTCGTCTCGACAAGCCTCTCCCTCACCGCTCTCTCTCAACAAACCTCTCTCCCTCACCGCTCTCATCGCTCTCTCTCACCGTCACCGCTCTCTCTCTCTCTCTCTCTCTCCGTCGCCGCTCTCTCGCTCTCTTTTCTCACCGTCACCGCACTCTCTCTCTCTCTCGCGCTCTCTCGCTCTCTCTCTCTCGCACCTCTCTACTCTCACTCTCACCAATAGCCATGTTGTTCGTCTGAATCGATTTCGCGTACCAAACCCTAGATTTAGTCCCCTCCGATTCCGTCTTGGTTTCTATGGTTCGTTCTAGGGTTTTTTTGATGAGGCGTGGAGTCTAAAATCGAGTTCGTGATCGATAGGGTTTTGAAGGGTCTCGCGAGATTCGGAGAAATGACGGACCAGGAACTGGAGCTCGAGCTCAACGAAGCCGGACGCGCCTCGGCGACCCCCGAGCTCGGTCGACGACTTGCTGGGGATTCTCGATGTGAGTTCTGTTTTTGGTTTCTAGGGTTTCGATTTTAGATTTTTTTTTATTGTTTGGTTTCTCGAAGATTGCATGTGAGTTTCTTGGGGTTTTGTGGTGTCTAGGGTTTGTTTTTGTGTTTTCGGTAATGGGGTTTTGGTAGAGTTTTGTTTGGTCTTGAAAGCTTCGATCTTTCGTGTTTGGTTTTGTGTTTTTCAGTTTTTGTTTCAATTTGTTCAATTTTTTTCCCTCCCATTTTTGCTGTTAAACAATTTTCTTGTAGGTACTTACTGAATGTTTGTAGAAGACATTGCATTTAGGTATGTTTTGAGTGGACGCATAATGTTAGTTCTGTATGTTCTTTTTCGACAATTTTATTTCTACCATTGCTTATGCTGCCTTGCTAGTAAGCAACTGTGCTCTCAACATGGCTTGTGAAATTTTGCAATTGGAACTTGGAAATATGAACTTGCTGATTTTACATCTTATAGGAATGTGTAATTAGAGCAAGTTTCCCTAGCTGATTTTACATCAATAGTATATTCCTTGCAGGTAAACCCAATAGAACATGCCAAGGAAAGATTTCTATTTAAAGGGGCACTTTAAGTCTAATTCTTTATGATTTCCACTTCAATCACCCATTAAAGTCCTTGATAACTCATATCCAACACTACTAAATATCTCAATGTCAAAGAAGTTTCCTCGCTCTTTTGTACGGTTGTTTAGGTATGATTCAATATATGTTAAAATTTAATATGCATGCATATATGATGTTAATATACGAGTCACATACTTGTCTTTTTTTTTTTTTTTGAAATCTAATAATCTATTTAGATCTTTAATTTTAGGTTGTGTTTTTGTTTGTTTTCCAAGGGTTTTCACTTGTTTTGTTCTACTTTTCATGTGCTAATTTCCTGGTATGTATACAAATTTCTTTGTGAGAAAGGAGATATCTCGATGAAACCGATCGAGAGACAGGGCGTAGCAAACAAATCTCTAGTGTTCCCATTCATCTTAGTATTTATTCTCCAAATGGTGAGATGACATTTGCATTTATTTTTTTTAATCCTCCTCCTTATTCTTCACTTTATTTTTCTGTTACACATGTTATTACAAATGTAGAAGTCTTTGACCTTTAGAACAACGACAACATAGCCTCAGGCCCAATTAATAATTGGGGTCGATTGAATGGATCGAACTCTTCCATTGTGCTCGATTTAGCGCAATTGATGGTGAGCTTTTCAAACCATTTAAATCTCCCCTAATTAATGCGTCTCAAGACTTATATATGTTTGATCCATTGTCATCATGAAATGCATCAAACATATATGTCTTTGACCCTTAAAATAAGTAGGAGAAATGTGAAGCTTTCATTTTAAAGGTAGAAAGTTGTTCACTCTACATAAACTGTTTGTTTGACTTAAGTAGAAACGTGAACTTTTGATAGCTTGACTTTTGATATGTGCACTGTGCATATTTATATCTTTTGATGGCCATCTTGACTGCCTTGTTTTATGGTTGTAGTTATTTCTCATTTCTAACTGAAATGGTCATTAAGGTGCATTCCTTGCTTGTTCTTTGCCTTGCCTTTATCATCTTTGTTCAATTGCATGTTCCTTAGTTTTGTTAAATGTATATTCGAAGGTATTGTTGAATAATTGACTTGCTAATGGCCATGTATGGCTTTAGACAGAGAATATAGAGATAAATAGCCAGATGAGATGTGTATTGGTAGTAGTAGAAGTTGTTGATGGTGTCATGGTGGTGTTTCCATGTTGTGAGTTGTGATCTACCTTCCAATTAAAGAAAATTATGTCTTCTGTTAAAATGGTACTTAATTTCAAAGTGTAGAATTGGTTTTCTTGATTTCTGGATGGAGACTTCCATGAGTATGATAAGATTCCAAAAACCATGAGTCCATTTTCCATGAGGCTAAACAAATTGTGCCTGAGGACTAAATAAATGACATTCTAAAATGATCAATTCATCATAAATCACTATGGGTTTGTTTCAATAGATGGATCTATTCATCATAGATGGAAGAGTAGTTTTATTGCTTCCACATGTGTGTATGGCTTTAAATTCACTAAACTATGATAGAATCTTGGTTTATTTGTCTTTGCAAAACTTGGGTAATATCTCGTTAATCTGCTTTATTGTGATCACCGATTTTTTTAATGAGTTGTGTAGTTGGACTTTGATAGTGCTTCCCCACCGATCATGCATGGAGGAGATTAAACACCATGCTAAATAGTTTCTAGTGTCTTTTAGCATATAGTAATGCTTATGATTTGATTTAATAGATGATATTATTCTCTTGCATTCTTGTTTTTGTTTTTTTCTTTAATTCACTTCGAATACGAAGTCCGTTAGTATCATTTTTTTACACCTATAGTTTCTAAAAAGCACTCATTTGAATTAAGTGCCAAAGCGAATCGATACTTTTTTTCCTTTGAAATTTTTAGTTGTAACATCTTTCTCTTACATTTTTCATTTTATTGTATTTTCATTTTCCTAAGTTTGAAAACTTGAATCGCTTAGAAACGTGTTTTATAGTCTTCTTGTCCATTTTTATGTTGAACTAAGTTTGAAAACTTGATCGCTTCGAAAAAGAACTCTCGAACTAAGCACTCGTTGTTTCATGTTGTAATGCAGGTTCATTTTTTTATGGTGCTGCTAGTTTCTAAAAAGCACTCTGCTGTCCATTTTTATGAGCTCCTACTCATCTTCTTCTCTTGATTGTCTTACTACATTAAGTTGTGTAGTTGGACTTTGATATTTATGCTTAATGTTTTTTGGTAAATGCAGTACTCTAATTCTGATACTGTGGTGTATGTTGGTTGTGGAGAAAGAGGAAATGAAATGGCAGAGGTATGTGATGTCTATGTTGCTTATCATAAACTGTTATGCATTGAAGGTTGAAGCTGTAATCCCTTAATTTTTCAGGTTCTTATGGATTTTCCTCAATTGACAAGGACATTGCCTGATGGTCGTGAGGAATCAGTTATGAAGCGAACTACACTTGTAGCTAATACTTCTAACATGCCTGTGGCTGCTAGGGAGGCGTCCATATACACTGGTACCGAAAGTTCTAGTATATCATATGAGAAGCGCTTGTTAAGCTCCACTTTGAAACCCCAAAGTTCTAGTATATGCTTACTTTGTTGGTTCATTTCCATTGCCTTATTTTTGATACTTGAATACTCTTCTTAGTATCGAAACGTTTTCTTTTACTCCAGATCCCGTTTGTAAGTGCCATATTTTTCACAAATTATAATATAATGCTTCGTGTTGCTCCTATCGAAACTAATGAGTGTGTGATTGTTGTAGGCATTACAATTGCGGAATACTTCGAGAGATATGGGTTACAATGTCGATATGATGGTGATTCTACTTCTCGTTGGGCTGAAGCATTGCGTGAAATCTCGGGACGTCCGTAAGTTTCTCTCTTTGAATTTTGTGTACTTCAAATCTTTCACTAGCCTCCTTCCTGATTATGAGAAAATGGTGTGGGATCTTCAAACATTTTTTTTTTTTATAAAGATGGATGCGATCTGTTTTTCTCATGTCATTTTTAAGTATGTTTGTGTTCCTTTGCTAATTTTCTTGATAATATAATGTTTCTGCTTTGCTACACGTTTTGTTAGGGCAAAAAATGACTATGTTTAGAATTTCGTATTGCAATCTTGATTCGTACGTTAATTGTAATTTGTTATGAACATGCGATGAGTTGTTAATATTTCACTGGTTTTACCTAATCTTGGTTCTACTGTTGCCTAAAATGAGTTGTCACTGTGAAGCGATCCGTATCAAAACTCATTTTTATTTTTAAAACCATAAAATGTGGATGCCTTAGCTTGAAATGAAGTTGCGCTTTCCTATTTTCTCGTTATGCTCTTAAATATTGATTTCACTTGGGATTAGACTCATTCTCCATGTTAAAGTTTATCTAGGTTGATTATTCGACTACTTAGCATCTTTTTTGGAATGAATGGTGTCGTGTTTATATGTGCACCCATTCTTTTGTATGCTATGTATAAATAATTTGTAGATGACAAATTCGATAGCCTGTTTTCTACATCATAATTTTGAATTTTTCCTCAACCTGATTTGTCTAATTTTACTTTTCTTGATCCGTACTGATTCCCCCCTCCCATAAAATTTCATTAATTGATTACTGATGTAATGTAACATGTGAAGAACATACGTGTATTTTTCGATTGATAATTCTTTTCCCTTGGCTGTGCAGGTGGTGTTGAAGAACATCTCAAGACTTTTCGATTGATAATTCTTTTTGTGCATATTTATAGGATTGTAAGTTTTTTTTTTTTTTTTTTTTATGGTTGTTGAACAATAGGATTGGTGGTTTTGTGAATACTTAGAAATTTGGAGCATTTGTAATACTATACAATTTTTTTTGGATATATATCTTTTTCAATTTTTGATTTTTACATTTTTGTTCTTTCAATTGAATATTTGTTGATATATATTGTCGATGTATGAATGTCAAATTTTATTTTTTGGGGGATGTTAGCACCCCCAAGGAGTTGTTGGAGGGGGTGCAGCGATGATTTTATTATATATTGGCAGGTTAAATGTGCTTGGATGAGACCTATATATGTAAGACTTTAAAAACTAAACAAAAATGAAAATTAGAGACGGAAATAGCAACGGAATCTTCGGATTCCGTTGCTATTTCCGTCTCTAATTTTCGTTTATGTAGATACATAAATCAGAAACGGATCAAATTCCGTCTCTGATCCGTCTCTGATTAGCAACGGATCAGAGACGGAAATAATCAGAAACGGAATTTATTCCGTCTCTAATAAGAAACGGAATTAGAGACGGAATTTATTCCATTTCTGATCCGTCTCTAAATCAGAAACGGAATCGAATTCCGTTTCTGATTGAATCAGCGACGACGTTTTTAGAGACGGAATTGATTCCGTCTCTGTTCCGTTTCTGACTGCAATTAGAGACGGAATTTTAACAAATCAGAGACGGAAATTTCCGTTTCTGATTTGCTGTTTTTTTGTAGTGCTTTATTAGACTCAAATCTAAGTATTATTCGTATTTATCATGATACGTGTAACGGCCTGAAAATTTGATTTGTGCCACCCGTCAGGTCAGGGTCGTTTGTGGGACCCACTCATCGAATACGTATGTCCGAATCTTGAGTGGAGACACCGAGAATGTTTAATTTGAGACTATAATGCAAATTGGTGAGAAATGAATATGCGGGAAATGCGGTGAGCCGAAACACGAATGGGAACGCGCCTTGAGTCGCGTGCCGATGCGTGTAGCGCGAGTATTAAGATTTTGAAATGAGTCTGGTTTGATGCCTCGAGATGCGCGCTGCCCAGTTGTTGAGTTGCCTCGAGATTCGTGTTGCACGAATCTCGAGGACACATTTGATTTGAAATCAAAAAGAAAATAAAAAGGAAATGTATATAGATATGTATATATATAAAAGGAAATGTATATATATAAGGGAAAAAAGAAAGAATCAGATAAGAAATGAGAGGAAGGAAAGAGAGGGAAGAGGAGAGGAGGAGATCAGCGGTGCGAGCGGCTCGGCGAGGCGAACGAGAGAGGCGGTGGTAACGCCGCAGCAATGCAAGCGGCACGAGAGCGGCGATGCGCTCGAGTGACGGCCGGCGACGACAGCAGCGTGGTAGCGAGATGGCGGATGGCGGACCACCGAACAGCGCGGGAAGTCGGTGGCGGCGGCACGAGGATCGGCGCGTGACTGGCGACGGCGGCGGTTGAAGAGGCGCGACGGCAAGTGGGGCGGCGGCGGACACGGCGACGACTCGGTGACTCAGCTACGCTGCTGCGGCAAATGGAAGAGCGCGCAGCCAGCGGCGGCGCGCGATCGCGACCAACGCTGCGGCAGCAGCGCAGCAGCAGCAGCGGCGCGGCGGCGACATGGTAGTGGCGCGACAGCGACGCCGGCGTGGCAGCGATGCGATGAACGGCGGTGGCACGTTGTCGACCGGTCGGTTGCGCGATTTCGACGAAATCGCGACGACGCGATGGATGTGAGGTTTATTTCACATTTTCAGTGCGATTTGAATGATTTGAACTAAAATTAGCCCTCAAATATCTAAATGGACACCATGGACTTAGCAGTCAGGTGTCGAGTGCGCAAATCGAGAAGCGCGAGCGGGACGTCTTGATTTCGATTTACGAATTTTGAGGTAAGTAAACTAGCTAGGGACTTATATAGTATTTCAATTTCTCTCCATTGGCTGATGTTGTTTACTGTTTTGTGATAGCTTTATTGTTGTTCACTGTTTTGTGATGATAGCTATCGTTGAAACTGTTGTCGATTGAGTGAGTCCATTGGCAAGTGAGTTATGGTTAATGTTTATCTGCGATATGAGAGGGTTAGGGCTGGAGGCAAGGGTTTCGTCCTAAACCCGAGGTTTTTTTCCTGGTCGTCCGTCGATATTATCAGGGTCCATGGATGTTTCATAGTCGTACGGGCTAGGGCTGGGAGGCGGGATCTCGTCTTAGATCCGGGTCTATGGATGTCTCATAATCGCAAGGGTTAAGGCTGGGAGGCTGGGGTGTCGTCCTAAACCCGAGTCTGCTGGGTTTTTGTCGCGATTCAATGACCTTTTGGTCGGGGCTCCTAGTTATTGGGCATCACTCATCGATGGATTGGTTATAGTCTTTTATATTCATGCGTTCTTGATTCATTTCATTTTATTTGCATGAATTCAACTGCTTTGGATATTGTGAAATGTTGCTTTGGATATTGTGAAATGTTGTGTATATGTCCTACTGGATTTACTTACTTGGGCTCGTCATTCTTATGTTTGACTGAGTGCAGAGCCGCGGACGAGAAGCAGAGGGAAGGCTTCATAGCTAGGTGAATTTTTGTATATGTTGTATTTACTCTCCTTTGATTATATTTACTGGGTTCTACAATTAGGTTGCCTAACTCCCTGATCTTTATGTTGAGTTATTTAATGTATTAGTCGCTTCCAATAAATTTTTAAATCTTGCAAAATATTAATAACTCAAATGTAAAATGTTGAATGTACTGATAATGATGGATTTGAAGGCTGACTAGGCTCTCGTTGACCTTGCTAGACTGGCTCAGGGGTCCACGTGGGCTTAGGCTGGGTGGGGCCCAATTTGTGGGAAATTGGGGCCGTCACAGTTGGTATCAAAGTCGAGGTTTTAAATACTCGACTCTTGATTTAAATCACAAACCAATGAGACACAAACCAGCGGAAGTTAGGAATGGTTGAACTTAGAGTGGAACCCTATGATCCTGACCTAAGTCTTCGTTGGGAAGTGATGAGAGTCGGGAAACTATCGATAGATATACGATATAATGGTATTTACTCTCGTGTATCACGTGAGACACGATGAGTAACTTAATTTATGTGGAAATTGTGTGAAACCAATTGCCTTCTTTACTTTGAAGCTACCTCCTGGGCAACATTTTTCTGGATATAAGGTCGTATTGCATTGCCTTCATACACGGATCGAATGTGACAATGTTGGTGATTGTGACGTATTTTGGAATAGTGGAGTTGTAGGATTTTTTTTTTTTTTGGATAAGTACTCGTGCCTTGGAAATGCGGGAGTTGTTTAAATTCAATTCGAGCTTCGCGGATAGTGGCTTAAGAATTTAGTTAGTTCAATTGATAAATTGAGGAAAATAGCTTGGTTGGTTTGGTGAAGCCAATGGAAAATGAAACAATTCATTTTGACTAAAATAAGAACTTTGGTATTACAAATGGTATGGTTTCAAATTGAAACTTAACATGCCATGTAGGACTCAAACAAACTTGTGAATTGATTTTCAAGCCATTTAGAGGAATTTTGATCTTATTTAGGACTCAAAAGAGTTCATTAAATTCATTTCAAGTTGTTCAGTTAGTACTGAAATCGAGGATTTCCTATAAGTAGTGAGACTTGAAATGGAAGTTTGAGTCTCTAAATGGTGTTGAATTGATAATAAAGGAAATTGATGTTGTTGGATAATATAAAACGAATGGAACAATTAATGTAAGGAACATTCGAGAAAGTAAAGTTAAAAAAAAAAAACGAAGAGCATACTCTAAGGGAGCAGAGTGTTGAGATGACTTGAGAGCTAACGATTACATCATATACGCACTCCTTAGTTTTGACGAAAGCCTTGGAGTAGTAGTGTTGGATCGGAAGCCCAAGTTACTCCACTTTAGTGACACTAAGCAATTATAATCTCAGGGTCGGTGAAGTCCACCACCTTTAGGGACTTGTAAATGAGTTATGTGTCGAAGTAGAGTCTGCGACTCATTTTAAAAGTTAGATGTCACTTAAGTATAAATCCTACGAGATTGTATATCTCAAGGATCCTTACATGCTAAAATTTGTTTAGATGCGTTAGTAAACGCACTAAAAGGAAATTCTCGTGCAAGTAGTGCATGTTGTACAAACAACAAGTGCGTTCGAGTGAGCTGGTTAACTCGTACTTACATGATGAGATGCTGAGCGCGTCGACTGATACGGGTGTTAGAGTGTCGGTTAAAGCGAGGCAGGCTCGCGAGTTTTAGAGGCAATATGGGGAAAAGTTGCACGAGGGTGCTAACCTTGAAGATATAGGATGTACGGGATGTATCGGTGTAAATGCAGCCGAGTATATAATCAACTCCACTGGTCAGCGAGGTCGATGTCTGGTGGCGTACTACAGAAGTGCGATGGGGAACAATCCGTACTTGAATAATACTGAGTTTCAAACCATTTGACAGAGGACCAGGGAGTCAGTTGCGGTACATGGATATGTATATGCGCGTAATGAGGTATGATGGGGGTGCGGTTGAGATGGACATTGACCAAGCGTACTACGTCGTACACGATTTCCTGAACTTTATTAGTTATGTTGGGTGACGACGGCTCCGAGCACAGTACATGAGGCTTAAGCGAGGGCTATAGCTGGCGAGAGCTTTGGGAGCACACACACCGGAATTCCAATCGCATTATCGACATCGTTGGTCAGTGCGAGGGTCTGGAGATGATAGGAGGAAAAATAGAGCAAGACGGTCATGGCGAATAGATCGAGCTTAGAGCGTAGGCTCTATTGCGTTTCCACCATATGCGGTGTATATGGCGCTAGTGTTAGATGGTCTAGCGCAGAGTTACACTAGTACATTACATCAGCCAGCACCGTCGGATCCTTAGCAGTGGCCAGAGACAGGGTTAGAGATCCAGTCGAGTGCAGAGACAGGGACAGCGATCTAGTCATGCACAAGGGCAAGGATATGGACATGTTCCAGTTGGAGCGGGATTTCAACGTGTACCTGTATAGGCGTGCGGACAGCCAGAAACAAATTCATGCTACTGCCACGTCAGGTCCGACTACTCTCTATCGAAACCTGATAGAGGGTATGAGTTGGGTTGAAACTCACTCGAGGACTGAGACTGAGTTACATTTCTCACGGGCATACAGCAGATATACGTATGTTGGTGACGGTGGATCACGAAAGTAAAATGTTCATTTGTATTCAAGTATATTCCAATATATGTTGCGAGGATGTCGCCTTGACATATATTGATGGGAGGAGAAAGATGGTGTGTTCTTTGCTTGGAGGTCTCGAAGGAGCCCAGCTCGTCGCGGAGGAGCCCACTTGTCGCGGAGGAGCCCAGCCCTACAGAGTAAGATGGGGGAATGGCCTTGGGCGGGTATGGCCTTGGGTCTTCATTCATAAAACACGATTTTCATTTGGGAATTGCATCAATTTCGAGGACGAAATTCTAATTCATTGGGAAGACGGAAACTGCCCGAAAATTTGATTTGTGCCACCTGTCAGGTCATGGTCGTTTGTGGGACCCACTCGTCGAATATGTATGTTCGAATCTTGAGTGGAGACAACGAGAATGTTTAATTTGAGACTATAATGCAAATTGGTGAGAAATGAATATGCGGGGAATGCGGTGAGCCGAAACACGAACGGGGACACGCCTCGAGTCGCGTGCCGACGAGGTACGCCTCGTGATGCGTGTAGCGCGAGTATCAAATTTTGAAATGAGGCGAGTTGATGCCTTGAGATGCGCGGTGCTCAGTTGTTGAGTTGCCTCGAGATTTGTGTTGCACGAATCTCGAGGACACATTTGATTTGAAATCAAAAAGAAAATAAAAAGGAAATGTATATAGATATGTCTATATAAAAAAAAGGAAATGTATATATATAAGGGAAAAAAAAGAAAAGAAAGAAAGAATCGGATAAGAAATGAGAGGAAGGAAAGAGAGGGAAGAGGAGAGGAGGAGATCGGCGGTGCGAGAGGCTCCGAGCGAGGCGAGCCGGAGAGCGCGGTACGCCGCGCGCAAGCACGGCAGCCGAGAGCGACGATGCGCTCCAGTGACGGCCGGAAGACCGCCGTGGTGGTAGCAAGAGCGGCGGCGGATGGCGGACCATCGAGCGGCGGGAAGCTAGTGGCGGCGACGAAGGGATCGGCGCAGCAGCTGGACGCGCGGTTGAAGAGGCCGCGGACGAGCGCGGGGTAGCGGCGACGGCGGACGCGGCGACCTGCGACTCCAACTACGCGGCTTGGCGAACGGCAGCTCGCGAAAGCGGCTAGTGCGGTGGGGCATCGCACCAACGCTCGGCAAGCATCGCGCAGGCAGAACGCGGCAGCGGCGTGGCAACGACGCGCGACAAATGACGCGATGAACGGCGGTGGCGCGTTGTCGACCGGTCGGATGCGCGACGATGCGATGGAAGTGAGGTTTATTTCACCTTTTCAGTGCGATTTGAATGATTTGAAGTAAAATTAGCCCTCAAATGTCTAAATGGACACCGGGGACTTAGGAGTCGGGTGTCGAGTGCGCAAATCGAGACGCGAGCGAGACGTCTTGATTTCGATTTACGAATTTCGAGGTAAGTAAACCAGTTACGGACTTATACAATATTTCATTTTCTCTCCATTGGTTGTTGTTGTTTACTGTTTTGTGATAGCTTTATTGTTGTTCACTGTTTTGTGATGATAGCTATCATTGAAACTGTTGTCGATTGTGTGAGTCCATTGGCAAGTGAGTCATGATTACTGTTTATCTGCGATATAAGAGGGTTAGGGCTGGAGGCAGGGATCTCGTCCTAAACCTGAGGTTTTTTTCTTGGTCGTCCGTCGATATTATCCGAGTCCATGGATGTTTCATAGTCGTACAGGCTAGGGCTGGGAGGTAGGGGTCTCGTCATAGATCCGGGTCTATGGATGTCTCATAGTCGCAAGGGTTAGGGCTGGGAGGCTGGGGTCTCGTCCTAAACTCGAGTCTGCTGGGCTTTTGCCGCGATTCAATAACCTTTTGGTCGGGACTCGTTGTTATTAGGCGTCACTCATCGATGGATTGGTTACGGTCTTTTATATTCATGCGTTCTTGATTCATTTCGTTTTATTTGCATGAATTCAACTGCTTTGGATATTGTGAAATGTTGTGTATATGTCCTATCGGATTTACTTACCTGGGCTCGTCATTCTTATGTTTGACTGAGTGCGAGCCGCGGACGAGTAGCAGAGGGAAGGCTTCATATAGCTAGGTGAATTTTTGTATATGTTGTATTTACTTTCCTCTGATGACATTTACTGGGTTCCACAATTAGGTTGCCTAACTCCCTGATCTTTTTGTTGAGTTATTTGATGTATTAGTCGCTTACGCTAAATTTTTAAATCTTGCAAAATATTAATAACTCAACTATAAAATGTTGAATGTATTGATAATGATGGATTTGAAGGCTGACTAGGCTCTCGTTGACCTTGTGAGACTGGCTCGGGGTCCACATGGGCTTAGCCGAGTGGGGCCCAATTTGTGGGGAATTGGGGCCTTCACAATTCGCTTGCATTACGAGGTCTCTTTTGACATAAGTTGTTAAAATATGTTTCAATTATTACAAATTTATCATGTGAATCCTAATTTAAACAATAACTTATTCATTTTTATTTCCTTGTCATTTACCTTAATTTTGAACAATATGAGATTTTGTCTAAAAATTCGTCGCATCTAGGTTAGACCACATTGATCGAATCCCAGCTCGACCAAGCTTATCAAATTCGGTCTTTATTCCTAATTCTTCCTAACCGATTGATTGCTATTATAAAGTTTACTAAAATATATATATATTTCTTTTAATTATTATTTATTTTATAAAAGATCATGTTATTATATATATACATATATATATATGTTTCACATATATCTATATATATTATTTTATTTATGTTATAAATCAACACGCATCTCGAGGCATTCTCGAGATGCGTGTGTGCACATCTCGAGACAATTTTACACCTCAAATTTTTACACAAATCCCAAGATACACACCATAAACACATTTCAAGGCCACACCCACATACATTAAGCCCACCCCAAAAACATTACTCACACACTATTTTCTTCATCAAATACACTAAAACACCACAAAACCACTTACCTTGGTGGTAGAGGAGAGTCCTTGACGATGATAGCTGCCAAAGTCCAAGGAGGCCGAGAGGATGGTAGTGAGGTTGAGGGTGCCGAGAAAGTTGGGGAGGGTCGTGGGAGTCGCCAAGAGGGAGGAGAGAAAACTTGTTGAAAGAGAGATGTGAGGGACCGAATGAGAGGGGGAAATGAAACTCTCGGGTGTAGAGAAAGGGAGAGATTGGTTTTGGGGGAAGAGAAAAAGTGATGTAGGAGTGAGGTTAGGTGGGTGGGGGTGATAGGATATAGTAGGTAGGATTAGATGTCAAAATGGGTGGATAAGAATTGTCTTTGTATTTTAGTTCTTTTTTTATTTAAATTAGCTAATTTATCTAAACAATATGACACATTTTAAAACTTAATTAAAACTGTATCTTAACACCTATAGTATACATTAACAAAATTTCTACTATATACTCTTTCAATTATATAGCTATTTAAATGTATATGTTACTTTAATATACATCCAATACGGCCAGTAGACATAAATCAACGAAAATTAATTATCTCGGCCTTGATGATCGTGGTTTGACTGAGTATTCTAAGTGGGAGGTCAAATGTCAAAATCTTCAATTTAGCGTAAAATTCAATTTTTTTGGGTCATTACAGTTAGTTTGAATTGGATCACTATTTTTTTGATAGTTACTTTATTTGTTGTCTATTTTACATTCGAAGTTTCGATTCCCTGCCCTCTCCCTCTCTCTATTACTTCAAGGCACTAAAAGATATAAATAAATGCAAATCCAAAGGACTCGGTAAATAGTTTTTCTTATATACTTTTACCTTAGAATTTGGTCTTGTCATAATTTATTCTTGAAACTGAAGCCCCTTGAAATAACTAATACTTGAAACTAGCGGTGGGCAGCAGTCTCCGCAAAACCGCATGGTTTGGCTTGGTTTTTAAAACTTGTGGTTTAAGGTTGTTTGAAAAACTTGAAAACCGCGATTCCATGGTTTGGTGGTGGTTTTCATTTAAGAAAAACCATGGTTCACCAAATTGAGAGTAATTTAATTAGTAATTTTCTTACACCCAACAACCTAAAACCTATTCGTATACTAGTTTGTATTTTCGCCTCCTTGGCCTCCTTTCTTGCTCAAACCATCTCATCACCTCCTCTCTTCTCACCTCTTCACGTTCACCTCTCCACCACGACACCTCCTCTCTCTGCTTTACTCTTCACGCCCACCTTACCACCACGACGCCTCTCTCGGTTGTTCTCTTCTCTCTCAAATCCTCGCCTCCTCTCTCTCACCTCACTATGATGGCGCCTCTTTTCTATGTTATATTTTTCTCACTCAAGCCCTCACTTCCTCTATCCTTACTTTGCTCTCCAACGTTGCTCACCTCACCAAGTTGTTGTTCTTTAATCTGCTAATCATGAAAAGTTTTTTTGAGTTATCGGGAATGACTTATTTTTTTGAACGAAATTTGGAAAAGTTCACTCATCATCATCATCATCATTATCATTTGTTAATTCAATAACTATTATGATTTTGTGTTCGAAGTGGCTGAAATTAGGTTTTGTTGTTGAAATTGGTGATCCAATTTCGAATCTTATGTTTTAAAATATGCAATTGTTTAGTTTAAGTTAATTTGTGATTGTTTAGTTGAAGTTAATTTGTGCTCTTTCTTAGCTAATGTTGTTTTCTGCTAAGTTTGTGAAGAGAAATTGAAAAGAAAATAAAGTTTTTGGGCAATTGGTGGGAGTGGTCTATTTTATCAATTTCAATAAGAAGTTAGCTTTGCTTCTATTCATCATAAACCGCGAAACTAAACCGACCAAACCGTGGTCGATATGGTTGCAGTTTTCAGGGTTCGCGGTTTGGTGGTGGTTTGCAAAACGTCTAAATCATGAACCCTAGGTTTGGTCGTGATTTGAGGGTTTTCACCCCTAAACCGCAGTTTGCCCACCCCTACTTGAAATCGAGGCCTTTACGCTCAATAGAGTTTACTATGTGATCACTCCATATTTAGTTCTCGTGACTTAAATTTAATTGTTTGTAAAAAGGCTTAACAAAACTATCATAATAGTTAATTTATTTTTTAATTGATGTCTTAGTTTTTTTTTTTGGACCATACATTTGCGGGCGGTATTGATAGTGTCCCAAACTTAGCCACCCTTAACTCATATACAAAGGTGGCTCTTGGAGGGGGACCACCTATAGTACCCATACATATTCGTCCTTCCCACTCCTCTATGGTCAACACACGCTCCTTATATAACAAGTGTAGCATCGTCCAAAAAAATAATGTATTTGAAAAAGTCTTGATTATAGCATTGTCATTTTTTTATACTTAGTTTTTCATACTAGTATATTTTTTTGTTTGGAAAAAAAAGTTAAGGTTAAAGTCCCCCTCCCCCCTAACAAGATTTTCTTATCCTGCCATTGCTGATTTGTACGAGATTTTAACTAAAAGAGTGTCATGACCCATCTCACAAAGTCCTCACTTAGCCTAATTCCCCTAATTAGGCACTTAAACCATACATTCAAGTTTATGCATCAAAACACTTTCATTTCAATCCTTAGTAATGCTCCAAACATAAATCTAGATCCTCAATGAACCTCAATTCTTGATTTATTTCTTTGTAGCAAATTAAGAAATCTTATGAATTTTCTTCCATATTTATAAGAATTTCGGCATCACCTCCACTCTCCACGCAGTTTATAATATATCTTCAAATTAAATTTTAATACTAAAATTAAGTGACTTCCACAAGTTTCCAAAGCTCAAGCTTTAAACAAGTATTAACTGCTCCACAAATCAAATACATCTTAAAATGAATCATAAACTAGCTTGAACTCTCTAAATCCATCTCATAACTATCTTCGAATTGTTGTAGAACCAAAATTCGACCTACTTTCACCCTAGAATCCTAAAAAATAAATAATAATAATAATAATTTACGATGAGAATTAAACTTTCAACTTGAAAATAATCACCGACAATCTTCAAGTCTTATTTGCTCTTTCTTGTCTTCAAGGAGAGCCTGACATCATAAAAAACAACTTAACAATCTATCATGGCTCGAATTCTTAATTCTAGTTTAATCTCTTAATCAGGATCAAATGACTCATAAGGTGTGACCCGCATCAAGATATGTGTTGCGACCAAGGCGAGATGGCCAAGGTAAATATTATATTTGTGGTGGTTTATGCCTAGTGTATTATATATGTGTAGACTACGAAGTCATTCTTACTTGTGAATAGGTGTTGAGACGTGTGTGAAAATGCACCTCGTGTTGCGTGTCGGCATGGGACCAAGGTAGAGAGTGATATGGTAAGTTGGTATATGTCACGGTCCAAATCTCTAATTTGACTTTAATCTTTTAATTAGGATCAAATGACCCGTGACATGGGGCATGCTTCAATATACATGTCGTGACCGAGGCTAGATGGTCGAGGTAAATGTTATCTTTGTAATGATGAATGCCTAGCGTATTATATATGTGTAGACTACTAAGTCGTTCCTACTTGTGAATATGTGTCGAGACGTGTGTGTGAATGCACCTCGAGTTGCATACCGGTGTGAGATCGAGGTAGAGAACAATATGTTGAGTTGGTATAAGCTTTATATTGCTTTTACAAGTGATATAATTGGGGCTATGGTTGATTAAGTATCAAATACACTTAAGTTAGTAAGTTAAAACAATAGCCATTTGATATTTCTCGAGACGCGTAATGACCATCTCAACACCAATTGAGTCACTTATTGGTGTCATTTGGCATGAGTTAGTGGGACATGTGTTAATAGGTGTATTATTAGATAGGTCTCGAGATACGTGTGTACATTAGGATCAATGACCATCAATAAACAATATCCAATTCATGAATATAAAGCTTTTGGTCAACTCAAGCAACTTAATTCTTTCATTTTCATTTGCTTAAGAGAGAAGCAAAGTTGTTGGAGAAGGAGGAGCTACTGGAGAAGAAGAAGATCAACAAAAACTTGGTGATTTAATGAAGGAGAGATCAAGTATAGCTAGTGTTCATCAAGTTAGGTAACTCCTCTACACCATAGAGTTAGCTTAATCTAATGAATTCATGAATTTGATGATTTGGGTTGTTGTTTTATATGCCTATGTTCTGAGAAAACTTGAAATTCATATTTCAGAATTCTGGGTTTTACTGCACATAGCGTGCTAACTTGGATTAGCATGCTAGGTCAGGATTGGTAGCGTGCTAATGTGTTATTAGCACGCTAACCCGAGTCATTAGCGCACTAGGTCTATGACAACATAAAAACAACAATTTTAAAAAATTCCTTAAACACTATAAAAGAGTCTAAAAACCTACAATATGATATAAGGAACCTATAATATGATATCAGGAACCTAGAAAAGTGTTCAAGTATGAGTTTCGAGGTGTCAAGAGGCCGGAGTAGTATAGAAAATTGCATGGATTGTAAGTAAATTGATTGAGATATTTCTTTACATTTCATTCCTATTCATATGTTCATTTTTAGTTATTTAGACTGAATTGCCTTTGTTTTCCATATACCATGACTTGTTGCTCATTCTCATTACATGAGGTTGCTTTCATGATATAATTTGTTGATAAAATGATTTCATTGACTTCAATTCATGTGCAATGTCATTGATTGATTGTTTAATACATGTTGTCAGTGAAATAACATGTTATTAGGTAGGTGTTACATGGTATTGTAATCTATTTCCTTTGTGCATTAGTATGTAATGGTTTGTTGGATTCTATTACTATGTTGTTCTTGAATATGAAAGTAGTTCTCATATCTAGGTTCATTACATGATAGAAATCTGGCGGACATATAGGGTCACTAGACTTTCCAGGGTAATTGGGTGTCACGACCCAAATTTCTAATCCTAGTTTAATCTTTTAATTAGGATTAAACGACCCGTGAAGTGCGACCCGCAATGAGATATGTGTTGTAACCGAGGCTAGATGGCCCAGGTAAAGGTTATATTTATTATGACGCATGTCTAGTGTATTGTATATGTGTAGACTACTAAGTCATATCTACTTACGTGTAGGTGTCAAGGCATGAGCGAAGACGCGCCTTGATATGCATACCGGTATGGGACCGAGTTAGAAAGCAATGTGGTGAGTTGGTATAAGCTTTATAGTGCTTTCATAAGTGATATAAATGGGGCTATGGTTGGTTATGTATTAATACTAGGGGTGGACATCGGTTTGTGCAAAACTGCCCAAACCGCCTAAACCGCATAAACCGCATAAACCGCATGGATTGGTCTGGTTTTTAAAACTCGCGGTTTGGAGGTGGTTTGAAAAACTTAAAATCACGGAATCGCGGTTTGGTGGTGGTTTTCAATTTGAAAAAATCGCGGTTTACCAAATCGAGGGTAGTTTAGTAAAATCATTCAATATATATATATATATATATATATAAGTTAATACCCTAACTTTCTTATTCTCTAGTTGTTTCTTCCATTCTTTCTCTCTCTCTCAACAGCCGCTCATTCTCCTATCTCTCTCTCAACGTTCCTTCCTCTCTCTCTCTCTCTCTCTCTCTCTACATCTTAAACGAGTCACTTCCTCTCACCTTCGCCTCTTATCACCGTCTTCATCTATACGTCTCCACCTTCGCCTTCCACCAGCCACGCCAGTCGATTGTCCACTAGTCGATGACTTCCACCACCGAGCCTCCCACTAATTGCCCCCATAACGGGCGCCTGCCACCGCCACACATCCTACTGCCGTCCTTATAGCTGCCTCCCACTAGTTCGCCTCTCACAGTCACGCCTCCAAACCGCCAGTGGAGCTTCCCATCAATTCTGCCTCCTACTATTTTTGTTAAATAAACCGCGAAACCAAACCGCTCAAATCGGGTTAGTTTGGGTGCGGTTTTGAGGGTTCGCAGTTTGGTAATAGTTTGTAAAACTGGCAAACCGTAAACCTTCAGTTTGGGGGTGGTTTGGTGGTTTTCAACACCAAACCGCGGTTTGTCCACCCCTAATTATTACACTTAAGTCAATAAGTTAAACCAAGCCACTTGATATTTCTCGAGACACGTGCTGGCACATCTCAACACAAATTGAGTCACTCGTTGGTGTCCCTTGGATGAGTTAGTGGGACATGTGTTAGTAGGTGAACCATTAGATAAATCTCGTGATACGCGTGTACATTAGAATCAAGGGCTATCAATCAACCATATCCAATTCATGATTATAAAGCTTTTGGTCGACATAAGTAACTCAACTCTTTCATTTTGAATTCTTAAGTGAGAAACAAAGCTTGCTGGAGTGAAGAAAGTAGCTGGAGGAGGAAGAAAAACAACAAATTTAGTGATTTGGTGAAGAACTCAAACTAATATAGTGTACATCAAATACGTGAATTCATTGAATTGAGCTATGTTTATGGTGTAGAAAAGTTACCTAACTTGATTTACACTTGCTTAGCTTGAGTTCTTCTTTACCAAATCACTAAATTTCTTGTTCTTCTTCCTCCTCTAGCTACTCTCTTCACTCCAGCAAGCTTCGCTTCTCACTTAAGAATTCATAATGAAAGAGTTGAGTTGCTCGTGTTGACCAAAAGCCTTATAGTCATGAATTGGATATGGTTGATTGATAGCACTTGATCCTAATGTGCACACATATCTCAAGACTTATCTAATGTTTCACCTACTAACACTTGTCCCATTAACTCATGCCAAGTGACACCAATGAGTGACTCAATTTGTGTTGAGATGTGTCAACACGTGTCTCAAGAAATGTAAAGTGGCTATTATTTTAACTTACTAACTTAAGTATATTAATACATAACCAATCATAGCCCCATTTATATCACTTATTAAAGCACTATAAAGCTTATACCAACTAACCACATTGCTCTTTAACTCGGTCCCACGCTGGTATGCATATCAAGGCATGTCTCCGATCATGCCTCGACACCTATACGTAAATAGAAATGACTTAGTAGTCTACACATATACAATACACTAGGCATACACCACAACAAATATAACATTTACCTCGATAACCTAGCCTTGGTTACGACACGTATCTTGCTGCGCTGCGGGTCCTACGTCACGGTCGTTTGATCCTTATTTAGAGATTAAACTAGGATTATAAATTTGGGCCATGAAAGTTCTTCCTAACTAATAGAAATCTTGTCCTTGAAATTAAACTTAATCTAAAGTTATACCTAACTCGAAGAGGTATAGAAACCTATCTGGCATATAGTCTTCTCATTCCCGAGTGAGTTCCGAGTCTCCATGGAACTGCCACTTGACTAACACTTTCGGTATGGACTTTCCTCTCAATTGTTGCACCCTCCGATCTAGGATATATGTATGGGCTGCTCCTCATAAGATATGTCATCGCTCAGATCAATCTGACTCAAGTCGACTATTGGTATCTCGCATTCTTTTGACTTGGCTAGTCGAAGCATAGAAATATGAAACACCGGACGGATCCCCGACATCTGTGGAGGTAAATCCAGCTCATGAGTAACTTTTTCTACCCCTTTCTTGATCTTGAAAGGCTCGATGAATCTCAGTGCTAACTTGCCTTTCAGACCAAATCTACGAAAACCCTTACGAGGAGAAACCTTTAGATACACCAAGGCTCCCTCGTCATACTGAGATCGCTGCGATATGTGTCTGCATACTTTTTTTGCCTCTCATGTGCTCCTTAAAGCCTCTGGCGAGTCTTTCGTACCTTCTCGGTGTGATCAACAATAATGTCAGGCCCAACAATGTCCCGGTTCTCGGGCTCAGCCCAACAAGATGGTGAGCAACACGGTCTGCCATATAATGCCTCAAATGAGGCCATACCAATGCTAGCCTGATAACTGTTGTTGTATGCAAACTCACATAACGGTAGGTACTCCTCCCATGATCCGCCAAACTCAAGTGCACAAGCCTTGAGCATATCCTCGAGAGTCTGAATCAACCTCTTAGCCTGCCATCAATATGAGGGTGAAAAGCTGTGCTAAATTGTAGGCATGTACCATACTGCTCTTGCATACTCCGCCACATCCTGGATGTATACATAACATCTTTATCTAATGTAATAGTTAATGGTACCCCATGCAGCCTAATAATCTCTCTCTCGAACAATACACTCAATTTGTCAAATGTGTAATGAGTTGTAACTGGTATGAAATGGGCATATTTCGTTAATCTATCCACAATTACCCAGATGGAATCATGTCAATGGACAGTCCTCGACAATCCCTTAATAAAATCCTTGGCTATGTCTTCCCACTCCATCGTGGAATGGGAAGCGGTTGTAACAATCCTTCAGGTCTACGATGCTCTGCCTTCACTTGTTAGCAAATTCCACATTTCTCGATAAACTTTGGTACGTTCCGCTTTCATCCCAAGCCACCAAAAATGTCTCTTCATGTCATGGTACATTTTGGTCCTACCTGGATGAACAATGAATCGGGAATGGTATAAATCCCGAACAATCTCATCTATCAGCTCTGCCATTGCCGGTATCTACAATCTGCCTCATAATCTCAAACAATGGTCCATCATCTCTATCCAGTCAGTACACTCAGTACTTTGGGCCAACTCACTGAATCTTGGGTATATGATGTAGGCTTTCTGTCCCTCTAATACTCTATGAGTAGACACTATCTGAAGCCTCATCTATGCACTAATCATCACCAGAGTATCGGTAGGAATATCTGACTGCGTCATTATTGACTCTGCCTTGCGTAATCCATACTCATATGTCATATGGCATCTAACAACTTTAGCATCTCCAACTATGTTCATCAACAACTATGTTCGCTTTTCCTGAGTGTAGTCCTTCAGAAATTCCAACCATCGACGTTGTCTCAATGTTAAGCTTTTTCTGTGTGAATAGATATTTCAAATTCTTATGATCAGTATAGAGTGTGAACCTCTCTCCATATAGATGATGTCTCAATATCTTCAAAGCAAACACTACCGCCGCCAACTCTAAGTCATGAGTGGGATATTTTTTCTCATGTATCTTCAGCTGTCTAGATTTATAAGCTACCGTGCCTCTATCCTGTATCAACACACAACCTATACTTGTATGAGAAACATTTGTATATACCAAGAATTATTGTCTAGATGCATAAGCTACCGTACCTCTTTAGCTAAGCAAATGCCCCATCGCATTCCTTAGACCAATCAAATTTGACGTGGTCATCGGTGAAGCGATCTTCAAGAAATCCTTCACGAACCTGAGGTAATATCCTGCTAACCCCATAAAACTCCCGACAACTGACGTCGGCGCAGGCCAATCTATAATAGCATGAGTCTTACCAGGATTGACTATACCTGCTGCTCCAACGACATGTCCCAAGAACTTGACTTCTGACTACCAAAATTCACACTTGTTGAACTTGGCGTAAAGTCGATACTCCCTCAAAGTCTTCAACGTCTCTTTGAGGTGCTGCTCGTGATCTTCTCAAGTCCTCTAATATATCAATATATCATCGATGAAAACTATCATGAAATGGTCAAGAAATGACTTCATCACTCGATGCATCAAATCCATAAAAATGGCAAGAGCATTAGTCAAACCAAACGGCATAACCGTAAATTGATAGAGTCCATATCTCGTACTGAATGCTAGACCTATCCTCATCCCTGATTCTAAGCTGATGATAGCCTGATCGCAGGTCTATCTTGGAGAAATACTATGCTCATCTCCACTGATCCAACAAGCCATCAATCCGTGGTAAGGGATACTCGTTTCTGACTATGACCCTATTCAACTGTATATAATCGATACACGGTCTCAAAGTACCGTTCTTCTTCTTTACAAACAGGACCGGTGCTCCCCATGGTGACATAAAAAGTATGATGAATCATTTCTCTCCCAAATCCTACAACCGACTCCTCAACTCCTCCAACTCTCTCAGAGCCATGCGGTATGGTGGTACAGATATAGGTCTGTGCCCGATATCAACTCAATGATAAAATCTATAAAAACATCCATACATATCATATAATACATAAATTAACTAAGTTGCTAGTGTAAGTGAATTACCTAGTTGGTGTAATCCTAGCTTGATCGATTCCTACACTGATACCACAGTTTCTTCCATCACAAGCTTGCTGATTTCTTCTTCCTCAATATTCTCCAGTAAGATTTCTTCTCTACTAAGTTTTTAGAAATGAAAATGTTTGGTTTGCATGTGTTGATCAATCAATCTTATATATATTAATATAAGGTTGATTGTTAGCCATTAATCGTATCGCACCTACGTATCTCGAGACCAATCTAAGAACTTACACATTGACACTTTTCTCACTAACTCTCCACTATCTCATGCCAACTGATACCAATATGTAACTCAATCCGTTTTTAGATTTGCCAATACATATCTCGAGAAATATCACATGGCTATTATTTTAAATTGCTAACTTAGGTTCATTTAATATAAAATCAACCATAGCCACTTTAAAACCACTATTAAAGCTACATTAAAGTTATACCAACTTACCGTGTCACTCTCTGCCCCAGATTATTGTAGGCACGCATCATGAGGCATATCTCCATTCACGTCTTGACACCTATACGCAAATAGGAGTGACTTAATAGTCCACACATATACAATACACTAGGCATACGTCACAATAAATATAACATATACCTCGGCCACATTGCCTCCGTCATCTCGTATCTCGATGCGGGTCCCTCATCACGGATCACTAATCCGGATTAATAAATTAAGCTCAGATTAGAAATTCGGGCGGTGACATAACTTCCAAACTAATGGAGATTATGTCCTTGAAATTTAAAATTAAGTTAAAATCATACCTTACTCGAAAAGGTATGGAAATATATCTCACATATAGTCTTCCCGATCCCAAGTGAGTTTCGTGTCACCATGGAACTATCACTAGACTATTCCCTTCGGGATATACTTGCCTCTCAATTGTTGTACCATTCGGTGTAGGATATGTACTAGCTGCTCCTTATAAGATACGTCCTCGCTCAAATCAATCTGATTAAAGTCAACCGTCGGTCGTACGTCTGCCTTTGACTTAGCTAGTTGAAGCATAGAAATATGAAATACTGGATGAATCCCGACATCGGTGAAGGTAACTCAAGCTCATAAGTAAACTTCCTGACCCATTTCTTGATCTTGAAAGGCCCGATAAGTCTCGGTGCCAACTTTTCTCTTAGACCAAATCTGTGAAGACCCTTTCAAAAGGATACCTTTAGATACACAAAGGCTCCATCATCATCCGAGAGATCACTGTGATACGTGTCTACATACTTCTTCTGCATCTCCTGGGCTCCTTTAAGCCTTTGGCAAATTTGTTGTACCTTCTCCATGTATTCAACAACAATTTCAAACCCACTAACTCCCTGTCCTCTGGCTCAGCCCAACAAGATGGTGAACAACACAATTTGCCATATAAAGCCTCAAATGGTGTCATCTCAATGCTAGAACTCACACAACGGTAGATACTCCTCCCACGATCTGCCAAACTCAAGTACACAAGCCTTTAGCTTATCCTCGAGAGTTAGAATCAACCTTTCGGTCTTCCCATCAATCTGAGGGTGAAATGTTGTGCTGAACTATAGGGGAGTACCATACTGCTCCTGCATACTCCGCCACATACTAGAGATATACATAGCATCTCTATTTAATAAGATAGTCGATGGTACCCTATGCAGCCTTATAATCTCCCTCTCGAACAATATACTCAACTGGTCAAATGTGTAATGATCTGCAACTAGTATGAAATGGGCATATTTCGTCAATTTGGCCGTAATCACCTAGATTGAATCGCGTTGATGGGCAGTCCTCGGCAAACCCCTGACAAAACCCATGGTTGTCTTCCCACTTCCATCATGGAATGGAAAGTGGCTGTAATAATCCTCTAGGTCTACGATGCTCAGCTATCACCTGCTAATAGATCCTACAGTTCCTAATGAGCTCTAATATGTCCGCTTTCATCCCAGACCACAAAAAAATGTCTCCTCATCTCATGGTACATCTTGGTCTAACCCGAATGAACAGTGAACTGAGAATAGTGTGAATCCTAAAGAATCTCATCTCTCAGCTCTGCCACTGTCTATCCACGATTTGTATATAAATCTCAAACAATAATTCGTCGTCTTCGTCCAGTCAGTACAATGAGTACTCTGAGCTAACTTACTAAACCTCGGGTATAGAATGTCTGCTCTCTGACCCTCAAACTATGACGACCCCTTCTCAAATTAGGGCACCGCCTAGTCTAATCCCATTATTAAGCACTAATCTCACCACGTAGGACTTGACGAGGAATTAGTCAACCTTTCCAAATACCTTATTATCTACTAAGTAAATTTTTTTTCAAACAAGCATTTACCAATCCTATGTCAATTCATAAATCAGATTTAATTAAAATTTTACCATTTAAAGTTTATTCAACGGAAGTCTTAACAAAATAGCATAAGCTTTAATATGATAACTAACAATAGTGGAAAAATCAGAAAATAAAGATCACGTGCATATATAAAATGAAACGACGATAATATATCATCATTTGTCTGGTTAGGGTGCTATCATTCAACCCATAATACATACAACACCAAAATTATAATAAAGACATATAAAGTTATACAACAAAGTCAAAACCTACAAAACTCGATGTAGCTGCACTCTACTGGCACAGACATAGTCGTTGATCTTCTCTTTGCCTGGTCTGCTACTCGATAGATTTGCACCTACCGTCATAAAAGAACAGTGAGTACATGAAAGTAGAAGGTAACATTGAGAGACATTTGTTCACATTCCTAAACATGCAACTCAGCTAAGTAGAAGGTAACATTGAGAGACATATAGGGCCAGTCTACCGTAATCTTCATCACATCAACCATTTCAGTACATAAGGATGGAGCTTAGCTCTACATCTCTGTGAAGGTTTGAGCTGTGCTCTTTGCCTTTATAATTATCCCAAGTGCCAGTCACCTGCAATGTATACTTGCCAACAACCCCTGGTCTTATAACTTGTAAAGTCACCCAAGTTGTACTTGCCAACAACCCTAGGTCGCATACCCCGTGATGTCACCCAAGTTATAGTTAAGATATCCAGACATCCCGGATAGTCTAATGACCCTCATGTGTCACGACCTATCTCTATAATGTAATGGTCCTAGATACAAGAACTACTTTCATATTTCAAGAGATGACATGGTTTCATAATTCAACAAAGCAATTGCATATCTAATGCACAATGGAAATAGGTTTACAACACTATGTAACACCTACCTAATAGCATGCCATTTCATTTGACCACTAATATTAACAACAAAAAATGACATAGCACATGATTTGGAGGCAATGAAACTATTTAACAAACAATCTATACCATGAAAGCAAACTCATGAAATGAGAAAGGAAACAAGTCATGGTATATGGAGTATAATAGGCAAATCAGTCCAAATGACTGGAATTGAACAACTACACAAGAACAAAATGTAAATAAATATCTCAATCAGTTTACTTACAATCCACGCAATTTCCTAGCTATTCCGGCCTCTTGACACCTCAAAACTCGTTTACGAAACCCCCGAGACACCTCCCTAGGTTCCTGATATCATTTAACATGTTTTTGAGTGTGTTTAGATCTTTACTTAGGGTATGAGACTTGTTTATAGTGTTTCAGTAAATTTAAGAAATTGCATATTTTTATGTTGTCATAGCACATAGCACGTTGGGTGACTTGATTAACGTGTTAGTGACATCATTAGTACGCCACCAAGTTTTCTCTAGCGTGCTATACAAAATTAGCGTACTAGCTGACCTACCTAGCGCGTTATATGCAGGAAAACCCAAAATTCCGCAATTAGATTTCTGAGTTCTTTTCATGCATAAGCTTCACCAACACCTTGGGAACTCTCATACACAACCCAAGACATCAACAACAACATAAAACAACATATCTATCATCTAATTTATAAATTCATCAATTTAAGTTAAGTTTATGATGTAAATGAATTACCTAGTTGATATATTCCTAGCTTGATCAACTCCTGCACCAATACCACTGAATTTTCCTTTACAAGCTTACCGATTTCTTCTAGTTCTTCTTCATACAACAACTTTACTTCTCTCATAAGTTTTTAAATGAAAAGGTTTGATTTGCATGAGTTGATCTTTAGCTATATATGAAATGGATAAGGTTAATTAATGGTCATTGATCTTCATGTTCACACATTGGCATTTTTCCTGCTAACTTTCCACTATCTCATGCCAACTAACACCAATATATAACTCAATTGGTTTCTAGATGTGCCAATACCTATCTCGAGAATCATCACATGGCTATTATCTTGAATGGCTAACTTAGGTACATTTAATAAATAATCAACTATAGCAACATTATTTCAACTATATAGGCTACACTAAGCTTAAAATGAACATACCACATCACTCTCTACCCTGGTACCATGTCGGCATGCATCTCGAGGTGCGTTCCCATACACGTCTCGACACCTAAAAACATGTAGGATTGACTTAGTAGTCTACACATACAATACACTAGGCATACACGACAATAAAATATAAGTTATACCTTAGTCATGACACATATCTCGATGCAGATCCCACATCACAGGTCACTGATTTTGATTAAAAGATTAAACTCGGATTTAGAAACTTGGGTCGTGACAATTCTTTCCAACTAATGAGAATTTCATCCTCGAAATTACATTTAAGTTAAAACAATACCTGACTTTAAAAGGTATGAAAATCTATCACGCTTATTATCTTCCTGCTCTCAAGTGAGTTTCGAGTCTCCATGAAACTGCCACTTGACTTGCACCTTCGGCATAGACTTGCCTTTTCAACTATTGTACCCTTTGGTTTAGGATCTCTACTGGCTACTCCCTAGTAAGATACATCATCGCTCAGGTCAATCTGGCTCAAATCAATCGTCGATCTTACACCTGCCTTCGATTTATCTAGTCGAAACATAGAAATATGGAAAACTGGATGAATACTCGACATATATAGAGGTAACTCAAGCTCATAAGCAACTTTCTAAACTTGTCTCTTGACCTTGAAAGGCCCATGAATCTCGGTGCTAACTTGCCTTTCAAACCAAATCTGCAAAGACCATTCCAAGGAGAAACCTTTAAATACACAAAGTCTCCCTCAATGTACGTAAGATCGTTGTGATACATGTCAACATTCTTCTCATGCCTTTCTTGGGCCTCTTTAAGCATCTGGCAAATCTATCGTACCTTCTCCATGTGATCAACAATGATTTCAGGCCCTACTAACTCCCGATCCTCTGGCTCAGCCCAACATGATGGTGAGCGACACGGTTTGCTATACCTAAAATGGCGTCATCTCAATGCTAGCGTGATAACTGATGTTGTATGCAAACTAACACAACAGTAGGTACTCCTCCCATGATCGGCCAAACTCAAGTACACAAGCCCTATACATATCCTCGAGAGTTTGAATCAACCAATCAGTCTATCCATTAGTTTGAAGGTGAATGGTTGTTCTAAATTGTAGGCGTGTACCATACTGCTCCTACATATTCCGCCACATCCTAGATGTATACAAAGCATATCTGTCTGATGTGATAGTCAATGGTACCCCATGCAGCTTGATAATCTCTCTCTCAAACAATTTGCTCAACTAGTCAAATATGTAGTGAGCTGTAATTGGTATGAAATAGGCATATTTCATCAATATGTCCATAATCACTAAGATAGAATAGTGTTGACGGGCAGTCCTCGACGACTCTCTGTCAAAATCCTTGTTTATGTCTTCCTACTTACATCGTGGAATGGGAAGCATGTCACGACACGTGATGTGGGACCCATACCGTGATATGTGCATTGATAGAGGCGAGAGGGCCGAGGTATATATTAGATTTGTTGTGGTGTATGCATAGTGTTTTGTATATGTGTAGATTACTAAATCATTTCTACCCTTGTATAAGAGTCGAGACTTGAGTGGAAATGTGCATCGAGTTGCGTGTCGATGTGGGACCGGGGTAGAGATTTATGTGGTAAGTATATATTGAGATTAGTATGGTTTAAATAGTGCCTTTAATGTGGCTATGGTTGATATTAAATTAAATGTGCCTAAGTTAGTGATTTAATGTCAAAAGCCATATGACATGTATCGAGACACGTATTAGCATAGCTAGAGACTAATAGAGTTAGTCATGTGTGTTACATAATAGGTTTAGTTACTGGAAGTTAATGGGAAAAACGTCTTAGTGTGGGCCATTGGATAGAACTCGAGATACGTGTGTGCAATAAGATGTATGGCTATAAATCAACCATTTTCATTAATATAAAGTTAGAAACCTATGCATGCAAATCAAGTTTTTCATTTTCATCTACTTAGCAAATAAGAAAGAACTTGTTGGAGCTTGAGGAATGAGAGAAATTAAGAGCAAATAGTAGATTTTGGTGAAAACGATCAAGTTAGGTGGTTTGTTCATCAACTAGGCAATTACATACACTAGTTTATTTAGTTTAATTTGATGAGTTGATGAATTTAATGTTATACATGGTTGTTTTTGTGTTGTTGATGGTGTCTTGGGGTTTTGAGAATGTGAATGGAGATCCCCAATGTATTGGAGAGGTCTATGTGTGGAGCAAACTCATAATTCTATTTGTAGGATTCTAGGTTTTCCTGCACATAGTGAACTAGGTGAAATAGTTAGTGCTCTAGAGACAGTAGTTAGCTCGCTTATCCATTTTATTAGCTCGCTGATTGCCCTAACAGTACAAAAATCTGCAATTTTCCAAAACCTCCAAACCAATATAATTGAGCTTAAAACCTTAAGTAAGGGCCTAAACACATCCAAAAACATGTTATAGGTCGTAACAAACCTAGGAAATGGTTACGGGAGTACGAATACGAGATTTGAGGTGTCGGGAGACCAGTAAAGCTTGGACTTTACATTGCTTGATGAGCCGATGATTGCTTATATACATTTCATTTCATGTTTTAACTTGTTTATCATAGTCCTTATTGACTATTTCTAGCTTTGTACTCTCATATCATGGACTTGTTTGCTATTCCTCATTTGACGATATTGGTTTCCATGATATTTTGATAACTTGAATTCTTTTGAATCCATTCATGTGTTATGTCATTTATTGTTGTTTTATAGTAATGTAGTATAAATAGCATGCTATTAAGGATTTGTGAGTTTATAAATGGCTTTATGGACTTGTACTCTTTGGAAGAATTTGTGCTTTGTAGCATAGCTAAATCCTTGGATTCCTCAATGAGTCATTTTCTTGAAATTATAAAGTAGTTATAGAATATAATGTCCATTGAACTATGAGTAGATCAGCACACAGGGTTAGAGTCCTTGGGGGTGTTGGCACTCGCCACTGGGATGAGGCACACAGGGTTAGAGTCCTTGGGGTTGTTGATGATACACGAGTTAGAGTCCCTGGGGTTGCTGATGATATACGGGGTTAGAGTTGTTGATGATACGTGGGTTAGAGTCCTTGATGCCACTGGGGTTAGAGTCCCTAGTAAGGTAGATTGTGTGAGACATGTACATTCCTTAGTGGTTAAAGGCGTAACTGACGTAGGTCACAGCCGACCGGATCTAGATCATAACTATTTAGCCTTGTGTCAGTTTCACTTGCTTAACTGGTATTTGTTAGCACGAGTGTGGTACTTGTCTTTTTTTATTTAACTTATGCTTTTATATATCATTTAATTTGTTTTGGAAATGTAAAGGAATTTGTCAATGGGGATTACCGGTACTTTTTGTACTCACCGTCCTTTTTATGACGATGGGTGCAGAGCCATCGACGAGCAGGCCGGGCAAGGAGAAGATTGGCGACTACCTCTGAGCCAGCGGCGTACCTTTGTATCGACATTTTGTAGGTTTTGGTATACTATGTGTTATATACTTATGTTTTTATATGTATTTGGGGTTGTATATTGGAATGAGTATTTAGCTCCCTATCTTTTGATAACCATCATACTTTTATATTCGCTACTTTATTATATATGCATGTGATCATGGTTTCCTTGTTTCCATACCCTTAGGATTTATAATAATTGCTTATGTACAATATATTAAGTCTTCCGCTAAATTTAATAATTGTCAATAAGTTTCAATTAACTCTGATTTTCAAATGTGAAATAATGTATTTTACTTATTTTGAACATAATTGGAGTAGATTTGCACAGAAAGGCTGACTAATACGTAGGGGCGGCAAAATGTGCCCAGTCCCATTTGTCCGTATTTGTCCCGACCAGTTTTAAACGGGTCGGGACATAATTTTTTGAAAATTAATACGAGCCCGGACATGTTTTCTTGTTGTTTTAAAAAATGGGTCCGGGTCCGGACAAAATGTTTTAAAAACGGGTATCCGGATTTGGACATGACAACATAAAAATTATGTATTTTAGTTAATAATTAAGTGAAAAAATTAATTTTATCCTATTAAAAAACGGGACCGGAC
Organism: Stephania yunnanensis; assembly: GCA_039657365.1. Classification (NCBI taxonomy): domain Eukaryota; kingdom Viridiplantae; phylum Streptophyta; class Magnoliopsida; order Ranunculales; family Menispermaceae; genus Stephania; species Stephania yunnanensis. The sequence continues at coordinate 33,807,549 of CM077585.1, read as the reverse complement.
AAAAAATGAGACTTGTATATTTTAAAAACATACAGGTCCGGAAAAAAAAAAGTGTCCGTTTCAAAAACAAGTACGGGTCCGGACACTATTTTTAGTCATTTTTAAAAGGGGTGTCTGGTCCCGTACCCGTCCATACTCGATTTTTTGCCACCCCTAGTAATACGTGATTAAGTCCTATAGGGTTAAGATTTGGGCTTAATTACGGGATTAGGCCGGGCAGTGCCTTAGATTAGGGAATGGGTCGTCACAAAGCATTGCAATAATCCTCCAGGTCTACGATGCTTAGCATCACCTGCTGGAAAATCCCACAGTTTCTGATAAACTGTAATATGTCCACTTTCATCCCAGGCCACCAAATATGTCTCATTTCATGGTACATCTTGGTCCTACTTGGATGAACAGTGAACTGGGAACGGTGTGAATCTTGAAGAATCTCATCTCGCAACTCTTCCACTGCCATTGACGGTATCCACAATCTGCCTCTGAATCTCAGACACTGATTTGTCGTCTCCGTCCTTTCGGTAAAATCAGTACTCTGAGCTAATTAACTGAACCTCGGGTATAAAATGTTGGCTCTCTAACCCTCCCGAAGCTTCATCAGTTCACATATAATCACTGAAGTGTCAGTAGGGATATCTAACTGAGTCACCATCACCACTGCCTCGAGTAATCCATACTCATGCATCATAAGGCATCTAACAACTTCGGCATCTCCAATCGATATCATACTAAGCGCATACGCAATTACGTTAGCTTTTCCTAAGTGATACTCTAGAGAAAAGTCATAGTCCTTTAAAAACTCTAACCATCTGCGTTGTCTAATGTTCAGCTCTTTCTGTGTGAAGAGTTATTGCAAAATCTTATTGTCAGTATAGAGTGTGAACCTCTATTCAAACATACGATGTATCCATATATTTAGAGCAAACACCATCATTGCCAACTTTAAGTCATGAGTGGGATAATTCTTCTCATATATCTTCAGCTGACTAGATGCATGAGCCACCATGCCTCTATTCTGCATTAACCCACAAACTAGACATGTATGAGAAGCATCTGTATGTACCATGAATCCATGTCCAGCCTTTGGCAGTATCAACACTAGTGCGGTAGTTAACAACTTCTTTTGCTGAGCAAATGCTTCCTCACAATCCTTAAACCAATCAAATATGAAGTCTTTCTAGGTCAATCTTGGCATCAGTAAAGCGATCTTCGAGAAATCCTTCACATATCTACGGTAATACCCTGCTAATCCCAAAAAACTTCAAATCTCGGTGACTGACGTTGATAGCCAAATATGTCCCAAAAACATGACCTTTGATAGCCAAAACTCACACTTGCTAAACTTGGCGTAGAGTTTGTATTCCCTTAAAGCCTGCAACGACTCCCTAAAGTGTTACTCTTAATCCTTTCTAGTCCTCGAGTATATCAATAAATCATTGATGAAAACTATCACGAATCGGTCAAAAAATGATCTCATCACCCGATGCATCAAATAAAAAAAATGGCAGGGGCGTTAGTAAAAACAAATGGCACGACTGTAAACCGATAGTGTCCATCTGACGACCTTCTCAAATTAGGGCACCGCCTAACCTAATCTCGTTATTAAGCCCTAATCTAATCGTATAGGACTTAACAAATGACTAGTCAGCCTATCCAAAACCATTTACCTACTTATTTTGTATTATTTATTATGAATATAAATCTATACATATCCTTTGTCAATTCATAAGTCTGAGTTAATTAAAACTTGTTTACTTAAAAGTTTATTAAGCGAAAGTCTTAACAAATTAACGAAAGCATTAATGTGATACCTAACAATCGTGAAAAAACCAGGGAATAAAGATCACATGCATATATAAATATATAAGATAACGACAATATATAACAACATGTATCTATTCAAGGTACTAATCACTCAACCTATAATATACAACCCCCAAAGTATATCATATACATATAAAAGAAATATATCAAAAATCAAACCTAAAAAATCGGGTGTAGCAGTTCTTCACTGGCTTAGCGGTAATCGACGATCTTTTCTTTACCTGATCTGCTACTCGATGGATCTGCACCCACCATAACAAACTAGACGGTGAGTACAAGAAAGTTTAAAGTAATACTGAGAGACATTTGTTCACATTCCCAATTATGCAACAAGTTTCTAAAAGCATGATACTAGCAACTTTGTTGTAAAGAGAACACGCGAAGAGATAGTTCAGCTAAACAACATGAAACTGACACATGGCTAAGTAGTAGTAATGATTTAGAGTCGGTCGATCGTGATCTTCATCACATCAACCTTTCCACTATATGAGAATGGAGCCGAGCTCTACTTCAATGTGAAGGTCTGAGTAATGCTTTTGCCTTTATAACCTTTCGCTGGTGCCCGTCTCCTACGATATAAACTAGTCAACAACCCTGGGTTCCATACCCCATGTGCTGCACAAGTTATACTTGCCAATAACTAAGGGACTCATTTTTTCGTATGCTGCGCAAAATAGTGGAGAAATCTTGATCACCCTGAAAAGTCTAGTGACCATCTTATGTCCGCCGAATTTCTATTGTATGGTGGTACTAGATACAAGAACTACTTTCATATTCAAGGAACAACATGGTATTGGAATCCAACAATAGAATTGCATACTAATGCACAAAGGATATAGATTCACAACACTACGTAATACCTACCTAATAACATGCTATTTCACTGACCACATGTATTAACAATCAATAATAACATAGGACATGAATTGGTGTAAATGAAATCATTTTATCAACAAACTATACCATGAAAGCAACCTCATGTAATGAGAATGAACAAGTCATGGCATATGGAGTACAAAGGCAATTCAGTCCAAATGACTATAGAAATAAACATTTGAATAAGAATGAAAAATAAATAAATACCTCAATCAGTTTACTTACAATCCACGCAATTTCCTATGCTATTTTAGCCTCCCAATACCTTGAAACTCGTATTTGAATCCCCATAGCTCTTCCTTAGGTTCTTGATATCATATTATAGGTTTTTGAGTGTGTTTGAACCTTTACTTAGGGTATAAGACTCTTTTATAGTGTTCGAGGAACTTTTGAAAATTGCAATTTTTTATGCTGTCATACACCTAGCGTGCTAATGTCTGGGGTTAGCGCGCTAGTCCAAGTTAGCGTGCTAGTTGATCCATTTACTGCGCTATGTGCAGTAAAACCCAAAATTTTGCAATCGAAATTCTAAGTTTTCTCTACACATAGGCCATGTTAATGCCTAAGGAACCTCCATACACACTTCTTGAGTTCCATGACATCAACCACAACATAAAACAACAACCCATATATCAAGTTCATGAATTCATTTGAATTGAGATAACTCTACGGTGTAGAGGAATTACCTAACTAGATGAACACTAGCTATACTTGATTTCTCCTTCACTAAACTAAGTTTTTGTTGAACTTCTTCTTCTCCAGCAACTTCTCCTTCTCCAAAAACTTTGGTTCTCTCCTAAATAAATGAAAATGAAAAAGTCGAGTTGATTGAGTTGACCAATAGCTTTATAATCATGAATTGATATGGTTGATTGATACCTAATACGTACATGTATCTCGAGACCTATCTAATGGTACACCTATTAACACATGTCCCACTAACTCATGACAAATGACGCTAATAAGTGAGGCAACTGTTATTGTGATTGGTCATTACGTGCCTCGAGAAATATCAAGTGGCTATTGTTTTAACTTACTATCTTAAGTATATTTGATACTTAATCAATCATAGCCCCACTTATATCACTTATAAAAGCAATATAAAACTTATACCAACTCACCATATTGTTCTCTACCTCGGTCCCACATTGCCACACAACTCGAGGCACGTTCCCACATACGTCTCGACACCTATTCACAAGTAGGAATGATTAGTAGTCTAGACTTATACAATTCACTAGGCATACATCATTACAAATATAACATTTACCTCGTCCATCTCACCTCGATCGCGACACTTATATCGAAGCGAGTCCCACGTCACGGATCATTTGATCCTAAAAAAAACTAAAGTCATATTAGAGATTTAGGCTGTGACAGTCCATATCCTGTGCTAAATGTTTTCTTGGACCTATCTTCATCCTTGATCCCAAGCTGATGATACCCTGATCTCAGGTCTATCTTAGAGAGAAATTGTGCTCCTCTCAGCTGATCAAATAAAATCGTCAATCCTCGAAGAAATGGATACTTGTTCCTGACTATGACCTTGTTCAACTGTCTGTAATCGATACATAATTTCAAAATACTATCATTCTTCTTCACAAGCATGACAGGTGTTCCCAATGGCGACATAGAAGGTGTAATGAATCTCTTCTGTCTCAAGTCCTATATTTGACTCCGCAACTCCTCCAACTCTTAGCATGGAATTACAATACCTTTGTAACGGCCCGAAAATTTGACTCGTGCCACGTGTCATGTTAGGGTCGTATGTAGGACCCACTTGCGAGAATACGTATGTCCAAATCTCGAGTGGAGAATTCAGTGAGCCGAAAACACGAACGGGGACATACCTCGAGTTGCATGCCAACGTGGGATCGAGATAGTCGCTTTATTTGGTTTTAATGTGTACTTTGATAAGCCTCGTGATGTGTGTAGCGCGAGTATCGAAACTTTGGAAATGAGGCGGGTTGGTGCCTTGAGATGCGTGTTGCTCGAATAAATTTTGGTCAAGCATAGAGGCGGTGGACAAAGAGGTAAAATTATCGAGTTTGCCTCGAGATTCGTGTTGCATGAATCTCGAGAACACTTTGATTTTGAAATTAAAAAGGAAATGTGTATATATATATATATATATAAGAAGAGAGAGAAAAGAAAAGAAAAGTATGAGAGGGAGAGATCGAAGTAGAGGGAAAAAAAAGAAAAAGAGATCGTGAGGTGAGGAAGAGATCGGAGGAGAGAGGACGGCGACGCCAGATCGAGGGAGATCGACGCACGATGGAGCTCCGGCTCACGGCGGCTCGGACGGCCACGACGGCCGCGCAGTGACGCGACTGTGCGGTAGTGGGTGAAACTCCCGTAGTGGACCGACGAGGAGATGCAGCGGAGAGCGGACGGCGCAGCAGCAGGCGGCAATGCCGCGCGGCGCGGCAAATGACGATCGGCTCGCACGCGCGGTGTGGTTGCTAGGCTGCGCTGGGAGACGACGGCGCGGCTCTGCGACGCTGATGGCGCAGCAGCCAGCCAGCAACGGGTTACACGACGGCGGCAGCGGCGAGGCAGGCGACCGCGAGCGGCGGCTCGCTGGGCAGCGAGATTGCGCGCTGGAGGAGACTATGTAGCGCCTGGCCGGGCGGGGGCGCAATGGCCGGCGGCCAGAACGATGGCGGTGGAGCCGGCGCCCCAATGAGTGGCACCGGTTGTGCGACGGTGGTGCCAGCAGCAGCAGCTGATGATGACTACGGCGTCGCGCAAAGATAGTGATGTCGGCTCAGCGCCAACGCGCGGCTCGCAAGCGCTTGTCGGCTCGGTGAACAACGCGATGCGTCGTCGGACTGATAAGAGGTGCGAATCGACAAATGTTGACGACGTGATGGAGGTGAGGTGTATTTCACCTAATTTTAATTGTGATTTGTATGATTTAGTAACTAAAATGGTACAAATGGACACCATGGACTTATAATGCTATAGTCATGTGTCGGGTGCGCATATCGAGATGCGAGCGAGTGCGTTTTTTTAGGTACGTAAGATTCCATCTAAAAGTCACTAAGGGTTTACTTTTCTATCATTGATTTCTTATTTGTGGTTATTGGATGCTATTCCCCTATTCCTTTCCTTGTTATTGTATGATTTTCCGTGACACATTTGTGTTGGGGTCGAGACACTTGATATTCGTTGTGTACTTATGGCACACTAGACTGTACGCGGGAAAACCATGTGAAAGGAAGTAGGGGCATCCACTGAAAGGATCCTGGGGGTATGGAAACAAGGTGAAAAGAAGTGGGGCACCCACCGAAAGGATCCTGGGGGTTCGACGTACAATTTAGTGTGACCGGGAGGAGTACACGGTTTGTTTCTCTCGTGTTATTTATTCATGTGATGATCTTAGCACAGTTGCCTATTTAGTTTCCGCTTGATTAATTGACATGATTATTGATATCTGTTTATGCTCCTATAAATACTCGGTGTACTTTGTTGGAATCTTACTAACTGTACTCTGCATCTAGCTTTTTGTGATGGTCGAGTACAGACCCTGCTAGTAGGGGCAAGGACATTTTGGGCGACTTTGTCTGACTGCCAGCGGTCAAGGACCTACTAGTACGTGCGATTTTAATATTTTTGCTTACTTTCGGGAAATGGGAGACTGAGTAAACACTATACTTGTATATGTTACTGTTTAATATTGTCGCATATATACATAGTATTTTCCTCGGGTTTTTCACAATAGGTGTTGCTCTTTAAATGGTGTTTTATATGACAATGAATTTAATTATTTTACTTGCCTTAAATTTAAGACTTCCGTTGTTGTTTTAATGCTTAAACTGTTTAATTAAATTGCTTAACGAATGGAGTTGACACGCATATCGAGGAGTCGTGTTGCGGAAAATGGCGTCGGTGGCGCGTGGGACCCAGTGGATCAAGGATCCGAAAGGACCGCTGGGGCAGCGCCTCCCCACGTGGCGACCTCGGGATTTGGGGCCGTCCCACCATTATTAGAGCTTAGGTTTAAGCGTAGCTAGGGGAAAGTTTAATGGCTTAAGACATTGTGATACCATGTCATACGTGGTATCAGAGCATGGTCGACTCTGTTGGAGGAAGCGTAGGTGTCCTTAAACTGCCACGCCACAAGTGGTATCGGAGCGAGAGTTCGAGGAACCTTGGGAAATTAATCGAAAGAGCATAATACTTAAAAATTTAAAAGTTAGATGTGGAAACTCGATGTACTTACCTTAGAACTTTAGTTGGGAAGCAAAGTGAGCAGGTAGTACTCGGACTTATATGCGTATATGTTGATTGTAATATTTATGTATACGTATTACGACGTTGAGTTGCGGCTTGTTCGCGATTTGAAGTTTCGACATGGATGGACGACCAGTTCTTCATACGGATGCTTGTGGCACTGGTATTGATGTAGGGAGACAAAGTGATATCTTATTTATCGCGTTAGTTGAGGACTTATGAGATGGACCGGACAGTGAGACAGTAGTTCGCCAGATGACATACGAGTTTTGTTTACTCGAGGGTTCCGATATGCCGCAGAGGCACATATCTACAAACAAATGAGTATCGACAATATCCATTCCGCGCGTGTTGGAGTGTCGGAGAGCTGATGTGATATATCAGAGGTTCAAGGACATGACACAGAGTCTAAATTTTTTAAATTGGAGCTGAGTTACATAGGACCGTTCACAGTCGCAACACGAGTTGGCAGTGTGGTTTATAGATTGGACTTGCCAGAAAAGTTTGCAGAGGTTCATCCGACATTTCACATTTCAACGTTGACATACACTAGGTCAGGGTCGAGATCGACGATTGAGTTGGGACATGTGAAGATACTTTTTGACGTGATCTATGATGAGAGAACGATAGAGATTGTCGACCGTCGGGTACAGATTCTCCGGAACATGGAACCCGCGAAGGTCTTAGTTCGTTGGCAGCATCGTATAATGGAGGGACTTAACCGGGAGCTCGAGTCGACGATAAGGACACGTTACCCTCAGCTATTCTCTGGTATGGGATTTGGGTTACAGTTAAATTTCGGGACAAAATTTTCTTTTAGTTGGTAAGACTGCAACTGCCCGAAAATTTGACTCGTGCCACGTGTCATGTTAGGGTCGTATGTGGGATCCACTTGCGGGAATACTTATGTCCAAATCTCGAGTGGAGATGCTAATTATAGAAAAAACGTATACGCGGAGAATTAAGTGAGCCGAAACACGAACGGGGGACAAACCTCGAGTTGCGTGCCAACGTGGGACCGAGATAGTCGCTTTATTTGATTTTAAAGTGTACATTGGATACGCCTCGTGATGCGTGTAGCGCGAGTATCGAAACTTTGGAAATGAGGCGGTTGGTGCCTCGAGATGCGCGTTGCTCGAACAAATTTTAGTCAAGCATAGAGGCAGTGGACAAAGAGGTAAAATTATTGAGTTTGCCTCGAGATTCGTGTTGCACGAATCTCGAGGACACTTTGATTTTGAAATAAAAAAGGAAATGTGTATATATATATAAGAAAAGAGAGAAAAGAAAAGAAAAGTAAGAGAGAGAGAGAGAAGAACTAGAGAGTGAAAGAGAGAGAAAAAGAGATCGTGAGGCGAGGAAGAGATCGGAGGAAAGAGGACGGCGTTGCGCGATCCGGGGAGATCGATGCGTGATGGAGCTCCGGCTCACGGCGACACGCACGACCGCGACGGCCGCGCAGTGACGCGACTATGCGGTGGTGGGTGACGCTCGCGTGGTGGACCGACGAGGAGATGCAGCACCAGCGGCACGCGCAGGGAGGTCGCGGATCGACAATGGCAATGCGATCAAGCGCGAAGAGCGACGACGCGCAAGACTAGCGGCGTCCGGCAGCCAGCGCGAGCAAAGGACGATGATCGGCGCGCGCGTTGCCGGCAGGGCGAGGGGGAGACGACGGCACGACTCCAGCAAAGCGGTGGCGGCGCGGCGAGGAGGCGCGGCCAACAAGAAGTGCGGGTGGCACGCCGTGCGCATAACGCAGCGATGAGCGCGGCGACGGCCGGGCGCGGGGGCGCTGGATTGGCATAGCGACCGCGGTGGAGGAGACGACAACGGGCCGGCGGCGGCGCAGCGCCGCTTGAGCAGAGCAAATGCAGCGGCGCGGAATCAGCGCTGCGCCGGCGAGTGGCAGCGGTGGCGCGACGGTGGTGCCGGCAATGGTGCAGTGACGACGGCGGTGTCGGCGCTCGGCAGCGAAGTCGGCTTGGTGAACTACGCGATGGCGTTGTCGACCGATCGGAGTTGCGAATCGACAAATGTTGACGACGCGATTGAGGCTGAGGTGTATTTCACCTAATTTTAATTGTGATTTGCATGGTTTAGTAACTAAAATGGTACAAATGGACACCAGGGACTTAGACTGCTATAGTCAGGTGTCGGGTGCGCGTATCGAGATGCGAGCGATTGCGTTTTTGAGGTACGTAAGATTCCATCTAAAAGTCACTGAAGGTTTACTTTTCTATCATTGATTTCCTATTCGTGGTTATTAGATGCTATTCCCCCTATTCTTTGTTATTGTATGATTTTCCATGACACATTTGGGTTGGGGGTCGAGACACTTGATATTCATTGTGTACTTATGGCACACTTGACTATACGCGGGAAAGCCAGGTGAAAGGAAGTGGGGGCATCCACTGAAAGGATCCTGGGGTATGGAAACCAGGTGAAAGGAAGTGGGGCACCCACCGAAAGGATCTTGGGGGTTCGACGTACAGTTTAGTGTGACCGGGAGGAGTACACGGTTTGTTTCTCTCGTGTTGTTTATTCATGTGATGATTTTAGCACAGTTGCCTGTTTAGTTTCCGCATGATTAATTGACATGGTTATTGATATCTGTTTATGCTCCTACAAATGCTCGGTGTACTTTGTTGGAATCTTACTAACTGTACTCTCCATCTGGCTTTTTGTGATGGTCGAGTGCACACCCGCTAGTAGGGGCAAGGACATTTTGGGTGACTTTGTCTGACTGCATGCGGTCAAGGACCTACTAGTACGTGCGATTTTGATATTTTGCTTACTTTCGGGAAATGGGAGACTGAGTAAACACTGTACTTGTTTATGTTACTGTTTAATATTGTCGCATATATACATAGTATTTTCCCCGGTTTTTTCAAATAGGTGTTGCTCTTTAAATGGTGTTTTATATGACAATGAATTTAATTATTTTACTTGCCTTAAATTTAAGACTTCCGTTGTTGTTTTAATGCTTAAACTGTTGAATTAAATTGCTAAACGAAGGGAGTTGACACGCATATCGAGGAGTCGTGTTGCGAAAATGGCGTCAGTGGCGCGTGGGACCCAGTGGATCAAGGATCCGATAGGACCACTGCGGCAGCGCCTCCCCATGTGGCGACCTCGGGATTTGGGGCTGTCACACCATTATTATTCTACCCTAATAGCATATTATTTAACATTATTAACACCCTCAACAACAAAGAATGACATAGCACATGATTTAGAGTCAATGAATACGATTCAATGTCAACAATGGTATGATAACCAAACTCATACAATGAGATAAGACACAAAATTCATGGCATGAAGAGTTTTAATAAATAAGAGAGTCCAAAAGTCTATAAATGAGAAGTGTAAAAGGAAATGAAATGGAGAGAAATATTTAAATCAGTTTACTTACAAGTCAAAAAAGTTTCTTAGCTTGACCGGCCTCCCGACACCTATAAAACAAGTACACAAACTCCTAAAACTCTTCTCTAAGTCCTCAAGGTTAATTAGGGTGCTTTAGGACTTGTACAAGTTATTAGAGTTGGTTTATGTGGTCGTAAATTCTCGATTTTTCAAATTAGCCCCATTAATAAGTTGTTTATATCCAAATTTACTTTATTAAAAAAAGACAGTTTTGGTACAACAACTTATGAGTTGATTTCAGTTACTAAAATGTTAAAACTATGTAATTTAGCACAAAAAAAATTTCTTAGAGCTATGTCTTACCATTCCCGAACTACATGGTTTGCATAATTTCGATAAGAATTGAAGAAGATATGAGAATCTTTCCATAATGGCTCAAAACAGTTTTGCTTTTTGACCAGCAACTTTGAAAAATTCACTTCTCCTAAACCATAGCTTCAAAACTTATGATTGTTTTATTGAAGCTTACAAACATATCTTAGAACATCATACTAAAATATGAGCTCCATTGAATAAGAAGTGAGGGATTTGTGCTCAAAATAACATGACATTAGTACAACTTTGAACCCAAAATTACAGATTCACTATCAAACTTGCAAAGGATTTTAAGACAAAAACATTTGAATTTCTAAACATTTCAGCAGGCAAAAGTTGTTCTATTTTAAGTTAGCTTTCAAATGTCACTAGAATGAGTCATTTCTATTAAAATGGGGATGTTATGACCAAATAACAAAGGTTGGTTCATAGTACAACATGCATAATTTCAAATTTGGTCTTACAACTTCAAAAATTATAACTTTATGAAAATAAATCAAAATTCAGAAATTATTATAGTAGCATTAGTGGAATTTCACAAGGAGTCCAAATATGGAATTAGATTTTGAAAACAAAGTCGATTTCCCACTGAAATTTCCAAAAAACCAGAACTGAACCAAACATATAATTCTTGTTTGAATTGTACAAATTAAAGGTGTACACTAAATTACATTGTTGTAGATCCTTCTAATCCTTGATCTCTACCTTCAAATCCACCAGAATTTCCTCACAACCTACTGATCACCCTCTCCAGGATCTTTCTCTCCTCTTTTGGTTTCAAATGCAAATGATTTTCATATAATCTCATTCATTCCTTTATATATAGATGAGGTGAAATTTAAACCATTGATCTCTATGTATACATCCATCTCTAGATAAATCTAATGGCTTATAATGTAACCCCATAATCCATTATCCATCAACTAACTCACCTCTACTAACACCAAACTTAACTCAATTTGTTTACTGATGGTATCCACATGCATCTCGAGGAACATCAATAGCTATTATTTTATTTTTCTAACTTAGGTTACATTAATATTAATTCAATTATAGCCACATTAAATTTGTTATTTAAGCCACACTAACTTAAATTAAGACTTACCCTCACTCTCTACCACGATCCCATGTCAACACACATCTCGAGGCATGCGCCACTCACATCTCGACAACTATACTAGTAAATATGACTTACTAATCTACTCAAATATAATACTCTAGAAATACATTAAATAAAAACTAACATATACCTCGGTTACATTCCTTGGTCAATGCACGTATCTCGATGTAGGTCTCACATCACAGGTCGATAATCCTGATTAAGGAATTAAACTAGGATTAGAAATTTGGGTCGTGAAGAGATTAAAATTCAAGTTAAGGTTATACCTAACTTGAAAAGGTACGAAAATCTATCTTGCATATAATCTTCCCGATCCCAAGTGAGTTCTGAGTCACCATGGAACTACCACTTAATTAAGCCATTCAGGTTAGACTTGCCTCCCAACTATTATGTTCCTCATATGAAACATCCTAGCTCAGGTCAATCTGGCTCAAGTCGAGCATCGCACGCACGCCTGCCTTTGACTTGGCTAGTTGAAGCATAGAGATATGAAAAACTAGATGAATCCCAAACATCTATGGAGGTAACTCAAGCTCATATGCCATCTTCACGATCATCTCTTAATCTTGAAAGGGCCAAAGAATCTTAGTGCTAATTTGCCTTTTAACCCAAATCTGAAAACCCTTCCGAGGAGAAATCTTCAAATACATAAAGGATCCCTTGGTGTACGTGAGATCGTTGTAATACGTGTCTACATATTTCTTTTGCCTCTCCTGTGCCCCTTTAGGCATTTAACGAATCTGTCGTTCTTTCACGACCTAAATTTCTAATCCTAGTTTAATCTCTTAATCGGGATCAAACGACCTATGACTTGGGACACTCAACAAGATATGTGTCGTAATCGAGGCCAGGTGGCCGAAGTAAATGTTATATTTATTGGGGTTCATACGCGGCGGAGATTACAAAACAATTTTGACAAAAACCCCAACAGGATCCGAATCTAATTCCATTAAAAACGTTTAAACCATGAAAAACTTAATCATACCTCAATCGCAATATACCTTTCTGAAGGTTGATCGATCTCTAAGGCGCTGCCAACGACGAACGCCCTCTATCAGCAGTCCACACACGAACGGCGGCCGTGATTTGAAGTGCTAGCTTCGAGAGAATACCAAATCCTTTTGTTTCTCTCCAAAACGATCCTGAGCATACCAAAAACCCTATGTCGTTTCTAAAACGAAAATAAAGTTTCGGCCTATTAATCTTTTTGTATGTGTATTGTAACTTAAAGCGTCTATTTATACAACCCTCGTATATAGACGGTTAAGTAAATTACACATATACCCTTACTTAAAGAAGTATAAGTGTAATACACCACAAGGACGTTTCTGTCATGAATTTTATCACATAAAATTCATTTTTCTCGAATCATCTTAAAATCTCGCAAAACCATTCTTAGTGTGCGACCCAATATGCTCATACAACGTTGGCAGTGTACCAAAACACATTTTGGTATACAAGTCATAAGCAGTCTCTAGCAAGACATTATGACTACCCAAGTTGTACGAATATCAAATCGATACAACCTAATCAATAGTGTATATAACATCCTTTTGTCACACGATATCCTTTTGATCAAACATAAGGCATGGAATTGTCACCCAACATGTTCAATCGTACTAGTCTCGATCTCTAGGTAGACCGAAAACATCCAAGTGACATTGATCAATATCAAATCACTTAGACTAGGCCTTTTAACGATCCTAACACATCGAGGATCCACTAGATATCTCTCTTTATATGAGAGGGACAAATTCTATCTCGATTACACAACTTCATCACATTGCTCACACAAGTAACCAATCACAACCTTTATAATCGTCCTAGGTTAAAGACAACGTTTGATTGTGTCAAATCACTGTGTTCCTAATGTTGAAGTCTCTGGTAATCTCAAGTCAGAGGACTGGAATATATACCTATCATGAGAAACAACTATGACTTAATCCATGTGATGTTCTCATAGCGGGTCGGTCCAAAGACTTTGTTCCCTAACAAGTACTCGTGATCTTGATTCGTATCCCTATACGTATAATCATCATATGATCATCAATCAAGACTCACACTAGTCTTAATTCATTATAGTTCCCAGTATAATGATCGACTAGGGACATTTAGAATATTTATGTAAATACCCATGGATCTTATTATAATGTAAACATGCAAATTAATTATAATAAACAACAAATGAAATTCTCTATTTTTATTAACTAAAAGTATTCATAAAGACAGTTAATGGATTGACCTAGGGCACATGCCCCATCATCTCCCACTTGCACTAGGGCCAATCATACATGCATCTAATGCCTAATGATCTAACATGACCATCATGTTTTGCTTGTGGAAGAGCTTTTGTCAATGGATCCGCAACGTTGTCTTCAGTAGGTACTCTGCAAATCTTTACGTCTCCCCTCTCAATAATTTCTCCGATGAGATGAAAACGCCGAGTATATGTTTGGATCTGTGGTGTGATCTAGGTTCCTTGGCGTGCTATTGCCCCGTTATTGTCACAATACAAACAAACAGGGTTAGCAATACTCGGAACCACATCTAGTTCGAAATGAACTTTTTGATCCAAATCGCCTCCTTTCTTTGCATCGGACGCCGCAATATACTCGGCTTCATTGTAGAATCTCGCCACGCCTCTTGCTTCGAACTTTTCCACTTTTTACTCGCAACCCCATTCAAAGTAAACACATATCCAGATCGCGATCTAAAATCATCTATATCGCTTTGAAAACTTGCATCTGTGTAACCATTTACAACTAGATCATTTTCAAAACCTCCATAGACCAAGAACACTTCCTTAGTCCTTCTTAAGTACTTAAGAATGTTCTTTACCGCTATCCAATGACTCTCACTGGATCCGATCGATATCTGCTTGTATCGCTCAAGCATATGATACATCGTGTCGAGTGCATAACATGGCATACATGATAGATCCAATAGCTGACGCATATGGAATCTTATTCATACGGTCTCGCTGATCATTTGTCTTAGGACATTGAGTCTTGCTGAGACTTATGCCATGAGACATTAGCAACAATCCTCTTTTAGAGTATTGCAAACTGAACCTATTCAGCACCTTGTCTACGTAAGCACTCTGACTTAGATCGATTAGCCTCTTAGATCTATCCCTATAGATCCTTATCCCTAGGATATAGGCCGCATCTCCTAAGTCTTTCATTGAGAAACACTTCCCTAACCAAAACTTGACACTCTGCAATGTTGGGATGTCATTTCCAATGAGTAATATATCATCAACATACAAGATGCTTAAAAACTACACTCCCATCGACCTTCTTGTATACACAAGGCTCATCTTCGTTCTTAATAAAACCAAAATCATTGATTGCTTCATCAAAACGAAGATTCCAACTTCGAGAAGCTTGCTTTAATCCATAAATGGATCTTTGAAGCTTGCATACCTTCCTAGAATTCTCAGGGATGTACAAAACCTTCAGTTGTGTCATATACACGTCCTCAAGCGACTTTCCATTAAGAAATGTTGTTTTTACATCCATTTGCCATATTTCATAGTCATAATATGCAAAGCAATGGCAATTAAAATTCTTATGGATTTAAGCATGGCGATCGAAAAAGTTTCATCATAATCAACACCTTGAGTCTGCAAAACCTTTTCTTTGCTAGTCTTGCTTTAAAAGTATGCACTTTGCCATCCATGTCGGTTTTCTTCTTGAAAACTCATTTACATCCAATGGTCTTACCACATTCAGGTAAATCAACCAAGTTCCAAACTTGGTTATCATACATGGATTGCATCTCGAGTTCATGGCACTTAGCCATTTATCCGAGTCCTGGTCCGTACATAGCCTCCGATAAGTGGTGGGCTCATTTTGGTCTATAAGCAACACATCACGACTATCGAAATGAGAAATCCGAATCTCTCGGCTCATGTCTTACCCTACTAGATTTGCGTGGGTCTTGTGTCACTTGTGGAGGTTCAACTGGTTCTAACGTTGTTGAACTTCCGAGCGATTCGATGTTTACTGTGATTCTTGAACTTCTTCAAGATTTATTTCTTTCCCACTAGTGTCTTTTGAAATAAACTGTTTTTCCATAAAGGCACCATACCGAGCAACAAACACTTTCTTCTCAGCGGGATTATAAAAGTAATATCCTTTTGTTTCCTTAGGATACCCCACAAATAAACACTTGTCAAATTTAGGTGCTAGTTTTTCTGAGACTCGTCGCTTTACGTAAGCCTCACAACCCCAAATCTTAAGAAAAAACAAACTAGATCTCTTCCCGTACCATATCTCATATGGTGTTTTATCAACCGCTTTAGAAGGAACTCGATTTAGAGTGAAAGCTGCAGCTTTGTAATGCATAACCCCAAAAGGATAATGGAAGATCTCGCATGACTCATCATAGATCGAACCATATCTAATAAGGTTCAATTTCTCCTTTCGAAACTCCATTCCATTGTGGAGTTGCTGGTGGAGTCAATTGGGAGACAATCCCACAATTTCTAAGATGATCATCAAATTCTTGGCTTAAATACTCACCACCTTGATCTGATCGAAGTGTTTTGATAGTTTTACCAAGTTGATTCTGCATTTTATTTTGAAACGTTCGAAATATCTCAAATGATTCACTTTATGTTTCATAAGATATACATAACCATATCTCTTGAAATCATCAGTAAATGTAATGAAGTACTGATAACCTCCTCTAGCAATTGTGTTTATAGGACCGCATACATCAGTATGTATATCTTATGAAACATAAAGCTGAATCATTTGAGATAAAGAAGATATGCACTGTGTCCAGTAAAGGGACTTTTAGTCATCTTGCCTAGTAAACAAGATACGCACGTTTCATATGTTTCTAAATCAAATGAATCAAGAAGCCCATCTTTATGGAGCTTCGTTATGCGTTTCTCGTTTATGTGTCCGAGACGACAATGCCATAGATAGGTTTGATTACAGAAATGACAATCTTCTTCCTTTTCTTTTGGGTGTTTTGAAGCAGGAATAGGCTGGGGCTTGACTTGTTCCATAGGCTTTGCGACAGGTGCAACAACAGCCTTGGCAACTCTAGCCTTGCCTTTGCCTTTCTTCTTCATTCCCTTTCCCTTTTAGACCATCATCACATTACTAGAGGGTTTCTTGATAGTTTTGTTCAGCAGTTTTGAGCATCAAATGCAACTCTGAAATTGATTTCTCCATATTATTCATATTGTAGTTCATCACAAATTATGAGTAACTCTCTCAGTAATGAATTCGGGATCAAATCAGTTGCCAACTCTTGGCTTATGGGAAATCCGAGTTTATCAAGTTTGGTCAACATAGCCCTTCATCTTCGAACATGAAGACTAACGACGCACCCTCGGTCATCTTGCAAGAATGTAGGTTTTTTTACCGTCTCGAACCTTTCTTGCCTAGCTTGTTTGTTGGAACATTTCCTTCGAGCGTTATAGCCATGTCGTAGGCTTCCATTAGTTCCATGTCCTTCGAAGTTCAGAACCATAGTTGTCGGCATAATACATGCAACATCGGTAGAATCGTTGACATGCTTACTATACGCATCCTTCACAAATTTCGTAGCATTGGTGGTGGGTCCTCGGGGATTGGAGCATCCAGGACATACGACTTGCGTTCATGCTTAAGAACAATTCTCAAGTTTCGAACCGATCAAGAAAGTTAGTCCCGTTAGTTTATCCTTCTCAAGGATGGATCGCACACAGGGGATTATTGTTACTTGAAGAGGCCATTGATCTACAATAAAGATTATGCAAAGTTTATTTTAGTATAAAGGAATAGACTCCCACTAAATTAACAACCCACCTAAAACGTACTATTTATTTAGGGGACTAAAATCCATATTTCACCTAATTCTATGACAGCTATGGCATGAAACACGAACTAGATTATTTAGGTAGGTAACAGTTACCAATTACATCTTATGTAATTTTTAGATCATTTTATGAGATACGGGACATCTTATGTCTTAGCATGTTTTATCTCATCATTTGCCTAAAGCTCAAAACTATTTTGATGGTTTTATTAAGTCGGACCATTTTAAACATTTAGGTAACTCTTACCCAACTTGTCTCACCAAGATAACACAATACACCCACTATGGCTGAAACTATATTAGTGTGATCGAGGCCTTTGACAAGTGTTTAAAATGGATGACATGAGACTTAAAATTTAATAGAGGGATTTTACTTAGTTTTAGTGATTTATACGTAAACAATGAAATATCATATATACTATTGATTTGTTCAATCACTAAACAATTTGGAAATTTTTACATTATTCACTAATAAAAGAATTTCCGTGCGCTAGGATTAGTTAGACGCCGGTCCCATTGGCGATCAATAAGTATGGATGAAATACATAGGGGCGCTTGATTTTTTTTTTTTTTTTTTTTTTCTTTTTTAGAAGACGAATCTCAATTCCTAAAATTAAAATTCGCTATGGAAAATCATAATTTTCGCTAATTTTATTATCATAAATTAACCCCTTAATTTATCCGAAATTAAGTCAATTAAAACATTTTAATTAACCCGGGCCCACATCTAACTAATCATCTTATCCTAATCCAATTAGGATTTAAGATATTTGAATCCTAGTATATCACCAATAACAAGATTCTTGATATTTATCTCATATTCTAATTTGTTATCTATCTTTATCAAATAGAAACTTCATAACAAAATAGATATAACAAGATAAATAATTAATTTCGAAAATTAATTATTTCTTTTGGATTTAAGATATTTGAATCCTAGTATATCACCAATAACAAGATTCTTGATATTTATCTCATATTCTAATTTGTTATCTATCTTTATAAAATAGAAACTTCATAACAAAATAGATATAACAAGATAAATAAATAATTTCGAAAATTAATTATTTATAAATAAATAATTTCGAAAATTAATTATTTGCAATTTCGGTCCTCATCCAAATAATCACTTACATGTAATTGAATCATGAACTACTATCCCAATCGAACCTAATGGTGTCATAGATCACAGAACACGAAATTCAATTCATTAAAATTATTTGAATTAACCTAACATGGTTACTAGCATGTACGAAACTGATTTTAATTAAATCACGAATATGTGTATCATATACACAAAACATGATAATAAAACTCAAAGACAACTTATTTATATCACATATACATCAACTATTAACTTGCTTTCAATCATATATCATGTATATATCAGAAGAAAACATGCAATGAATTTAACTGAATCGAACTCGACGGCTCTGATACCACTGTTGGGTTTTGGGGTTCATACGCAGCGGAGATTACAAAACAATTTTGACAAAAACCCCAACAGGATCCGAATATAATTCCATTAAAAACGTTTAAACCATAAAAAACTTAATCATACCTCAATCGCAATATACCTTTCTGAAGGTTGATCGATCTCTAAGGCGTTACCAGCAACGACGAACGCCCTCTATCGCCATGATCCACACACTAACTAGCGTAGTGATTTGAAGTGCTAGCTTCGAGAGAATACCAAATCCTTTTGTTTCTCTCCAAAACGATCCAGAGCATACCAAAAACCCTAAGTCGTTTCTAAAACGAAAATAGAGTTTCGACCTATTAATCTTTTTGTATGTGTATTGTAACTTAAAGCGTCTATTTATACAACCCTTGTATATAGACGGTTAAGTAAATTACACATATACCCTTACTTAAAGAAGTATAAGTGTAATACACCACAAGGACGTTTGTCATGAATTTTATCACATAAAATTCATTTTTCAATCATCTTAAAATCTCGCAAAACCATTCTTAGTGTGCGACCCAATAGGCTCATACAACGTTGGCGGTGTACCAAAACACATTTTGGTATACAAGTCATAAGCAGTCTCTAGCAAGACATTATGACTACCCAAGTTGTACGAATATCAAATCGATACAACCTAATCAATAGTGTATATAACATCCTTTTGTCACACGATATCCTTTCGATCAAACATAAGGCATAGAATTGTCATCCAACATGTTCAATCGTACTAGTCTCGATCTCTAGGTAGACTGAAAACATCCAAGTGACATTGATCAATATCAATTCACTTAGACTAGGCCTTTTAACAGTCTAACACATCGAGGATCCACTAGATATCTCTCTTTATATGAGAGGGACAAATTCTATCTCAATTACACAACTTCATCACATTGCTCACACAAGTAACCAATCACGACCTTTATAATCGTCCTAGGTTAAAGACAACGTTTGATTGTGTCAAATCACCGTGTTCCTAATGTTGAAGTCTCTGGTAATCTCAAGTCGAGGACCGGAATATATACCTATCATGAGAAACAACTATGACTTAATCCATGTGATGTTCTAATAGCGGGTCGGTCCAAGACTTTGTTCCCTAACAAGTACTCGTGATCTTGATTCGTATCCCTATACGTATAATCATCATATGATCATCAATAAGACTCACGCTAGTCTTAATTCATTATAGTTCCCGTATAATGATCGACTAGGGACATTTAGGATATTTATGTAAATACCCATGGATCTTATTATAATGTAAACATGCAAATTAATTATAATAAACAGCAAATGAAATCCTCTATTTTTATTAACTAAAAGTATTCATAAAGACAGTTAATGGATTGACCTAGGGCACATGCCCCATCAGAGAGTTATACGGTAAGTTTGCATAAGTCTTATATAGCTTTTATAGTGATTAAATGGGTTATGTTTGATAATATATTAAATATGCCTAAGTTAGTAAGTTAAAACAATAGCCACTTGATTTTCATCGAGACACGTATTGACTCATATCAACACCAATGAAATTACATATTGGTGTCACATAGCATGTGTTAGTGGAACATGTGTTGATAGGCGTATCACTAGATGAGCCTCGAGAAATGTGTGCACAATGAGATCAATGGTTATTAATCAACCATATCCACTTACTATATAAAGCAAGTAATCAACTCATACAACCAAATCAATTTCATTTCATTTACTTAATTGATAAGGAAACTTGCTGGAGAGAAGGAGAAGGGATGGAGGAAGAAGAAGACCAGCAACCAAAATGGTTTTGGTGAAGGAGAGATCAAGTTAAGGTAGGTGTTCATCAAACTACGTACATATCTCCCTATTTAATTGAAACTAGTTCTGGTTTTTAGTCAAGTTCAGAGGGTAGATGATTAAAGTCTTGCAATTGGTTTATATATTTGGATTCCTCATTTCAAGCGGATAATCCAGCTATATTAAAGTTTTTAATTTGGTTTTGAAATTATAAATATAGGAATTTTTGAAATTGTAAGACCAAAACTCTATTTCTTCATGTATTAAGGATTAGTTTATGTAATTTGATCATAACTTGCTCGTTTGAGATCCTAATAGACTCAAACTGGTGGAAATTGAAATCTTACTAAAAAAGGAATAACTTTGCTTAACTAGAGATGTTATAATTCAAATGTTTTCATATCCAAAAGTGCTCTACAAGTAGGTGCTAGAATGCACTAGATGATTTTTGAAACTAAAATTATTAAAGACAAAACTCCATACCTACTTACCCAAATTAGCCAATCTTTTAGTATGTCATTATTAGGTATGTTTACTGCCTTGTGACCAAATATCACATTTTTTAGAACTATAGATTAAGAGAAATAGATTTTCTAATTCTGCTGGTCGGATAAGATTTCTATTAGAGCTATGTTTAGTAGAAATATGATATTTCTTTCATTTTAAATTGGAAGTTTGAAAACTAAGCCTTTTTGGAAAGCTAAGATAGGGACCAACAATCTTTGTTCTGGTGGAAAATTGTGATATTTGAACAATTTCAAGCCTAAAATCGCATTGCAATATAATACTAAAATTTCAGTGTTGTTTAGTCTTAAAGAGCTATTTTGGGTTAAGGTTCCTGAAATCATTTGACCTGATTTAAACCTAACTTATTTTGATTAGTTTGATATTAGAAAACTAAGGAAGTGTTCCTTGGATTCATATACGAGTTTCGAGGTGTTGGGAGACCAAAGCAGCTTAGCAAATTGCGTGGATTGTAAGTAAACTGGTTGAGGTATTTATTTACATTTCATTCCTATTCAAATGTTTATTTCTATAGTCATTTGGACTGAATTGCCTTTGTACTCCATATGCCATGACTTGTTCATTCTCATTACATGAGGTTGCTTTCATGGTATAGTTTGTTGATAAAATCATTTCATTTACACCAATTCATGTCCTATGTTATTATTGATTGTTAATACATGTGGTCAGTGAAATAGCATGTTATTAGGTAGGTATTACGTAGTTTTGTGAATCTACATCCTTTGTGCATTAGTATGCAATTCTATTGTTGGATTCCAATACCATGTTGTTCCTTGAATATGAAAGTAGTTCTTGTATCTAGGACCACTTTATGATAGAAACTCTGCGGACATACGAGGTTACTAGACTTGATAGGGTGATTGGGATTTCTCCGTTATCTTGAGCAGCACACGGGGTATAAGACTCGGGGTTGTTTGCAAGCAGAACTTGGGTGACTTCACGAGTTATAAGACTCATTATTGTTGTCAAGTATACATCATAGATGACTGACATTTAGGAAATCTTAATGGCGTAGAGTGCAATTACGACCTTCACAGAGATGTAGAGCACAACTCTATCCATATATAGTGGAATAGGCATTGGTATAGGACTCCTATCTGACCGGTCCTAGATCTGTACTACTTAGCCTAGCATAAGTTTCATTTTGTTTAACCGAAGTGTCTCTTTGGATGATTTCCTTTCAGCATACTATTATTATGCATTTTGATACTTGTTGCATATTTGGGAATGTGAACAAATGTCTTTCAGTGTTACTTTCTACTTTCTTGTACTCATCGTCTAGTTTGTGATGGTGGGTGCAGATCTATCGAGTAGCAGACCAGGCAAAGAGAAGATTGGCGACTACCTCTGAGCGAGTAAAGCACTGCTATGCCAGATTTTGTAGGTTTTAATTTTTGACATATTACTTTTATATGCCTATCATATACTTTTAGGGTTGTATATTATGGGTTGAGTGATTAGTAACTTGACCGGACACATGTTATATATCGTTGTTTTCTTATACATATGCACGTGATCTTTATTCCTTGGTTTTTCCATGATTGTTAGGTATTACATTAATGCTTTTGTTAATTTGTAAGACTTTTGCTGAATAAAATTTTTAAGTAAGCAAAATTATAATTCATTTTGATTTTTTATATGACATAAGACATTAAAACACATATTGAACTTATAATTTGTATGTAGATAAATGGTAGTGAATAAATGGTTTTGAAAAGGTTGACTAGTCCCATGTTAAGTTCTACAAGGTGAGGTTGGGGCTTAATGACAGGATTAGGCTGGGCGGTGCCCTAATTTGAGAGGGGGTCTTCACATATTGTATCTTCAAAACCCATCTAAAAGCAATAATATTCAAATTCTGCTAGTCTCTCCAACATTTGATCAATGAATGAAATGGAAAATGACCCTTTGTTTAACTTCTAGTAATCAATGCAAGTTCTCCAGCTATTTAGTGTTCTCGTGGACACGGTTTCCCCATTTTCAGTTTGAATAATGGTCATTCATCTTTTCTTTGGTACCACATGTAATGGTGAAACCCATGAACTATCAAAAATGGCATAGATGATTTTGGCACTAAATCATTTCAAGATCTCTTCATTTACCACTTGTTTCATTACTCGATTCAATCGTCTCTGAGCTTCAATTTCTTAAAATAAGATCTTATGCTTGCAAACCATTGGGCTTATTTCTCTTAAGTTCTTGATTGTCCATCCCAATTCTGACTTATATGCTCTCTTAAAACTCAAAGAAAACCATCTTCTGCCAACTTCGTCAACTCTGCTGAAATGATCATAGGGTACGTTGAATTTTCTCCCGAATATGCGTATCTTAAATGCTCTGGTAAAGTCTTCAGTTCCATTGTTCTTTCAATAACTTCACTTTCCACCTCCGCTTCTAATTTCTCAAATCCTTAATGAAACTTAGGAGTGATGCTAAAGCATTTACCACTTCCTAAAGTTCACCCTTTACTATAATTTTATTTTTATGCTTTGGACTAGACATTGCTCCAATAGATCATCTAGCGCATACTTCTAGGCTATCTCGGTAAAACAATCAGAAATTAGATCTCTGACTTTGATGCTTTTGTAGTGTTCTCCCTCACTTAGAAATCTCAAGTTTTTATAGACACCGAATAGGACTTCCTCGTCATTTACTCATATCCTTAATTGTCCTTGAACGTGTATATCATGCTCGTGCAGTTGCTAGAAAGAGTCTCCCTAAAATTAATGGTACATCTGAATCTCTTCCTATCTAATACTACGAAATCCACAGTAAAAATGAACTTATCCGTTTTCACCAACACATCTTCAAGTACTCCTTTTGATATGTCACTGATCGATCTGCCAATTGCAAAGTCATATTATTTGACTTTAGTTCTCCCAATCTGAATTTCTTAAAACTGATAAGGGCATCAAATTTATGCTTGCTCCCAAATGATATAAGACCTTATCGAACAAGTTCACTCCTATCGTGCATGGCATGGAAAAACTTCCTGGATCCTTCAACTTCGGTGGTAATTTCCTCTATAAGATTGCACTACATTTTTAAGTCAAATTAACTATTTCGTAATCTTCTAGTCGCAACTTATTTTACCATTATGTCCTTCAAGAATTTTGTGTAATTCGACATTTGTTCCAATAAATATGCAAATGGGATGTTTATGTGTAGCTTCTTAAACATTTCTACAAATTTCTTGAATTACCCTTGATCTTTGTGTTTGTTGAACCGTTTAGGATTTGGTAGGGGTGGATTTATTATTGGTAGATTATCCACAAATGTGACTCTCCTATATACCACATCTTTCTTCTACCTATATCCCCTATTTTCTTTGAGTCGATTTCGATTCTTCTCTTAGTGTTGCTTCTTTTGGGGTACTAATGTCATTATTCAAGTGTATTGCATCTTTTGGTTGCTGCTCATCATTTACTTCCTTGTGTCATTTATTATACCTCTTTGTTGTACTGGATCATTGGTTTTTTCTGCCACTCCTTAATTTGACTGCATGTGCGTTTGCCATGTTATTGCTAATATTATTACTCAGACACTGTTCTTTATTTTGTGAGTTCCAAGCAATGGTAAGTTGACCAATTTGTCTCTCAAAATTCTTAATGGATTGTAATTTCTCATTATCCAATCTTTTTTATAGCTTGCTTTGTTCCTTCCATCTCTTTCTCGTACTTCTCACGGCTCTCTCTATTACTTATGTCCATGGCGTGCAAGTACTTCTTAATTGACTGAAATCATCTCTTTGCTTAGCCCTAGTTTCCCTTTTTGGACTTGTTGGTTGAAGCTTTGACATAACTTCAGCGCATTATCAGAATTTTCATAAGAAAAGTCCAGGTTATTGTATCCTTGATAAAATTGTAGAGGAGCCATTCCTCTCGGCATAAAGTTGTTCCTATAGTTTTGGTTGTTCATAAAGTCTATGTCTTCATGCTCCATTTCCTGTTGTATGTCCATTTGGTGAACCACCATGCCATGGTGATTCATTTGTTGTTATGCTACTTCTGGACCTTAGTGTCCTATCTGAAATTTCACCATCTGACTGCTTAGATTTGATAGTTGTGCCATAATTGCGACTTGTGAATCAATCTGGTAGATGCCTGCTGGTGGTTTTCGTATTGTGGAACGAGTACCAATGGTAAAATTTTGAGACATAAGATTAAGGAGATCTAATACTCGATCCTCATCCTTGATAAGTAGAGAGCCACCTAATGCGACATCTACTAGCATTCTTGTGTTGTGGTTCATTCTATAGTAGAAAATGTGGAGTTGTGCCCATTTCACATATCCGTGTCCATGTCCCGAACATCTCCTCGACATCTCTTTGAATATTTATCAAGCTTCGCCAAGGGGCTCGGTGTCTTCTTGCTTGGATTGGTTAATTTCATGTTTCCTTTTGCTAACTTTCACTTGGGGAAAGAACTTGTCAAGAAATCTTTCATTGATTTCCGCCCATGAGATCATTCTCCCAACATTTAGCCCTTGGAACCAGGATTTGGCTTTTCCACTCAATAAGAATGGGAAAAGTTGCATCCTAATCACCTCTTTTGTAACTTCGGTGATGTGCACGGTGTCACACTTCACCGAGAAATTCTCAACATGTGCAATTGGATCTTCATTGTATAGCCCGTTGAACATATTATTTTGCAACATGTTTATCATAGACGGTCTCAGTTCAAACTCGGTGGTGTTGGCTAGAGGTCTCATCACTCCATTATATCTCTCTTGAACTTCTGGCTTGAAGTAGTCACGAGGCTTCTCCGCCCTCACGCTCTCTCTTGCACTACCATATCAGCTGCAGGTTGGTTATTCCCACATACTTGTTGTTGGTTTCTAGTGTGCTCCTCAACCATCTTAACTCCTTTTTTTTTCTTTCTTTTGTTGGTTCTATCAACCTCTGGGTCGTAAGACATTAGGTTATTCTCTCCCTTTCTATGCATGCACTAAATATCACTGAAAAGAAAACACAAAAAGATCAAGTGCAAAAATTCTAACTGAAACTTAAGCCTATTTTTTGTAATTTTTTGTTTTTATGAACTTAAAAATAAAGTACTAAAAATAAAACTTAGCAACTTCTCAAACTCACTAGGTAAATCTAATGGCTACTATCCCCAACAATGATTCCAAAAACTTGATGTGAATGTCGCAAGTATAACATCTCGCTTGTAGTAATAGTGCAATCAATTTATGTTGATCACGGTTATCGTCCTCAAGGAAACGTTTTCGCACTAGTTATTAAAGATATATTAGTTCACAACTTCACCTAGTTAATTTAATACTATTCTTTGTGTTCATGTTTCCATCTCAATATGTTTTGTTCAAAGCCTAATTAGAATAGACATTTTCTTCAAATCCACTTCAACCCACTGTCGTGACGGAAAAGATTCTAATGTGCAAACTGGAACTCCACCAATCGATGTGAATAACGTTAGCTCCGCATTGCTTTAAGTACCAAATTATTAAATCCGTAACTAACTAAGTTTACTGTCCGCGCCTCCCTAATCAACAACAATCTATCGATGTTATGTATTTTATGGGTATACCTTTCAAAATAATGATAAAATTGATTATCAGTTTTAGAAAATCGATGAAGTCTTCGTCGGTGTTTAGAATCCCTAGAGGATGTTCTAATTTTAGCATCATGGCCAAATTGATAACAAAAATCGCCTAAATCTTTATGTTCAATTTATTCTCTTTGTTTAGTTGTTTCTTAAGTTTTATATCATTATAGATAGCTAAACCAGTCATCTGAATTGTTTGTATTAAATCACCATAGGTAAAATGGTTATAGTTTATAGTTCCACCACCCTTTTCACGTAATAATATTTTAACTTTTTCAGCAAAAACGGTGGTAATCCTACTTTAAATCGTTATTTCCAAAATAAAGCATCTATGTAAAATACCATTCGGTTGTTGTTGTCCTTGCTCATTTAAAATTGGATTGTTGTTATCATCACGTTGAACCGAATTTCTAATTTCTTGCCTTTGTTCATTAGATAAGGCATAATTCCACCAGCCATGTAATTGACCAGTAAAAACTACTACTATTGCACCAGTTACATGATTTTCTGGATGATGATGCATTTTACATGTTGTGGCATATACTAACATATGTTGAATTAGTTCGACTATTTATATTAACATAATCCATCTATATTCCATTTATAAACAAAATTTCTATCAAATTTAATGCTCTTGGTTGTATTTTCTTCTAATAACAAATCAATAATAGATGGTCTTGAATAATAGTGCTTAGCCTTTTTAACATTATAGGTTGGATGTCGTCTTAACTTATGAATATGTTGAATTTCTAAATCTGATAATTGAAAATCTTCATCAATTTTATCATTATTGTGTTTGTCAATAGGGTTTAACTCTAAAGACTCACTTAATTGTTCTGATTGAGATTCTGATATAGTAGATTGATTTTTTAAATTAGCCGTTATTGGAGATTTATCCATTTTATCTATTTTTTCAAAATATACTCGTAATGTTTCTAATTTAGATGTTATGTTTGTATTAATTCATCAGAATATTTTAGTTTTATACTAGGTAATGAACCTAATGAATCGTTGATCATTGGTATTTTTTAAAATAAGTTCATTGTCAGATTGTTTACTGGTAGTGGCTTCAGTCCTAGAATGTTTTGATATGGTTGACAGATAAACATTAGTAAAATTATTTTGTTCAATCAGATGATTTAAATCTTTTCTGGATATGGGTTTTTCTTCATCAAAACTTCATTTTAATGGTACTGCTTTAATATTTTATGTTATTTTAATGGGAGCTAATGGAGGGTGAGATTAAATATATTTTTCTCCTTTAAATCCTTCCCAAATGTTGTTAATTTTATTTATTATCTTAGGAATGGATTGGGCTAAATAATAAAAAAATTGAATACTCTATTTTATTGATCTTATATAGGCATTTTTTCTCTTACATATGCTTGTTGAGATTTGGAACATAATTTATAGAAGATGGGGTTAAAGGATGTTTAAGAAATTGTTCTTTTAAAAAGTTATAATGCATTTCAAAAATTTCGTCATTGTCTATGGAAACAATATTTATTCGATAATCAGTAAAATCATTTATAGTAATGTTATCTTCTGTAGATGTAACTGGATACGCCACATGAGTGGGAATTCCAAAGGTTGAAGCTCTTGCGTGTTGTGCTTCATACACATAATTGTTAGTTGTTGTTGGTATTGTAGAACAAGATTTTTGAGAGGCAAATTTATTTCTAGTAACCCACATCAGGAGTTATGATTGTATGGATTTGATCATTTATGTTATCTTGAGGAATTTCTTCTTTATTTTTATCTTGGATTAACCATGTTTTGGAAATATTAATATCTTTCCAATTTAATTGTTTTCGAGTAATAACTTTATTTTGTATATTTGTTAAAAATAAGGTAGAAGTCCATTTTTTGCAGATTTGTATATACAATTGCTGGAATTATTGTGCATTAATTTATAATAAATTCTATAAACAACAGCGACATTTGAGCACGCTCCTTTCTTTTTAAATCGTTGAGTATATAGACTTAATGTTGATGCTTCATTAGCAAATTGATCATAGAGACTTACTGTGAAGTTGGGAAAACAATTGAAGAAAATTGGACCTTTGGTTAAACTTCCTTCAATTATGCCTAGAAGAGAATTATTAAATTCCAAATGTCGTTTATCTCTTACCGAGGCTAAAACATATATGTTAAGGCCTAATGTAGTTAAAGGTTCAATGGCTACTTGTATTAATCCTAATGCAAATATTTATATTTTTCTTTATATTGTCTAATTTTTTAAAGAGAGATTAAAAATATTTTTTGTCCTTCTTCATCTATGGATTTGGTGTCTTCTTCAAGTTTGGTTATAAAATCTTGATTTTTTGAAAAATAACCTTTAGTATAGAAGGAGACATTCAAAATTACTCAAACTACCGGGGAATTAAACTTATGAGTCACACTATGAAACTGTGGGAGAGAATAATTGACAATAGGGTAAGGAGAGAAACAATAATATCAGAGAACCAATTTGGTTTCATGCCTGGGAGGTCAACTATGGAGGCGATTTTCCTTGTAAGACGATTGTTAGAAAAATATAGAGAAAAGAAAAAAGATCTTCATATGGTATTCATAGATTTAGAAAAAGCATATGATAGGGTCCCTAGAGATGTTCTTTGGTGGGTTCTAGAAAGAAAAAGAGTGCATGCTAGATACATAGACACTATTAAGGATATGTATGATGGAGTAGTAACGAGTATAAAGACATTTGGAGGAGCTACAAAAAAATTTCCCATTACAATAGGACTACATCAAGGATCGGCTTTAAGCCCATATCTATTTACTTTAGTTATGGATGAACTAACTAGACATATTCAAGAGGATATACCATGGTGTATGTTATTTGCAGATGATATTGTCTTAGTGGATGAAACCAAAGATGGAGTAAATAGGAAATTAGAACTCTGGAGGAATACATTAGAATCTAAAGGCTTTAAGTTGAGTAGGACGAAAACTGAATACATGCATTGTGAGTTTGGAAACACTAGACATCGAGATGACGGAGTGGTAAAATTAGGGGAAGTGGAAGTTGCTAAGGTAAACCACTTTAGATACCTAGGATCAATCATTCAAAATGATGGTAACATTGAAAATGATGTCACACATAAAATTCAAGCTGGATGGAAGAAATGGCGGAGTGCAATAGGGGCGATTTGTGATCGACATGTTCCTACTAAGTTAAATGGAAAATTTTATAGGACTGCAATTAGGCCAGCTATGCTCTATGGAAGTGAATGTTGGGCGGTAAAGCAACAACAATTACATAAAGTGAACGTAGTAGAAATGAGGATGTTTAGGTGGATGTGTGGTAAAACTCGTAAAGATAGAATAAGAAATATAGAAATTCAAAGACAAGTAGGAGTAGCACCAATTGATACAAATATTAGGGAAGGGCGGTTGCGATGGTTTGGTCACCTGCAAAGACGGCCTACAAATGCCCCAACTAGAAAACTTGACACAATAGAAACTGTAGAAATTCGACGAGGTAGGGGCAAACCAAAGTTAACATGGGATGCATTAATTAAAAGGGATTTGAATGGTTTGCAAAGCTCACCATCAATTGCACTTAATTGAGCACAATGGAAAAGTTTGATCTATGTAGCCGACCCCAGTTAATTTGGGACTAAGGCTATGTTGTTGTTGTTGTTGTTGTTGTTGTTGTTGTTGTTGTTGTTGTTGTTGTTGTTGTTGTTGTTGTTGTTGTTGTTGTAACCTTTAGTATAGATTTGTTTTGGATCAAAAATAGGCATATCCCAATTTTGAAGAGATTGTACGATATCATTATGAGAAATTTCGGTAATATTTTTCTTAAATCTATTTTGGACTGTATTTTTTGGGGTTTCATTTAATTTTCTTACAACTCGACTAGGAATGAACAAAGGTTTCAGGGCAAAAACTAAAGGGATCAATTGTTTTAAAGGAAAAACTAAATTCAAGAGAAAAGTTCGTAGAAGGAATATGAAGCTTAAACTTGCCAAAATTTTTGAATGAGGAGTTCCTTAAACGAAGTTCATATTTATAGTAAAAAAACTAAGAAACTTGTGGCCATTAACAAAGATGCTAAAAGAATGGCTCACAATTAATGATACCACACTCATGATTTACAGACAAAAGTAAAATAAAAAGATGCACTATCGTGAAAAAATAGTCCAACCGACTGACATATACCTTAATAAAAGCAAAAGAATGGAAAAATGTATCATCTAGAAAAGATGATTCTACACAGACTGTTAACAATGAGTGGAGTCCATTTAGCCTTGGCATAAAGGATTATCCACAAAACACGACGCATCTACTTTAATAAAGTCGATTAGCAACGAGACAGCTTTACAAAAAGAAAGAAAATAGGCATAACGAATATTGTTGTATGGTTGATGAACAACATAGACAACTGTAAGATATGATTTGACTGAATGATGCCGAGCTGTTGGTTGATATGAGTGATTTGAACACATGCTGCATTATTGATAGAATGGAGAAATTATTAGTGGTCCTATAGGTAAAATATTTGTGGTCCTATATAATGAATTATTGTGATGCTAAGTGATGAGGCAAGAAGATGGGCCTAGAGGCATGGGCCTGAAAATGATGCATGGCATGGGCCTGAAAGCAGACATATAAGCCTGAGGCATGGGCCTAAAAAGATTTATGGCATGGGCCTGAAAATAGGTATGAGCTTGATAGTTGATGATGGCATGTGCCTGGATTGTTAATGATAGCTTGGGCTGAATTAAAGCTCAAAGAAGTCTAGAGCTGATGAGCTACCTCCTCCTTCAGAATTAGTTCTAGATGTCACGGAATGAAGTTCTTCAACTCATTTTATTCTTGCTTCCATTCGTTTTTCCATTTTTTGAAGCTGTTGTAGGATTGTTGTAGTAAGGTGTTGAGATATTTGAGTAGAGGAATATGGTTTTTCAAGAATGTCCTCCTTTTGAAGGCTAGCTTCTTTATAGGTTTAGGAGTGGATGGATGTTTAAAACTGAAATCGACTGGGAAAATTGGTATTGGTTTGTGTTGGATTGGTTTAAAAGACCTTTTTGATGGAATCTATATCAAATTTATCCCACCATTTGACATGAATTTCTTGGACTAAATAATGAGAAGTTCAGTTGTTGGGCTAATTTACTTTATGGGTATTGTAGTTCCACTTGAGGATCCATGGGATGATACGTTTTTGGATGAATAGGAAAAATAAAAGTTTTACTTTTTCGTATAAGGTTTTGACTTTAGAGGGTAAGATTTGTTCTACTGGGCCAAATTTTGGTCACCATTCAAGTAGAAACCATGAAGGCAAAGTGACTTGTAATGATTTTTAAATGTTATATTCCATGAATGAACTTTAAGCTGGATCTTTGTAGAAAAGAATTACTTTCCAAGCTTCAATATAGTCTTTATAGCTAACATGCATGGGAGGATGTGTGGATAAGATTGTCATTGATTGATGTAAGAATTGTGATTGCCTGACGAGGCTCTGTTCAGCCCTTTCTTCCATAGTAATTACCTTTTGAATCTTTATCTTTGAATAAGCAATTTCATATGTTCCGGGCTTCTTGAAGTGTTCAAAAATTGCTGACTGAGTTTGATAAAGTAAAGCTTGATAGAATTTCATTGATACTTGAGGTCGGTTTGGAATAAAATGGTAGGAATGAGGCATGATGATTTTAACTTGATTTTCAAGAGATTGGTCAAGAAGAGAATAAAATAAAACATAAAGATTTAGGCGATTTTTGTTATCAATTTGGCCATGATACCAACTTTTGAACATCCAATAGGGATTCTAAAAATCGACGAAAACTTCATTGATTTTCTAAAGCTAACAATCAGGATGATTACTATAAGATTAATAAACGCCACAACTACAAAAATAAATATACTAAAAAAAATAAAAATAAAACAAATACATGTTACAATTGTGGAAAACCAAGACATTAAGCAAACAAATGTCATTTAAAAACCTATAAAAAGAAAGTAAATGAAGTCAACAACGAAGATACTAGTTCTTCAAAGACATGTTAATGTTTAGATAATATCAAAAATACTTGTACTTCTACCTCTAATACATACACAAATAATGAAATAAATGTATTAACATCACATGAAGAATTAATCCTTGAGATAGGAGAACAAATAGCAGACCCTACCATAGAATATAAATATTTTACCGAAATCTTGAATAGAGCCACCAATGAAGAATCAACATCTCAAAAGCCAAAATCTAATTTTAATTTTCAAAATCAAATTGAATTACATGATAACTCTCACGCAATGCAAGCAGTTACGCAAGCAGTCAATAAAAAAGGCCATGTTCCTACATAATCTACCATTCATTCTTTACAACAAGAAATAAATTAATTAAAAATAGAAATAAAAATTCTAAAAGATCGAATGACAAAATTCGAAGACGTTAACGTCAATTCTGAAAATTTCTCAGTTTATGACAATAATATATTCATTAAAACACTTACACATTATACTCATCAACGATGGTTTACCCTAATTACTTTAAAAACAAAATATTTCAAATATACCGGTCATGCCTTGATTGATTCAAGAGCATATGTAAATTGCATACGAGAAGGCCAAATCCCACTTCATTATTATGAAAAAAATTAATAGTCAAATTTCTACAACACAAGGAAATAAATCTATTATTAAACCTAAAATTCCTCTGGCACATATTTGCAAGAATAATATATGCATTCCAACTTCATTTATTGTCGTTAAAGATCTCCAGCATGATATTTTATTAGGAACACCATTTATACAAAAAAATCAAACCTTTTTCTGTCACTACCGAATTCATTAGGGGTGGGTAAATCGCGGTTTGATGGTGAAAACAATCTAACCGCCTCCAAATCGAGGGTTTGCAGTTTGGCTATTTCGCAAACCACCACCAAACCGCGAACCCTCAAAACCGCACCCAAACGGACCTCAGTTTATGTGGTTTGTTCGGTTTGGTTTCGTAGTTTATTTTCAAAAAGAAATTATGGGAGGCACAATTGGTGGGAGGCTCCATTGGCGGTTGGAGGCGCGGTTATGGGAGGCAGGACTAGCTGGAGGGGCGACAGTGGGATGCATGGAGGTGGGAGGCGCGGCTGCTGGGAGGCTCGATGGTGGAAGGCTTCGACTGACACGGCTGGTGGAAGGCAGAGGTGGAGACGTAGACGAAGTGGGAGGCAGAGGTGCATGAGAGGAGGTGACTGTTTTGAGATGTTGAGAGAGAGGAAGGAACGACTATTGATATGTTGAGGGAAAGAGATATGATTAACTCGAGACGTTGAGAGAGAGAGAGAGAGAGAGAGAGAGAGAGAGAGAGAGAGAGAGAGAGAGAGAGAGAGAGAGAGAGAGAGAGAGTAAGGTTGAGATGTTGAGAGAGAGAGAGGAAGAAGCGGTTGTGACGTCGAGAGATACAAAGGAAAGAACGGCTAAAGAGAGGAAGGAATAGTTAGGGTTTTAACTTTTGATATATATATATATATATTGAAGGACTTTACTAAAATACCCTCGGTTTGGTGAACTACGATTTTTTCAAATTGAAAATCGCAACCAAACCGCGATTCCACGATTTTTAAAATTTCCAAACCACCCCCAAATCGCGAGTTTTACAAACCAAACTAGACTTTGTGGTTGGGCGATTTTGCAGAGGCCGATGCCCACCCCTAGTAGGCATAAAGACAATGCTAGACAATAACGAAATTAAATTCCATTTTATTCACTTTCCTAAAACTAGGTATCTAAATCAGATAATAAATCAAATAGAAAATAAACAAACTTATATAGGATTTTTGAAATTAGAAATTAAAAATCTAAAAACTGATCAAATAATTAGCACCCTATCTTTTTAGTAAAAACTAATTACTTTTCAAGAAAATCTCACTAACAAATATTGTTCTGATATTCCATCCACATTTTAAGAACGCAAGAAACTTCAAGTAGTATTACCTTATGTAGATGATTTTCATGAGAATCACATTCTAACAAAAGCTAATCCATCTCAAATGATTGAACGACTATTAAAGCTATGCGATCAAGAGATAAAAGATATGTTGCACAAACAGTTGACAACTCCATCTCGATCTCCTCGGAGTTGTACAACTTTTATGTAGAAAATGGTGCAAAATTAGAACGGGGATCTCCCAAATTAATAATAAATTAAAAACTATTAAATAAAGTATTAAAAACCATTACATATCCATTACCAAATAAAAATGATTTAATAAAGCGAATCACCAATTGCATTATTTTTTTCTAAATTTGATCTTAAATCTGGTTTTTTGGCAAACACAGATTAAGAAAGAAGACAAGTATAAAACTGCATTTAATACCCCATTTGGCCAATACCAATGGAATGTTATCCCATTTGGACTAAAGAATGCACCATCTGAATTTCAAAAGATGATGAATGAAATCTTTCATCCCTATCATGAATATATTCTCGTTTACATTGATGACATACTTATTTTTTCTAAATCTCTGGATCAACATTAGAAACACCCAAATACTTATCAACAAGTTGTCATAACTAATGTTTTAGTACTATCACAACGAAAAATAAAGCTTTTCCAAGCATCAATCAATTTTTTAGGTTTTAAGATTACAAATCAAACCATAACACCTATCAATCGAGTTATTGAATTTCTCGACAAATTCCAAGATCAACTCACTGATAAAAAACAATTACAACTATTTTTAGGATGCCTTAACTATTTGACAGATTCTTACATAAATGCTGCTAAAGATAGAAAAGTCTTACAAGATCTTCTAAAAAAAGATACCAAATTCCAATGGGCAACGGAACATACTAAAGCTATTCAACTTATCAAGTCTATAGTTAGGTCACTCCCATGTCTTAATTTAGCTAATCCCGTTTATCCCAAAAATATTCAAACATATACCTCTAATTTAGGTTTTGGTGGTATTTTATTACAAAAAACCCCTCAAAAAATGAGCAATTAGTTTGTTATACCTCAAAATTATGGAATGACACTAGAAAAACTATGCGACAGTCAAAAAGGAAATATTAGCAATTGTTTTATGTGTTCAAAAGTTTCATCTGATGTTTTAAACGAAACATTTTTATACGAGTTGATTGCAAATATGCAAAAGAAATACTTTTGAAAGATATTAAAAATCTAGTTTCAAAACAAATATTTGCTCGATGGCATGATCTTTTAAGTATTTTTTATTTTGATATTGAATATATAAAGGGAGAAAATAATTATCTTCCAAATTTGTTATCCCGAAACTTCCTTCTAACCCCTCAAATTCACTCTATACATATCATGGCTGATAAGGGCAAGACTCTTCTAACTTACCAAAAGTCTTCTTATACCAATAAATTCTCTCCACTTTTTAATTCATATAATAAACCTGATGATCGTTCAATTTATTTCCATAGTAATCCCAATATAGTCATCCTTATTGAAAATTCTCTTCTTGACTAGTCCTTTGAGAATCAAGTTAAAATCATTATGCCCCATACCTACCATTTCATTCCTAATCGTCTTCATGTTTCAATGAAGTTTTATGAAGCTTTACTCCATCAAATGCAATTCGTCATTTTTGAACATTTCAAAAAATCTAGATCAGACGAAATAGCTTATTCTAAAATGAAGATTCAGAAGTCCTTACTCTAGAAGAATGGACTCAATAGAGTCTCGTCACGTAATGACCATTCTCACATCAATCAATGACAATCTTATGCACACATCCTCCCATGCATGTTAGTTATAAAGATCACATTGAAGATTGGAAGGTTATTCTCTTTTATAAAGACCCTGCAAAAGGCCATTCATGGTACATCATATTTCAAAAATCATTACGTATCACTCTTCCTACCTAGTTTCTTCTAAAATGGTGGCCAAAGTTTAGCCCAATTGAACAAGTCTTGCCTACTAAATTCAAAACCATCTATGAAAAAGAAAAGCTCTCATTTTTCCAATTTATTCAAAAATATATCATCCCTTGGATCCTGAAATGGAATTATGCCACACACAAAATCAGTCAGCCTAATAACCAAATAGCTCATTACCTAGTTCAAGAAATTCAAGTCAAATGGTGGGATAAATTTGATATCGATTCAATCAAAGAAGAATCTTTTACTCTAATCCAAGATAAACCAATCCCTTTATCACCAATCGGTTTGGTCCTTAAACCATTTTCTACATCCAAAACCTATAATGAAGCCAGTCTTCCTAAAGACGAAATAACTAAAAATCAAAGTAGCCATCTTCTTCCTCTCAACTCTCTCTAGATATAGCTACAACAATTCTGCAACAACTTACGCAAATGGAAGAATGAATAGAAGCAAAAATGGATGCAAAAATCAAACAAATTGAAGAACTCTATTTAGCATCATCTCAAACTCATTCTGAAGGAGGAGCTAGTTCAGCAGCTCTTCATTTCTTTGAACTTTAATTCAGGCCCATGCCATTATCACTAATTCAAGCCCATGACGTCTACAATTTATCTACAATTCTAGCCCATGCCAAAATCAATAATTCAGGCCCATGCCTCCAGGCTTATTAGCCTTTCTCTTTGATCACTAATGCAGCACAATAATTTCTCTATCACATCAGTATCACCTCAGTTTATAGCTGTCCATGTTGTTTACCATTTAGTCATCAGATAAGCATTTACTCTCCAGATAAGCATCAATTATTCTATCGCCAAATCAATCATTCTGCCAGCATTGAAAGCATCATAGCATCATATAACCAATTCAATTCATACATGTGCTCATTAATTTATCAATCACTCAAATCAAGTCATAAAGTTGTCCCTCCATAATTATGTATTTACTGTTTACTCTTTCTTTTTGTAAAGAAGTCCGTTGCGAATCTATTTTCTTAAAGTAGATATGTCGTGTTTCGTGGATGGTCTTTCACGCCTCGGGGTAGTAGGACTCCACTTTATGTCTTATTTGTCTCGAATCATCTTCTTAAAGAAAATGCGACTTCTTTTTCTTTTGCTTTAATAAAATATATGTACGTCAGTTGGACTATCTTTCCACGATAGTGCGTCTTTTTGTTTTTCTTTTGTATCTTTAGTTGTGAGCCATTCCTTTCAAAAAGGGTGTTGTTTTAGCCGCAAGTCATCTTTACAATCTTTTTGCTTGTATAAATGCTAGCTTCGACTAAGGAGTTAGGCATTCGAAAAATATTTGAAAGTTAAGCTTCATATTTCTTCTACTTCCGTCTCTTTAATATTTCTTCTACAAGCTCTTTCATTTGTCTTTAATTTGGCTGCTCTTGTTTCATGCTCTTGTCTCTCTCATTTCACGCTCTCGTCTCTCAGTATGGTATCAGAGCCATGTTCCACCTCTGTCTTCTTCAACTAAGCCACCAGATCTAACCATCTCTCCCCAGTTGTAAGTGTTTTATTCAATTACCATATTTCAAAAGGATTTTGAAATCAAGTTTTTTAGTTTGTGATTTTTCTTTGAAAGTTCATTTTTAAATCATTTCATCTCTTGTTTAATCTTGGACTTTTAAGTGCAAAACTTCCCTAGTCGCGTCATAAGTCTAGCAGTAAATCGTTGATGAAGTTACCTTTTCAATCCTAAGACCTAAACATGAGTGAATTAATTAAGAAAATGAAAGGTGTTTTTTCATTTAAAAACCCAACTGTAAAGTTTGAGTCATCATCCTCTTCTGAAACCCTACATGATCATAGATAAAAACCTGAGAAAATATAGTCTAAAATAGATTTACTAAATATTAGTGAAATTTCTTATAACGATATAGAACAATCCCTTCGAAATTGGGATACGCCAATCATTGATCCCAAACAAATCTATACACAATGATCTTTCTCAAAAAATAAAGATTATATAGTTAAACTAGAAGAAGATACCAAATCTATTGATGAAGAAGGTCAAGAAATATTGCTAATTTCTCCTGAAAAACTAGATTATATAAGAAAATATAAATATTTGCACATAGGACTCATTCAAGTTGCAATAAAGCCACTAACCACATTAGGACTAAATGCGGCCGTTTTAGCCTCGGTAAGAGATGAAATACATCTAGATTTCAATGACTCTCTTCTAGCAATAATTGAAGGAAGTTTAACCGAAGGTCCCATCTTTTAATTGTTTTCCTAACTTCACATTAAGTCACCTTGATCAATTTACTATAAATTAATGCATAAAATAGTTCCCCCGCTGTTGCATATACAAATTTGCAAAAGGGAACATCTACATTATTTCTAACTAATATACAAAATAAACTTAGTACTAGAAAATAGTTAAATTGGAAAGATATTAATATACCAAAAATATGGTTAATTCAAGACAAAATTAAAGAAGAAAATCCTACAAATAACACAAATGATCTAGTACATAATATCATAACTCATAATAATGGGTTAGAAGAAATGAATTTTGCTGCTCGCAAATCCTTTTGTATGATACCAACACCAAATAACACTTATACAACTGAAACTATATCAGCAAGAAAGTCAACCTCAGGCATTCCAATTTATGTTGCATAACCAGTTACACCCTTAGAAGATAACATTAGTATAAATGATTTTACTGATTACCAAATACATATAATTCATGACGACCAAGTAGAAGAAATATTTGAAATGGATTATAACTTTTTAAAAGAACAATTTCTCAAACATCCTTTAACTCCTATTTTCTGTAAAATCTATTCTAAATCACATCAAGCGTTAATTAGAGAAAATTATTTTGCTTATACAAGAAGAATAAAACAGAATATTCAATTTTTGAGAATTTAGCTCAATCTTGTACTAAAATTACAAATAAAATTAATACTATATGGGAAGGTTCTAAAGGAGAAAATTACATTATGTCTCACCCTCCATTAGCTCCTATTAAAATAACTAAAAATATTAAAGCAATCCCTTTAAAAGAAAGTTTTGATGAAGAAAAACCTATATCCATAAAAGATTTAAATCATCTTATAGAACAAAAT
The DNA here is from genome assembly GCA_039657365.1 of Stephania yunnanensis. Taxonomy (NCBI): domain Eukaryota; kingdom Viridiplantae; phylum Streptophyta; class Magnoliopsida; order Ranunculales; family Menispermaceae; genus Stephania; species Stephania yunnanensis. The sequence goes on along the minus strand of CM077585.1, from coordinate 33,767,670 downwards.
AATTTTATAATGTTTATCTATCGACTTAGTCAAACCATTCTAAAACTATAGCTTCTACTAGTAAATAATCCAACATTGAATTAATTTTGAAAAAACCTATGATTAAAGATTTAGTAGGATCTTTACATAGTATGAAACCTAAATATTCAGATGAATTACTCCAAGCAATAACATCCAAATTAGAAGTATTTAAAGTCGATTCTTACAACAAAACAAAAAGGATAAATCGCCATTAATAGTAATTTAGATAATGTAGAAAATCAATCCATTATATCTCAAATCGATCAATTAAGTGGGTCTGTTGAATTAAATCCTCTTGACATAACCCATAATGACACTGAACAGTTTGATTTAGAAATACAATGAATCCATATGCCAAGGTGACATCCAACCTATAATTTTCCAAAAACTAAGAACTATTATTCAAGACCGTCACCAGTTGATTTGATATTAGAAGAAGATAAATCTAAACGTATTAAATTTGATGGCAATTCTGTTTATGAATGGAATATTGATGGCTTATCTGAATATAGAACAATTGAAGTAATCCAACATATGTTATCTTACGCCAAAGCTTGTAAAATGCATTGTCATCTCGAAAACCATATAACTCGTGCCATAGCAGTCAGTTTTACTAGCCAATTACATGGCTGGTTAAATTATGCTTTAACTAATGAACAATGACAAAAAATTATAAATTCAATTGTACGAGATGATAACAACAATCCAATTCTAGATGCCCAAGGACAACAATAACAAAATGGTATTTTATGTCTTAGCACAAATAAAATTTGGTATTTCTTAGGAACATTATCTACTATGGATGAAAAAACTAGAGATTAATTACAAAGTCTCTGATGTAGAACCTTAACTGATTTTAGATGGTATAAAGATATTTTCTTATCTTAAGTATGTACATTAACAACAACAAATGCCTTATTTTGGAAATAACTATTCATAGTCAGGTTACCCGCATTTTTGGCTAAAAAGGTTAAAATATTACTGCACGAAAAAAGGCGGTGGAATTATAAATTAACAGAAGAAACTCTCAGAATTGACGTTATCGTGAAAAAAATAGTCCAACCGATTGAGAGATACATTAATAAAAGCAACAGAATGGAAAAGACACATCATTTAGAAAAGATGATTCTACACAGCCTGTTAACAATGAGTTGAGTCCAACTAGCCATTGGCGTGAAGGATCATCCACCAAACATGACGCATCCATTTTAATAATGTCGATTCGAAACAGACTGCTTTACAAAAAGAACGAAAAGTAGACATAATGAATACTGGTGCATGATGGATGAACAATATAGACAGTTGTAAGATATGATTTGACTAAATTATGCTAAGTTGTTGGTTGATATGAGTGATTCGAACATATGCTGTATTATTGATAGAATGGAGAAATTATTGGTGGTCTTGTAGGCAAGATTATTGGTGGTCCGGTAGGCTGAATTCGTGTGGTCCTGTGTAATGAATTATTGAGCTGCATAAGTGATGAGGTTATGATGAATTATTGATCTGCATAAGTGATGAGGTAAGCAAATGGGCCAAGAGGCATGGGCCTGAAAAGGATATCCATGGGCCTGAAGGCGGGCATAAGCTTGGAGGCATAGGCATAACAATGATTTATGGCATGGGCCTGAAAATGGGTATGAGCTTGATAATTGATGATGGCATGGGCCTGGTTTGTTAATAATGGCTTGGGCTTGAATTAAACTTCAAAGAAATCGGGAGCTGGTAAGCTAGCTCCTCCTTCAAAATTAGTTCTAGATGTTGTAGAATTAAGTTCTTCAACTCGTTTTATTCTTGCTTCCATTCATTTTTCCATTTTTTGAAGCTGTTGTAGGATTGTTGTAGCAAGGTGTGGAGATATTTGAGTACAGGAAGATGGTTTTTTAGGAATGTCCTCTTTTTGAAGGCTAGCATCTTTATATGTTTTAGGAGCGGATGGAGGTTTAAAAATGAAATTGATTGGGGATATTGATATTTGTTTGTGTTAGATTGGTGTAAAAGATCCTTCTTTGATGGAATCTATATCAAATTTATCTCACCATTTGACATGAATTTCTTAGACTAAATAATGAAAAGTTTGGTTGTTGGTCTGATTGACTTTATGGGTATTGTAGTTCCACTTGAGGATCCATGAGATGGTATATTTTTGGATGAATTGGAAAAATGAAGGTTTTTTTTTTTCGTATAAGGTCTTGACTTTAGAGGGTAGGATTTGTTCTATTAGGCCACATTTTAGCCACCATTCAATTAGAAACTTTGCAGGCAAAGTGATTCGTAATGATTTTTTTAAATGTTATATACTAGGAATGACCTTCAGTTGGATCTTTGTAGAAGAGAATTACTTTCCAAGCTTCAATATAATCTTTATAGCTAACATGCATGGGAGGATGTGAGGATATGATTGTCTTTGATTATTGTGAGAATTGTGATTGCTTGACGAGGCTCTATTGAGCCCATTCTTCCATAGTAAGTACCCTTTGAATTTTCGTCTTTGAATAACGGATTTCATCTGTTTCGGGCTTCTTGAGTGTTCAAAAATTACTGACCGAGTTTGATAAAGTAAAGCTTCATAGAACTTCATTGATACTTGAGGTCGGTTTGGAATAAATGGTAGGAATGAGGCATGATGATTTTAACTTGATTTTTAAGAGATTGGTCAAGAAGAGAATGTTCTAACAAAATAACATTATTTTGATTACTGCGATGGTAAAGAGAATGGCCATCAAGCTTAATATATTTGTTAAAAAGGGGAGAAAATTTATTGGGATATGAGTACTTTTGGTAAGTAAGTTACCTTTATCAGCCATGATCTGTATAGAATGAATTTGAGGGGTTTGGAGGAATTCTCAGGATAAAAAATCAGGAAGATAATTATTTTTCTATGAATTTATTCGATTTTGAAATAAAAAATACTTAAAAGAGCTTGCCGTCTAGCAAATATTTGTTTAGAAACTAGATTTTTGATAGTTTTCAAAAGTATTTCTTTCGCCGATTTGCAATCAACTTGTATCAAAACTTTTTATTTAAAACATCAGATTGACAAGTTTTTTTGTATTTTTTATTTTGAAATCGAATATATTAAAGGAAAAAATTATTCTCTTCCAGATTTCTTATCCCGAGAATTCCTTCTAACCCCTCAAATATATTCCATACCGATCATGGCTGATAAAGGCAAAACCATTTTTACTTACCAAAAGTCCTTATATACCAATAAATTTCCTCCTCTTTTTAACCAATATAATAAGATTGATGACCATTCTCTTTACCACCACAGTAATCAAAATATTGTTATTCTGTTAGAACATTTTCTTCTTGACCAATATCTTGAAAATAAATTTAAAATTATCATGTCTCATTCCTACCATTTTATTCCAAAATGACCTCAAGTATTTATGAAGTTCTATGAAGCTTTACTATATCATCCTCAGTCAGTAATTTTTGAACACTTCAAGAAGCCCGAAATAGATGAAATCGCTTATTCAAAGATGAAAATCGAAAAGGTACTTACTATGGAAGAATGGGCTCAACAGAGCCTCGTCAAGCGATCACCATTCTCACATCAATCAATGACAATCTTATCCACACATCCTCCCATGCATGTTAGCTATAAAGACTATATTGAAGCTTGGAAAGTAATTCTCTTCTACAAATATCCAGCTGAAGGTCATTCCTGGTATATAACATTTAAAAAATCATTACGAATCACTTTGCCTGCATGGTTTCTACTTGAATGGTGGCCAAAATTTGGCCCAATAGAACAAATCCTACCCTCTAAAGTCAAAACCTTATATGAAAAGAAAAACTTTCATTTTTCCAATTCATCCAAAATATACCATCCATGGATCCTCAAGTGGAACTATAATACCCATAAAGTCAATCAGCCCAACAATCATACTTTTCATTATTTAGTCCAAGAAGTTCATGACAAATGGTGGAATAAATTTGATATAGATTCCATCAAAGAAGGATCTTTTACACCAATCTAACACAAACAAATACCAATATCCCCACTCGATTTTATTTTTAAACCTCCATCTGCTCATAAAACCTATAAAGAAGCTAGCCTTCAAAAGGAGGACATTCCTAAAAAACTATCTTCCTCTACTCAAATATCTCAACACCTTGCTACAACAATCCTACAACAGCTTTAAAAAAATGGAAAAACGAATGGAAGCAAGAATAAAATGAGGTGAAGAACTTCATTCTGCAACCTCCAGAACTAATTCTGAAATAGGAGCTAGCTCATAAGCTCCTGAATTTTTTGAGCTTTAATTCAGGCCCAAGCCATCATTAACAATCCAGGCCCGTGCCATCATCAATTATCAAGTTCATACCCATTTTTAGGCCCATGCCATAAATCTTTGTCAGACCCATGCCTCCAGGCTTATGCCTGCCTTCAGGCCCATACCATACATCATTTTGCAGGCCCATGCCTCCAGGCCCATCTGCCTACCTCATCACTTATGCAGCTCCATAATTCATCATAGCCTCATCACTTATGCAGCTCAATAATTCATTATACAGGACCACACGAACTCACCATACAAGACCACCAATAACTTTGCCTACATGTTCACCAATAGTTTCTACATTCTATCAATAATGTGACATGTTTGAATCACTCATATCAACCAACAGCTTAGCATCATTCAGTCAAATCATATCTTACAACTATCTATGTTGTTCATCTATCATGCAACAATGTTCGTTATGCTTATTTTTCTTTCTTTTTGTAAAACAGCATGTTGCGAATCGACTTTATTAAAGTAGATGTGTCGTGTTTGTGGATGATCCTTCACACCAAGGGCCAGTTGGACTCCACTCATTGTTACCACTCTGTGTAGAATCATCTTTTCTAAGTGATGCATCTTTTCCTTTCTTTTGCTTTTATTAAAGTATATGTCAGTCGGTTGGACTATCTTTTCATGATAGTGTGTCTTTTTATTTTACTTTTGTCTATACATTATGAGTGTGGTATCGTTAATTGTGAACCATTCCTTTAGCATATTTGTTAATTGCCATAAGTTTCTTAGTTGTTTGACTATAAATATGAACTTCGTTTGAGGAACTCTTCGTTCGAAAATATTGGAAAGTTTAAGCTTCATATTCCTTCTACGAACTTTTCTCTTGAATTTAGTCTTTCCTTTAAAACAATTGATCCCTTTAATTTTTGCCATAGAAACTCTTGTTCATTCCATTCTCGCCAATATCATCGTCACCCACCACCCATTTGGTATCAGAGCCAAGTTCCTTCATCTTCATCAAGTACTCATTCAGCTCCTTCATCACTCCCAATTGTAAGTATTCTTAATATATTACCTATGTATCATTCGGATTTCAAAAGGATTTTGAATAAAGACTTTAAGTTTGTGATTTTATTTTGAAAGCTTTTCTTTCATTTTTAAATTAGTTCCTCATTTGTTCATTCTTAGGCAAGTAAGTGTAGACTTTCCTAGTCACGTTGTAAGTCTAGCAGTAAGATGAGAGTAAGTCTAGCAGTAAATCGTTGACCAAGTTCTCACTTCAGCCCTAGGAACAAAACATGAATGAATTAATTAAAATGAAAGGTGCTCTTTCATTTAAAAATCCAACCGTAATGTTTGATTCAACTTCCTCTTCTGCAACCCCACATGACCAAAAATTTAAGCCCGAAAAAATGCAGTCCAAAATAGATTTAAGAAATAGTAGTGAAATTTCTTATAATGACATCGAACAATCTCTTTAGAATTGGGATATGCCTATTATTGATCCAAAACAAATCTATACTTAAGGTTCTTTTTCAAAAAATCAAGATTTTATAATCAAACTCGAAGAAGATAACAAATCCATAGATGAAGAAGAACAAAAAAAACTTTTAATCTCTCTTGAAAAAATTAGACAATATAAAGAAAATATAAATATTTGCATATAGGATTAATACAAGTAGCCATTAAACCTTTGACTACATTAAGCCTTAACACACTCGTTTTAGCCTCGGTAAGAGATAAACGACAGTTGGAATTTAATGATTCTTTTATAGGCATTACTGAAGGAAGTTTAACTGAAGTCTAACTTTCTTCAATTGTTTTCCCAAATTCACATTAAGTCTCTATGATCAATTTGCCCATGAAGCATCAACATTAAGTCTATATACTTAGGGATTTAAAATGAAAGGAATATGCTCAAATGTCGCTGTTGTTTATTGAATTTATTATAAATTAATACACGCAATAATTCTCACAGATGCATATACCAATTTGCAAAAAGGGTCTTCTACCTTATTTTTAACAAATATACAAAATAAAGTTATTACTCGAAAACAATTAAATTGGAAAGATATTAATATTCCCAAAACATGGTTAATCCAAGATAAAAATAATGAAAAAAACCCTCAAGATAACACAAATGATCAAATCCATACAATCACAACTCATGATGATGGGTTACTAGAAATATATTTTGCCTTTCGAAAATCTTCTACAATGCCGACAACAACTATCGATTTTGTGTATGAAGCATAACCTGCAAGAGCTTCAACCTCTGGAATTTCCACTTATGTGGCGTATCCAGTTACACCTACGAAAGACAACATTACTATAAACGATTTTACTAATTATCGAATAAATATGGTTTCCATAGACAAGGAAGAAAACTTTGAAATGGATTATAACTTTTTTAAAGAAATTTTTTTAAACATCCTTTAACTCCCATCTTTTGTAAATCATGTTGCAAGTCTCAACAAGCATCTAGAAGAGAAAAATATTTTGCCTATATAAGATCAATAAAACATAATACTCAATTTTTTGATTATTTAGCCCAATCATGTCCTAAAATAATAAATAAAATTAACACCATATGGGAAGGATCTAAAGGAGAAAAATATATTCAATCTCACCTCCATTAGCTCCAATTGAAATAACAAAAAATATTAAAGCAATACTATTAAAAGGAAGTTTTGATGAAGAAAAACCCATATCACGAAAAGATTTAAATCATTTTATTGAACAAAATAATTTTACTAATTTTATCTGTAAACCTTATCAAAACATTATGGGACTGAAGCCTCTACAAGTAAACAATCGAACAATGAACTTATTTTGAAAAAAACCAATGATCAAGGATTCATTCGGTTCATTACCTAGTATAAAATCAAAATATTCTGATGAATTAATACAAACAATATCATCTAAATTAGAAACATTACAAGTAGATTCCGAAAAAATAGATAAAATGGATAAATCTCCAATAATAGCTAATTTAAAAAACCAATCTACTATATCAGAATCTCTATCAGAACAATTAAGTGAGTCTTTAGAATTAAACCATTTTGACACACACGATAATGATAAAATTGATGAAGCTTTTCAATTATCAGAGTTAGAAATTCAACGTATTCATAAGCTAAGACGACATCCAACCTATAATGTTAAAAAAGCTAAGCACTATTATTCAAGACCATCCCCTATTGATTTGTTATTAGAAGAAAATACAGCCAAACGCAATAAATTTGATGGAAATATTGTTTATGAATGGAATAGATGGATTATTTGAATATAGAATAATCGAAGTAATTCAACATATGTTAGTATATGCCAAAGCATGTAAAATGCATCATCATCATCAGAAAATCATGTAACTGGTGCAATAGTAGTTGGTTTTACTGGTCAATTACATGGCTGGTGGAATTTTGCCTTATCTAATGAACAAGAAATAAAAAACCCTTAAAGAGCGGTTGACAAAATTAGAAGAAGAAAATGTTAATTCTGAGAATTTTTCTATATATGAAAATCATGTGTTTATAGAAACACTTATGCACTATACACATCAATGCTGGTTTACCCCAATTAATTTAAAAATAAAAAATTTAAAAATACAGGTCATGCCTTAATCGATTCGGGAGTAGACTTAAATTGCATTAGAGAAGGTTTAATCCCACTCTTTTACTCTGAAAAAACAAATAGTCGAATTTCTACGGCAGAATGAAATAAATCCATCACTAAACTTAAAATTCCTCTGTCACATATATGCCAAAAAAAATGTTTGCATATCCACTTCATTTATTGTTGTAAAAGATCTCCAGCATGACATGTTATTAGGAACTCCTTTTTTTACAAAAAATCCAACCATTTTCTGTCACCAAAAAGGAATTACAACTTTGTTAGAAAATAAAGAAATTAATTTTCCTTTCATTCAACTACCCAAAACAAGATATTTAAACCAAATAAAAAATAAACACACTTATATAGTATTTTTAAAATCCGAAATTAAAAATCTAAAAACTGATCAAACAATTAACACCCCCTCGTTTCACTAAAAAATAAATACTTTTAAAGAACAATTAGTTAACAAATGTTGTTTTGAAATCCCATCTGCATTTTGGGATTGGAAAAACATCAAGTAGCATTACCTTATATAGATGATTTTCGTGAAAATCACATTCCTACAAAACTAATCCCTCTCAAATGAATGAAAGACTTTTGACTCTGTGATCAAGAAATAAAAGATCTTTTGAACAAAAGGTTGATAACTCCGTCCAGATCTCTTTGGAGTTGTACAACCTTTTATGTCGAAAATGCCACCGAATTAGAACGAGGATCACATAGATTAGTAATAAATTATAAATCATTAAATAAAGTATTAAAAATAATTAGATATCCATTACCAAATAAAAATGATTATATACAACAATCACTAATTCAATTATTTTTTTCTAAATTTGATCTTAAATCTGGTTTTTGGCAAATACAAATTAAGAAAGAAGACATATATAAAACTACATTTAATACTCTATTTGGCCAATATTAATGGAATGTTATGCCATTTGGATTAAGAAGAATGCTCCATCTAAATTTCAAAAGATGATGAATGAAATCTTTCATCCTTATCATGAATATATTTTAGTCTACATAGATGACTAATAGGTGTCGATACGTGTATGAGAATGCTCCTCGAGTTGAGTGTCGGTGTGGGTTCAAGGTAGAGAGTGATATGGTAAGTTTGCATATGTCATAGCTTTTATAGTGATTAAATGGGCTATGGTTGATAATATATTAAATATGCCTAAGTAAGTTAAAACAATAGCCACTTGATTTTCATCGAGACATGTATTGACTCATATCAACACCAATGGAATTACATATTGGTGTCACATAGCATGTGTTGGTGGAACATGTGTTGATAGGTGTATCACTAGATGAGCCTCGAGAAACGTGTGCACAATGAGATCAATGGTTATTAATCAACCATATCCACTTACTATATAAAGCAAGTAATCAATTCATACAACCAAATCAACTTCATTTCATTTACTTAATTGAGAAGGAAACTTGTTGGAGAGAAGGAGAAGGGCTGGAGGAAGAAGAAGATAAGCAACCAAAATGGTTTTGGTGAAGGAGAGATCAGGTTAAGGTAGGTGTTCATCAAACTACGTACATATCTCCCTATTTAATTGAAGCCAATTCTGGTTTTTAGTCAAATTCAGAGGGTAGATGATTACGTTTTTTAAATTGGTTTATATATTTGGATTCCTCATTTCAAGCTGATAATCCAGCTACATTAAAGTTCTTAATTTGGTTTTGAAATCATAAATATATGAATTTTCGAAGTTGTAAGACCAAAACTGTATTTCTGCATATTGTATTAAGGAATAATATATTTAATTTGGTCATAACTTGCTCATTTGAGATCGAAAGCGACTCAAACTGGTGGAATTTGAAAGCTTACTCAAAGAGGAACGACTTTGCTTAACTAGAGATGTTATAATTCAAATGTCTTCATGTCCAAAAGTGCTCTATAAGTAGGTGCTAGAATGCAGTAGAAGGTTTTTGAAACTAAAATTGTTAAAGGCATAACTCCCTACCAACTTATCCAAATGAGTATATCTTTTAGTATTTTGTTATTGGATATGGTTTCTACCTTATGACCAAAAATCATATTTCTCGAAACTATAGATTGAGAGAAATAGATTTTCTAAATCTGCTTGTCGAATTAGATTTCAATTAGAGCTATATTTAATAGAAATATGACACTTCTTTCGTTTTAGAATGGAGTTTTGAAAATTAAACCTTTTTGGAAAGCTAAGATAGAGACCAACAATCTTTGAACTGTGGAAGATTGTGATATTTCGACAATTTCATGTTTAAAATCTCATTGCAATATAAGACTAAAATTTCGGTGTGGTTTGGTCTTAAAGGACAGTTTTGGGTTAAGGTTCCTAAACCCATTTGACATGATTTAAACTCAACCTATTTGGATTAGTTTAATATCAGGAAACTAGGAAAGTGTTTCGTGGATTCATATACGAGTTTTGAGGTGTTGGGAGATCAGACTAGCTTAGGAAATTGTGTGGATTGTAAGTAAAATGACTGAGATATTTATTTACATTTCATTCCTATTCATATGTTCATTTCCAGTCATTTGGACTGAGTTGCCTTTGTACGTCACATGCCATGACTTGTTGTTCATTCTCATTACACGACATTACTTTCATGGTGTAGTTTGTTCATAAAATGATTTCATTGACTCCAATTCATGTGCAGTGTTATTATTGATTGTTAATACATGTGCTCAGTGAAATAGCATGCTATTTGGTAGTTATTATATAGTGTTGAGAATCTATATCCTTTGTGCATTAGTGTGCAATGGTTTTGTTGGATTCCATTACTGTGTTGTTCTTGAATATGAAAGTAGTTCTTGTATCTATGATCACTTTTTGATAGAAACCCGACGGATATACGGGTCAGTAGACTTTCTAGGGTGATCGAGATTTCTCCACTATCTTGCACTGCACACGGGGTATAAGACTCGGGGTTGTTGAGAAGCATAACTTAGGCGACTTCACGAGTTATAAGACTCGGGGTTGTTGGGATAGTTATTAAGGCGTAGAGTTCAATTACGACCTTCACAAAGATGTAGAGCACATCTCCATCCATATATAGCGGAATAGGCATTGGGATAAGACTCCCGGCTGACCGACCCTAGATCTGTACTACTTAGCCTAATGTCAGTTTAATTTTTTTTTAACTAAAGTGTCTCTTTGCATGATTTCCTTTCTGCATAGTTGCTATTATTATGCATTTTGATACTTGTTGCATATTTGGGAATGTGAACTAATGTCTCTTAGTGTTACTTTCTACTTTCTTGTACTCACCGCCTAGTTCGTGACGATGGGTGCAGATCCATCGAGTAGTAGACCAGGCAAAGAGAAGATTGGGGACTACCTTTGAGCCAGTGGAGCACTGTTACGCTAGGGTTGTAGGTCTTAATTTTTTATGTATTACTTTTATATTTTTGGGGTTGTGTATTATGAGTTGAGTGATTAGTAACTTGACCTAACACATGTTATATATTGTTGTTTTCTTATGTATATGCACGTGATCTTTATTCCGTGGTTTTTCCATGATTGTTAGGTATTACATTAATGCTTTCGTTAATTTGTAAGACTTCTGCTGAATAAAATTTTAAGTAAGCAAAATTTTAATTCACTCTGATTTATTATATGACACAAGACATTAAAACACATATTGAACTTATAATTTGAAAGTAGATAAATGATTTTGAAAAGGCTTACTAGTCCCGTGTTAAGTTCTATGAGGTGAGGTTAAGACTTAATGACAGGATTAGGTTGGGCAGTGCCTAATTTGGATTGTATCCTCAATACCCATATAAAAAGCAATAATATTCATATCTTGCTAGTCAGTCCAGCATTTCATCAATGAATGACAATGGAAAAAGGTCCTTTCTCGTAGCTTTATTTAACTTTTAGTAATCAATACAAGCTCTCTAGCTATTTAGTGTTCTCGTGGACACGGTTTCCCCATTTTCGGTTTGAATAATGGTTATTCCTCTTTTCTTTTGTACCACATGTAATGGTGAAACCCATGAACTATAAAAAATGGCATAGATGATTCGGGGATTCAACCATTTCAACATCTCTTTATTTACCACTTCTTTTATTACTTGATTCAATCGTCTCTGAGCTTCAATTGATTGTTTACGATTTTCTTGTAATAAGATCTTATGCATGCAAACCATTGGGCTTATTTCTTTTAAGTTCTTGATTGTCCATCCCATTGTCGACTTATATGATCTCTTAAGACTCAAAGAAACTTTTCTTCTTCCTCCCCGTCAACTCTGCTGAAATGATCATAGGGCACGTTGAATTTTCTCCCAAATACAGGTACCTTAAATGCTCTGGTAAAGTCTTTCATTCCATTGTTGTTTCAATAACTTTACTTTCCACCTCCGTTTCTAATTTCTCGAAACCTTAATGAAACTTAGGAAGTCCTATTGATGCTAAAGCATTTACTGCCTCCTAAAGTTCACCCTTTACAACGATTTTACTTTTATGCTTTGGACTAGACATCCCTCCAGCAGATCATCTGGTGCATACTTCTAGGCTATCTCAATAACACGATAAAAAATTAGATCTTTGACTTTGATGCTTTTGTAGTGTTCTCCCTTACTTAGAAATCTCCACTATTTATAGACACCGAATAGGACCTCCTCGTCATTTACTCGTACCCTTAATTGTTTTTCTTGAACGTGTCTATCCATGCTCATGCAGTTGCTAGGAAGAGTCTCTCTAAAATTAATGGTACCGGTGAATCTTCTACCGTATCCAATACTATGAAATCCATGTAAAAATGAACTTATCTGCTTTCACCAACATATCTTCAATTACTCCTTTTGGATATGTCATTGATCGATCTCCCAATTGCAAAGTCATATTGTTTGAATTAAGCTCTCCCAATCTGAATTTCTTAAAAACTGGCAAGGGCATCAAATTTATGCTTGCTCCCAAATCACATAAGACCTTCCAAACAAATTCACTCCTATCGTGCATGGAATGGAAAAAACTTCCTGGATCCTTCAACTTTAGTGGTAATTTCCTCTATAAGATTACATTACATTCTCCAGTCAAATTAACTATTTCGTAATCTTCTAGTCGTACCTTCTTTTTTAATATTATGTCCTTCAAGAATTTTGTGTAATTCAACATTTGTTCCAACGCATATGCGAATGGGAAGTTTACTTGTAGCTTCTTAAACATTTCTACAAATTTCTTGAATTTTCCTTGATCTTTGTGTTTCTTGAACCGCTTAGGGTATGGTAGGGCTAGATTCATTATTGGTGGATTATCTAGAAATGTAACTCTACCTGGTACCACATCTTTCTTTTACTTATGTCCCCTATTTTTCTTTGAGTCAATTTCGATTCTTCAGTTAGTGTTGTTTCTTTTGGGGTACTGATGTCATTAGCCAAGTGTTTTGCATCTCTTGGTTGTTGCTCATCATTTGCTTCCTTGTGTCATTTATTATATCTCTTTGTTGTACTGGATAATTGGTTTTTACGCCACTCCCTTATTTGGTTGCATGTGCATTTCCCATGTGATTGCTAATATTACTACTCTGACACCATTCTTTATTTTGTGAATACCAAACATTGGTAAGCTAACCAATTGGTCTATCAAGATTCTTAATGGATTGTAATTGCTCTTACCCAATCTTTTATTATTTTCTTTATTCCTTCCATCTCTTTCTCGTACTTCTCATGGCTCTCTCTATTGCTTATGTCCATGGCATGCAAGTACTTCTCAATTGACTTCAATGAAGTCATCTCTTTGCTCAGCCCCAGTTTCCCTTTTTTGACTTGTTGGTTGAAGCTTGAGTTAACTTTAGTGCGTTATCAGGATTTTCATAAGAAAAGTTCGGGTTATTGTATCCTTGATAAAATCGTTGAGGAGCCATTCCTCTCAGCATGAAGTTGTTCCTATAGACTTGGTTGTTCATAAAGTCGATGTTTTAATGCTCAATTTCCTATTGTATGTCCATTTGGTGAACCACCATGCCAAGGTGATTCATTTGTTGTTGTGCTACTTGTGGACCTTAGTGTCCCATCTGAAGTTTCGCCATCTGACTGCTTAGATTTGATAGTTGTGCCATGATTGCGGTTGGTGAGTCAATCTGGTAGATGCCTGTTGGGGGTTTTCATATTGTGGGACGACTACCAATGGTAGAATTTTGAGACACAAGATTAAGGAGATCCAATACTCCATCCTCATCCTTGGTAAGCATAGAGCCACCTGATGCGACATTTACTAGCATTCTTACATTGTGGTTCATCCTATAGTAGAAAATGTGGAGTTGTGCCCATTTCACGTATTCGTGTCCGTGTCCCGAACATCTCCTCAACATCTCTTTGAATCTTTCCCAAGGCTCGCCTAGAGACTTGTTGTCTTCTTGCTTGAATTGGTTAATTTCATGTTTCCTTTCGCTGACTTTTACTTAGGGAAAGAACTTGTCAAGAAATCTTTCATTGATTTTCGCCCATGAGGTCATTCTCCCCACATTTAGCACTTGGAACCAGGTTTTGGCTTTTCCACCAAATGAGAATGGGAAAAGTCGCATCCTAATCACCTCTCTCGTAACTCTGGTGATGTGCACGGTGTCAGACATCACCACGAAATCCTCAACATGTGCAATTGGATCTTCATTAGATAGCTTGTTGAATAGACTATTTTGCAACATTTTTATCAAGACGGTCTTAGTTCGAACTCCATGGTGTTGGCTGGAGGTCTCATCACTCCATTGTATGTTTCTTGAACTTTCTCTTGAAGTAATCACGGAGGCATCTCTACCCTCGGCTCTCTCTTGCACTACCATATCGGCCGCAGGTTGGTTATTCCTACAGCCCTGTTATTGGTTTCTAGTGTGCTCCTCAACCATCTTAACTCCTTTTTTTCTTTCCTTTGTTGGTTCTATCAATCTCCGGGTCGTAAGGCATTATGTCATTCTCTCCCTTTCTATGCATGCACTAAATATCACTAAAAAGAAAATATAAAAAGATCAAGTGCAAAAAGTCAAACTGAAACTTAAGCCTATTTTTTGTTTTTTTTTGTTTTTATGAACTTAAAAATAAAGTACTGAAAATAAAACTTAGCAACTTCTCAAAAACTCACTATGTAAATCTAATGGCTACCTATCTCCAACAATGATGCCAAAAACTTGATGCGCGTCACACAAGTATAACATCTCGCTTATAGTTATAGTGCAATCAATTTACGTTGATCACGGTTATCGTCCTCTAGGAAACGTTTTCGCACTAGTTGTTAATTACCTATTTAACTTGAATTATTGCTAAGGAATTCACTTTTTATTGGTTTTATACTAAACTAAACTATCTAACAAATCAAATTAAATTTTACTTGAACTCTTACATTAAGGATATCTTAGTTCACAACTTCAACAGGTAATTTAATACTATACTTGGTATTCATATTTCCAACCTAATATGTTAAATGCAAAGCCTAATTAGAATAGACGTTTTTTTTTCAAAATCCACTTTAACCTACTGTCGTGTCGGAAAAGATTCTAATAGCAAACTGGAACTCCACCTGTCGATGTGAATAACGTAAGCTCCACATTGCTTTAAGTCCCAAATTATTGGATCCATAACCATCTAAGTTTACTATCCGCGCCTCCCTAATCAACAACTATCTATCGATGTTATTTATTTTATGGTTATACCTTTCATGTCCGGATTTTAAGCTTCAATGGCCATACAAACTTCTAAAACATAAGTTCATTAAACAAGTGCCCTTCACGACTCAACACAAATTCTAACTATTGCACTTTTTAAATTCACTTTCTATTCCTATTCAAAGCATAACATTCATACCATAAGACCCATTGATCCCTAAGATAAATAGAAGACTCGCACTTCATTGAAAAACAAATATCACAATATATAATAGAAATCATAGCAAATTAGAGATGAATATAAATATTACCTTGAATTAATCAACGAAACTAAACTTGAATTAGAACCATGAAGCATTCAATGTTTCCTTCATATAAACTCCTTAATACTCAATCCCAATATAAAACCTATGCTAAATTACTCAAATGTTGGCTAATAGTTAGTATGTGGTGAGTTTACCAAGTCCTAATACCTATTTATGCTCCTTAATAACAATTAGAAATCCTACTTTATAATCTAATTGAATTAAACTCTAACCTTCTATTTCCTGTGTGTCTGGTTCAAAACTACAAGCTATACAACAACCCTTCAATCACCGAGCCATGGCGGTTAATCAAATAGAAATGCACCAAGGAATGGAGTATGAGAACATCAATTTCATGAACAACCAAGGCTATAAAAACAACTTTAGGTCGAGATGAATGGATCTTCAAAGGTTTTATCAAGGGTACGACAACAACCCTAACTTTTAGTATGGAAATCCTGATAATACACTGAAGTTACCTCTTGACTTTGATCAACAAGTCCAAAAAGGGAAGCTAGTGCAACGCAAAGAGATGACTTCGTTAAAGTCAATTGATATACTCTTGCACACCATGGACATGAGTAATAGGGAATGTCATGGGAAGCATGAGAAAGAGATGGGAAATGTGAAGCAAGCTATGAAAAGAATGGATGATGAGAGATCACAATACATTAAGAATTTGGAGAGATAGATTGGTCAGTTAGCCATTGCCTTGAATTCAAGGAAGGAAGGACAGTTTTTGAGTAACACCGTCACAAATCCCAAAGAGAATGTTAGTGCTATTCATATAATGAGTGCTACGACAACGAATGAGCCAAGACAAGAGCAAGTGGTGTATAAGCCAGAAAGAGTCAACACTTTGGCTAGGAGAAAGCATGAAGTGATGAATGAGAACAAAATGAAATTGAGGCAAGATCAACTCGAAGGACTCAAGCAACAACAGATCAAGGCCTTGAAAAATCAAAAGAAAGAGAAGAAACAATGAGGTGCTAAACAACAAGATGGGCATTCCAAAAAAGCACCAAAAGGAAATAGTATTAATGTGGTTCCAAGGAAGCTGGAACCAAAGCTCAAGTTCATACTGAGACGTTCACCAATCAAGGGGAGAGATCCCTGAGGTATATGCATGCCAATATGCATTGATGGGAACCAATTTAGAAATGTCTAATGAGATACGGGAGCCTTAGTCAATATCATGCTAATAATTGATTTGTTACACGTCGATTTGAAGATCAATTGTCCCGATACAACAAATTTGCAAGTAGTTGATGGGAACTTGGTACCTACCATCGGGAGAGTCTTGAATGTGCATGTGAAAGTAGGTAGACTCACATTCTTTGCGGTTTTGAGGTTATGGATCGCAATATAAATGATAAGGTGTCTATGATATATGGGTGACCATTCTTGAACATTGCCAATGTATCATTGTACACAAGGAAGAAACATATCACAATGAGTATCGAGGAGGATGATGATAAAGGATAAATGGTAAATGATAAAGGACGGTTGACTAGGCTTGCATGACTCAGCGAAATGAGCTCGGGGGTCCACGTAAAACTAGGCCGAGCGGGGCCCAGTTTAGGATTGTGGAAATGGGGCCGTCACAATGATGCCGAGAAAATTGTCTTTGTTGGTGGGCAAGAAGTACATCCAAATGGGAATGATATTATTATCTCTGATCTACAAATGGAGTATCTCGATTTAGGCTTGGACTGAAAGAGTGAAATGGCGTCGAGCTAATTATGTTAAACTAAGCTCTACTAGGAGGTAGCCCAGGGTTTTTTAATTTTCAAGTTTTTTAGTCAATTAGTTATTTAGTTTAGTTAAAGATAATTCAAACATTTTAGTTTCTAACTTTTGAAAATTTATGTTAAATGTGCAGGAAAGACCATTTTCTGGGGTGATGATACATCGGAATGGAAAAGTTTCGGCTAACTTAGTAAAGAGAGTAAAAATCGAAGGAGTAAGAACAGTAAAGGTAAGGTACATGGGCAAAACACGAGTAAGTTTTTTATGAATTTTTATATGTACATGGATTTTAGGCAGTAACGACACCTTGTGTTTTAATACACAAAGTCGGGAGGGCACCAAATAGAAATTAATCAAAAAAAATATATGCAAATAATGTGCACAGACAGGTCAACGCCATGTGTGTAAACACACAGCGTCGTGGGATACAAGCCACGATGCCAGTAGGGCGCCAAGCTATGCACAAAAAAACCTCACAACTTGGCCAAAGCCATCATGGTGGTGTCACGACACTGTGGCCTATATGGGATGGCGCCAGTTTTGAAAAGAGGGTTTTCAACCCCATTTCACCCACATGCTTCACATTTTAACCTATTCCATACACCACCAACCAAGCATACATCCCTCTAGAACCCAAGATTGATCATTTCTAAGTGAGAAAATAGTGTTCCTAATGATTTAGAGTGAAAAGAAAGATTTCATTATGGATTTGCACAAAAAGGAGGGTTAGGGCATTAGTTTGAGGATTTGATTCAAGAGAGTACTGGGGTTTTAGCTTGTGAGCATAGTGAGAGGGCTTTAATTGCTAGAGGCTTGTAGGAGTATTCTACACAGGAAAGTAGTTCGGCATTGAGGTAAATTTATAATTTAATTCATTATGCTTTGAAATTTTTAAGAACTTTTAATGAGATTGCATAAATTGTAGATATGAGGTTGTTGGGTATGAATTTAAATTTGTGTGAATGTTAGGTATCAATGTGACTTATGATGACCTAGTATAAGTCTTTTGCATTATTTGGCATGGGAATGATCTTTGTGATATAAAATTTTGATTTTAGTTGATTTCAAGACCCGTATTGCATTGTGTTGTTAAGTGAATTTTGAGAAAAATGCCGAGAACAAGGGGACAAGCAAGTCAATTGAGCGAAGTGAGGGCAAGTGATTTTGAGGCATCATCCTCAAGAGATCCCAATGAGAATGAGCTGAGACCTTTCAAGTCCAACTATTTCATTAGTAGAGAGTCCAAGGATACATGCAAGGTTATTGAGCATATGGAGTTCATTTACGAAAGAGGAATTAATTTGCTGGCTAAGTATGATAAAAGCGTAAAGAACTTCATTAGGCAACAAGGTTGGGAGCAATTCACTTAAGACTATAGAGAGAACAAAGTTGAAGGAGTGAGTGAAATTGTGTTCAAATTTTATGCCAATGGAATGTTTACTAAGAAATGTGATCCAGTGAAAGTGAAAGGGGTGTTTGTTCCCTTTAATGTGCATGAAATTAATATCATCTACGGGTTAGAGCACTTGAATGTGGTTGGAGTCGACCAAAGATTCCCTGATAATTTAATGAGAAACCTTATAACCTTTAGACTTTAAGATCCATAAAGCGAGCATTGGCTGTTAGAGGACAACAAGGATGGGTAATGGGAGCTGAGAATGTGCCTAAGAACATTAAGAAAGGAAGGTGAGGAAAGTTTATAGAATGTGGCAACATTTTCTCATTGCTTCTTTATACCTGTTCACTCAGTAGGTCGAGATCAATAATTCAAAAGCAGCTTGTTTATTTGAGATTACAAAGAATGGGGAGATCAATGTCGGTGAGATCACCTACAAGAACCTGAGGGAGTCCATTAAGATGGAGAGAGACAAAAAACTGTTGTTTTCAATTTTGATTACTTAGATGTGCTTGAAGGCCGGAGTGCGATTGCTTAACGATGAAATGTTTGATATTAAGGCCCTACCAATCATAGATGAGGAGTTTATATGCTTACTCTGAAACCACCAATTGGTTACCAAAACTCTGAGGATCAGAGGTAGAGAGCCGAAGGCAACAGACTTGAGGTTGAGTTGCTGGCCGAGTTGCTGACCAAGCAGCAAGAAGATTATGCAACAACAACAGCAAAGTAAGCTTGAGAATTGCAAGACAAAGGATATAGAGAGGGCAAGGATCACCAATAGAGATTTGTTAAGGGCTACTAGTTTGTAGACCCACTTATAGTAGAGCGGGTCCTGAAGTTTTTCAACCACCTCGTCCACCATAGCCACCAATACCACCACCAAAGGACTTGACTCCATTGCAGCAAAGGCTGTTGATTGCTGAGATGAGGAGACAATATAGAGAGGACATGGCTTAATATAAGGAAGCCTTGTTGAGATATAATAGGATAGGCAGAGGATAATATAAGACTGACTAAATGGACAGTTAAACTTCATGTTATTTGCCGATCATCAGAGGGACGTACTAATAGGTCTTTAAGGTTTCCAACAACACCAAACTATGTTTTTGATCCAAATATGGTGCAGAGCAAAAGAGTGGAGCGTCCTTTGACACCATCATATGCTGGAGCTGATGATGCTGATGATGACGACGATGATGATGATGATGCGCAGTCTTAATGTTAGAGTCTTAGGATTTCTTTTCATTTTGGAGAGTAGAAAGATACATTGATACTGATTTTCTTTACATTTCGGATATTTTTGTCACTTATTTAGTTATTTAACTTTTATATTTTATTTTTATATATTTTATGTTATTGTTTGTATATTTAGTGTTTTCATGTTTTAGACTTATTTTTAAACCTTGAGGACAATGTTTAGTCTGAGTTTGGCAGCATCAACAGTAAACTATGGGAAGTGGTAAGAAATGATGAAATAAGGATAAACACTACATATATGATCATTAAAATTTTATTTTTGAAGCAGTTAAAGAGGAAAGCATGGTAGTGTATTATTTTTATTCCATTTTTTTATTATTTTAATGTGTTTAGTTAGCTAGCGTAGATTAGGTTATATATATTAATACGTAATGAATAAGTAATTCTTTTGCAAAGTTTATGCCTTTAATTGAGGATTAATAAGAATAGATGTGTCTTGTTGATATAAAACTCAAGAGAGTATTTTAAAATTTTTGAAGAAAATGAGAATGTAGCAAACAACAATATGATTTTA
This sequence comes from Stephania yunnanensis, assembly GCA_039657365.1. Classification (NCBI taxonomy): domain Eukaryota; kingdom Viridiplantae; phylum Streptophyta; class Magnoliopsida; order Ranunculales; family Menispermaceae; genus Stephania; species Stephania yunnanensis. The sequence continues at coordinate 33,746,967 of CM077585.1, read as the reverse complement.
TGATTAGAAACCTAGAGTTAGGGAAGGCCATGAACTTGAAGCAAAAGCCAGGAGAAGGGAGTCCATAGAAAAAGGAGCAGGGACCACGCAATTTGAAAATATAAGGAGAATAAGAAAAGAAAGAGAAGTAAAAAAAAAAAAAGAAGGCAGAAGTTAGAATAAAACTCTACAAATAAAAATTTAGCTCGAGTACAGTTGCTTAATTGAGTTAAGTTTTCTTTTCAACTATTATAAGTCCTATAGACTCTTGAAGTGCTAAAGTTTGCAACAATTAGTTTAATCAATGCTTATTTGTGAATTTCCAAGCATAATGAGAAATCATGAGATAGTACACTTGCTACTTGATTGTTGAGGTGAAACAAACTTGTGAGTAGTGATGATTTTGGTTGTTATCTACCCGAGTTTTGAAAGTGAATTGTATGTGTTAATGCTACATGTTGTGAAAATATAAGTTTTTGAAAAGAAAAAATCTTGAGTGGATTTTTAACTTGAACTTATTATGAATAAAGGTTACTCTATGAACAATGTAAAATGAAAATGAATTCTAATAGTAGGAGTAGTTAGTATATTTATTAAAATAAACTTTTGATTAGGACGTGCAAAATCCTAAGTTTGGGGTATTAAATAAGTGATTAGTTAGACTTATACTTAAGTTTAATTTAGTAGTATACTATGTATAAATATCCTGAAATGAGATCAAATTGATGGTATTGTTTTGAAACCAAATGGATGGTTCTATATATTTTCAGGTACATAAGGCATAAAAGAGACAAATGAATGAATTCGTGAAGAAACAAAGATAAATTATACTAAAATGGGTTTGACACCGTGGCACATTGGTTTGACGGTATGGGAAGATGAAGGCACTGTGTGGGAGATGAAGGCACAACACAAAGTCACAAGAAAATAAGAAAAAGGAGGCCAGGACAGTTGAAGTTGTCACGACACCTTGGAGTATATGTTGGGGCATTTGCTCTAGGTCAATATACGAAGCATTGTTCATCTTATAATTCTAGTTAATAAAATGAAGGTTTTCGTTTGCTATTTTATTATAAGTAATTGCATGTTTACCTAATAGTAATATCCGTGGGTATTTATTGAAATATCCTAAAATGTCCCTACTCAGTCATTACACTGGGAACTATAATAAGTTAATACTAGTGTGAATCTTGATTGATGGTCATGTGATGATCTTGCGTATAGGGATACGAATCGAGATCATGAGTACTTGTTACGGAACAAGGTATTGGATCGACTCGCTGTGAGAACACCACATGGGTTAAGTTATAGGTGTTACTTATGATAGGTATATCATTTAGTCATTCGACTTGAGATTACAAGACTTCAATATTAGAAGCATCATAATTTGACATAATCAAACATTGTGTTTAACCTGACGATTATAAAGGTTGTAATTGGTTACGAAGTGAATAATATGTGAAGATGTGTGACCAAAATAGAATTTGTCGTGAATTGATATGATCAATGTTTAATCAAAGTATATTGCATGACAAAAGGTTATATGGTATTCATTAAGTTATATCGATTTCGATATTCATACTACTTCGGTAGTTATAATGCCTTTCTAGAGACCATTTATGACTTGTATACCAAAATTGTTTCAAGTTTACTATCAATGTTGCATGAATCTATTCGTTTACACACAAAGATTGGCTTTGCTCAATTTCAATTGTTCCAAAATAATGAATTTTATAGAACAAAATTCATGGTATGAAAGCCCTTATGATTTGTTATATGATAACTTATTAATAGGGCATATGTGTAAATTGCTTAAACTGCTTAAATACAATAGTTGTATTAGGAATTCATTTTTTAAGAGGGTTTATCTACACATAAATAGAAGTTGAAACCATCAAACATAATAAGATTTCGTTTTTGCTATTTTCGAGTTCTTTGGATTTTAGGAGAGAAAGAAATACATTTTTTTATCTCTCTTGGAGCTAGCACTCCTAATTGTGGTCATCGCTCGTGTGTGGATTTTCGATAGAGGACGGGCGCTTGAATGTCTTAGAAATCGAACAATCGGATAAAGAAATTACGGATTAAGGTATGGTTTACTTTTGTAGATCTAGTTAAACGAAACGTATTTTTCGATCGTGTTGGGGTTTTTCAAAATTGTTTTGAGTTTTCCGCTTTGTGTGAACCCTAAAAACCCCAATGTAAAGGACGGTGCTGGGGGAAGAAATGAAGGGCCCTGAGTTTATTGAACGAGAAAATTGCACACAAACTGGCCGAAGCTATCAAGGCGTCATTGCTTTGTACACACAACACCGAACTGTTGGGTTTTGGGTGGTCCATATGCAGCAAAAAACTCAAAACAATTTTTAAAAAACCTAATATGATCGAAAATAAGTTCCATTAAACTAGATGTATAAAAAGTAAAACATACCTTAGTCCATGATTTCTTCTCTGAATGTTTGATTTTCAAGACGTTCAAGTGTGCGTCCTCTATCAGAAATCCAGACAGGAACGATGACCACATTTGGATTGCTAGCCCTAAGAGAGATTGAAAATGATTTTTTTCTTTCCCAAAATCTATAGAACTCGAAAATAGAAAAACGAAAATCTTATTTCGTTTTAAGGTTTTAATCTTTGTTTATATGTGTAGTAGATAAGCCTCACTTTAAATCTTATTCGTAATACAACTATTGTATTTAGGCTATTTAAGCAACTTACACATACTCTCCTATTAATAAGTTAACATATAACAAATCGTAAGGGCTTTTATGTCATGATTTTTATAATATAAAATTCATTACTCTAGACCAATTGAAATTATGGAAAGCCATTCTTTGTGTGCGAACCAATAGTTTCATGTGACGTTGGAAGTGAACCAAAACCATTTTGGTTCACAAGTCAGAACCAATCCTTAGCAAGGCATTATGACTACCCAAGTAGCATGAACATCAAAATCGATACAAACTAATTAATAACATATATCATATGCTTTTGTCGTGCGATATCCTTTGATTAAACATAAGGCTGGGAAAGTCACCTTTAATGTTCAATCGTACTAGTTTCGATCTTTAAGTAAACTGAAAACATCCAAGTGACATTGATCATATCAATTCACATGGACTTGGTCATTATCGGTCTATCATATCAATGGATCAACTGATATCTCTCTATACGAGAGTGACAAATTATCTTAACTACACACATTCACATGATATTCACATGGTAACCAATCATAGTCTTTATAATCGTCTAGTTAAAGACAACGTTTAATTTTGTCAAATTACCATGCTCCTAATATTGAAGTCTATGGTAATCTCAAGTCGAAGGACTAAATGATATACCTATCATGAGTAACACCTATGAGTCAATCCATGTGGTGTTCTCATAGCAGGTCAGTCTTGTACCTTGTTCTCTGACAAGTACTCTTGATCTTGATTCGTATCCCTATATGTATGATCATCACATACCCATCAATCATGGTTTACACTAGTATTAATTCATTATAGTTCCTAATATAATGATCAACTAGGGACATTTATGATATTTCAATGAAAAAATGGATCTTACTATAAGGTAAACGTGCAATCACTTATAATAAAACAACAATTGAAAACCTCAAATTTATCAACTAAAATTATAAGTTAAACAATGTTTGTAGATTGAGCTAGGCCACATGCCCCAACATCTCCTACTTGCACTATGGACAATCACTCATGTATCTAATACCTAATGACCTAACATGACCATTATGTTTCGATTGTGGAATAGCCTTCGTCAAAGGATCTGCAACATTGTCCTATGTGGGAACTCTACATATCTTCATGTCTCCCTTCTCAATGATTTCTCGAGTGAGATGAAATTGCCTAAGTATATGTTTGGATCGGTGGTGTGATCTTGGTTCCTTAGCCTGTGCTATGGTCTCGTTGTTGTCACAATACAAGCAAATGGGGTTAGCTATACTAAGAACTACACCAAGTTCATAGATGAACTTTTTTTATCCAAACTGTCTCCTTAGCTGCATCGGACGCTGCAATATACTCAGCTTTTGTTATAGAATCTACCACAATTTCTTGCTTCAAACTTTTTCACTGGGGTCAGACCGGCCCTTGGACGGTCAACAAGGGCCAAAAGGCATCTGTACCAAAAAAAATAAAAATAAAAATAAAATAGCGAAAATAAATAAAAATGATATATATAAATATATATGTATATAGATAATATAAATTAAAATAATATATATGTAATTATTATAAAAAACAAATAAATGCCATCAAACGAGGCGTTATCACGTCCTCGAGGGATATTGATTGGGTCTCACCCTCGCATCGGGCGATGGGGGACCCACGCGACCCACACTAGTGGAACCCAAAGTAAATTTAAAATAGACTTGTTATTGATATGGTATGTATTAATTGTTTAGATTCGTGAGACAGTTCACCTAGAACCCCACTTTGGGTTCTACACTAAGATTTTCACCAAATTAAATAAATACAAACCAAAACAAAACAAATAAGGGGATGATGTACCATCCACCGCCAATTTGAGTCACAACACCACTTAAGCTCTCCTTTTTTTTCATGGATTCCGAACCAAAGTGGTGGCTAGGGTTTATAGTGATTTTTATACTTGGGGTTTCATAAAAATAAAATTTGAATTTACCAATATACCCTCAATGTGGGTATTTTAAGTGTTTGGGTCTTTACAACAATCTCTCAAGATAAACCCAAAAGTGATTGGATTCACATATAATGGAATTGGTCAAGAAGGAAATTCTGAAACTGCATGATGTAGGGATGATATATCCCATTTCTGATAGCAAGTGGATTAGTTCAGTGCAAGTTGTACCCAAAACGACTAGAGTAACCGTTACGACCAACACCTGAGAGTTATTACCTACCTGTGTCCAAAATGGATGGCGAGGTTGTATTGACTACATGAAACTTAATGCGGCCACAAGGAAAGATCATTTCCCCTTGCCATTCATAGACCAGATGCTTGAGCGTCTAGTTAAAAAATCCCACTATCGTGTTTAATGGGTATTCAAGGTTTCATCAGATTCCCATTGTACCAGAAGACTATGAGAATATTACCTTCACTTATTCTTTTAGAACATTTGATTACATGCGCATGCCGTTGGGGCTATGAAATGCACACGCAATGATCCAACGGTGCATGGTAAGCATATTCTTTGACTTTGTCAAGAATTTTATTGAAGTTCTTATTGATGACTTCAATGTTTATGGAGATTCTTTTGACAATGCCTTGAAAATGTGATCAAATTGTTTTCCCGATTCTTTGAAAAGAACCTTATTCTTAATTATGAGAAATGCCATTTTATGGTAAACCAAGGGATCATTTTAGGTTGCATTGTTTCATCTAATGGTATAGAGGTCGACCCAACAAAAGTAGATGTCATTCATATGTTACCGTATCCTTCCACCGTGATAGAGATACATGCATTTCTAGGTCGTGTAGATTTCTATAGGCGGTTTATCATGGATTTTCCCTAGATAGCCCAACCTATGTGTTGTTTACCTCAGAAAGATTTTCCATTCGTTTTTAACCATGAATGTAAAAAGCCTTTCTCCACTTTAAAAAGTGCATGTACCTTCACCTTAATCATAAAATCTCCTAATTTGTCACTTCCCTTCGAAATCATGTGTGATAGGAGCTATTATGTCGCGTGAGCTATGTTAGGACAAAAAGTGTGGAGTGAATCTCATGTGATTAAATATGCATCTAAGACTTTAGCGCTGGACAAATGGATTACACTACAATTGAGAAAGAACTCTTTAGTATTTTTTGAATTTAAAGAGTTCAGGTGATATCTCTTAGGTACCAAAGTCATTGTCTTCAGACCATGGAACTTTGCATTACATAATTCCCACGAAAGAGTCTAAGCCTAGACTCATAAGATAGATACACTAAGATAGATACACTTGCTCCAAGGGTTCAATATTACAATCAAAGATAATAGAGGTGCCAAGAACCTAGTGGCAGAACATCTTAGTTTCCTAAAGAACGGATAACCACCTATTGCTCTAAATAATGAGTTTCTTAATGAACGCGTCTATGGAGTGTCTTATGAAGGTGTATGGTATGCTAACATTGCCAACTATTTAGCCACCAAGCAGTTACAATTGGATTACACACATGCACAAAAGCAAAAGCTGGTGTATGATACCAAGCATTAGCTATGGGATGATCCATATTTATGGAAATTATGTGCATTTAAATGGTTCAGTGATGTGCTCCTCTATAGGAAACACACTCCATCATGTCTCACTATCATTCATATGCATGCAACGGTCATTTTCACCCACGTCGTAAAACAAGGAAACTTTTAGGCTGTGATTTTTATTGGCTCACACTATTCCATGATGCATATATCTTTTTATCAAGACTTATCCTAACTGTCAGAAGTACGAGTCATTATAAGTGAGAGATCAAAAGCTTATGACGAAGATTCTCTTTTGTGAGACCTTCGATGTTTGGGGCTATGACTTCATGGGCCCATTTCCACGTCTAACGGGAATATCTATATCTTGTTGGTAGTAGATTATGTTTTCAAATAGGTTGAAGCTAAAGCTACTGAGAGCAATGATTCCCAGACAGTTGTCAAGTTCCTTAAGTCACAAATCTTCTCCAAATTTGGAGCTCCATGCTCGAACAATAGTGACAGAGGAACCCATTTCTGTAATGGGATTGTAGAGTATTTTTTATAAAATATAATTTCATTCATAGGACTTCTACAACCTATCAACCCCTACAAATGCTCAAGTTGAGGTCTTTAATGGAGTGATCAAATCCATTCTCGGTCAAAAGATTATTCATCAATCAAGGAAGGACTGGAGTCTACGCCTTGATGATGCACAATAGGCTTACATAACGACTTTTACAACAAGTCACAGCTCGAATTTCTAATTTGACTTTAATCTTTTAATCAGGATCAAATGACCCGTGACGTGGGACCTGCTTCGATATATGTGTCGCGACTGAGGCTATATGGCCGAGGTAAATGTTATATTTGTAATGATGAATTCCTAGTGTATTGTATGTGTAGACTACTAAGTCGTTCCTACTTGTGAATAGGTGTTGAGAGGTGTGTGGGAACGAGCCTCAATTTGCATGCCTGCGTGGGACTGAAGTAGAGCGCAAGATGGTGAGTTGGTATAACTTTATATTGCTTTAATAAGTGATATAAATGGGGCTATGCTCGATTTAATATTAAGTACATTTAAGTTAGCAAGTTAAAGCAATAGCTACTTGATATTTCTCGAGACACATATTGACCTGTCTTAACACCAATCGAGTCACTTATTGGTGTCATTTTGCATTAGTTAGCGGGACATGTGTTAATAGATGTACCACTAGTTAAGTCTTGAGATACATGTGCACATTAGGATCAATGACTATCAATCAACCATATCCAATTCATGTATATAAGCTTTTGTCAACTCAAGCAACTCAACTCTTTTATCTTGATTTTTTAAGAGAGAAGAAAACCTGCTGGAGAAGGAGGAGCTGCTGGAAAAGAAGAAGAATAGTAAAAACTTGGTGATTTAGTGAAGGAGAGATCAAGTCTAGCTAGTTGCCATCAATTTAGTTGACTTCTCTCCACCATAGAGTTAGCTCAATTCAAATGAATTCAAGAATTTAATGTATGGGTGGTTGTTTTATGTTATGGTTGATGTCATGAAACTCAAGAACTGAGTATGGAAGTTCCTTAGGCATTAACATGGGCATATGTGTAGCGAAAATTCGGAATTCTGATATCAGAATTTTGGGTTTTACTACACAAAGAGCACTAGTTGAATAAGCTAGCGCGTAAGATAAGGATTGGTAGCACGCTAATGTGTCATTAGCATGCCAATTATTAGCGCGCTAGGTCTATGACAATATAAAAACTGCAATTTTCAAAAATTTCTTAAACACTATAAAAGAGTCTAACTAAGATATTTAGGAACTTAAGGTCTATGACATTTCATTCCTATTCATACGTTCATTTCCAGTTATTTGGACTGAATTGCCTTTGTTTTCCATATGTGATGACTTGTTGCTCATTCTCATTACATGAGGTTGCTTTCATGGTATAGTTTGTTGATAAAATGATTTCATTGACTCCAATTCATGTGTTATGTCATTATTGACTGTTAATACATGTGATCTATGAAATACATGCTATTAGGTAGGTGTTATATAGTATTATAATTTATCTCCTTTGTGCATTAGTATGCAATGATTTTGTTGGATTCCATTACTCTGTTGTTCTTGAATATGAAAGTACTTCTTGTATCTAGGACCACTTTATTATAGAAAGCCAGCAGACATACGGAGGTAACTAGACTTTCCAGGGTGATCGAGATTTCTCTACTATTTTATGCAACACATAGGAAATGAATCCCAGGGTCGTTGGCTAGCGTAACTTGCGCGTCACATGGGGTTTGAGACCCGGGATTGTCGGAAAGTATATATCGCAGGTGACTGGCACCAACGAAAGGTTATAAAGGCATGAGCACTGCTCAAACCTTCACATTGATGTAGAGTTGTCATGGCCCAAATCTCTAATTTGACTTTAATTTTTTAATCATGATCAAATGACCCGTGACGTGGGACTTGCTTTGATATACGTGTCACGATCGAGGCTACATGGCCGAGGTAAATGTTATATTTGTAATGATGAATGCATAGTTTATTGCATATGTGTAGACTACTAAGTCATTCCTACTTGTGAATAGTTGCTGAGACTTGTGTGAGAACACACCTCGAGTTGTGTGTTGACATGGGACTAAAGTAAAGAATAATATGGTGAGTTGGTATGAGTTTTATATTATTTTTATAAGTGATATAAGTGGGGCCATGGTTGATTAGTATCAAATACACTTAAGTTAGTAAGTTAAAACAATAGCCACTTGATATTTCTCGCGAAACGTATTGGCATATCTCAACACCAATTGAGTCACTTATTGCTATCAATTGACATGAGGTAGTGCGACATGTGTTAATAGGTATACAACTAGTTTTAGGTCTCAAGATATGTCTGCACATCTGGATCAATGGCTATCAATAACCATATCCAATTCATGTATATAAGCTTTTGGTCAACTCAAGCTACTTAACTCTTTCATTCTCATTTGCTTAAAGAGAAGCAAAGTTGCCGGAGAAGGAGTAGCTGCTTGCAAAGAAGAAGATCAACATAAGCACGGTGATTAATTAAGGAGAGATCAAGTATAGCTAGTGTTCATCAAGTCAGGTAACTCTTCTACACCATAGAGTTAGCTTAATCCAATGAATTCACGAATTTGATGTTGTGGGTTGTTTTTTATGTTGTGGTTGATGTCATGGAACTCTAATAGTGTGTATGGAGGTTCCTTACTCATTAACATGACATATGTGTAAAGAAAAATCAGAATTCTAATTACAAAATTATGGGTTTTACGGCACATAGTGCGCTAGGTGGATCAATTTCGAGGATTCGAGCACGAGTTACGAGGTGTCGAGAGGCTAAAATAGCATATGAAATTGGGTGGATTGTATGTAAACTAGTTGAGATATTTCTTTACATTTCATTCCTATACATATGTTAATTTCTAGTCAATTGGACTAAAGTGCTTTAGTACTCCATATGCCATGACTTGTTGTACTTTCTCATTACTACTTAGCCATGTGTTAGTTTCATGTTGTTTAGCTGAAGCATATCTTTGCATGTTTTCTTCACAACATAGTTGTTATTATCATGCTTTCATATACTTGTTGCATAATTGGGAATGTAAACAAATGTCTTTCAGTGTTACTTTCTACTTACTTATACTCACCATATAGTTTGTGATGGTGGGTGCAGATCCATCGAGTAGAAGACCAGGCAAAGAGAAGGTCGGTGATTACTTCTAAGCTAGTGAAGCATTGCTATACCCGATTTTGTAGGTTTAATTTTTGATGTATTATGGATTGAGTGAGTAGTACCTTGACCAGACACATGATATTATATATCGTTGTTTAAACATATAGATGCATGTGATCTTTATTCCCTGGTTTTTCCACAATTGTTAGGCCTCAAGTTATAAGCTTCCTCTAGATTGTTAAGAGTTATGTTGAATAAACTTTTTAGTAAACAAAATTTTAATTAACTCTGATTTGTGAATTGACATAGGATAAGAATATGTTTATATTCATTTTAAAAAAATAAAATAATAAAATAAGAAGTAGGTAAAAGGTTTTGGATAGGCTGACAAGTCCCTTGTTTGGTCCTATATGATGAGAGTAGGGCTTAATAATGGGATTAGGTCGGGCGGTGCCCTAATTTAAGGGGTCGTCATAAGAGCTAAGCTCCATCCTCATATAGTGGAAAGGCTGATGTGATGAAGATCACAATTAACCGACCCTAAATCATTACTACTTAGCCATGTGTCAGTTTCATGTTGCTTAGCTGAACTATCTCTTTGCATGCTCTTTTTTCTGCATAGTTGCTATTATCATGCTTTTAGATTCTTGTTGCATATTTGGGAATATAAACAAATTTCTCTCAATATTACTTTCAACTTTCTTATACTCACCGTCTAATTTGTGACGGTGGGTGCATATCCATCGAGTAGCAGACCAGACAAAGAGAAGATCGGCGATTACCCCTAAGCCAATGGAGCACTGCTACACCCGATTTTGTAGGTTTGATTTTTGAAGTATTACTTTTATATGTATATGATATACCTTTAGGGATGTATATTATGGGTTAAGTGAGTAGTACGTTGACCTGACATTTGATATTATATATCATCGTTTCATCATATATATGCATGTGATATTTATTCCCTGGGTTTTTCCACAATTGTTAGGACTCATTTTATAAGTTTTCGCTAGATTGTTAAGACTTCCGCTAAATAAACTTTTTAAGTAATTAACTATGATTTTTGAATTGTCAAAGGATAAGTATAGGAAGTTTATATGGTGAGATTTGGGCTTAATAACGGGATTAGGCCGGGCGGTTCTCTAATTTGAGAAGGGGTCGTCACACAACACCAATTGGAATGTCTCCATATAGGTTGGTCTTTGGGAATTCATGTTGTAGCATTTCGTATCCTTATTAGGGCAATACCCAGTGTGAAACCCTAATTAAGCCTCCATCAACAGCCAAACATAACTCAAGCCAACAACCTCTTCTCAAAATATAATAAATGCAACATGTATATCTTGATACAACAACATCATCAACAACAACAACAACAACAACAACAACAACAACAACAAAAACAACAACAACAACAACAACAACAACAACAACAACAACAACAACAACAACAACATAGCCTCAGTCCCAAATTAATTTGGGTCGGCTACATGGATCAAACTTTTTCATTGAGCTTGATTAAGTGCAATTGATGGTGAGCTTTCCAAACCATTCATATCTCTCTTAATTAATGCATCCCATGTTAACTTTGGTCTATCCCCACCTCATCGAATTTTTACAGTTTCTATTGAGTCAAATTTTTTAGTAGGGGCATTTGTAGGTCGTCTTTGCAAATGACCAAACCACCGCGACCACCCTTCTCTAATCTTTGTATCAATTGGTGCTACTCCTACTTGTCTTTAAATTTTTATATTTCTTATTCTATCTTTACGAGTTACCAGACATCCACCTAAGCATCCTCATTTTTGCTACATTCATTTTATGTAATTGTTGTTGCTTTACCATCCAACATTCACTTTCATAGAGCATAGTTGGCCTAATTGCGGTCCTATAAAATTTTCCTTTTAACTTAGTAGGAACATCTCAATCACAAATCTTTGCACTTCGCCATTTTTTCCATCTCGCTTGAATTCTATGTGTTACATTATTCTCAATATTACCATCATTTTGTACGATTGATTCTAGGTATCTAAAGTGGTTCACCATATGAACTTCTTCTTCCCCTAATTTTACCACTCCATCATCTCGATGTCTAGCGTTTTTAAATTCACAGTGCATGTATTTTATTTTCGTCCTACTCAACACGTATATGTTAATAATCAAATAAAAATTAAAAGAAAACGTTCTTAAATTTAAAACTTTTTAGATAAAACACAAGATATATAAAAACCATTATAAACCTCTGTCGTCAAATCATATCCCAACCCTGTTTATCACAAAACAATAATTTAATACATTATATATACAATAGGGAAATCAACTCACCGTAAAGAAGACTATAAACTCCTAATATTCTCCGTTCTTGAGTCCAAGCGCATGTCAATAACCTGAAATGTTAATTGGGGAATGAGCGCTCCAACTTGCTTAGTAAGTGATGCTCGTAAACATATCAATTATCAACTTCTATCAATGATGTAATGAATAACAATATGAATCCAAAACATATCTATTAATGCATTAAAAATGATATAAAAATACATAATGCAATGCAAGTTTAAAGATCTATTGCAACTATTCTCTTGACTTGTATTTTGCTTTTCATTTTAAACTTATGCTCTCGTCTTACATAAGATTACGTCTGTAGAATCTACATGTTGATCGACATGGGATTATGTCAGTGGATTCAAATGTAATCGAGCTATCAACTCTTAATAACTAGAGAGCCATACTCCCATCTTACCCGAAGAATAGGATGCACGAAACCCCCATGTTGGTCATCATGTGATTATGTTGGTGTATTCAAGTATAACTGAGCTACCAACCCTAAATGGATAGTGAACGACTAAGATAAAACTCTAGCCTATTGAGGATAGAAGGGCGGAATCCATTTTCATGTTAGCCTTTACCTTTGATTAGGACAAAATGCGAAATTCATTTCTCAGCAAACCTTTACATTCCGTAGTCCGGATTCGCTTTATCGACACTTTCGAATATTTTCATATTTATAAACAAATACAATCGAGTTACGATACATTGCCTCATTCCATGTCCACAATGCTATATGAACTAAATATACTAATTATGTTGCATCATCGATAAGAATATGAGTCACACTGACTAGAGCCGAGCTTTCCAAACTTTATACCAACTTAACTCCTAGAATGCATAGATAATTTTCTCTCGATCAATAACTTAAAATAGATTGATGATCATCTAGTGGAGTCCAATACTCATAAATTAGAACCCCTAATTCGGTCCCGTTTGAATCCATAATGAATTTAACGCTTTTAAGGTCAATACGACCATTTCACATTTTTCGAGGCAAAACAGTAGAAAGTCCCAAAAGAATCTCAAGTTCTTCATTTTGTTTTATAAAAATCCATAAGTTCAATTCATTTGGTCCAAAAAAATAATTTCTCTGATTTATTTCAATTTTTATTGAGTTTTTATTAAATTCTAACATTTTTTCACCATTTATTTTTTGTTGGAAAAGGGTTTAGGCTTGAATTGGGCCGAACCGAGTTCGGCTTAACCGAGCAGAACCAAGATCGGTTCGGGGCCCAAGCCTCGTTCTTCATCATCTACTCTGTTCTACTACTATGCAAATTGTCCTTTTTCTTTCTTTTACTAGGGTTGTATTTGTCCCACCCCTCGACACTTTTGGGACAGAAGATGGCTTTCTGCCTTCTCCTTCCTCGGTCGAACTGCACATCAGTTTGTCATAGCCTTCCAACCCAACTCCATCATTTACACCTTTGTTCACAACAACAAAGAACAACAACGACAACAACATGGATTGACAACGAAAAAATCACAAAATTCACCTCCATCATCGTTGGTCTATCACTTGTTTGATCTCTCTCCCACAATGTCTTTTTTGTCCATCAAATTTCCATTGTCGAGATGTAAACTCGTCAGGCGGTGATGTTTGTGTTTTGGGATATATACAAACTTACCTTGAGATTTGCATGCATGAATCTAGAGCCCGATCCTAAGAACATAAACTAGAGTGTTACTACTTGAAGTGCACCGATTTTTGACACATGCCTAAAATGCTCATTGATTTTCTTTTAGATGTGGTTGCACGCATCTCGAGGCATTAAAAAATCTTTCTAACATCCCACCAAACAAACGATTAATCTCCTCGACTCAAGCATAACCCATATCTCGAGGTGAATCCAATGTATACTTTAATTTGATTTTAGCATGTCACCCTCTACCCCACTTGTCAATAGTCACCCACCATTTTATTGATTATTTTAAATATATATGCCTTTATTCATGCGTTTATCACTTCATCATTATTAAATTATAAGCCAACTGATCTAATTCTTTTTTTTTTTATATAATTATCAATATGATCCATACAAACACCAAACGACATGCAAATCTATGAACACGCTACTTAAGATAAGCTGGGCTTAACCATAAGCCTAACTCGAGTTAATTAGAATTCAGATTGATACTAATCAGCTACTTAAGGTGTCGAGTCGTTATAGTCTCCCCAATTTTATAGAAATTAAATTAAAGGAAACGTACAAGTTACCAGTAGTTCTATGAGAAATGGAAATCGCTCTTCCATGTATAATTCTTATTCCCAAGTTATCTTTTCATTTTTATGAAACTAGTATTTTCCATTAATCCGAACCTACAAAGCCCTTTCATTGACGATACTTTCAAAAGAACAACCAAATTGTCTTTTGAACTCTCCAACAATCTGTGATGCTTATCTCCTCCATATTTTTATCTTATCCCAGTTGTAGTTATAAATCACCTAATCTACCTTACCCTAGTTATAAATCACCTAAGCTATAAATCTTTATTCTATGTATCAATGTACGATAAGATTAAGCATATATTCAGCTTTATCATCCGACGATGTAATTAACCCACTTGATTACCTTTATTATCAAAGTGCTCAAGCAAAGGAATCTATTTTCCTTCAATTATCATAGATTTCCAAGACACAAGCTCAGAAATTCAAGTTCTTACTGGAAAGTGAATGCTTGGGTTGGTTTAGGGTTACTAATTATAAAAGGTGGAGTTTCTCACCTAGCTAACATTTCCTCATCCAGGCCCATTCTACCTGACCAACTCCCACTTCCATACATTTCAGATACACTATTGACGCTAACAAAAAATGCTGACTTTGGTCAAACTATCAACTACAACTTACACATCATTGTGCGGACACCAAAATCCGGCTAATCTTGTTTCATAAATTATAGTTATGATTTCTTTTTACCATCAGATATAGATAAGAATTTCCCTATCCCTTCGAGTTCTCAATATTCAGTCTTGACTTATTAACTAGATCTTATATCTCTTTATAAATTTCATAATATAGATGACCATCTCAAAAAATCCACGCTTTTCATCGTATACTTCAATACAATATGACATTGCCTGTAAAATCGTTATAAAGAGATTCACGAGATACTTGGAATAATTTTTGCCTAATATCCTTCCTGAACTATGATTTCTCATTTCAATATATGATGCATTCAACACAATTTCATTAGTCAGTTTAATTTGGATTCTAACCATACATAACTAAATCTTGATATATCAAAAAGTTCCAATTAGACTTCCTTACCATCAGCTAGTTAGTTACACACTTAGTTCGGCGCCAATCTGAAAATCAAAGAACAAATGTGTAATTGTCAATTCCAACAACTCAGTTGATGATGTGCTTGTAGGACTTCATTCCATTAACATTATCACACATCCCTCTCAAGAGATCGCACTGAGGAGTTCTTATTATAATTACACTTTCAGTACTTTTCTCTATTCAATGTATTGATAACATTAATTAATTTTTGTGTGGATGAATTTCTCAGAGTGAATTTATTATATTCAAGAATTTAAGTTACTTCACCTTCAGTTTCTTTCACTCTCACGGTATACTCCCCAAACTCTCATTACTTGAAGACTTCCCAAATCACATTGCACCCACTCATCGATTTTCATACTTCTCATATATCTTCTAATGATTTCTCTAAAATCCTCTAATCTTAAGAATGATTAAAAGACACTACACGATCCTTTTACATGGGTATAGATATACTCCAAACTTTATAATGAATGAATGAATTCATGCAATCTATCCATTTGAATAGTTTCATAAATAAGCTAGGACTCACACCCATATTTCTTCTTGTACCGATGTCTTAATTCTACGACTTATTCTCATTTCACTCTTTGATTATTTGGACATACAACATGATGATACCACAAATCTCTATACACGTTGTTTGTATTATTCAATCATTCTGAGAGTACAATACTTTTCTAATTCTTTGTTGAATACTGGACAATTCTCTGATTGTCTAAATCTTGGTCAAATTTATTGACTTATAGTTAGGACTTAACACATCAGAATGATTTTTGTTTGAAACTTAGTTATTGCGCTAGCCATATTTGATATAAACCGATTTTTCATTGGGGTTCACATGATTTTGCGATATTGTTTGTGCCTTTTCTAAGTCTTTAATTTTTTTTATGTTCTTATCAAGTTCAAAAACTCTATTTATTCACTCATAAACGTAATTATGAGCCCTAGTGGGTTCTAATTGTTTCTACCATGATTTCTAAAATGATCAAGCCATTGCCTAACATCATTTTGATATATTCTTAATTTTGATATTAAATCACCAACAACCAGATCTCAACCAATTCTTGAGAACAACTTCTTTCATGTAATTGACCAAATGAATTGTCGATTCTCAGAATGAATATTAATTTTTGATTTAACATGAATTAAGTCATCACTTAAGCTGAGTTCTCAAATTTACATATTTTCGGTTTAGAGTAGCAATTAATACATTTCTCTTGATATGTTGCTTACCTATTCATTCCCAATGTCACAAAGTATTCTTTGGATTCTCAAAACCCTTAGATTCATTGACAACTCAATCTTCCCAGTTCTCACTTTACATATTTTTCTGCCTAAATAATCAGATTAGGACATCTCACTAGCAGACTTCAATTTTCTAACTCAAACTATTCATGTTTTTAAAATATGAACCTCACCCTTAATTTCCTTCTTGTATATGTGGTATCCACCACATCGTCATTTTTTTCTTTTATCATTCTATTAGTGGATGTGGGTACACCATAACAACATTAACAATGTTTTAAAATCCAACCTTCAGTATATGTTGTTACACCACAACTATACTGACATGCTTCTTCTCATTATTCTAGTATGGAGTAGCACCATATCTTATGAAGTATACATTCACTAGTGGTTATCCAACCTTAAATAGGACCTTATCTTTATTTACCACTAATTTTCACACTGAATGACTTTTACTCTTCTTCAACCAGTTACAATACTAGAATATTCTCTATTCAAAATGAATCATCACCTTTGAGTTTCACTAGAAATCACTTTTTTATTTATATCAATTCTCCTAATATTTGTCTCAAAGTCCAATTCTAATCGATTCTTCTACACTAATTATTATTAATGACAATTAGAGACTTTCCAATAAATGAAAACTTTACATTTTGTCGTCTTACTTTCTTATGTCTTTCCGTTTTGATATACTATAAATATTTAGGTTTTTACAAACCTTAAACCTCGATATTTTTACAACTCTTGAGATTTTGATGGACACAAACTATTTTATTATCGTTCAGGAAAGACATATCACTTAAATCTATCACATAGATAAACTACATTAAAAAATATAACATTACTCAGTCTTTTATCTTTCATTACCACCCAAAACTTTGATAAAATCATTTATAACTTGAGAAATAATCTCCAATTGAGTTCATAGGTAATGACTTCAAGCTCTAAATCATGATCAGATACGAAACTGTATAAGAGTTATTCCACAATTTAAAATTAAGAAAAAAGCTCAAGCCAATCTTTGATACCAAACTGTAGCAAAACAAACAAACCCGACTTTTGATACCAAATGTAGCATCCCTTATCCCGATTAGGGCGACACTCAACATGAAACCCTATTTGAGCCTCGATACACCAACAAGACTTAACTGGAGCCATCAGCCTATTTTCAAAATCTAATAAACGCAACATGTATATGTTGATAATCGAATAATAATTAAAATAAAATGCAGTTGAATTTATTACTTTTTTGATAAAACACAAGATATACAAAAATGAGCGGTGTAAAATCATATCACAACCATGTTTATTACAAAACATTGATTCAATACATTATATATACAATAAGGAAATCAACTCACCATAGAGAAGACTATAAACTCCAAATCTTCTCTTTTTCTAAGTTAAAGCGCACGCCAATAACTTGAAATGTTAATTTGGGAATGAATGCTCCAACTTATTCAGTAAGTGATGCTCCTAAACATATCAATTGTCAACTACAATCAATGAATGAATGAATAGCAATATGAATCCAAAACATATCTATTCAGGCATTTAAAATTATATAAGAATATATAATGGAAAGCAAGCTCAAAGATCAATTGCAACTGTACTCATGACTAGTATTTTGATTTTCATTTTAAACTAATACTATTGTCTTACATAAGAATATGTCTACAAAATCCACATGTTGATCGACATGGGGTTCTGTTGGTCGATTCAAATGTCATCTAGCTATCAACTCTAGATAACAAGAGAGCTTTACTCTCATCTTACCTTAAGAATATGATCCACCGAACACCCATTTTGGTCATCATGTGATTCTATCGGTGTATTCAAGTGTAACTAAGCTGCCAACCCTAATTGGACAGTGAACGACTAAGGTAAGACTTCTACCTACTAAGGATGTACGACGAAAATCCATTTTAAGGCTAACCTTTACCTTTTATTAAGACAAAAGCATAATTCATTTCCTGGCTGACCTTCACATCCCTCAGTCTTAGTCCGCCTTATCGACACTTTTGAGGATTTTTACATTAAAAAACAAATACAGTCGAGTCATGATACATTGCCTCTTTCTCAGTACATAATGGTATATGAACTAAATATACTAATTATGTTGCATAATCAATGAGAATACAAGACCCACTTAGCTGTGCCGAGCTTTCATAACTTTATACTGACTTAATCAACTATTGGAATTCTTAGATCATTTTTTTCTCGATAAAAAACCTAAAATAAATTGATCATGTGACGACCCTTTCTCAAATTGAGGCACCACTCGCCTAATCCCGTTATTAAGCCCTAATCTTACCATATAGGACCAAACAAGGGACTAGTAAGACTATCACAAAATCATTTACCTACTTGTTATTTATTATTTGTTTCAGCGGAAGTCTTAACAATCTAGCAAACGCTTATAACATAATGTCTAACAATTGTGAAAAACCAGGGAATAAAGGTCACATGCATATGTATAATGAAACGTCGATATATAACATCGTGTGTCTAGTAAAGGTACTACTCATTCAACCCAAATATATAACCACAAAGGTATACCATATACGTATAAAAATAATACATCAAAAATCAAAACCTACAAAATTGGGTGTAGCAGTGCCCTACTGGCTCAAAGGTAGTCGTCGATCTTGTCTTTGCCTAGTCTGCTACTAGATGGATCTGCACCCACCGTCACAAACTAGACGGTGATTACATGAAAGTAGAAAGTAATAGTGAGAGACATTTGTTCAAATTCCCAAATATGCAACAAGTATCTAAAAGCATGATAATACCAACTATGCTAAAAAGAGAACATGCAAAGAGATACTTTAGTTAAACATCATGAAAGTGACACATGGCTAAGTAGTAAATGATCTAGGGTTAGTCAGCCGTGATCTTCATCACATCAGCCTTTTCCACTATATGAGGATAGAGCTTAGCTCTATATCAATGTGAAGGTCTTAGCAATGCTCTTGCCTTTATAACTTTTCGCTGGCGCCACTCACCTGCGATATAAACTTGCCAGAAACCACAGGTCCCATACCTCGTTTGCTGTGCAAATTACGCTTGCCAACAACTTTCATAATGTAATGACCATGGAAGTCTAGTGACCCTTGGAAATCAAGTGACCCCCGTATGTCCGACTGACCTCTATAATGTAATGACCCTAGATACAAGAACCACTTTCTTATATCAAGAAATAACATGGTTTGAGAATTTGATAAAGCAACTACATATCTAATGCACAAAGAAAATAGATTACAATTCTATTAAACATCTACCTAATAGCATAGTATTTCATTGACCACATGTATTAACAATCAATATTGACATTGCACATGATTTGGAGTCAATTGAAACATTTGATCGACAAATTATACCATGAAAGGAACCTCATGTAATGAGAAAGAACAAGTCATGGCATATCGATTAGAAAGGTAAATCAGTCCAAATGACTTGAAATGAACATGTAAATATGAATGAAATGTAAATAAATATCTCAATCAGTTTACTTACAATCGACGCAATTTCCTTTGGTACTCCGGCCTCCTAACACCTTGAAACTCGTATTTGATTCCCCGGAATACTTCGCTAGGTTCCTGACATCTTATCATATGTTTTTGAGTGAGTTTGGACCTTTACTTAGCATATTAGACTCATTTATAGTGTTTAAGGACCTCTTGAGACTTGCCAATTTTTTATGCTGTCATAGCATGTAGCGCGCTAATGACCATGTTTAGTGTGCTATTTGACAGACGTAGTGCGCTAAATACCACGCTATGTGTTGCAGAACCCAAAATTCTGCAAACATAATTCTAAGTTTTCTCCACACATAGGCTATGCAAATGCCTTGAACACATATACATACTTCCCAAG
Organism: Stephania yunnanensis; assembly: GCA_039657365.1. NCBI lineage: Eukaryota > Viridiplantae > Streptophyta > Magnoliopsida > Ranunculales > Menispermaceae > Stephania > Stephania yunnanensis. Next base: position 33,726,412 of record CM077585.1, on the reverse strand, counting down.
TTCTAAGACATCATTACAAACATAAAACAACAACACATATCATCAAATACTTGAATTTATTGAATTGAGCTATGTTTATGGTGTAGAAAAGTTATCTAACTAGATGCACACTAGCTTAGCTTGAGTTTTTCTTCACCAAATCACTAAATTTGCTGTTCTTCTTCCTCCTACAGCTACTCTCTTCACTCCAGTAAGCTTTGCTTCTCACTTAAGAATTCAAAATGAAAGATTTGAGTTGCTTGTGTTAACCAAAAGCTTTATAGTCATGAATTGGATATGGTTGATTGATAGCTCTTGATCCTAATGTGCACATGTATCTCGAGACTTATCTAATGGTTCACCTACTAGCACTTGTCCCACTAACTCATGCCAAGTGACACCAATGAGTGACTCAATTTGTGTTGAGATGTGTCAACACGTGTCTCGAGAAGTGTCAAGTGGTTATTGTTTTAACTTTCTAACTTAAGTGTATTAATACGTAACCAACCATAGGGCCATTTATATCACTTATGAAAGCATTATAAAGCTTATACCAATTAACCACATTGTGCTCTAACTCGGTCCCACGCCGGTATTCATATCAAGGCATGTCTCCACTTATGCCTTGACACCTATATATAAGTAGAAATGACTTAGTAGTCTACGTAAATACAATACACTAGGCATACATCATAACAAATATAACATTTACCTTGGCAACCAAGCCTTGGTTACGACACATATCTCGCTGCGGGTCCCAAGTCACGGGTCGTTTGATACTGATTAAAAGATTAAACTAGGATTAGAAATTTGAGCCATGATAGATCATTATCAATTTGAGTCTAATACTCATTAATTAGAACCAATAGTCATTAATTAGGACCCCTGATTCGATCCCATTTGAATCCAGAACCAAGTTACCACTTTTTAGATTAATATGACCATTTCACGTTTGTCGATGTTAAAACCCCAGTTGAAAAAGTACCAAAAGAATCTCAAGTTCTTCATTTTTCTTAGAAATCCATATTTTCAATTGATTTGGCCAAAAAAAAAATTCTTTGATTTATTTCAATTATTTTGGAATATTTTTTACACACCAACATTTTTTTTGCTCCATTTGTTTTTTTATTGGAAAAAATGTTTGGGCCAAAATCGGGCCGAACCGAGTTTGGCACAACCGAGTCAAACTAGGCCCTGTTCAGAGGCACAACCCATTGTTCTTCATCATCTCCCCCGTTCTGGTACCATGCAAATTGTTTTTTTTTTTTAATTATGATTAGGACACCCAACCCTATGACGCTTTTAGGAGGGAAGATGACTACCATGCCGTCTCCTTATTCGAACAAACTGCACAACAATTTGTCAGAGCTTCCTAACCCAACTCTATCATAGACACCTTCTTTATTCACAACAACCAACAACAACAACGACAATAACATCAATCGACAACAAAACAATCACCAAACTCACCTCAATCATCATTGGTCTCTTCCTTGTTTGATCTCTATCTCCGACGACCCCTTCTCAAATAAGGGCACAGCCCGGCCTAGTCCCTTCATTAAGCCCTACCCTTACCCTGTAGGACTTAACAAGGAATTAGTTAGCCTTTCTGAAACCTTATCACTTAACAATTAATTTTTCTCAGAAAGATATATATATACATATCTTATGTCAATTCATAAATAAGAGTTAATTAAAATTTTCCTTACTTAAAAGTTTATTCAGCAGAAGTCTTAACAAATTAGCGAAAGCTTATAACATGTCGCCTAATAATTGTGGAAAAACTAGGAAATAAAGATCAGATACATATATATATATAATGGCGATGTATACATCATGTGTTTGGCCAAGGTATTGTTCACTCAAGCATTAAAAAACCCCAAAAGTATATGATATACATATAAAAGTAATATATTAAAAATAAAAAACCGACAAAATCTGGTGTAGCATCACTCCACTATCTCAGAGTTAGTCGTTGATTTTCTCCTTGTCTGGTCTGCTACTCGATTGATCTGCACCCATTGTCATTAAAAGAACGTTGAGTGTAGAAAAGTAGAAAGTAACACTAAAAGACATTTGTTCACATTCCCAAATAAGCAACAAGTATCAAAAAGCATAATAATAATAATAATAGCAACTACGCTGAAAGGAAATCATGCAAAGAGATACTTTAGTTAAACAAAATGAAACTAACACTAGGCTAAGTAGTACCAATCTAAGGCCAGTAGGCTAGGAGTCCTATCCCAATGCATGTTCCATTATATACGGATGAAGTTGTGCTCCACATCTCTTTGAATGTTGTAATTACACTCAACTCCTTTATTTATCCCAAATGTCAGTCATCTGGATATATACTTGCCAACAACCTTGAGTCTTATAACTCGTGAAGTCACTTAAATTATGCTTGCCAACAACCTTGAGTCCCATATCCCATGTGTTGAGCAAGATAGTGGAGAGATCCCGATCACCTTGGAAAGTCTAGTGAGCAATCTCTAACATAGAATGGTTCTAGATACAAGAACTACTTACATATTCAAAGAACAACACGATATTGGAATCCAACAAAACAATTGCATACACATAGATTCACAACAATATGTAATACCTATCTAATACAAGTTATTTCACTAGTCACATATATTAAATATCAAAGTGACATAGTACATGATCTGGAGTCAATGATATCATTTAATCAATAATCTATACCATGAAAGCAACCTCATAAAATGAGAAAAAACAACAAGTCATGGTATATTGCAAATCACTCCAAATGTCTGGGAATAAACAAGTGAACATGAATGAAATGAAAATAAATATCTCAATAAGTTACAATCCACGAAATTTTCTATGCTATATCGGCCATCCAACACCTCGAAACTCATATTTGAATCCTTGTAGCTCTTTCTTAGGTTCCTGCATCATATTATAGGTTTTTGAGTGTGTTTAGACCTTTACTTAGGGTATTAGACTCATTTATAGTGTTTAGGGAAATTTAGAAAGTCGTAGTTTTTATGCTATCATAGCACTTAGCGTGCTAATTACCATGGTTAGCAAGTTAATGGCTTCATTATCGCGCTACCAAACTTCCTCTAGCTTATCGAGTATGCGAGTTAGCTTTTCTACCTAGCGCGCTACGTGCCGTAAAACCTGGAATTCTAAAATCTAATTCTGAGTTTTCTCCACACATTGGCTATGCTAATGCCTAGGAAACCTCTATACACACCTCTAGAGTTCCAACACATCAATCACAACATAAAACAACCAAATATAATCTCAAATTCATGAATTAATTGAACTAAACTTAGTTAATGGTGTAGTGAAGTTACCTAGTTGTGAAATCCTGGTTGAGCTTGATCTCTCCTTCACCAAACCACCAAGTGTGCTGGTCTTCTTCCTGCTCCATCCAATTCTCTACTCCAACTAGGTTTCCTTCTCACTTTTAGCAAATGAAATGAAGTTGGTTTTATTTAGTTGATCTTTAGCTCTATATAGTAAACATATATGGTTGATTGATAGCCATTGATTTCCATGCGCACAAGTATCTCGAGACCCCTCTAGTGTTCCACATACCAACGGATGTCCCACTTACTCTCCACTTACTATACTAAGAGACACCTATTTGTAACATAATTGGTGTTGAGATGTGTCACTCTCTACCTCACTCCAACGCTCGCACGCATCTCAAGGTGATTAATCATGTGACGACAAATATACACAAGTAGGAGTTACTTAGTAGTCTACACATATGCAATACACTGGGCATACACCACAAAAAATACACCATATACCTACGCCCTCTAGCTTTGGTCACAACACCAATCTCGATGTGGGTACTAATCTAGATTAATAGATTAAACTCAGATTAGAAGTTTTAAGCCGTGGTCAAATTCTTACCAACTAATGGAAATTTCATCCTCGAAATTAAACTTAAACTAAATTTATACCTATTCAAAAAGGTACGGAAATTTATATTGCATATAGTTATCCCTTTTCGAAGTGAGTTCCGAGTAAACTGCCACTTGACTAACACCTTCGGGATAGACTTGTCTCTCAACTGTTGTACCATCTGATCTAAGATTTGTACTGGCTGATCCTCGTAAGATATGTCCTCGCTCATATCACTTTGACTCAAGTCAATTATCGATCTCTTCTTGCCTTCGACTTTGGTAGTCGAAGCATTGATATATAGAACACTTGATGAATCCCTACCATATATGAAGGTGTATCCAGCTTAAACGCAACCTTTCCGACCCGTTTCTTTATCTTGAAAGGCCAAATGAATCTCGGTGCTAATTTGCCTTTCAAACCAAATCGGTGAAAACCCTTCCGGGTATAAACCTATTTTTATACCAAAGCTCCATCGTCATACCAAAGATCGCTACGATACATGTTTGCATATTCTTTTGCCTCTCTTAGGCTCCTTTAAGCCTTTAGCAAATTGGTTATACCTTCTCTGTGTGATCCACAATAATTTTAGGCCTTGTAATGTACCGGTCCTCTGGCTCAGCCTAAGATGGTAAGCGACACAGTTTTTCATATAAAACCTCCAATGGCGTCATTTCAATGCTAGCCTAGTAAATGTTGTTGTATGGAAACTCACACAACGGTAGGTACTCCTCCCATGATTCGCCAAACTTAGGTACACAAGCCATGAGCAAATCCTCGAAAGTCTGAATCAACCTCTAAGTCCGCCATCAATTTGAGGGTGAAAAGCTGTACTAAATTGTCGTCGCGTACCATATTGCTTTCGCATACTCCGCCACATCCTGGACGTATACATAACATCTCTATCTGACATAATAATCAATGGTAACCCATGCAGCCTAATAATCTCCTTCTTGAACAATACACTCAACTGGTCAAATGTGTAATGAGCTGCAACTGGTATAAAATGGGTAGATTTTGTCAATCTATCCACAATCACCCAAATAGAATCGTGTCGACGGGCAATCCTCGGCAGTCACGTTACAAAATCCATGGCTATGTATTCTCACTTCTATTGTGGAATGGGAAGCAACTATAATAATCCTCAAGGTCTATGATGCTAAGCCTTCCCCTGTTAGAAAATCCCACAGTTCCTGATGAACTCCAATACGTCCGCTTTCATGCCAAGCCAACAAAAATGCCTCTTCATGTAATTGTACATTTTAGTCATTCCTGGATGAACAGTGAACTAAGAAAGGTGGGAATCTAATCTCATCTCTCAGTTGTGCCACTAATATTATCCATAATCTACCTCTAAATCTCTTACATTGATCTATCGTACATCTAGTCGGTACAATCAGTACTCGGAGCTAACTTACTAAACCTCAAGTATAGATTGTAAGTTGTCTGTCCCTTTGACAATTTCTGTGTAGACACGGTTTGAAGCATCATCTTCGCACAAATCATCGCCCTATTGTAGGTCGGAATATCAGACCGAGTCATTATCGCCGCTGCTTCAAGTAATCCATACTATGCATCATATGACATCTAAAAACCTTGGCATCTCCAATCGCTATCTTGCTCCACGCATCATCAACTATGTTAGCTTTTCCTAGATGATACTCTGGAGAAAAATCGTAATCCTTCGGAAACTCCAACCATTTGCCTTATCTCATGTTTAACTCTTTCAATGTGAAGAGTTATCTCAAACTCTCATGGTCTGTATAGAGTGTGAACCTCTCTCCATTTAGATGATGCCTCCATATCTTCAGAGCAAACACTACCACTGCCAACTCTAAATAATGAGTGGGATAGTTCTTCTCATGTATCTTCAATTGTCTGGGTGCATAAGGCACTGTGCCTATATCCGGCGCCAACACAAAACTTAGACCTGAATGAGAAGCATTTGTATATACTAGGAATTCCTATCCAACCTTTGACAATATCAATACTAGTGCGGTAATCAACAATCTCTTCAGTTGATCAAATGCTTCTTCGCATTTCTCAAACCAATCAAACTTGACATCTTTTTGGGTCAATCCAGTCATTGGTTAAGCGATCTTTGAGAAATCATTCTAAACCTGTGGTAATACCCTGCTACTACTAGAAAACTCCTAATCTCCGCAATTAACGTCGACGTCGGCCAATCTATTATAGCTTGATTTTGGCTGGATCTATAGCGTTGCCTGTTGCTCCAACTACATATCTCAAAGTCTGCAACGTCTCTCTGTGGTGTTGCTTGTGATCCTATCGCGTCCTCGAGTATATCAATATGTCATTAATGAAAACAATCATGAAGTGGTTAAGAAATGGCCTCATCACTCCATGCATTAAGTCCATAAACATGGCAGGAGCATTAGTCAAACCAAACGACATAACTGTAAACTGATAGTGTCCATATCTCTTACTGAATGCTGTCATAGACCTATCTTCATCCCTGATACTAAGCCGATACCCTGATCGCATGTCTATCTTTGAGAAATACTATGCTCCTCTGAGCTGATAAAATAAGTTATCAATCCTCGGTAATGGATACTTGTTTCTGATTGTGAACTTTTCAATTGTCGTAGTCAATACACAGCCTCAACATACCCTCCTTCTTCTCCACAAACAGAACCGAAGCTCCCCATGGTGACATAGAAGGTGTGATGAATCTCTTCTTTCCTAAATCCTGCAACTGACTCCTCAACTCCTCCAACTCTTTCGAGCCACGCGATTCGGTGGTATAAATTTAGTTCTAGTACCTGGTACCAACTCAATAATGAAATCTTTATCTCTTGGTGGTGGTTATCTAGGTAAGTCCTCCGGAAACACATCAGGAAACTCGCACACAACTGGAATCTCCTCAAGTCTGGGTCCTTGACTATCAGCTAAAGAGTACAATTGTACTAAAGTCTCCATCTATCCACAAGACGCATGTTGACCTCGAGTGCCCTCGGCTCTAGGTGTACTACCACCATAAGTGAATATCAAATGCCCATGGGATCTCAAATATCATTGTTTTACTGAAACAATCGATATGAGCGTATACGCTACTAGCCAATCCATCTCTAACAACGCGTTAAAATCTAAAAACTCAAGAACCCTAAAATCTGCAGGTAGTTCTACCACACCAATCTCTACTGGACATCCCTCAAGAAGACATTTAGGGTAAACCCTATCCCCGATTGCAATACTCAACCCTAAGATGTCTATCACGGCCCAAATCTCTAATCTTAGTTTAATTTGTTAATCAGGAGCAAATGAACCATGATGTGGGACCTGCAACGACATACGTGTCATTACTAAGGCCAAGGGGTCGAGGTAAATGTTTTATTTGTGGTGATCAAGGTAGAGAGTGGTAAGGTAAGTTGGTGTAAGCTTTATGTTGGTTTTATAAGAGAATTAAATGAGCTATAGTTGATTTGGTATTAAAATACCAAAGTTAGTTAAAATATAAGCCACTTGATATGTCTCGAGACACGAGTTGACATGCTTCAACATTACTTGAGTTATTGTTTGGTGTCACTTAAGCATGAACTAGTGGGACATGTGTTAGTAGGAGGTCCACTAGTTAGGTATCGAGATACGTGTGCACAAATGTCAAGGGGTATCATTTAACTATATCCAATTCATAAGTATATAAGCTTGATCAACTCAAACACCTTACACTCTCAAAAATCGGTTTCTTCATCGTGAAGCAAGGCTGAGAAGTGAAGAGCTGCTGGAGGAGGAATAAAATAGCAAGGAACCATTGGAATTGGTGAATGGTGAAGACCAAGTTAGCTAGTACTGATCAAGCTAGGTAACTTCTTGACTCCTTTAACATAGCTCAATTCCATGAATTCATGTATTTGATGGTTTGAGTTGCTGTTTTATGTTGTGAATGGTGTCTTGGAACTCTAGAGGTGTGTATGAGGGCTCCCAAGGCATCAACATAGCCTATGTGTTGGGAAAACTCAAAATTCTGATTGCAGAATTCTGGGTTCTGCGATACAAGCACACTATGCAGGATAGGTAGCGCACTATGTTTGTCATTACCGGGCTACATGCTAATGTCGCATAAAAATATGCAAGTCTCAAGAAGTCCTTAAGCACTACCAAAGAGTCTAATATGCTAAGTAAGGGTCGTCCTAATTGGTGTCAGAGCCTATGTTTATAAAAATCTAGGTTACAAAACCTAAGTTTATCAACATTAATATTGTGAAAAAAAGTCATTCCACAAGGTGATGCCAAAGCTACAGTGTGTAGCCAAAGACTTAGCATTTCCCATAAGTAACAAATCAAAATTTAAAATTAGAAAAATAGAAATCTTAATTGAGGAAAACCAGAAGATCCTCGCCAAGAAACCATTAGTTGCGAAGTGAGTGAAAGTAAGTTGGGGATGTCTTATTTGTATATGATATTTTCTATATGTATCTATGCGTTATCTACGTAGTAGTTGATTCGCGATCGCTATTAACTTGCAAACACTGATGCCAGATTCATGCGATAGCGGGGATGCAGGTGTGAGAGGCAGCTAGTCTTCGTTACCATCAGCAGAAGACTTTCAGATATTATCTGATCGAGTAGCTACTCGGGGGCAGCAGTTAGCAAAATTCATCGCTATGATGATTGCACGTTTCGCTTCACCAGCACAGACACCAATATCTACTAGTACAACTACATCCACATTATAGACGGTAGTGCCGGTAATGTAGACTGTGCCAGATATAGCAGCTCCAGCCATAAAGTCAGTTTTTACACCTTCTTTTACACCTCATCTTCTAGCTCGTAAGCAGATGTTCAGTTGGTGAATGATTTCATCAGATTGAAGCTAGTCTACTTTGATGGTAAGTGAGACTTTGAGAAGATCGAGAAATGGATTTTGTCTCAGGAGAAGTTACATAGAGTATTGAGGATTGAGGATACACTTCGAGTTGAGATTTGGTCGTACACTCTACAACGAGACGTCGATGTTTGGTGGCGTGCGACGATAACTTCCGAATGAGAGTTTGATTTTAAGGATGCCTTCAAGAGGCAGTTTTATCAGCATTAGTTCCAACCTGCAGTGATGAAGAGGTTAAGGAACGAGTTCATGAACCTGAGGCAGGGAGCTGATGAGTAAGCGTTGAGCTCTAAAGACATATATAACTATCTGAGGCAGTTCACCAGAGATTTAGTGAGATAGGATTTTGATGATGTGCCACTTCGGAGATGTATGAGGCCTACACTTGATTTTATGTGGTCAGTTAAGGTGCTAGGACAATAGGGGAGATTTACGAGCTTGCACTCTCTCACGAGACCTATTATCTAGGCAGAGTTGCCAATAGGACACCATTAGTACCAGCTTTGACACCTAATCCGGTTGCGGAGTATGAGAGGAGGGATAGAGGGGCAAAGGATTAAAGAGATAGAATATAGGTTCCCACGATGTAGGGATATCTACAATAGTTGTACCATATGTATCATCTCCTATACTTTTGTAGACCATTGTTGGTAGACCTCCCTTACCACCACCAATTAGACCTGCATTGTCAGCACCTACTACTACTACTTTGCCAACTCTACCAACACCACCAGAGCCACGTCGCATAGCGGTGGGGTGGTGGTAGAGGGCGAGGTAGAGGTAGGGTTGGAAGACAAGATAGTTCTAGACGGGTGTAGAGACAGGCATAAGCCTAAGATCCGGTTCATGGTTAGTGTAGACCTATCACATGTTATAGGTGTTGTCAAGTAGGACATGTGTTTTGAGATTGTCCACAGCTAGCAGGCTTGATTCCACCACACAGTCAAGAGAGTGTACAAATGGTTGCACAACCTGATGTGGATGCAACATGGAGACTCATTAAGGGTATGGATTCCATTTGTAGTAGAGAGTCATATGTTTTGTTTGATTCAAGTTTTACAGTATCTTTCATTTCTGGTCGTATGTTAGCTATCTTAGGGTTGACACCGGTTAGAGTTGGCATACATTTGATTTTGAGTACTGCAACTGAGCATATAGAGTTTACCCTAATTGTCTTACTGAGAGATGTTCAATACAGAAAGGCAGGTAAGAATTACCTGCAGACTTAGTGGTGCTCGAGTTTTTAGACTTGAACGCGTTGTTAGGGATGAATTGGCTAATAGCATATCACGCTTATATCGACTGTTTCAGTAAGACAGTTATATTTGAGATCCTACGGCATCTAATATTCACGTATATTGATAGTACACCGAGAGCCGAGGGCACTCGAGGTCGACTTGCGACCCGTGGAGAGATGGAGGTTTTGGTGTTTTCGAAAGACTTGCCTGGTTTACAACCACTGAGAAAGAGAGATTTCATTATTGAGTTGGCACCAAGACACTAGACCGATTTATATACCACCATACTACATGGCTCCACTAGAGTTGAAGGAGTTGATGAGTTAGTTGCATAATTTGAGAGAGAAGGGATTCATCCAAAGTCAGAAACATGTATCTCTTACAATGAATTGATGATTTACTTGATTACCCGAGAGGAAAGCATTATTTCTCCAAGTTGACCTGTGATCAGGGTATCATTAGCTTAACTTCAGGGATGAGGATAGGTTCGTGATAGCGTTTAGCACCAGATATGGACACTATTAGTTCACATTCATGCCATTTGGTTTGACTAATGCTCTTTCCATGTTATGGATCTAATGCACCGGGTGATAAAACTATTTCTAGACCGTTTCATGATTGTTTTCATTGATGACATATTGATATGCTCGAGGACTCGAGAGGATCACAAGCAACACTTTAGGGAGACGTTGTATACTTTAAGGTAGCATATATATTATGCCAAATTCAGTAAGTGTGAGTCTTGGTCGTCAGAGGTCAAATTTTTAGGACATGTTGTTGGAGCTGCAGGGATTGCTGTAGATCCAGCCAAGATTCAGGCTATTATGGATTGGCCAGCGCCGACGTTAGTTACGAAGATCATGATTTTTCTGGGGTTAGCACGATATTAGCGAAGGTTCATGAAGTTTTCGAAGATCGCTTCACTGATGACTAGATTGACCAAGAAAGACGTCAAGTTTCATTGGTCTGAGGAATGCGACGAGGCATTTGCTCAATCGAAGAGAGTGTTGACTACCGCATCAATGCTGATATTGCCCGAGGTTGGATCGGGATTCTAGTATATACAGATGCTTTTCATACTGGTCTAGGTTGTGTATTGATGCAGGACCGAGGCACGGTGGCCTATGCATCAAGAAAGCTGAAGATACATGAGAAGAATTATCCAACTCATGACTTAGAGTTGGTAGCGATAGTGTTTGCTTTGAAGATATGGAGACATCATCTTTATGGAGAAAAGGTACACACTCTATATTGAACATAAGAGTTTGAAATACCTCTTCACATAGAAAAAGTTGAACATGAGATAGCGCCGATGGTTGGAATCTCTAAAAGACTACGACTTTTCTCTAGAATATCATATAGGAAAAGCTAATGTAGTTGCAGATGCATTGAGTAGAATACCGAAGAGAGACGCCTAGATTGTTAGATGCAACCAATATCAAGAAGCGTAATAATAATAATAATAATAATAATAATAATAATAATAATAATAATAATAATAATAATAATAATAATAATAATAATAATAATAATAATAATAATAATAATAATAATAACAACTATGCTGAATGGAATTCTTGTAAAGAGGCTCTTTAGTTAAAACAAAATGAAACTAACACTAGGCTAAGTAGTATTGATCTAGGGCAGGTCGGTCGAGAGTCCTATCCCAATGCCTGTTCCATTATATAAGGATGGACCTGTGCCCTCCATCCCTATGAAGGTCATAATTGCACTAGGCTAAGTAGCATTCTATTTCACTGGCCACATATATTAACAATCAAAGTGACAACACATGATTTGGAGTCAATGAAATTAGACCTTTGCTTAGGGTATTAGACTCATTTATAGGGTTTAGGGAGATTTAGAAAGTTGTTGTTTTAATGTCTTCGTAGCACTTAGTGCTCTAATTAACATGGTTAGCATGGCTTCATTAGCGCGCTACCAAGCTTCCTCTAGCGCGATAGCTTTCCTACCTAACGTGCTACGTGCAATAAAACCCGGAATTCCGAAATCGAATTTCGAGTTTTCTCCACACATAGGTTATGCTAATGCCTAAGAAACCTCTATACACGCCTTTAGAGTTCTAAGACATCAATCACAACATAAAACAACCACATATAATCTCCAATTCATGAATTCATTGAACTAAACGAAGTTAATGGTGTATTGAAGTTACCTAGTTGTGAAATCCTAGCTTAGCTTGATCTCTCCTTCACCAAACCACCAAGTGTGGTGGCCTTCTTCCTCATCCAACCAATTCTCTACTCCAGCGAGCTTTCCTCCTCACTTAAGCAAATGAAAGGAAGTTGGTTTGATTTAGTTGATCTTTAGCTTTATATAGTAAATGAATATGGTTGATTGATAGCCATTGATTTTCATGCGCACACGTATCTCGAGACTCATGTAGTGGTCCACATACCAACACATGTTTCACTTACTCTCCACTTACTTTACTACGTTACACCTATTTGTAACACAATTGGTGTTGAGATGTGTCAACACATATCTCGATGAAAATCAAGTGCCTATTTAACTTATTTAGGTTACCTTAATATATTGTCAACCATAGCCACATTTAAATAACAATAAAAGCTATATTAAGCTTACACCAACTTACCACAACACTCTCTACCTCGGTCTCATGTTGGAATGCATGCACGCATCTAAAGGTGTGTACCAACTCACATCTCGACACATATACACAAGTAGAAGTGACTTAGTAGTCTACACATACACAATACACTTGTTGTACACCACAACAAATATAACATATAGCTCGACCCTCTCGCCTCGGTTACAACACGTATCTCGATGTTGGTCCCACGTCACATGTCATTGATCCTGATTTAGAGATTGTACTTGGATTAGAAATTTTGGGTCGTGACACTCTCCCATAGTTTATATCTCTTTCAGTCGAATTTCCAATGTCAGGAGTACACTTCTGAGGTGGTGATTTTTGTGTTTTGGGTCATATACTAACTTTCCTCGAGATTCGCATGCATAAATCTCAAAGTCGATCCAAAGAACATAAATTAAAGTTTCACTACTTAAATGTGATACCAATTTTTGACACATGCCTACACATGTACACTGATTTTCCTTGAGAAGTAGTTGCACACATCTCCAGGCATGGAATATCTATCCAAAATATCACTGTACAATCCATTCACTTTCTTGACTTAAGCATAACACGTATGTCAAGGTTAATACAAAGTATAATTTAATTTGATGTGAAATTTAGGATCCATTTTTATATCATATATATGACTATTTTTTCGCGCCTATAAATTCACAGCACGCGGCAACAACTATCCTCGGTGTCCACACTATTGTACATCTTACGCGTGTCACTCTCAAGCGCACGTTTCATTAGGTGCCCCCCAATTTATTGGTTTTTTTAAATATATACTTATACATACACTATATGTATGCATGTATTTACGCATTTATCATTTCGTCGTGCGCACCAACAAGTACACTCAAGCATGCACACTACCTCACGACTCATGTTCATCACCTTTGACCCACACATGGTTTTAGGCATTCAACAAATTTTCAATCATTCAATTATATGCCAATTGATCTAATTATTTTCATAATTATCAATACAATCTATATAAACACCAAATGACACGCAAATCCACGCATAAACTAATTAAGATAAGCTTGAATTAACCTCAAGCCTAACTCGGGTTAATTAGAATTCAGATTAATGCTAATCACCTCCTTAAGGTAACGGGTCATTACATGTCACCTTCTAGTAGAGTTGGAGCGTAATGCATATTGGGCACTTAAACGTTGTAATATGTATTACAACGAAGTCGGTGTTGAGCGCAAACTAGATATCCAAGAATTAGAAGAAATTAGGAATGATGCTTATGAGAGTGCAATGATTTATAAAGATAAGACGAAAGCTTATCAAGATCATCATTTGAAGAGGAAATCCTTCTTATTGGGTCAATAAATCTTTTCTTAAAATCTAGATTAAAAATCTTCCAGGTTAAGCTTAGATCTAGATAGGTAGATTCATTTATTATTACCAATATCTTTTTTCGGGCTGTTATTGAAATACAAAGCATGCAGAGCATGAAAAGTCTTAAGGTGAAAGGTCATAGGTTGAAGCCCTTTTATGAAGACTTCGACAAGATCTTGAAAGATGGCATTGACTTAAAGCCGATGGAGGTACCAGATGACCATAAAATAAAGATTAGCACGGAATTATATGACTTGACTTTGGAAAGTAAACTAAATTAACAATGGAAGACAAAGCCAAAAGAGAATAAAAAAGAGAATCTGAAGGAGAAAACTGCTAAGGAGAATATTAAAGTCTTTAGTTAGAGGAAGCCAAAACCACCTAAAGCTAGGGTGAAGAACAAGCAGAAAATGGTGATGTCACAACATAAAGTTATGATACTACCTTCCAAAAAAGGGATGATCCAAGTGCTATTGGGGTCCCCATGTGTTAATGGAGTGACATTTGAAGAAGCTTTACTAGACAGTGGAGCTGAAATCAATGTTATCCCTTTATAATTCTTTGAGAAGGCCAAGTTGTCGTACGCATATACTAGAAAGGTTAAAATTGCCTTAAGGAATTGCTAGACAATCAGTGTAGTAAGGAAGAGGAAGATTGTTCACATGTATGTTACCAAGTTTGTCTATGAGGTTGATTTCTACATTCTCGATACTTCAAACTCTGAGGAGGACACCATGATAGTTGGGAGACCTTTCATGCACTCTACTCAGATACTGATTAATGTGGCAGACATGTATTGCTGAAGTGGCACGAGAATGTTATGCTTATGTGGGATGAGAAATGTATCATAATTCCATATGAGTGCGACCTGATGTCGGTGCCACTATTGCCATATTTCAACAACTTGAGGCTTTTGAACCTAGAGATAATTGATGTTGATGTTAAACCTAGTAGAGAGTTGTACTGAGAAGACATCGGGCCATCGACGTTAACTACTGGCATTTCTGGGAGGTAGCCAATCAATTTATGTTAGGATTATGATTATTTATTTCTTTCTTAATAAGTGGTGGGTGGCACATTTGGAGACAACTAGATTAGATTTGGCATTTTTTCCATGCTCATTTGTTGGATGACCATTCAACAAAGTGGGTGATGATATTTGTCGTTGGATTTATGATTGAGGAATTCTTATTTTACTTCTTAGCATTTGTTTATTTTCAGGTTATATAGATCCATTTCATTCCGGTTTTTCTATCATACATTATTAGATTTCACTTGTTTTTTTTTGGATTGTGTATTGGTTATCCTACTATCTTAAACCTTGAGGAAAAGTTTGAGGATAAGTTTGGGGGTATGTAGGTGATAAGTCAATTATACATTGTTCTATAGTGTATTTTAGGTGATTTTGGATCTAAAATGCTATATTACACTGGGGTTTTTCTCTTATTTTTGTGATTTCAGGTTATATTAATGTTATGTGAAGAAACGAAAGAAAAAGGGAAGAAGATAAAGAAATCATTCAAGCGGAGAAAATGCATAGTGAATCAAGAATGTACTAGGATTCACCGCCATCAAATAACATGTGAATCAAGAAAAATACAAGAATCACCAACTAAATCGATGAACCACAAAGGCAGATTTCCACCGATTTAGCGATCAAATCATGATGAATAGAGGATTCAGTCAAGAATCGCTAGAGTCAGTTTTGAGAATTTTTGGGTAAATAAAGTAATTTCGGTTTCATCATATATGTACTACTTAGAATACTATATATATGAACCGTACGCTTTGAAATTAAGTGCCCTTGATCATCATTGAAGTCTTGATTGCTCTTGGACTCATATTATATTTGACTTTCCATAAGTTTAGTTCAGTTTTATTGTTTATTGCAATTAAAGGAGCTTTGGAAACTCAAGTATTCAATAAGAGGTACTCCCTCAGGTCATTTATATGAGTCGTTTAAGAAAGGACACAAGAATTAAGGCACCTTTAATTATGAGTGTAATTTACATATTAGTCCTTGGACATTAAATGAATTGAAGAATTGAAGAATCATAAATGTTTGAATTGTATAAGGGTAAATTTGACAAAAATGCAATAATGCACTCTTGAATTCCTAAAATGACTTACAATTTTGAATAAGTAGTTTTGCTAGAACGACTTATATAAATGATTGGAGGGAGTATTTATTTGTGATGGCCCCAATTCCTATAACCAGGGCCGCTCGGCCTAAACCATCGCTAAACCCCTCGAGATAATCATGCGAGTTAGGTGATAATCTAGTAAGCCTTAACTTGCGGAAATAACACAAGAGAGTCTACCAAAGACTACTACGATAAAGCAAGATACAATGAAATAAAGCCCGAACAAAAGTTTGCTAGTCGGTCGAGTCGGGCGATGATTTAGTAAGCCTTAACCTGCGCAAATAACCCAAATTCCAACAATAGTGTAGAATAAAACTCTTCTGTGTCTATTAGATGTGCAAATAAAATAGAATGTCTTAGAAATGTTCAACAACTGACCTATAGGTTTCACAAAGTCTATCGATAGAAAAATCCCATGTTTATTACATAATGTCTATGACCATGCCCTTTCCTTTATCCTGAACAACAATTGAGGTACCTGAAGGGGAAAAATTGTGCGGCAAGCATTATTTCAACAGGCTTACTAAAGCAAAAGCCAACTTTACCCTCAATCATCCAAGTAATACTAGCATGAACAAGGTTATTCATTAATTCCTACTATCATTCTGGGCACAATAGGATCACATAAACATGCATACTATACAATGCAAGATAAAACAAAATAAAGCCTAAACAAGATAGTCAATAAGATAACAATGATTACATGAGTGTAGTAGAGTCAACAAAGTGGAAACTAAATAATTCAATAACCGTGAGGTGAACACCTGCATAGCAAATGAAGATGACACCTCGAATAGCTAACGAGGACATCCATGCTACCCTTATAAAATCCAAATAGATATACATATCAAGATTTCATAATCACCTTGGGAGAAGGTATTGGTGGCCGTTGGCTTTCCAACACAAGGTCTAAGCATGCATTTGTCAATACCAGTATACTAGTTCCACAAGAATTCATAAATAGAGAGCTCAAAGTATAAGAAGACAAAGTATATTCAACTTGATTCCAACAACATGGCATGATTGAAGATAACGGAAACCCCAGTTACCTTTACGACTGCTTTCCTAACCAAATCCTCAGCCTCGAGAAGTCCTTGGTGGCGTTCCTCGAGTATCTATATTACATACACGCTAGGTAAGTTACTAAGTCATATTATGCTCGTTACTTTTAACTTGTTTTTGAGTTAGTTAAAGTCTTATTTTAAGTGATTTATCAATTCCATATTGTTAAACTTTCCGCAAGCTTTCCAATGGTGTTTGGGACGTCAAAAATGGGGTTAAAATGAAGAAGATATATAACTTTTACGAACTAATAAAAAATCAAGGAAATGGCATTGTGGTGAAGCCGTAGGCTTACTAACGCGGCACCGCGACAACACCGGGACAACGTCAACACCACAGTGACTCCAAATATTCGTGCATGTGTAGGCACGACACATACGTCAACATTGGGGAAGCCCATAATTTTCTAGTTTTCTTCTTCCCGACCTTCGACCAATTCCCGCCCCTCTGGGATTTCAAATACATAAAAAATGAAGAACACAAGTTGAAGTGTGAAAGCCTTGTAAATTCAATTTGAAAACTTAGGGGAAACCAAATTTGAGATTGCACACCCACTATCAACAATCTCCATTCAAGATTAACTATTTAGGTTGTAAGGTTCACCTTGTTTTAGTGATTTCCAACTTGTGGATTTTATTTTAGCTCCCTAGCACTCATACCCTAGCCTTTTTGTTGTGTGTGTTGAAATGGATTATAACTAAGTTGTAATTTGTATTTATGTCTCTCAAAACCTAGGTTTTAAGTGAGCAACTCCTAACCCTTGATCATTTTTATGTCTATTAGTCCTAGGACCATCCAACTTCCCCAATTACATCCATCTAATTTTAATTTTTATCAATTTACCCTTACTTGTTCCATAAGTAATTCTTCCATTATTAGTAAATAATACACCTAAATAGGCATATTAACACACAAAATCATATTCAATTATTTAATTATGTTAATTATGAGTTTATTCCTAAATATGGGGATGTGAGAGTCACAATATTCCCAATTTTATGAAGTTTCTTCCTCGAAACTAAAAGTAAGTCGTACCTTAAGGTTCGAAGAGATCATGGAAGTGCTTGCCATGTAGTCCTCTCATTCCCAAGTTAGGTCCTTGTTTCCATGGAATTGCCACTGCACCTTAACTAGTTGAATCTCCTTGTCGTGAAGCTTTTGAACCTTCCTATTAAGAATTTGAATTGGCTACTCATCATACGACATGTCTTCCCTCAATTCAATTGAACTCCAATTCAATTAAACTCCTACTAGTTTAGGTGGCAAAAGCTAAGTTATAGGCAACTGAACCAATTTGTTCAATCATTTCAAAGGTTCCATGTACCTAGGAGCAAGCTTCCCTTTTAGCCCAAATTTGTTATGTCCCTTCATCGAAGAAACCTTGAGCAACACATAGTCATTTTTCTTGATGTCAACGTCCCGACAATCCTTATTAGTATATTTTTTGTCCTGTCTTATGCGGTTTGTTGTCGTTGCCTAATCTATTTAATTCTCTTGGTGTGATCCTGCACAATCTCTAGCCTTATCAACACCATTGCTCCAACCTCTACCCAACATACAGGAGACCCGCAAGGTCCTCCATAAAGTACCTCGAATTGTGTTATACCAAGGCTCGTTTGAAAACTATTGTTGTAGGCAAACTCTCATAATGATAAATAGTCCTCCTAACTCCCAAAGAAATCCAATACACAAGCCCAGATCATATTCTCCAAAATCTGGATATGTGTCACGACCCAAATATTTCTTATCTCATTTATTATTGGTAATCAGTATCACCGACCCACGACATGGGACCTACACCGTGATATGTCTATTGACCGAGGTGAGAGGGTCGAGGTATATATTAGATTTGTTGTGGTGTATGCCTAGTGTATTGTAAATGTATAGACTATTAAGTCACTTCTACTCGTATATATGTGTCGAGATGTGAGTGGAGACGTACCTTCAGTTTGAGTTAAATGTATTCTATAGTAGCTTTAATGTGGTTATGGTTAGTATACAATTAATGTGCCTAAGTTAATGGATTTATTTAAATGGCCACATGATGCGTATTGGCACATATAGAGACAAAATGAGTTACAATTGTTGTCACTCTAGATTAGTTAGTGGAGAGGTAGTGGGACATGTGTTTCAACATATACCATTAGTTATGCCTCGGGATACGTGTGTGAAAATGGATGTGTGGCTATGGTTTAACCATATCCATTCACATATATATATATATATGTTGAATCAAAACTTAAAAGCTAAGTTTTCTCATTTCATCAACTAACCAAGCAAGAGAACTTTTGGAGTGATCAAGAAGACAAGAAGAAAGCTTGCTGGAGTATCAAGGAGGAAGAAGAAGTTGGATAAATTAGAAGCTTTGGTGAGGAAGATCAAGTTTGGTGTTATAAATATCAACTATGTAATTACATACATTGGTTCATTTAGTTGAACTTGATGAATTCATGAATTTGATGTTTTTAGTTGTTGTTTTGTGTTGTGGTTGATGTTGGGGACCTCGAGTAATGTGTATGAGAGTTCTTTATGCTTTTAACATAGCCTACGTGTGAGAAAACTCGAATTCTAATTGCAGAATTTTGGGTTTTACCGCACATAGCGTATTGGGTTTAATATCTAGCGCGCTAATATTGATTAGCACACTAGATAAGGCGTGGTAGGGCGCTAAGTTAGAAATTAGAGCGCTAATTTTAGAATTAGCATGCTAATTTCCATGACAACACAAATAATCGATAATTTTCTAAAATTTCCAAAACTCTATAACAAAGTCTAAAACCTTAAGTAATGGTCTAAACACATCCAAAAACATGTTATATGATATTTGGAACTTAGGAAAAGGGTATGAGAGAGCAAATACAAGATTTGGAGTATCGGGAGACCAGTAAAGACTTTATTGTTGTGAGTATACCTGTTGATTGTTAATTTACAGTTCATTTTCAGTTTATACTTGTTTGTTATACTCTATATTGACTATATCCAGCTTGGTATTCTCATATCATGAACTTATTTGTTCTTCCTCACTTGTTGAGTTTAGTTTCCATGATATTTCGATAAATTGAATTCTTTTGAATCCATTCATGTGTTATGTCATTTCTTGTTGTTTATAGTGGATGTAGTGTAAATAGCATGCTATTAGGAGTTGAGAAGTTATGATTGGTTTTATGGATTTGCATTCTTTGGTAGCTTTGTGCCTTGTAGCATAGCAAATTCTTGACTTCTTTTATGAGTCATATTCTTAGAATCATAAAGTAGTTATAGAATCTAGAGTCCAATGCACTAGAGATGAGCGACACACGGGGTTAGAGTCCTTGGCGATGTCAGCACTTGCCACCATGATGAGGCACACGGGGTTAGAGTCCTTGCGGTTGCTTATATACGGGGTTAGAGTCCATGATGATTCCAAGGTTAGAGTCCCTAATGCCACATGGGTTAGAGTCCCTGGTGAGGATTAGACTGTGTGACACCACGCATGCCCCATAGTAGTTAAGGCTTCACTAACCTAGGTCACGGCCGACAGGATCTAGATCATAACTATTTAGCCTTGTGTCAGTTTTATTTGTTTAACAGTGGTATTTCCTAGCATGAATATAGTACTTGTCTTTCTTGTTTAACTTATGATTTTAAATACCATTAGTTTGATTTGGAAATGTGAAGAAATTGTTCAATAGGGATTACTGTTACTTTTTGTGCTTTCCGTCCTTTTTATAACGGTGGGTATAGTGCCGTCGAGACAAGTAGGCTAGGCAAGAAGAAGATTGGCGACTACCTCTGAGCTAGCGACATACCTGTGCTTCGACATTTTGTTGGTTTTGTTATTCCATGTATTATGTACTTATTTTTTTAATATGTTTTGGGGTTGTATATCGGGATGAGTGTTTAGCTACATGACTTATAATGACCATCACACTGTTTATATTCGCCACTTTGTTATATATGCATGTGATCACGGTTTCATGGTTTCCACACATTTAGGATTTATTATAATTTCTTCTGCATAATATGTTAAGTCCTCCGCTAAAACTAATAACCATTATAAAGTTTTAAATTACTCTGAAATCTAATAATATGATGATAGGTGTTTTACTTATTATGAACATGAGAATGGAGGAGATTTGGATAGAAAGGTAGACTAATACGTAGTTAAGTCCCGTGGGATTAGGATTTGGGCTTAATTACGAGATTGGTCGGGCGGTGCCCTGGATTAGAGGAGTCGTCACAATAAGTCTCCCACTTTGGCCATCTGACTGAGGATGAAACGCAGAACGAGATTGAGACTGATTCCCATTCGGGTCTATTAATGTAACGACATGTTACCTTAAGTTGGTGATTAATGTTTGGAATGCTTATGAATTTTATAGGTTGTAGTATAAAAGTGGATTTATATATAAGTCTATAATCAGGAAAAATGTAAATAAACAATAAATAGCCTGTCTAACAAGTGAGACGAGGGCTTGTAAAATGAATGTGCACACCCGAGAATACTCGTAAGCATGTCCGGTGAATTTATTGGCGAGCAAATACACGATATACATATATATATATTCGATTTATAAATATATATATATATATATATAAACTATAAGTTAGGTTGAATTCATGGATCGTCGGATCGCCTCTAGATGAGTGTAAGTGTTGATGGTGTCAACATGTGTGTCACTTTAGGGGTGTCATATTAGCACAACAATCGCCTCTCGATAGCGCAATGCAAATCTTATGGAAAATCCATATATTTAAACTAAAAACTTCATATTTATCTCCATAATTCAATTGAGAGAGTGAGAGTGAGCTTGGGGGGAGGGGGTGGGTTTGGTTTTGATCTTAAGGAATCCATCTAGGGAATGTTTCAAAGTGAATTGAGGAGCTAAAACAACTAGAAATCAGAGTTCATCACTATTGGTAAGTTTGGTTTTCTAATTTTTGAAGTTCAAATTGATAGTGGATGTCAATATTTTTGTGAATTGTTGTTATTGCTGACTAGAAATGGTTTGTTACTTTACTAGAGGTCATCCATGATGAGTTTTGGGAGTGTTTGTTGTTATTGTAGCAATTTGTTAGTTTTGGGAGTGTTTGTAGAGGAGCGTGCTCCATTCATCAATTGGGATAAACCTAGTTGGTTAAGCGCACCCCATCAAGTGAGGGAGCACGCTCCCACCCCAGAAAATAGCAATTATAGTGAGTTTTGATTAGAATTTCTTGAGGACATAGGGATTGAACTAGGGTTCTAAATATGGGTACTAGGCCTATATTGATCACAAATGGTTTGTGATAGGTGTTGGATTCCCAGAAAAGTATGAGTGACCTAGAATGTTAGGGAATTTTGATACGAAACCTAAATCGTGGTAAGTATGGATTCACTTATTTATCAATGTTGACTATACATGTTACTATATGTAGTTCATTTATTTTATTGACTGAAATGGGGGAACTATGTACACTTTGATAGTTTTAATAAACGAAAAACAATGTCTAATGTGATCCATGGAAGTAACTCCTGGAACCGAGAATGTGTTAGATAGGATGCAGGGATAATCTCCTTGCCTGTATAATTCCTACTCAATTTGATAAGTTGCATGGGTTACATATTCACTAGAGGGTTTTGGATAAAATCATTGGATAATAATGGATTTGCTAGACATAACATTGACCAATATGTTGGTCTAGCAATCTCATTAATGGGGTCAGTTGGTATTTGACCCTAGTTTTATAAATAAAATGGGAATCACAGTGTAATCATTGACACTTTGACTTGCACCTGTTATTTATTGAATTATAGACTTTTTATGTTCTCATTAGTTCACATTGGTGCATATAGTTGTTGCATTATGTTCTTCATTATTATACGAAATATTGATGGCTTTGTGAGTCCTTACTAAGCAAGATGGAGTGCTCACTCCAAATTTAATATTTCAAGTTCACAACCTAGTGCTTCAACGAATGGTAGTGAAAAGATTTAGGAGTCTTATAATCTTCTCTATGATGTATCGAACCTTCTTATATATATACATTGTTTGATCTATTTTTTTGTATATGAACAAGGTTGAGAGGTTTATAAACAAGGTTTTGAGTGTTTGTAAACTCAACATTTCTATATATCGTTAATTATTGAAAAGTTTTAATTTTTCACTATGTATACTTTGTATTATTTAATCTATTTCAATATTGTAACGACCCTAAAGTTACTAATAGTAAATTAGTCAATAATCAGGGTTACTGACTTGAGACGTGGGCCATAGAGTGGGTACACGGTCCGAATACTCGGTGCGAGGACTGAGGAATGTGTCAGAATTGATGTGATGGATGCCTAGTGTGATGTATTTGTGTAGACCTATTAAGTCAATCCTACTTATACATAGTTGTTGAGAAGTGAGCGGGGACACACCTCAAGATGCGTACTGGTGTGGGACCGGGGTAGAGAGTGAATGAGGTAAATTTATTTAGGCTTGAAAATAGCTTATATTGTAATATTAATGTGGCTAAAGTTAATTTACGTTAAGTGTACCTAAGTTAAGCAACTTAAGACAATAGCCATGTGTTGATTCTCGGGACACGCGTTGACAAATCTAAAGACCGATTGGGTCACTTATTAGTGTCATTTGACATGAGTTAGTGGGACACGTTAGGTTGTAAACCTTTAGATATGTCTCGGGATACATATGCACTTCAAGATCAATGGCTATTAGTTAACCTTATCCAATGCATATATAAAGTGAAGATCAACACATGCAATTAATTTATTTCATTTGAAACTAAGTTTATCAAGTCTTTGCTAGAGAAATTAGTAGGTTAAAGAAGGAGAGCAAGCTAGGGGTTCATATAGTAGGTAACCCCTTTACACTAACTCAAATCAATGAATTCATGAATTTAAAGTTGTGGGTTGTTGCTTTATGTTGTAGTTGATGTCAATGAACTTTAGAAATGCGTAGCAGTGCTCCACTGGCTCAGAGGTAATCACCAAACTTTAGGAGTTCATATATATGATGTAACGATGATATATAATATCATGTGTCTGGTCAAGGTACTATTCACTACACCCATAATATAAAACCCCAAAATATATCATATCAATATAAAGGTAATATATCAAAAATCAAATCTACAAAATTGGGCGTAGGAGTGCTCCATTGGCTTAGAGGTAATCATCGATGTTCTTTTTGCCTGGTCTGCTACTTGATGGATCTGCACCACCATCATAAACTAGACGGTGAGTATAAGAAAGTAGAAAGTAATACCAAGTGACATTTGTTCACATTCCCAATTATGCAATAAGTATCTAAAAGCACGATAATAGCAACTACGTAGTAAAAAGAACATGCAAAGAGATACTTCAGCTAAACAACATGAAACTGATACATGACTAAGTAGTAATGATCTAGGGCCGGTCGGCCGTGATCTTCATCACATTAACCTTTCCTCTATATGAGAATGGAGTTGAGCTTTACATCAATGTGAAGGTCTGAGCAGTGCTCAAGCCTTTATAACCTTTCGCTGGTGCCAGTCACCTGCGATATAAAATTACCAACAACCCTGGGTCCTATACCCCATGTGCTGCACAAGTTATGCTTGCCCACAACCCCGGGACTCATTTCTCGTGTCTTGCATAAAATAGAGGAGAGATCCCAATCACTCTGGAAGTCTAGTGACCCTTTTATGCCCAACTAACCTTTATAATGTATAACACTAGATACAAGAACCATTTTCATATTTCAAGAAATATCATGGTTTGAGAATTCAATAAGGCAACTATATCTAATGCACAAAGGAAATAGATAACAATACTATGTAACACCTACCTAATAGCATGCTATTTCACTGACCACACGTAATAACAATCAACAATGATATTGCACATGATTTGGAGTCAATGAAATCATTTGATCGACAAATTAAACCATGAAAGCAACCTCATGTAATCAGAAGGAACAACAAGTCATGGCATATTTAATACAAATGTAAATCAGTCCAAATGACTGGAAATGAACATGTAAATAGGAATGAAATGTAACTAAATATCTCAATCGTTTTACTTGCACAATCCACGTAATTTCGTAAGCTACTCCGGTCTCCCAATACCTCGAAACTCGTATTTCAATCCCACAGAACACTTCCCTAGTTTCCTGATAACAAACTAATTCAAATAAGTTGGGTTTAATTCAGGTCCAATAGGTTTAGGAACTTTAACCCAAAATAGCCTTTAAGACTAAACAACACTAAAGTTTTAGTCTTATATTTCAGCTCGATTTTAGGCATGAAATTGTCCAAATACCAATATCTTGTACCAGTACAAAGATTGTTGGTCTCTATCTTAGCTTACCAAAAAGGTTTAGTTTTCAAAATTCCGATATAAAACGAAAGAAATATCATATTTCTTCTATACATAGCTCTAATTGAAATGTAACCCGACTAGCGGAATTAGAAAATCTATTTCTCCTAATATATACTACGAAAAACTGTTATTTCTTGTTGCAAGGATGCAACCATATGTAATAACACCATACTAAAAGATCAGCTCATTTGGGTAAGTAGGTAAGGAGTTATGCCTTTTATAATTTCAGTTTTAAAAATCTTCTACAACATTTTAGCACCTATTTGTAGAGTACTTTTAGACATGAAAACATTTGAATTACAACATCTCTAGTTAAGCAAAGTTGTTTTTCTTTGAGTAAGCTTTGAAATGCCACAGGTTTGCATCGATTTGGATCTAAAAGGAGCAAGTTATGACCAAATTACATAGACTAATCCCTAATACGACATGCAAAAATTTGGTTTTGGTCTTACAATTTCAAAAATTCATATCTTTATGATTTCAAAACCAAATTAAGAACTTTAATATAACTGGATTATCAGCTTAAAATGAGGAATCCAAATATATAAATCAATTGTAAAATCTTAATCATCTATCCTCTAAATTCGACTACAAACCAGAATGGGTTTCAAGCAAATAGGGAGATATGTACCTAGTTTGATGAACACCTAGGTTAACTTGATCTCTCCTTCACCGAATCCACTTTTGTTGCTGGTCTTCTTCTTCCTCCAACCCTTCTCCTTCTTAACAGCAATTTTTCTTCTCAATTAAGCAAATGACATGAAGTTGACTTGAGTCGATTTCTAACTTTATATAGTAAGTGGATGTGGTTGATTAATAACCTTTGATCTAATTGTACACATGCATCTCGAGGCTCATCTACTAATAAACCTATTAATACATGTCCCACTAACTCATGTTATGTGGTACGCATATGTAACTCCATTTTTGTTGAGATGAGTCAATACGTGTCTCGATGAAAATCAAGTGGCTATTATTTTGACTTTCTAACTTAGCTTCGTTAAATGTATAATCAAACATAGCCATGTATAAATCACTATAAAAGCTAAATATTATCCTATGCCGACTTACCATATCACTCTCTACCTGGATCCCACGTCGGCACTCAACTCGAGGCGCATTCCCACACACATATCGACACCTATATTATAAATGACTTAGTAGTCTACTTATATACAATACACTAGGCATACACCACAACAAATATAACAGATACCTCGACCATATCGCCTCGGTTATGACACATCTCATTGCGGGTCCAACGTCACGGGTCCCTTGATCCTAATTTAGGAGTTAAGCTTAAAATAGAAACTTTGGCTATGACAGTTAGGTATCGAGATTTCATGGAGTTTTAGTATCGATTACTTCAGATAGAGAACCGAGATTCACATCTAGATTGTTGAATTCATTATAGAGATAACTGGGAACTGTTCTTGACCTCAGTACGACATAACATCCGCAGACTGATGGTCAGAATGAGTGGGCGATATTTGTGCTAGAGGATATGGTTCAAGTTTTTGTCTTGGAGTTTGGTGGTAACGGGGAGAAATATATTCCTTTGTGAGAGTTCTCTTATAATATTAGCTATCTGGTTTACATAGAAATAGCTCATTTTGATGCTTCGTATGGTCGACCTTGTCGATCACTTGCGTGTTGGCCCAAGGTTGGAGATACAGTTTTGTTGGGGCCGGAGTTAATTCAGGACTACAAAGAGAGAATTCAGCAGTTCGCCAGCATTTAACTACACAATTAAGACAGAAGAGATACGCCAATAAACATAATAGGTTTTTAAAGTTTTCAATGGACGATCTTGTCTTGTTGAAAGTCACACCTATAAAAGGATTCTATAGATTAGTATTAAAAGGTAAGCAAGCTCCAAGCTACATTGGGCCTTTGAGAATGCAAGAAAGGATTGGTCCTGTTTCTTACAGGATAGAATTACCTCTTCAGCTAATCGGAGTTCATAATGTTTTCCATGTTTATATAAATCATAAAACGAAGACTCAGTTCACTTCAAGGATTGATTGGAATGAATTTGATCTTCGAAAAGACTTATCTTACGACGAGCAGCCAATTCAGATACTTGATCATAAGATTCAAAGGTTGAGAACCAAAGATATTCCTTTGGTTAAAGTGAAATGTTAATTTCATAGAGATAAAGAACTAACCTTGGAGCGGGAGTCTTTATATGAAGGATCGATTTTCATTTCTCTTCAAAACTACAGGTAATTTGATGTTTACTTTAATTTCGAGGAAGAAATTGCTTTAATTTGGGAGACTGTAATGACCTGTTACATTAAGCTGGTGATTAGTTGCAATTTAAATCTTAATTAGCTCTAGTTAAGCTCGCGGTTAAGCCAAACATACCTCGATTAACTTATGCGTTGGTTTGTATGATGGTCTGTATTTGTTTGGAATGTTTATAAATTTTATAGGTTGTAGTATCAAAGAGGATTTATATACTAGCTTATAATAAAAAATACGTAAATAAACAATAAATAGTCGGTACACTCAACGCGACGAGTGGGTCGTGAAATGAATGTGCATACTCGAGAATACTCATAGGTATGTTTGGTTAATTTATTGGAGAGAAAATACTAAGATAAAAATATTTATATGTATTTGGTATATAAATATATTTATTAAAAACTTTAAGTTAGTTTGAATTATATAGATCGTCGAATAGCCACGAGATGAGCGTAAGTGTTGATGGTGTCAACAGTGTGTCACCTTAGAGGTGTCATGTTAGCACATCAATCGTTTGATCAATCTTGAGGTAGCGCAATACATATGTTCAGGAAAACCAATATATTTAAACTAAAACCTTCATACTTATTTCCATAATTCGATTAAGAAAGTGAGAGAGAGCTGATGGTTTTGGTTCTTTTCTTAAGGAATCCATCTATGGCGTCTGTCAAAATGAATTGAGGAGCTTAAACAACTACAAATCATAGATCATCACTATTGGTAAATTTGGTTTTCATATTTTTGTAGATGAAATTGATAGTGGATGATGATATCTTTGTAAATTGTTGTTATTATTGACTGAAAATGGTTTGTTACCTCACTTGAGGTCCTCCCTGATTAATTTTGGGAGTGTTTGTTGTTGTTGTAGCAATTTGTCAATGGAACAGTGGCTGCTACCCTGTGTACTATCGAAATAGAATAGGGTGGATCGCGTTCCACCTAGCAGAGGAGCACCCTCCTTTCATCAATTGGGATGAACCAATTGGTGAAGTGTGCCCCATCAAGTGAGGGAGAGGGCTCCCACCCTAGACAAAAAACGATTGTGCAGAATTTTGATTAGTATTTATTAAGAACTTATGGTCTGGACTAGGGGTTCTAAATATATGGTATTAGACCTATATTGATCACAAATGGTTTGTGATAGGTGTTGGATCCCCAAAAAAGGTTTAAGTGACTCGGAAAGTTAGGGAATTTGAATGCGAAACCTAAATCGAGGTAAGTATGGATTCACTTATTTATCAATGTTGTCTGGATATATAAGTATATGTGGTTCTTGTAGTTTATGGACTGAAATGGGGGGACTATGTAAACTGTGATATTTTCATAAACGAAAAATAGTGTCTAATGTGATCCACAAGAGTAACTCCTAGAATTGAGACCAGGTTATATCAGATGTGGGGAAGATCTTCAGGCCTATATGTAACTCTTACTTAGCTTGATAGGTTGCGTGAGTTACATATTCACTAGAGGGTTTCAGATAGAACCATTTGACGTTAATGGGTTTGTTAGATAGCACATTGACCAATATATTTGTAATGACCTAGAATTTTCTAATAGTGAATTAGTCCCTAATTAGTGTTACCGATCCGAGACATGACTTAAGAATGGGTACACGATCCGAATATTCGGTGGGAGGATCGAGTGATGTGTTATATTTAATGTTATGGATACTTAATGCGATGTATGTGTGTGGACCTATTAAGTCGGTAGTACTTGTATATAATTGTCGAGACGTAAGTAGGGACGTGCCTCAATATGTGTCTTAGCGTGGGACTGAGGTAGAAAGGGATATGGTAAGTTGGTATGAGTTTTATATAACTTTTATAGTGATTTAAATGGGGCTATGGTTGATTATGTATTAAAATGCACCTAAGTTAGTAAGTTAAAACAATATCCACTTGATATTCATCGAGATACTGACACATCTCAACACCAATTGAGTTACACATTGGTGTCACTTAGCATGAGTAATTGGGACATGTGTTAGTATGTGGACAATTGGATGCATCTCGAGACACGTGTACACCATGAGATCAATGGCTATCAATCAACCATATCCATTTATTATATAAACTAGTAATCAACTCTTGAAACGAACATTCTCATTTCATTTCATTAGCTTAGGAGCTAAGTAAGCTTGCTGGAGAGAAGAAGAGGTGGTGAAGGAAGAAGAACACCAGCAACTAAGAGAGTTTGAAGTAGGATGATCAAGCTAGGTGTTCATCAAACTAGGAACACATCTCTCTACTTAAGTTTGAAACCAATTTTGGTTTTTTGGTCATTTTTAGAGGTTAGATGATGATTAGGTCTTTGAATTTGGATGATATATTTAAGCTTCAAAATGGAAAAAGATATGAATTTATGATGTTTTAAGTTCAAAATAAAAACTCAGCATGTTGTATTATGAACTAACCAATGTAATTTGGTCATAACTTGCTCATTTTAAAATGAAATGAACCCAAACTTGTGGCATTCGAAAGCTAACTCAAAGAGGAACAACTTTGTCCTACTAGGATTTTGTAGTTCAAATGTTTTTATGCCTAAAAGTACTCTATAAATAGGTGAATAAATGCACTATGAGATTCTTGAAACTAAATTTGTAAATGGCGTAGCTCCCTAATTACTCGACCAAATGAGTTGATTTTTTAGTATGTTGTTATTTCTATGTTAGCTGCTTTGTGACAAAAACTAACGAATTTTGAAGGCTGGTCAGATTAGGTTCCAATTTGAGATGTGTTTAGTAACATTTCGATATCTCTTTCATTTTAAATTGGGATTATGCAAACCAAACCTTTTCTAAAAGCTAAGCTAGAGACCAAAAACTTTGTACAAGGGAAGATGTTGAGATTTGGATCATTTCATACCTAAAAGTGCACTACAACACATGACTAAAATTTCAATATTATTTCGTCTTTAAGGGGTTGTTTTGGGTTAAGTTTCCTAAACATATTTGACCTGACCTAAATCCAATTTATTTGGTTAGTTTGATATTAGGAACCTAAGGAAGAGTTTTGGAAGTTCGGATACATGATGCGAGGTGTTAGTAGGCAGAATAGCTAGGAAATTGGCGTGTTTGTAAGTAAACTCATTAAGATATTTTACTTCATTTCATACCTTGATTCTGTTGGTTATTTACTATTGGTTTGTATTGTTGTGCAATGCTTTGTAGGCTTACTTAAATATATGTTGTTGGATTATATTTGTTTATGTGCTATGTGTGCTAAGTTCTTGTTGTTGTTGTTGGCATGTTGTTTCTTGTTATGTTGTGATTGTTAAATTAGAATATGTGTGTACACTTATAATATGAGGTGTATGCGGCTCACGGGGTATGGGACATGGAGATCTCGGTATACTAACTAGTTAGTGTTACATATCTACTATATGAGATTGATGAAATGAACAAACAATGACCAAATGAGTAATACTGATGTACTGTGTGTATTGATCTACTACATGAGGTTAATAAGTCGTGTTGCACAGCTAATAAGAGGAAGGTCTATGACTAAACGATTACAAAAAGGGTAATACTAATGTATTGTGTGTATTGACCGATTACATGAGGTTGATATGCCCTGTTTCACAATTAATAAGAGGAAGGCCTACGACTAAGCGACGACTAATAGGGTAATACCAATGGAGTATGTGCACTTACCTATTACATGAGGTTGATATGCCGTATTTCATATCTAATAAGGAATATGTTTATGTGAACAACTAAATAAGTGACTACCCAAAGTAAATGTGATCAATTGGGTGTGTCTAAGACAATATGTTAAGTACATAATTTGAAGTGGTACTTTTTTTGAATAGTCTATTGATGCTATCTTTTTTGGTAATGTAATTGTGTATCAATATTATTGTAGCTGTAATGAGCATATATATGGTAAATTGTTAGCTTTATATGTTTGGAAATATTGTAAAATGTTTCTCAGTGTTGCTTCTACATTATTGTACTCACCGTCCTTTTTATGATGGTGGGTGCAGATCCATCGAGTAGTAGACCAGGTAAAAAGAGGATTGGCGACTACCTCTGAGCCATTGAAGAGCTGCTACCTTTGTTGTATGTTTCTAGTTTTGTTGTATGACTTATATATATATATATATATATATATATATATATATATATATATATATGTTTTTCATTCACTTTTGAGGATGTATACTACAGGTTGCGAGATAGTGTACTGATCAAACGCATGTTGTTATATAGTTGTCGCCGTTATGTTATATATATGCATGTGATCTTCAATTCCTCGTTTCCACATTTAGGTTCTATATGAATGACTTCCGCTGAATAATCATAAACTGTATAAGATTTTTATTTACTCTGATTTAAG
Source organism: Stephania yunnanensis (assembly GCA_039657365.1). Classification (NCBI taxonomy): domain Eukaryota; kingdom Viridiplantae; phylum Streptophyta; class Magnoliopsida; order Ranunculales; family Menispermaceae; genus Stephania; species Stephania yunnanensis. The sequence continues at coordinate 33,694,375 of CM077585.1, read as the reverse complement.
TAACGAGGGTCACCGAACTTAGTTGGATTCCAATACTATGTTGTTCTTTGAATATGAAATTAGTTCTTGTATCTAAGACAACTTTACAATAGAAGTCCGGCGGACTAACAAGGGTCATCAAACTTTTTAGGGTGATCGGGATTTCTCCACTATCTTGCATAGCACAAGGAAATGAGTCCCGGGGTTGTTGGCAAAACTTGCACAGCACATAGGGTATGGGACTTGGGGTTGTTAGCAAGTCTATAATGCAGGTTACTAGCACCAGCGAAAGGTTACAAAGGCAAGGCACTGCTCAAACCTTCACATTGATGTAGAGCTCAGCTCTATCCTCATATAGTGGAAAGGCTGATGTGATGAAGTTCACAACCGACCGACCGTAGATGATTACTACTTAGCCATGTCTCAGTTTCATGTTGTTTTTATGAAGTATCTGTTTGAACGCTCTCTTTACAACTTAGTTGCTATTATCATGCTTTTAGATACTTGTTGCATAATTGAGAATGTGAACAAATGTCTCTCAGTATTAGTTTCTACTTTCATGTGCTCATCGTTTAGTTTGTGACGGTAGTTGTAGATCCATCGAGTAGCAGACTAGGCAAAGAGAAGATCGATGATTACCTCTAAGCAAGTGGAGCACTGTTAAACCCGATTTTGTAGGTTCGATTTTAGATGTATTACTTTCCTATGGATATTATATACTTTTGGGGTTGTATATTATGGGTTGAGTGAATAGTACCTTGACCAGACACATGATATTATGTATCGTCGTTTCATCATATATATGCACGTGATCTGTATTCCCTGGTTCTTTTTCCACAATAGTTAGGACTCATGTTATAAGCATCTACTAGATTGTTAAGACTTCTGCTGAATAAAATTTTAAGTAAACAGAATTTTAATTAACTAAGATTTTTGAATTGACATAGAATAAGTATAGGATTCTATTCATAATAAATAAATAAATAAATAATAAGTAGGTAAATGGTTTTGGATAGGCCGACTAGTCCCTTGTTAGGTCCTATATGGTGTGATTAAGGCTTAATAACGAGATTAGGTCGGGCGGTGCACAAATTTGAAAAGGTTCATCAAGTTAAATGATGTCATTAACTCCAAATCATGTGTTATGTTATTTTTATTGTTAATAATTGAGGCCAGTGAAATAGCATGTTTTAGGTAGTTATTACATAGTTGTTGAGAATCTATATTCTTCGTGCATTACTATGCAATGGTTTTATTAGATTCTATTACCGTGTTGTTCTTGAATATGAAAGTAGATCTTGTATCTAGGAATTCTTTATGATAAAAATTTGGCAAACATACGGGGGTCACTAGACTTTCTAGGGTGATCAAGATTTCTCCACTATCTTGTGCAGCACACTGTGTATGGGACTCGCGATTGTTGGCAAACATAACTTGGGTGACTTCAAAAGTTATAAAATCTTGGTTGTTTGTAAGTATACATCCCAAATGACAAGCATCCCAGATGATTATAAAGGCATACAGTCAAATTAAAACATTTGCACAGGTGTAGAGCACACCTCCATTCATATATAGTGGAATAGGCATTGGGATAGGACTCCTGGCCGACTGGTCCTAGATCAGTGCTACTTAGCCTAGCGTTAGTTTCATTTTATTTAATTAAAGTATCTATTTGCATGATTTCCTTTTAGCATAGTTGTTAGTATTATGCATTTTGATACTTGTTCATATTTGGGAATGTGAACAAATGTCTCTCATTGTTACATTCTACTTTCTTGTACTTACAATCCTTTTTATGATGGTGGGTGCAGATCCATCGAGTAGTAGGCCAGGCAAAGAGAAAATCGGCAACTACTTCTGAGCCAGTGGAGTGTTGCTACGCCAAATTTTGTAGGTTTTGATTTTTGATGTGTTGCTTTTACTGCCTATCATATACTTTTGGGGATGCATATTATGAGTTGAGTGATCAGTTCCTTGATAAACACATGTTGTTATAGATCATTGTTTTCTTATATATATGCATATGATCTTTATTCCTTGGTTTTTTCCACGATTGTTAGGTATCACATTAATGCTTTCGTTAATTTGTAAGACTTCCGCTGAATAAACTTGTAAGTGAGCAAAATTTTAATTCACTTTGATTTATTATATTACAAAAGACTTTAAAACACATATTGAATTTATAATTTGTAAGTAGGCAAATGGTTTTGAAAAGGCTGAGTGGTTTCGTGTTAAGTTCTACAAGGTGAGGTTAGGGCTTAATGATGGGATTAGGCGGGTGGTGCCCTAATTTGAGAAGGGGTCATCACACACGGTGTCGAGACCATTTTGAGCATTTCTTGCTCATAGCTCGACACCTTCCTGGTACCATCCTTATGCACTCACGGTGTCGTCTATGTAACATACGGTGATAAGCAGTTTGTCGTGATATCATGAAATACCATATATATATAAATCCCATATTAACAAACCCCTGATTTGTCCATGTACGTGACCTTTACCACTTTAACTACTTTGCTCTTTTACGCTCTTTACAGAGTTACTCGTGGCATAGGATAAGTATTGGTTTATATTCAAAATAAATAATAAATTATAAGTAGGTAAATAGTTTTGGATAGGCTGACTAGTCCCTTGTTAGGTCCTATATAGTGATATTAAGGCTTAATAATGGGATTAGTCGAGCGGTGCCCTAACTTGAAAAGGAGTCGTCAATGTTGGTATTAGAGCCTAAGTTGGAATCAGAGCCTAAGTTTATAGAGCTTAGGATTGTGGAAAATAATCATTCCACAAAGTGATACCAAAGCTACAATTTGTAGCAAAAGGCTTAACCTTTCCAATAAAAAAATAAAATAAATAATAAATAAATAATAGTTGTGGAAAACCAAATGATCCTTGCCTAGAAATCATTAGTTGGGAAGTGAGTGAAAGTGAGATGAAATGTTTAATATGAATACAATTTAGTTTTTTATATTTATATATGCATTATCCATATAGTAGTTGATTCGCGTTCCCTATCAACCTGCAGATATTGATGGTTGATTCACGCGATAGCGGGGATGCAGGTGTGAGCGACAGCCGACCTTCTATACCATCAGTTGATAATTTTCAGAGGTTATCTGATCGAGTAGCTACTCAGGGACAACAGTTAGCGGAGTTCATCGCTATGATGATTGCATGTTTCGCTCCTTCAGCAAAGAAACCAGCCCCTACTACTACTATTTCCACATTACCGACAACAGTGCTAGTTGTACAGAGAACACCAGTAGTGACACCTTTTGTCGTAGAGATAGTTTTGACAACATTTTTCACATCTCCATCTTCCAGTTCGACACCAGAGGTTCAGCTAGTGAAGGATTTCATCAGACAAAAGCCAGTCTACTTTGATGGTTAGAGAGACTTTGAGAAGATCGAGAAGTGGGTAATGTCTCAAGAGAAGCTGCACCGAGTCTTAAGGATTAAGGACAGACTCCGAGCTGAGATTTCATCGTACACTCTATAGAGAGATGTCAATGTTTGGTGGTGTGCAGCGATTGCTTCTGAGGGAGAGTTTTAGATGGGATGCCTTCAAGTTGAAGTTTTACCAGTAGTACTTCCCGCCTGCAAGGATGAAAAGGTTGAGGAAGGAATTCATGAACCTAAGATGGGGAGCTGATGAGTCAGTGATGAGTTATAGAGATGGATATGACTATCCGACGCAGTTTGTTGGGGATTTAGTGAGAGAAGATTCGGATGATGCGTACCATTTCGGGGATGGACTGAGACTAGATATTGGATTTTATGTCATCAGTTCAGGTGCCAGGACATTGGGTAAGATTTATGACGTGTACTCTCTCACAAGACTTATTATTTGGGCAGAGTTGCCGATGAAACACCGCTAGTACCAGCTTCGATACCCGACTAGATTGCAGAGTTCAAGAGGAGGTGACAAAGGGGCAAGGGACCGAGGAGATGGGGATAGAGGTACCTAGGGGTCAAGGTGATTCACAGTAGTTGTACTCTTTGTACCATCCCCTATACCATTGTAGACTGCTATTGGTAGACCTTTCTTGCTACCATTATTTAGGCCTGTAGTACCAGATCCTACTGCTACTTTGCTACCTCTACTAGCACCACCAACACGTCAGCAGCACCAGGGTGGTAGAGGCCGCGACACATGTAGAGGTAGAGGTTAAGATAGTTCTAAACATGGTCAGAGACATGCACAGGCCTAGGATCAAGTACATGGTTAACGTAGAGCTATCACATTTTATAGGTGTGGTCAGGTTGGACTCGAGATTAGAGATTGTCCACAGCCAGCAGCCGTGTTTCCACCGTCGAGTCGAGAGGGCGTACACATGGTAGCACTGCCTGATGCAGATGCCACACAGGGACTTATTGAGGGTATGGTTTCAATTTGTGGTAGATAGTTATATGTTTTGTCTGATTCTGGTTGTACAATATCTATTATTTCTAGTCGCATGATAGGCATTTTAGGTTTGACACCGGTTAGTGTTAGCATACAATTGATTTTGAGTACTGCAGCTAGGGATAGAATTTAACAAAATTGTCTTATTGAGGGACTGTCAAGTAGAGATTGGTGGGGTAGAGTTACCTGCAGACTCCAAGTTCTTTGTGTTGTTAAATTTGGACACGTTGTTGGGATGGATTGGCTAGCAGCGTATCATGCTCATATAGATTGTTTCAGTGAGATAGTGATATTTAAAATCCTAGGGTGTCCGATGTTCACGTATAATGGTAGTACAACAAGAGCCGAGGGCGTTAGTTGTCTATTTGCGACTAGTGCAAAGATGGAGTGTCATTATACAGCGTAGTAAAGAGTCAGGGACCCAGACTTGAGGAAATTTCGATTGAGTGCAAGATTTCGAAAGACTTACTGGGTTTACCACCATCGAGAGATATAGATTTTATCATTAAGTTAGTACAAGGCACTAGACCTATATCTATACCACCATACCGCATGGCTCCGAGACACTTGGAGGAGTTGAGGATTTAGTTGCATGATTTAGAATAAAACAGATTCATCACACTTTCTATGTCACCAAGGGAGCACCGACCCTGTTTGTGAAGAAGAAGGACAATACTTTGAGACTATGTATCGATTAGAGACAGTTGAACAGGGTCACAGTCAGAAACAAGTATCCCTTACCATGGATTGATGACTTATTTAATCAACCGAGAGAAGCACAATATTTCTCCAAGATAGACCTACGATTAAGGTATCATCAGTTTAGGATAAGGGATGAGGATAGGTCTAAGACGGCATTCAGTATGATATATGGACACTATCAATTTACGGTTATGCCTTTTGGTTTGACTAATGCTCCTGCCATGTTTATGGATTTGATGCATCGATTGATGAGGCCATTTCCTGAACGATTCGTTTTAGTTTTCGTAGATAATATATTGATATATTCGACGACTAGAGAGGATTACGAGCAACACCTCAGAGAGATGCTACATAACTTAAGGGAGCATCGACTCTACGCCAAGTTCAACAAGTGTAAATTTTCGCAATCGGAAGTCAATTGTTTGGGGCATGTGGTTGAAGCCGCGGGCATTGCTATCGATCCAGCTAAGATTCAATCTATTATGGATTTTCAACAAGATATTACTGCAAATTCGTGAAGGATTTCTCGAAGATCATTTCATCGATGATCAGATTGACCCTGAAATACGTCAAGTTTGATTGGTCTAAGGAATGCGAGGAGGCATTTACTCAGCCGAAGTGATTGTTAATTATTGGACCAGTGTTGATATTGCCAAAGGCTGGACATAGATTCTTGGTATATACAGATGCTTCTCATATGAGTCTAGGTTGTGTGTTGATGCAAGATAGAGGCACATTGTCTTATGCATCCAGATAGCTGAAGATACATGAGAATATTTATCCCACTCATGATTTAGAGTTGGCAGCGGTAGTATTTGCTCTAAATATATGTAGACATCATCTGTATGGCTCACACTCTAGACTGACCATAAGAGTTTGAAATACCTCTTCACACAGAAAGAGCTGAACATGAGACAGCGCAGATGGTTAGAGTTTCTGAAGGAATTTGGAGTATCACCCACGAAAAGCTAATTTAGTTGATGATGTGCTGAGTAGGATACCAACTAGTGATTCTGAGGTTGTTAGATGTCATAAGATGCATGAGTATGGATTACTCGAGGTAGCAAATGATGAATAAGTCAGATATTCGTACGGACGCTCGGATGATGATTTGTGCATAGATGAGGCTTAAGATAGTATCCACACAAAGAGTGTTAGAAGGTTAAAGGGCCGAAATTATATACCCAAAGTTCAGTGAGTTAGCCCAGAGTACTGATTGTGCTGACTAGATTGAGACGACATATTAGTTTCTAAGACTCAAATGCAGATTGTGGATATCGATAATGGCAAAGCTGAGAGATGACATTCTTCAGGATTCACACCGTTCTTAGTTCACTATTCATCTAGGTAGGACCAAATTGTACCATGACATGAAGAGACATTCTTGGTGGCTTGGGATGAAAATAGATGTATCAAAGTTTATTAGAAACAGTGGGATATGCTAGCAGGTGAAGGCAGAGCATCTTAGACCAGGAAGATTATTACAGTCACTTCCTATTCCATAATGAAAGTGGCAAGACGTAGCCATGGATTTTGTCAGGAGACTGCCGAGAACTGCCCGTTCACACGATTCTATCTGGGTGATTGAGGACAAACTGACAAAATCTACCCAAACAAGTTGCAGCTCATACATGTTTGACCAGTTGAGTGTATTATTCAAGAGGGAGATTATTAGGTTGCATGTGGTACCATAGACTATAATGTCAGAAAACGATGTTATGTTACGTACAGGATGTGGCGGAGTATGCAGGAGCAAAATGGTACGCGCCTATAGTTTATCATAGCTTTTCACCCTCACACTGATGAACGGACTAAGAGGTTGGTTTAGACTCTCGAGGATATGCTTGGGGCTTGTTTACATGAGTTTGGCGGATCATGGGAGGAGTTCCTACTGTTGTACGAGTTTGCATACAACAACAGTTATAAGGCTAGCGGATGGCACCATTTGAGGCTTTGTATGGCAAATTGTGTCGCTCACCATATTGTTGGACTGAGCCAAAGGACTGCGACATTATAGGGAATGAGATTGTTGTTGATCACACACTGAAAAGGTACGACAGATTCGCCAAAGGCTTAAAGGAGACAAGGAGAGGCAAAACAAGTATGCAGAAACATATCACACCGATCTCACATATGACAAGGTTGCCTTAGTCTATCTAAGACTTTCTCCTTGGAAGGGTCTTTACATACTGGATCTGAAAGGCAAGTTAGCGCCGAGATTCATCGGGCCTTTCAAGATCAAGAAACGAGTCAAAATGTTGCTTATTAGCTTGATTACCTCCACAAATGTCAGGGATTCATCCAATGTTTAATATTTCTATGCTTTGTCTAGCCAAGTCAAAGGCAACGAGCGATCGACAGTGGACATGAGTCAGATTGAGTTGAGAGAGGACGTATCAAGCGAGGAGCAGCCAGTACAGATTCTAGATCGTAAGGTGCAACAGTTGAGAGGCAAGTCTATTCCGAAGGTATTGGTCAAGTGGCAGGTCTACGAATACTCAAAACTCACTTAGGAATGGGAACACTATATGCGAGATATGTTTCCGTACCTCTTCGAGTCAAGTAGAACTTTAGGCTAAGCTTGATTTCGAGGACGAAATTTTCATTAGTTAGGAAGAATAGTCACGGCCAAATTCTCTAATTTGACTTTAATCATTTAATTAGGATCAAATGACTTGTGACATGGGACTCGCTTCGATATATGTGTCATGACCGAAGTTAGATGGCCGAGGTAAATGTTATATTTGTAATGATGTATGCCTAGTGTGTTGTATATATGTAGACTACTAAGTCATTCCTACTTGTGAATAGGTGTCGAGACGTGCGTGAGAACGTGCCTCGAGTTGTGTGTCAGCATGGGACTAAGGTAGAGAACAATATGGTGAGTTGGTATAACCTTTATGTTGCTTTTATAAGTGATAAGTAGGGCTATTGTTGATTAAGTATCAAATACACTTAAGTTAGTAATTTAAAATAATAGCCACTTGATATTTCTCGAGACACGTAATGGCCCTTCTTAACACCAATTGAGTCACTTATTGGTGTCATTTGGCATGAGTTAGTGAAACATGTCTTAATAGGTGTACCATTATATAGGTCTCGAGATACGTGTGCACATTAGGATTAATGGTTATCAATCAACCATATCCAAGTCAAGAATATAAAGCTTTTGGTCAACTCAAGCAACTCAACTCATTCATTTCATTTGCTTAAGAGAGAAGCAAAGTTGATGGAGGCAACTGGAGAAGAAGGTTAACATAAACTTGGTGATTTAGTGAAGGAGTGACAAAGTATAGTTAGTGTTCATCAAGTTAGGTAACTCTCTACCTCATAAATTTTTGCTCTATTCAAATGAATTCATGAATTTGATCAATTAACATGATCTACCTGTAGAGAAAACTCAAAATTCTGATTGTAGAATTCTGATTTTTACTATACATAGCGCGCTAGGTTGATCAGCTAGCACGCTACTTGGATTGGCACGCTAGATAAGGATTGGTATCACGCTAATGTTTCATTAGCGCACTAACACCAGTCATTAGTGTGCTAGGTCTATGAAAGCACTGCAATTTTCTAAAATTCCTTAAACATTATAAAAGAATCTAATACCATAAGTAAAGGTCCAAACACACTTAAAAAATCTATAATATGATATCAGGAACCTAAAGAAGAGCTACAAGGATTCAAATAGGACTTTTGAGGTGTCAAGAGGCCGAAATATCATAGGAAATTGTGTGGATTTGTAAGTAAACTGATTGAGATAGTTCTTTACATTTCATTCATATTCATATGATCATTTCCAGTCATTTGGACTGAATAACTTTTGTACTCCATATGCCTTGACTTGTTGTAATTTCTCATTACATGAGCTTGCTTTCATGGTATAGTTTGCTGATAAAATGATTTCATTGACTCCGGTTCATGTGCTATGTCATTATTGATTGTTAACACATGTGGTCACTGAAATAGCATGCTATTAGGTAGGTTTTACGTAGTGTTGTTAATCTATATCCTTTCTGCATTAGTATGCAATTCTTTTGTTGGATTCCAATACCGTGTTGTTCTTCGAATATGACAATAGTTCTTGTATCGAGGACCAGTTTACGATAGAAATCTGATAAACATACGGGGTCACTAGATTTTTCAGGGTGATCGGAATTTCTCCACTATTGTCATGACCTAAGTTTCTGATTGAGTTTGACTCCTTAATTAGGATCAAGTGACCCGTGACGTGGGACCAACAATGAGATATCATAAACGATGCGAGATGGCCGAGGTATATGTTATATTTTTTGTGGTGTATGCCTAGTGTGTTGTATATGTGTAGACTACTAAGTCATTTCTACTTACGTATAGGTATCAATACGTGTGTCGGAATGTGCCTCTAGTTGAGTGCCGACGTTGGATTGACGTAGAGAGTGATATGGTAGGTTGGCGTAAGATTATATATAGCTTTTATAGAGATTTATACATTGCTATGGTTGATTTTACACTTAATAAAGCTAAGTTAGTAAGTTAAAATAATAGCCACTTGATTTTCATCGAGACATGTATTGACACATCTCAACATCAATGGAGTTACATATTGGTGTCACATAGCATGCGAGACATATGTTAATAGGTGTATCACTAGATGAGCCTCGGGACACATGTGTGCAATGAGATCAATGGTTATTAATCAACCACATCCACTTATTATATAAAGCAAGTAATCAACTCATACAACCAAGTCAACTTCATTTCATTTGCTTAATTGAGAAGAAAATTTACCGAAGAGAAGGAAAGGGGTTGGAGGAAGAATAAGACCAGCAAACAAAGTGGGTTTGGTGAAGGAGAGATCAAGTTAAGCTAGGTGTTCTTCAAGTTAGGTACATATCTCTACTTGAAACCCATTTTGGTTTTTGGTCAAATTCAGAGGCTTGATGATTAAAATTTTTCAATTGTTTTATATATTTTGATTCGTCATTTCAAGCTGAAAATCCTGCTATATTAAAGTTTTTAATTTGGTTTTGAAATCATAAATATATGAATTTTGTTCTAAGAACAAAACTGAATTTCTGCATATTGTATTTGGGATTAGTCTATGTAATTTGGTCATAACTTGCTCATTTTAGATCCAAATCAACTCAAACTGGTGGCATTTGAAAGCCTACTCGAAGGGAAACAACTTTGCTTTAGAGATGTTGTAATCAAATGTTTTCAAGTCCAAAAGTGCAATACAAGTAGGTGTTGAAATGCGGTAGAAAATTTTTAAAACTAAAATTGTTAAAGGCATAACTCTTTGCCTACTTATCCAAATGAGCTGATCTTTTAGTATGTTTTTATTGGGTATGGTTGTTGCCTTTTGACCAAATATCACATTTCTTGAAAGTATATATCGGGAGAAATAGATTTTCTAAGTTCGATGGTCTGGTTAGATTTCAATTAGAGTTATATTTAGTAGAAATATGATATTTCTTTCGCTTTAAATCGAATTTTGAAAACTAAAACTTTTTGGAAAGCTAAGATAGAGACCAAAAATCCTTGTACTGGTGGAAGATTTTGATATTTGGACAATTTCATGCCTAAAATCGCACTGTAATATTAGACTGAAATTTTAGTGTTTTTTAGTCTTAAAGGGTTGTTTTGGGTTAAAGTTCCTAAACTCATTGGACCTAACTTAAACCAAAGATACTTGGATTAGTTTGATATCTGAAAACTAGGAAGTGTTCCGGGGTTCAAATACGAGTTACGAGGTGTTGGGAGACTGGAGGAGCTTAGAAAATTGCTTGGATTGTAAGTAAACCGATTGAGATATTTATTTACATTTCATTCCTATTTACACGTTCATTTCCAGTCATTTGGACGGATTTACCTTTATATTTAATATGCCATAACTTCTTGTTCTTTCTCATCACATGAGGTTGCTTTCATGCTATAATTTGTTGATCAAATGATTTCATTGGTTCCAAATCATATGCCATTGTTGATGGTTAATAATGTGGTCAGTGAAATAGAATGCTATTAGGTAAGGTGTTACATAGTATTGTAATCTATTTCCTTTGTGCATTAGATATGCGGTTGCTTTATTGAGTTCTTAAATCATGTTATTTCTTGAAAGATGAAAGTGGCTCTAATATCTAAAGTCATTAAATTATAGAGGTTTTCGGACACACGAGGGTCACTAAACTTTCAGGGTGATCGGGATCACTCCATTACATTGCGCAACACAATTGGAAATGAGTCCCAAGGTTGTTGGCAAGCACAACTTCTGCAGCACACGCGGTACGGGACCCATGGTTGTTGGCAAAGTATATATCGTAGGTGATTGGCACCAGCAAAAGGTTAAAAAGGCAAGAGCACTGCTCAGACCTATACATTGATGTAGAGCTCAGCTCCATCCTAATAAAGTGGAAAAGGCCGATGTGATGAAGATCACAGCCGACCGGCTCTAGATCATTACTACATTTCCATGTGTCACTTTCTTGTTGTTTAGCTGAAGTACCTCTTTGCATGTTCTCTTTACAGTTTAGTTGCTATTGTCATCCTTTTAGATAATTATTGCATAATTGGGAATGTGAGCTAATGTCTCTAAATATTACTTTCTACTTTCTTGTACTCACCATGTAGTTTGTGATGGTCGGTGCAGATCCATCGAGTAGCAGACTAGGCAAAGAGAAGATCGATGAGCCAGTGGGAGCACTTCTAGGTTTAATTTTTGATGTATTACTTTTGTATATAATATATATTTGGGGTTGTATATTATGGTTTGAGTGAGAAGCACCTAGACTAGACACGTGATATTATGTATCACTGTTTCATCATATATATTAATCTGATCTTTATTCCCTGATCTTGCTGTGATTGTTAGGCCTCATGTCATAAGCTTCCGCAAATTTTTTAAGACTTCCGCTGAATAAACTTTTGAGTAAATTTTAATTAACACTTATTTATGAATTGACATAGGATAAGTATAGGTTTATATTCATAATAAACAATAAATCATAAGTGGGTAAATGGTTTTGGATAGGCTGACTAGTCCCTTATTAGGTCCTACATGGTGAGATCAGGGCTTAATAATGGAATTAGATCGGGTGGTGCCCAATTTGAGAAATGGTCGTCACATTTGCATTGTTTGATGTGAGTATATCCGTTAATTATTTATTTCCATTTCATTTGTAGTGTTAGCTTATTTTTTGTAGTCTATATTGATTGTTGAGAACTCTACCTATGTTGTACACTATATGCACTACATAGCCGGTCCCAAGTCCTGATAAAGGAAGAGAACTTTGACGCCCATTTTTTCATATCGAAAAATGGGTAAGGAGGGTCCCAAACTCACTTTTCATTCCCGAAAAATGGGGGAGGGATACTCCAAGCTCATTTTTCATTCTCGAAAAATGAAGGAGGGTTGCGATAGGTTGACAACTAGCGTAAAACTTTTGTCACTTTTCATGAAATGGATCAAACATATATAAATTTTGGGGCGTTCCCACTTAGCAACGTGCTGCATCGAAGCCTGGGTGTAGTGAGAAATGAGTAAGGGTGTGTTTCACATCACCGCCTAGGTGTGAAGAAAAATGAGCAAGGGTTCCCACACATAGGACATGTGTGGGTAAAAAAGCTAGTCCCTTCACATCGTCGCCCGGATGTGAAGAAAAATGAGCAAGGGCTCCCACATAAAGGATGGGTGTGGGTAAAGAAGCTAGTTTAAAAAAAAACATGAAAATAAAAGCAAAATCATAGATACATACACTAGATCTTTTAGACAAAATAAAAATTGAAAAGGAGAACAAATACATAGGGGAGAAGAAATTCGTTTAGGAACACGGAACATAGGAACACTTACGGGGAAGTCAATAGAATAAGTAAATACCTTGATTAGAAGGAGAGTCAATATTGCTTGCCTCCAAGAAACAAATGGGTAGGAGAAAAGAGTAGAGAAATAGGAAGCACAGGCTTTAAATTGTGGTAAATTGGTATAGATAAAAAATGCAATGGAGTAGGAATTGTGGTGGATAATGATTATAAGGATAACGTCGTAGAGGTTAAAAGAATGGGAGATAGATTGATTCTAGTTAAATTAATTAATGGAGATGAAGAAATTAACATACTTAGCGCCTATGCACCACAAGTAGGATTAAGCGAGAGCATCAAACGAAAGTTTTGGGACGATATGGATGCATTTGAGCAAAGTATACCATTAGATGAAAAGTTTTTTATTGGAAGAGATTTAAATGGGCATGTCGGGGCAAGTAACGATGGGTTTAGAGAGTTCATGGAGGTTTTGGTTACGGTAATAGAAATCAAGAAGGAGAATTAATCTAAGAATTTGCTTCAACATACGATCTTATCTTAACAAATACTAGTTTTAGGAAGAGGGACTCGCATACAATTACTTTTAATAGTGGTCATAACAAGAGTCAAATAGATTTTCTATTAACAAGAAAAATAGATAGAAAAATATATAGAGACTACAAAGTAATACCTGGTGAAGCACTTACTACCCAACATAAGTTAGTAGTACTAGATATTAAGCTAACACGACGACATAATATGAATAAAAGAGTTAGCGACCCTAGAATAAAGTGGTGGAACCTAAAACATAGTAAACAAGTAGAGTTTAGAGAAAAACTATTAAAGGAAAATGTTTGGAATCTGAACTTAGATGCTAATACAATGTGGCTAGAAATGAGTAGTTGCATAAGGAGAGTGAGATCAAACGTATTAGATATATCTAAGAGCTTGAGACCTCCAAGGAAGGAAACATGGTGATGGAACGAGGATGTCCAACGAGCAATTAAGACTAAAAGAGAGATGTATAAGAAAATACGTAAGTGTCAAGATGATGACGTGTACAATCAATATAGAGAAGCTAGAAAACAAGCTAAAAAAGTAGTTAGTCAAGCTAAAACAAATTTCGTGGATGATCTATATACAAGGTTAGGTAATAGAGATGGTGAAAAATATATATATATAGGCTAGCCAAATTAAGAGATAAAAAGGAACAAGACCTAAGTCATGTCAAATGTATTAATGACTAAAATCAAAATGTTTTAATGCGCGAGGAAGATATTAAGGAGAGATGGAGAAGTTAATTCGTAGTTTTTTTAATGATGGCCAAGTTGATACTATAATAGATGAAAACCCACAGCAAGAAAGAAATGTAAACTATACATCCAATATTAGAATTGTATAAGTTAAAGAGGCATTGAAAAGAATGAAATTAGGGAAAGCATGTGGCCCAGATGAAATACCCATAGAGGTTTGAAAATGCTTAGGAGAAATTGGATTGACTTGGTCAACAAAACTTTTCAATAAAATTTTAAAATCAAAACGGATGCCAATGGATTGGAGAAGAAGCACGCTTGTGCCAATCTTCAAAAACAAAGGAGACATTCAAAGCTGCTCAAACTACCAGAGAATTAAACTTATGAGTCACACTATGAAACTTTGGGAGAGGATAATTGACAATAGGCTAAGGAGAGAAACAACAATATCAGAAAACCAACTTGGTTTCATGCCTGGGAGGTCAACTATGGAGGCGATTTTTCTTGTAAGACGATTGTTAAAAAATATAGAGAAAAGAAAAAATATCTTCATATGGTATTCGTAGATTTAGAAAAAGCTTATGACGGGGTCCCTAGATATGTTCTTTGGTGGGTTCTAGAAAGAAAAAAGTGCATGCTAGATACATAGGCAGTATTAAGGATATGTATGATGGAGTAGTAACGAGTATAAAGACATTTGGAGGAGCTACAAAAGAATTTCCCATTATGATAGAACCACATCAAGGATCGGCTTTAAGCCCATATCTATTTACTTTAGTTATGGATGAACCAACTAGACATATTCAAGAGGATATACCATGGTGTATGCTATTTGCAGATGATATTGTCTTAGTGGATGAAACTAAAGATGGAGGGAATAGGAAATTTGAACTCTAGAGGAATACATTAGAATCTAAAGGCTTTAAGTTGAGTAGGATGAAAATCGAATACAGGCATTGTGAGTTTAGAAACACTAGACATCGAGATGATGGAGTGGTAAAATTAGAAGAAATAAAAGTTCCTAAGATAAACCACTTTAGATAACTAGGACCAATCATATGAAATGATGGTAATATTGAGAATGATGTTATACATAGAATTCAAGCTAGATGGAAGAAATGGCGAAGTGCAACAGGGGTGATTTGTGATCGAAATGGTCCTACTAAGTTAAAAGAAAAATCTTATAGGACCCGCAATTAGGCCAGCTATGCTCTATGGAAGTGAATGTTGGGCGGTAAAGCAACAAAAATTACACAAAATAAACGTAGCAGAAATGAGGATACTTAGGTGGATGTGTGGTAAAACTCGAAGAGATAGAATAAGAAATATAGAAATTCAAAGACAAGTAGGGGTAGCACCAATTGATACAAAGATTTGGGAAGGGCGGTTGCGATGGTTTGGTCACCTACAAAGACGGCCTACAAATGCTCCAACTAGAAAACTAGAGTCAATAGAAACTGTAGAAATTCGACGAGGTAGGGGCATACCAAAGTTAACATGGGATGCATTAATTAAGAGGGATTTGAATGGTTTGCAAAGCTCACCATCAATTGCACTTAATCTAGCACAATGGAAAAGTTTGATCCATGTAGCCCACCCCAATTAATTTGGGACTGAGGCTATGTCGTTGTTATTGTTGTTGTATATTGATTGTCTAGCTTTGTACCCTCATATCATGGACTTGTTTGTTATTCCTCACTTGTTAAACTTGGTTTCCATGATATTTTGATAACATGAATTATTTTGAATCCATTCATTTGCTATATGTAATTTCTTACTGTTTTATAGTAAATATAGTATAAATAGCATGATATTTGGAATGATGGAGTTATGCATGTTTTATGGACTTGTACTCTTTGGAGAGTTTTGTGCCTTGTAGCATTGTCAAATCCTTAGATTCCTTAATAAGTCAATTTCTTGAAATTATAAAGTAGTTATAGAATCTAGAGTCCATGGCACTAGAGTTGATCAGCACACAGGTTAGAGTCTATGGGGATGTCGATACTCGTCACTATGATGATACTCGTCCCTGGGGTTGGCCATATATGGGGTTAGAGTCCTTGATGATTTCGGGATTAGTGTCCCTGATGCCAATGGGCTTAGAGTTCAAGGTGAGGATTAGACTATGCGACACCACGTACCTCCTATAGTGGTTAAAAGCTTCACCGACATAGGTCGCAACTTACCGAATCTACATCATAACTATTTAGCCTTGTATCAGTTTCACTTGTTTAATTGTGGTATTTCTTAGCATATTTTTGGTACTAGTCTTTCTTTATTTAACTAATGCTTTTAAATACCATTTAGTATAATTTGGAAATGTGAATGAATTTGTCAATGAGGATTACTTGTACTTTTTGTACTCATCGTTCTTTTTATGATGGTGGGTGCAGAGCCGTCAATGAGTAGGTCGGGCAAGGAGAAGATTGGTGACTACCTCTAAGCCAACGACATACTTCTGCATCGATATTTTTTATGTTTTGATATTCTATGTATTATATATAGTTATGTCTTTTGATACATTTTGGGGTTGTATATTGGGTTGTGTGTTTAGCTCCCTTAATTATGGTGACTATCATACTGTTTATATTCACCACTTTATTATATATGCATGTGATTGTTATTTCCTAGATTTCACACTTAGGATTTACAATAATTACATCAGCATAATTTGTTAAGACTTCTTTTATAACCAAATAAACTATAAAAGCTTTAAATTACTCGAAAATCTAGTAATATGTTTACAAGTGTTTTACATATCCTAAACACAATTGTAAAGTAGATTTAGATAGATAGGCTGACTAATACGTAGTTAAGTCATAGGTGGCTAGGATTTGGGCTTAATTATGAGATTATATAGGGTGGTGCCCTATATTAGGGAAAGGGATGTCACAACAAGTATTAACATTATTTTGATAGAATAGAATAGTTTAGTTAAAACAAATTAAAAAAGGATTTTCTTAGAAATAGAGTGAACTTAACATAGTATACTATGTGCAATACACCTTTCCCTATCCGTAATCAACACTAGTTGATCATATTATTACTACAATCAAGGTGTTATACTTGCGGCTACGATCAAGCTTTTGGCACTGTTGCCGGAGATTGGTAGCCACATACTTGTTTAGTTAGTTTACA
This sequence comes from Stephania yunnanensis, assembly GCA_039657365.1. Lineage (NCBI taxonomy): Eukaryota > Viridiplantae > Streptophyta > Magnoliopsida > Ranunculales > Menispermaceae > Stephania > Stephania yunnanensis. The sequence goes on along the minus strand of CM077585.1, from coordinate 33,677,122 downwards.
AAATTGTTAATTTTAGTTTAAGTAATTTAATTTCAAGTATAAAAAGAAACAATAAAAAGGTTGAGGTCTCAATTTTAAAATTTGTGCTTCATCTTTTGTGTTTTCTTTTTAGGGAGAATTAGTGCATGCGTAGTAAAGGACAGAATGACTTAGTGCCTAATAATCCTGAGATTGATCAAACCAACAAGGGAAAGAAAAATAAAGGAATCAATATGGCGGAGGATCAAGCACAAAACCAACAAAAAGGTCAAGGGAATAACCAATCCGAAGGTGATCTGGTAGTGCGAGATGGTATGTAGGGACAAAGATATCTTCGTGGCTACATCAAGCCGGAAGTTCAAGAGACATATAACGGGGTGATGAGGCTTCCAGCCAACACCACTAAGTTCGAACTAAGTCCGTCTCTAATCAACATGGTGCATAATAGCCTATTCAATGGGTTAGCGAATGAAGATCCAATTGGACATGTAGAAAGTTTCTTGGAGAAGTGCGACATCATGCACATTACAGAAGTTACAAAAGTGGTAATCAGGATGAGACTTTGCCCATTCTCATTTGGTGGAAAAGCCAAATCTTAGTTCCAAAGACTGAACATAGGGAGTATGACTTCTGGGAGAAAATCAATGAAAGATTTCTTGAAAAGTTCATTCCCCTAGTGAAGATCGAAAGGAAATTGGAAACTAATCAATTCATGAAGGAGGATATCGAGTCTCTTAGTGAGGCTTTGGCAAGATTTAAGGTGATGCTGAGGAGATGTCCATGACATGCATACGTGAAATTGGCACGAGTACATATTTTCTACTTTACTAACCAAGGAAAGGAAGAGGATGAAGCATTAGATCTTTTAGATCTTATGTCTCCAAACTCTGCGGCCGATACTCATTACACAATGAGAAAGCTAAAAGGTGTAAATGAGATTGATTTACAAATTGCAATCATGGCACAACTATCCAACCTGAGCAGTCAGATGGCGAAGCTTTAAAATGGGACAACAAAGTCCACAAGTGCAAGTGATAAAACAACATGTTATTCGTCGAGTAATGGTGGTTAATCCAATTGACATATAGCAAGGAATGGAGTTTGAAGATGTCAACCCGAACTATGGAAACAACTTTAGGCAAAGAGAAATGGCTCCTTAAAGGTTTTACCAAGGATCCAACAATCAAAACTTCTCATATGGAAATCTTGATAATGCACTGAAGTTACCGCCAGGTTTTGATCAACAAGTCATAGAAGGGAAGCTAGGCCAGAGCAAAGAAATGACTTCATTAAAGTTAATTGAAAAATTCTTGAATGCAATTGACATAAACAATAGGGAACGCCATGAGAAACATGAGAAAGAAAGGAAAAATGTGAAGCAAGCTCTAAAAAGGATGGAGGATGAGAGATCACAATTCAACAAAACCTATACCGGAAAACTTGACCTTCAAATTGGATTGATTACATTATCGTTAAAATTTCGTAAAAAAATTTTGACGTCATCTCCTCTATTTTTAGGCCTATACCAAAAAACTCGACCATCATAAATCTTCAACAAAACCTGCTCAGCTTGGTGGAAATGCCGAAGGACTCATAATCTACCCCATAACAAGATATATTGCATTCACAAAAATTATTTATTTATTAAAACCAATCTTAGGTTTTAAAAATCCTTAAACTATCATTACCTTAGCTCCTTAGCAATCCAATCCATCCTAAAATCATTATAACAATTCTAAAGAAGATCCTAATTGCACAAGGACCCAAAAACTCATTTATACAATATTTTATATTCAAAAATAATACAGACAAAGAGAGAAAGAAACTGAGGAAGTCACAAATAGTTAGAAAGCTTTCCCTTTCCCTTGTCGCCACTAAAACCTGTCATTACCCAATTATAAAAATTCGATAATGTCAAATAAGTAAATCAAACACTATCTAGTACACCTGTAGTAATCAAATGCATAATAATCCAAAGAATTTAAACTAACAATATAATAAGAAGAAATTAAATACAACTATGAATCCATCTTGTTTCAGTTATCCAAACACAATAGATGACGTCTTCCGAAAGTTGTAAGTAATCAGTAATATGGACTCATGCGCGCAAAGAGTAACCAAATGAGTCTCGTTCCTCTAGACTATGGGAGTTTGATCTCTTCAATGTGATCTCATGATAACCACGTGATGCAAAGTATCAATGAATCCAGTTCCTCAAGCATAATAAAGTGTTGTATAACCCCGATATATTCTACACTATACGAAATTACAATAACACAATGTAAAGGTAACTATGTGATTTATTTAACCTTACAAACAACAAACTTCGAGCTTAATTTTCGGAAATCCCAGAGCATCGGATCAACTTGAAAATGGTTCCAATAGCTTCCATGCATACCCAATTATATTGAGGGTCAAGCTTTAAGTAAAACCACATCACAAAACCCAATTAAAATCGTGATCAAAGTGCGTTTGAGAATGGTTTCCAAAAATATTAATTTATATAACTGTTTCAACTAGCTTTCAACTAGTCAGATTGGGTAACTTTTTACCCTTGAAACCCTCAATATTTGTCATTATGACCTAAAAGAAACATGTAGTACTCATGTCCTACTTCCCAGAGACTCCAAGAACACCCAAATTGGATCACCGACGAAGTTTGAAGTTATGAATTTCCCATATGGCATGTCAACTAGGAAAACTTAATTTATTTTGAACTAACAAACTTCTCCAAATCAATATTTTTGCTATTAAACCCTCAAAACTCGACAACAACCACCACGAAACCACTCGATACCTGCATCAAAATACTTCCACAACTCATGGAGTCAAATCGGATCAAAACCAATTATCAGTTAATCCAAAAACCCAGTATAAATCAATATCAACAATTAAAACATCTCCAAAATAGTTATCAACTGAATTGCATTAGTTTACCTCGCCAAAACCCTAACCTACATCTGTGGTATCTATCTCGAATTGATGCAAATCAATCCAATATACCAATTAACAATAATTCATACCAATTTATATCAAAATCCCGCGAAAAAATCCAAAAATCACTTGAATGGTGGAGAAATGCTCGGCATTGATGATTTACCAAATTTCAAGTTGAATACCTCATTTCCACCGTGGAAACTTAGATCGAATTGACCGTATCATTATGCTTTACAGTGTTGCAGAAAGAAATCGGGCAAAAATCGAATGACGGGAGCTCCGTGGGCAAAAGTCTGGGTTGAGAGTATTAGGGAATGTTCATTTCGAACGTTCTATTCGAATGAAATCAAATCAACTTTTATTTCAATGTTTGTTATATATTTATAGATAAACCTTTAGTTGCTTGTCTGCAGCTTAATTTCTTTTTATTTATTAATTCCTGAAATCTCTATTTTGATGTGTTTTATCTTCCAATGCCATTTTTGATCTCATTTTTCACTGAATTGAACCAATTTCTCGACAAAGCAATCCATCTTCATGAAATGTCCATAACACTAGTTTTGGTCAAACCAAAACCCAAAAAATCTTAACATTGTGCATAACATACTAAAATCTTTGGGACCTACCCTCTTGCCATAAACGTGCACCAATTTGGACCAAACGTCAACCTCGACTACCGTGAATCGACACAAAACTCGAAACAAGATCTCACACAACTTCAACTCATTTCACACTACCTCCAACACTAGCTTACACGCCTCCTGAGGCAAAATCCCCATGTCGGCTCTTTAAGCCCATTTAAATTTCGAATTTGAATTTTAAACTTAATTTCAATTATTTTTTGTAAAATCTGAGACAATAGTTTGAGTCAATATTTTAACTCTACCTAGACCCATTTCAACACGTATCTCTCGATAAAACGCTGTAAAATCTCAAATTTATTCGATTAACTGAATTTCATAAAGTAACATAATATATAATACACAACGCTAGGCATACACCACACAATAATAAACTTAATTAAAAATCTCAATTTAACCGATCTTTACCTCTAGACTCGCGCCCAAAACCATAATTAGTCTTTATTAATCCTTGATTAACCGTAATTACCAGTTTAGAAATTTTGGGATTTGACACAGGTAGCAGTATGGATACAATTTCCAAATCATCCTCCTCGGTATTACCATGATTATGTCTTATGGGTGATAATATGGTCGGTAGGTTAATAGAAGTAGATATGAACACAACCTTAAAAAATAGGGGAGATTTTGCTCAGGTAGTGGTGTTATTGGATTTTTCGAAGCCTTTCATGTCGAGCTTTTGAGTTGACTATTTCAGGTTAAGGATCGAATATGAAGGGATTCCGCATATATGTTTTCGATGTGGAATAGTGGGCCACGGTAGTACAACTTGTGCTCATAAAAAGACTAAGGAAACTCTGGTAAGTGATAATGAAGGGAACACACGGACTGCTCCCCTGGAGAGTAACAAGAACCAAGAATGTTGCAACCCAACCACCGGCATCGGTAACTTCGGACCATTGAAGATTGCTTAGAGGAGGGCTCGAAGAACCGAGGAAGTTGCCAAAGATTTAGTTACCGACAATCAAGGCGAAAACACCCACGTTGGCAAACGAAATACCAGAGAATCAACACCTAAGAAGTCGTTAGGTACCAAACAAGGAAATGGAAAGAACAAATTTGGCATATTACCCGATTTCAATGGAGATACGAAAGATAGGACCTTATTGAATTCATGGTTGTTGGGACGATTTGAAGGTGTTTCGGATTAGATTTCTTTGTGCAGAACGTGCTGCTGGTTGTTGTCTGGTGCGATTAAAATGCTAGATTTGCAACCTAGCATGCTAATTGCACTAGAAATGATGAACATGGTGAACAGGCAAGATTAGCGAGCTAATTATGCCATCTAGCATGCTAATCCACCTAAAATAGTAATGATGTTGTGTTTTACATGGATGTTCGGGGGACTTAGGGACCGGTCAAGGAGGTCATAATAGACTGGTAATGAACCTATTTTGATCCTAATTGATTGATGATAGGTTGAGGAACATCAAGGAAACATGAGAAGATTGAAAAGTTGAGAGTTTGGGACGGGGACTAAACCCAAGGTAAGTACAAATTCACTTATTTATCAATATTGTCTGGCTATGTAGTATATTTAGCTCATGTAGTTGCTGGAATGGAATGGAGGATCTTTTACATTGTGGTAGTTTTCAAGAAATAGAAAACGATGTGTAATGTGACCTTGCTTTAACTCCTGGTTTTGAGAATTGGTTTATAGGAGATGGGTTCCCTTCCTGGCCCATATATAACTCATGCTTAATTCGATAGGTTGTATGGATTACATACACACTAGGGGGCTTAGGATTGAACCATTGGGCATTAGTGGATGGGCTAGAGAGCACATATGCATAATATGTTGGTCTAGCGATCGCACTAATGGGGCTGGTGGGTAATCAACCCTAGTTTTTATAAAATAATGGGGATCACAGTGTACTTATCCAAAACATTTGCTTTGCATCCGTTTGTATATTGAACTATATGTTTTCCATATTCTTGTTAGATTTATTATTGTTTCATGTTGTTATTGCATGTTTCCTTCGAATATTATAAGAAATATTGATGGTTATGGGAATCCCTACTAACTGAGAAAGTTGGAGCGCTCACCCCAATTAACAATTACAGGTAGAGCCGACGAGCGCTATGAATACAGGATGGAGAAGTTTTAGGAGTCTCGAACTTCTCTTATGTGTAGTGAGTTTCCATTGTCTAATATATTATATTGAATTACTTATTTGTAATATCATATGGGATGGGGGATTTTAATATAACCTATGGGTATTCCGATTTGTTTTAGCTACTGTATAGCTTATTTCGGTTATCAAAAAAGGTTTTAAATTTCGGATGCATACCGTATTGCTTTTAATCAATAATTGATATATAGTAGTACTTATCAGGTGAAGATGGTAAGGCCGTTGGCTTTAATTAAATTCGGTAATGGTAATCAGGGCTTAATTAGGGTTTCAGGTCGGGTATCGCCCTAAGCAAGTTAAGGGATGCTACAGTCTATAACGTCTATGAGGTGCTGCTTGTGATCCACTCAAGTCCTCGAATATATCAATATATCATCGATGAAAACTATCATGAAACATTCAAGAAATGGCCTCATCACTCGATGCATAAAATCGATAAACATGGCAGGAGCATTCGACAAACCAAACTGCTTAAGTGCAAACTGATAGTGTCCATATCTCGTACTGAATGTCGTCTTAGACCTAACCTCATCCCTGATACTATGCGGATGATACCCTGATCACAGGTCTATCTTGGAGAAATATTGTGCTCCTCTCAGATCAAATAAGTCATCAATATGTGGTAAGGGATACGTTTTTCTGACTGTGACCCTGTTCAACTGTCTATAGTCGATACACAGTCTCAAAGTATCGTTCTTCTTCACAAAAAAATCAGTGCTCCCCATGGTGACATAGAAGGTGAGATGCATCCTTTATGTCCCAAATCCTGCAACTGACTCCTTAACTCTTCCAACTCTCTCAAAGCTATGCAGTATGGTAGTATAGATATGGGTCTAGTGCCTGGTACTAACTCAATGATAAAATTTATCTCTCTCAGTGGTGGTAAACCCGGTAAGTCTTCCAAAAACACGTCTTAAAACTCCAACACAACTGGAATTTCCTCAAGTTTGGTTCCCCGACTCTCTACTACGGTGTATAATGACACCACAGTCTCCATCGTTCCTCTACTTGCAAGTCGACCTCTAATATGCTCGGCTACCGGTGTACTACCACTATATATGAACATCGGACCCCCTGGGATCTCAAATATAATTGTCTTACTGAAACAGTTGATATGAGCGTGATACGCTGCTAACCAATCCATCCATAACAATGCTGAACTCTAAAAACTCGAGAAACGCTGAAATCTGCATGTAACTCTACCCCACCTATCTCTACTAGACATCTCTCAACAAGACAATTAGGTTAGATTCTATCCCCGACCGTAGTACTCAAATCAATGCGCGCTAACTCTAACTAGTGTCGACTCTAATATGCCTATTATGAGACCAGAAATGAAAGATAAAGTAGAACCTGAATCAAACAAAATATATGACTCTCTACCACCAAAATGAGTCTCCATGTGGCATCTGCATCAGGCCGTTCAACCATATGTACACCCTCTCGAATCTGTGGTGGTATCACGACTACTTGTTGTGGACAATCTCGAATCACGTGTCCTACCTGGCCACACCTATAACATGTGATAGGTTTTTGCTAACCCTGAACTTGATCCTCGGCCCGTGCATCTACCTTTGTCGAGAACTATCTCAACCTCGACCTCTGCCTCAGCCTCTACCACCCTTCTGCTGCTAACGTGGGGGTGCTAGTAGAGCTGGTAAAGTAGTAGTAGCTGCTACTGCAGGTCTAAATGGTGGCAAGGGATGTCTACCAACAGTAGTATGTAATGGTGTAGGGGATGGTACAAAGGTACAACTGCTGTGAATGTCCCTGACCCTTGGGTACATCTATCCCATTTCCTCGGTCCCTTGCCCCTCTGTCTCCTCCACTTAAACTTCGCAACCTGGTCAGGTGTCAATGCTGGTACTAACCGTGTCTCATCGGCAACTGTTCCCAAAGAATGTCTTGTGAGAGAGTGCACGCTCGTAATTCTCACCCAAAGTTCTGACACCTGAACTGACCACATAAAATCCATTATTTGGTCTCAATCCATCCCGAAATGGTACGCATCATATGAATCCTCTCTCACTAAATCCCAAGTAAACTGCCTCAGGCACCGGTATTTATCTTTATAGCTCATCACAGACTCATCGGCTCCCTGTCTCGGGTTCATGAATTCCTTCCTCAACCTTTTCATCACTGCAGGTGGGAAGTACTGCTGGTAAGACTTCATCTTGAAGGCTTCCCTTGACTGAAACTCTCTTTCATAAGCTATTGTCGCACACCACCAAACATCGACATCTCTCTGTACAGTGTACGACGAGATCTCAGCTCAAAGTATGTCATCAATCTTCAAGACTCGGTGTAACTTCTCCCGAGATAGTACCCACCTCTCAATCTTCTCAAAATCTCGATGACCGTTAAAATAGACTAACTTCTGTCTAATGAAATCCTTCACCCACCGAACATTGGCGGACGAGCTAGAAGATGGAGGTGTAAAACATGGCGTAAAAACTATCTCTATGGCTGGAGCAGCTATCACCGGTACAGTCTGTACTACCGCCAGTGTTGTGGTTAGTGTAGAAGTAGTATTAGTAGCAGGGGCTAGTGTCTCTGTTGGCGGAGTGAAACGTGCAATCATAGTGGCATAGAACTCTGCCAACTGTTGTGAATCCGCCATCAATAGCTGCATGTTAATAGCGAACTCAAATCATCTGCTATATAGATAACGCATATATACATATGCAAAACTAACATATATACATAAAAAACATCCCCATCTCACTTTCACTCACTTACAAACTAATGATTTCTAGGCAAGGATCATCTTATTTTCCACTGCTAGGATTTTTTTTTTCCTTGTTTAATTTTTTTTTTTGTTACATATTGAAAAATTAAGGCATTTTTGCTACATATTGTAGCTTTGGTATCACATTGTAAAATAGCAATTCCTCAATCTAAGCCCTATAAACATAGGCTTTCCTAAGCTTTATAAACATAGAATATGATACCACATGTGACTAAGATATCCCAACTTTGGACAGCTCCATAAACTGTCCATTATATTCTAGAACTTAGGCTCTGATACCAACTGCGACGACTACATCTCAAATTAGGGCACCGCTCAGCCTAATCCCATTATTAAGCCATAATCTCACCGTATGGGACCTAACAAGGGACTAGTCAGCTTATCAAAACCATTTACCAACTTATTATTTAATATTGAAATGAATATAAACTTAAACTTATCCTATGACAATTCATCAATCAGAGTTAATTAAAATTTTCTTACTTAAAAGTTTATTCAACGAAAGTCTTAACATTCTAGTGGAAGTTTATAACATGAGTCTAACAATTGTGGAAAAACTAGAGAATAAAGATCACATGCATATATATGATGGTTTATATGATATCACGTGTCTAGTAAAGGTACTACTCACTTAACCCATAATATTCAACCCCAAATATATATCATATACAATATAAAAGTAATATATCAAAAATCAAACCTATAAAATTGGGTGTAGCAGGGCTCCACTAGTTGAGAGGTAATCGCCGCTCTTCTCTTTACCTGGTCTACTACTCGATAAATCTGCACCCACCATCACAAAACTAGACAGTGAGTATTAGTAAGTAGAAAGTAATACCGAGAGACATTTATTCACATTCCCAATTATGCAACAAGTATCTAAAAGCATGATAATATCACCATGTTGTAAAAGAACATGCAAATAGATACTTCATCTAAACAACATGAAACTGACACATGGCTAAGTAGTAATAATCCAGGGCCGATCGACCGTGATATTCATCACATCTGCCTTTCCACACTACATGAGGATGAAGTTGAGCTCTCATCATTTCGAATGTCTAAGCATTGCTTTTGCCTTTATAACCTTTTGCTGGTGCTAGTCACCTGCGAGATAAACTTGCCAAAAACCTCGGGTCCTATACCCCATGTGTTGCATAATTTATACTTGCCAACAACCCTGGGACTCAATTCTTGTCTGTTGCGCAAGATAGTGGAGAGATCCCGTTCACCCTGGAAGTCTAGTGGCCCCAGTATGTCCAATGGACCATTCCCTAGATACAAGAACCACTTTTTCATTTAAAAAATGACATGGTTTGAAAATCCAATGAAGCAATTGCATTCTAATGCACAAAGGAAATAGATTATAATACTATGTAACACCTACCTAATAGCATGCTATTTCACTAACCTCATGTATTGGAGTCAAATACCATGAAATATAAAGAACAAGTCATGGCATATGGAGTACAAAAGAAATTCAGTACAAATGACTGGAAATGAACATATGAATAGGAATGAACAAACTATACCATGAAAGCAATGACATTGCACATGAATTGGAGTCAATGAAATCATTTTATCAGCAAACTATACCATGAAAGCAACCACATGTAATGAGAATAAACAAGTCATGACATATGGAATGCAAAAGCAATTCAGTCCAAATGACTGGAAATGAATATAAGAATAGGAATGAAATGCAAAGAAATATCTCAATAAGTTTACTTACAATCCACGCAATTTCCTATGCTATTTTGGCCTATCGACACCACGAAACGTACTTGAATCCTCGGAATACTTCCCTAGGTTCCTGATATCATATTATAAGTTTTTTGGTGTGTTTGGGGCTTTTGCTACAAGTCGTAGCTTTAGTATGACATTGTAGAAAAACCATATTCCACAATTTAAGCCCTATGTACATAGAATATGAAACCACATGTAACTATGATGTCCCAACTTTGGACAATTCCATAAATTGTGCATAATATTCAAAAACTTAGGCTCTCTCCTAAGCTTTATAAACTTAAGCTCTAATACCAACTGTAACGACTCCTTCTGAAATTAGGGCACCACTTAGCCTAATCCCATTATTAAGCCTTAATCTCACCATTTAGGACCTGACAAGGGAGTAGTCAACTTATAAAAGCCATTTACCAACTTATTATTTATTATTTAAACGAATATAAACTTAAACTTATCCTATGACAATTCATCAATCAGAGTTAATTAAAATTTTCTAGCTTAAAAGTTTATTCAGCGGAAGTCTTAACAATCTAGCGGAAGCTTATAATATGAGTCCTGACAATTGAGAAAAAATCAGGGAATAAAGATCACATGCATATATATCTGAAGAAATGACGATATATAATATCATGTGTCTTGTCAAGGTACTACTTACTTAACCCATAATATACAACAACAAAAGTATATCATATACATATAAAAGTTATACATAAAAATTAGAACTTTTTAAATCGGGTGTGGCAGTGCTCCGTTGGCTCCGAGGTAGTCGCCAATCATCTCTTTGGGTGTGCTATTCGATGAATCTGCACCCATCGTCACAACTAGACAGTGAGTACAAGAAAATATAAAGTAATACTGAGAGACATTTGTTCACCTTCCCAGTTATGCAACAAGTATCAAAAAGCATGATAATTGCAACTATAGTGAAAAGAGAACGTATAAAGAGATACTTCAGCTAAACAACATGAAATGAACACATGACTAAGCAGTAATGATCTAGGGCCGGTCAATCGTTATCTTCATTACATCGGCTTTCCACTCTATGAGGAAGGATGGTGCTGAGCTCTAAATCGATGTGAAGGTCGGAAGTGGTGCTCTTGCCTTTATAACATTTAGTTGGTGTCAGTCACCGGCGATATAAACTTGCAAACTACCCTAGGTCCCATACCCTATGTGCTGTGCAAGTTATGCTCGCCAACAACCCCAAGACTCATTTCCCCTGGGTTGTGCAAGATAGTGGAGAGATCCCAACCACCCTTGAAGTCTAGTGACCTCGTATGTCCGACGGACCTCTATAATCTAATGACCTTAGATACAAGAACCACTTTCAAATTTCAAGAAATAACATGGTTTGAGAATTCAATAAAGTAACTACATATCTAATGCACAAAGGAAATAGATTACAATACTATGTAACAACTACCTAATAGCATTCTATTTCACTGACATCATGTATTGGAGTCAAATACCATGAAATATAAAGAACAAATCATGGCATATAGAGTACAAAAGAAATTCAGTCCAAATGACTGGAAACGAACATACGAATAGGAATGAACAAACTATATCATGAAAGCAATGACATTGCACATGAATTGGAGTCAATGAAATCATTTTATCAACAAACTACACCATGAAAGCAACCTCATGTAATGAGAATAAGTAATGGCATATGGAATACAAAGCAATTCAGTCCAAATGACTGGAAATGAACATACAAATAGGAATGAAATGTAAAGAAATATCTGAATAAGTTTACTTACAGTCCACGCAATTTTCTATGCTATTTCGGCCTCTATACACCTCGAAACTCGCACTTCAATCCTCGAAATACTTCCCTAGATTTCTTGATATCATATTATAAGTTTTTTGGTGTGTTTGAACCTTTACTTAGGATATTGGACTCTTTTATAGTGTTTAAGAAACTTTTGAGAATTGCAATTTTTATAGTGTCACAGACCTAGCGCGCTAATGTCTAGGGTTAGCACGCTACCAATCCTGATCTATCACGCTAATCCAAGATAGCGCGCTAGCTAATCCACTTAGCACGTTATGTGCAGTAAAACCCAAAATTCTACAATTAGAATTTTGAGTTTTCTCTACACATTGGCCATGTTAATGCCTAAGGAACCTCAATACACACTACTAGAGTTCCATGACATCAACTACAACATAAACAAACAACCCACAACATCAAATTCAAGAATTCATTTGATTAAGCTAACTCTATGGTGTAGAGGAGTTACCTAACAGATGAACACTAGCTATACTAGATCTTTCCTTCACTAAATCACCAAGTTTTTACTAATCTTCTTCTTCTCTAGCTGTTCTCCTTCTCGAGCACCTTTGATTTTTCCTAATAAATTGAAATGAAAGAGTTGAGTTGCTTGAGTTGAACAAAAGCTTTATAATCATGAATTGGATATGGTTGATTGATAGCTATTGATCCTAATGTGCACACGTTTCTCAAGACCTATCTAATGGCACACCTATTAACACATGTCCCACTAACTCATGCTAAATGACACCAATGAGTGATTCAATTGGTGTTGAGATGGGTAATACGTGTCTCAAGAAATATCAAGTGGCGATTGTTTTAACTTACTAACTTAAGTGTATTTGATACTTAATCAATCATGGCCCCATTTATCTCACGAATAAAAGCAATATAAATTCTATACCAACTTTCCATATTGTTCTCTACCTCAGTCCCACGCTAACACGCAATTCAAGGTGCGTTCCAGCACATGTCTTGACACCTATTTACAAGTAGGAATGACTTAGTAGTCTACACATATACAATATACTAGGCATTCATCATTACAAATATAACATTTACCTCGGCCATCTAGCCTCTATCACGACACATATATTGAAGTGGTTCCTACGACACTTGTCATTTGATCATGATTACAAGGTTAAAGTCAAATTAGAGATTTGGGCCGTGACAACATGCGTAGTAAAGAAGAGAAAGATTTAGTGTGTTACAATCATGTGATTGACATAACCAAAAAGGGAAAGGAAAAAAAAGAATCAAGATGTTGGAGGATCAAGTAGAAACCAACAACAAAATGGGAATAACCAATCCGAAAGAGATTTGGTAGTGCAAGATATCCATAAATAAACACAAAACCTTTAACTAAGTATACAACATGCAATACACCTTTCTCTCAGACGATATCTGTAATTAACACTAGTTGATAACTTTATTACTACAATTGATAAGTTATACTTGCAGCCACGATCAGGACCCACACATTATGGACTAGAGATCATAACATGGAATTATATTTTTATCTAACGTATGACTTTTGGTGTATTTTACTCTATTCATCTTGAGATTAGCTCAAGTCAAGGTTTAAATAGGGTGTCCGCTTGTTTCAGAGACCATCGCTATTTTCTCCATTTTTTGTAAAATTGGGGTATTTAGGGCATCTCCAACCCAACAACAATAAAATAGTGTAACACTAACAACATTCACGTCTCTAACCCATCAACATTATCTTTTACACTATTTCACTTTTTATTATTTTATTCAATTTAGTTTTTAATTTAAAAGTAATATAATCACAAAAATAAATTTATAAAATATAAAAACAAAAAATAGAATAAAAATGATGAATAGTTAAACATCTACTGAATATTGCCACACCATTTACCATTACTGTACTCCATTAGTGCCAAAATGGCGCTGGTTGGAGTTGGTCTTACCGGGGTTTAATTTGGATTAAAATTAAGAGATAAATATGAAATAAAGGAAAACTTGGCAAATTACCATTAGGGGCAGTGAAATAGTTAAGGAATGGTTATATTTGCAAGGGCATAAAGGTCGTTTGACCCAAACCCACTTCGTTTTTAGTGAGAAAATGAAATGGGGTTCGAAACCATTTCATCTCCACTCCCAACTCATGTGACGACCCCTACTAAAATTAAGGCACTGCCCGGCCTAATTCCGTCATTAAGCCCTGACCTCACCTTGTAGAACTTAACGCGAAACTACTTAGCCTTTTCAAAACCATTTACCAAATTACAAATTATAAGTTCAATATGTGTTTTAATGTCTTATGTAATATAATAAATCAGAGTGAATTAAAACTTTGCGCACTTACAAGTTTATTCAGCGGACGTCTTACAAATTAACGAAAGCATTATTGTGATACCTAACAATCGTGGAAAAACCAGGGAATAAAGATCACATGCATATATATAAGAAAACGACGATATATAAAAACATGTGTCAGGTCAAGGTACTAATCACTCGACACATACATAATATACAACCCCAAAAGTATATGATAGCCATATAAAAGTAATACATCAAAAATGAAAACCTACAAAATCTGGCATAGCAAAGCACTCCACTTGCTCAGAGGTAGTCGTCGATCTTCTCTTTGCCAGATCTGCTACTAGATGGATATGCACCCACTATCACAAACTAGACGGTGAGTATAGGAAAGTAGAAAGTAATATTGAGAAACATTTTTTCACATTCCCAAATATGCATCAAGTATCTAAAAGCACGAAAATAACTACTGTGTTGAAAAGAGAATATGCAAAGAGATACTTTAGCTAAACAACATGAAACTGACACACGGCTAAGTAGTAATGATCTAGGGTCAATCGACCGTGATCTTCATCACATCATCCTTTTCCACTATATGAGGATGGAGCTGAGCTCTACATCAATGTGAAGGTCCGAACAATGCTCTAGCCTTTATAACCTTTCGCTGGTGCCAGTCACCTACGATATATACTTGACAACTATCCTGGGTCCCACCCCCGTGTGCTGCACAAGTTATGCTTGCCAACAACCCTAGGACTTATTTCCCTTGTATTGCACCAGATAGTGGAGAGATCCGATCACCCTAAAAGTCTTGCGAGCCCAGTATGTCCGATGGGCCTTTATAACATAATGACCCTAGATATGATAACCACTTTTATATTTCAAAAATGAAATGATTTGAGAATCCAACAAAGCAATTGCATACCTAATGCTCAAAGGAAATAGCTTACAATACTATGTAACACCTACCTAATAGCATGCTATTTCACTGACCTCATGTATTAACAATTAATAATGGCATAGCACATGAAATGGAATCAATGAAATCATTTTATCGACAAACTATACCATGAAAGCAACCTCATGTAATGAGAATGAAAAAGTCATGGCATATGGAGTACAAATGCAATTCAGTCCAAATGAAAAAATGAACATATGAATAGGAATGAAATGTAAATAAATATCTCAATCAGTTTACTTACAATCCACGCGATTTCCTTAGCTACTCCGGTCTCCCAACATTTCGAAACTCTTATTTGAATCCCCAGAACACTTCACCGATTTCCTGATATCAAACTAATCCAAATAAATTGCATTTTAAGTTAGGTCCAATGTGTTTAGGAACTTTAACCCAGAACAACCCTTTAAGACTAAACAACAATAAAATTTTAGTCTTATATTACAACACGATTTTAGACATGAAATTGTCCAATACCAAAATCTTTCACCAATACAAAGATTGTTGGTCTCTATCTTAGCCTTCCAAAAAGGTTTTTTTTTCAAAATTCTGATTTAAAATGAAAGAAATATCATATTTCTACTAAACATAGCTCTAATTGAAACCTGACCAACAGATTTAGGAAATCTATTTCTCCCAATATATACTTCCATAAAATCTGATTTTTGGTCACAAGGCAGCAACCATACCCAATAACAATATATTAAAAGGTCAGCTCATTTGGATAAGTAGGTAGGAAGTTATGCCTTAAACAACTTTAGTTTTAAAAATCATCTACTGCATTTAAACACCTACTTGTATAGCACTTTTGGACATGAAAACATTTGAATTACAACATCTCTAGTTTGACAAAGTTGTTTCCCTTTGAGTAAGCTTTCAAAAACCACTGGTTTGTGTCGTTGTGGATCTAAAATGAGCAAGTTATGATCAAATTACATAGACAAATCCTTAATACAATACGCAAACATTCGGTTTTGGTCTCACAACTTCAAGAATTCATATCTTTGTGATTTCAAAACCGAATTAAGAACTTTAATATAGCCGGATTATCAACTTAAAATGAGGAATCCCAATATATAAACCAATTGCAAAATCTTAATCATCTAACTTCTAAATTTGACAAAAAACCAAAACAGATTTTAAGTAAATTGGGAGATATGAACCTAGTTTGATGAACACCCCGCTTAACTTGATCTCTCCTTCACCAAACCCACTTTGGTTGTTGGTCTTCTTCCTCCAACCCTTCTCCTTCTCTCCAGCAAGTTTCCTTCTCAATTAAGCAAGTGAAATGAAGTTGACTTGGTTGTATGAGTTGATTACTAGCTTTATATGGTAAGTGGATATGGTAGACTAATAACCATTGATCTCATTATAAACAGGTGTCTCGAGGCTCATCTAGTGATACACTTATTAACACTTGTCCCATTAACTCATGCTATGTGACACCAATATGTAACTCCATTGATGTTGAGATGAGTCAATACGTGTCTCGATGAAAATCAAGTGGCTATTGTTTTAACTTACTAACTTAGCTTCATTAAGTGTATAATCAGCCATAGCCATGTATAAATCACTAAATAAGCTACATATAATCCTACGCCAACTTACCATATCACTCTCTACCTCGATCCCACGCCAGCACTCAACTCGAGGCGCATTCCCACACACGTATCAACACCTATACGTAAGTAGAAATGACTTAGTAGTCTACACATATAATACACTATGCATAGACCCCAACAAATATGACATACACCTCAGCCATCTCCCCTCGGTTACAACACATATCACATTGTGAGTCCCACGTCACGGGTCACTTGATCCTAATTAAGGAGTTAAACTTAAATTAGAAACTTGACCCTTGACAACTCGTCTACTTTATTCTTCAACTTGATTCCATTATCGTCAACTTTCAACTGATGACATCTCTCTTTGCCACCCGGTCTCTCCCTCTATATATGGAAATCAAGTCGTCAAGCTCGTTTGTCTCACCCTTAATCTTACCTTCATTTCTATTTTAGATGGTAACAGTCATGGGAAAAGTTGAGGAATATAACCAGTGATTAGTGTTAAGTTTTTAGATTCAAATTTGTTGTTGGTTTAGCTAATTTGATTGATTGATTTTGGGAAATTGATTGTTTTAGTTTCATATTGTTGATGTTGGTTCGGTTGGCAATGGGAAATTAAAGATGACGATGAACTCTGTTGCTATGTGTGTATCGTCGTTGTTGTAAGGTTGTTGCTATGAGGTGGTGAGTAGTTAGAGATGAAGATGGTGGTTGTTCCTAATGGTTTTGAAAGGATATGATGGTTTCGTTTGGGTAAGGGAAGATTGATTGAGATGGGACGGCGATGAAGAGTTGCACAACAGCTGTGTTGGGGGCCTAGGGGTTGTCCCTTGGCAGTGCTAGTGCACTGCCCACGGTGTCCTTGCTATGGCGAAGCAGGACTTTGCCATGGTAGGGCCTCCCCATTCGTGCCTTGGCAAGGCAAGGAAGGGAAAGGCGAACTGCAATATATGGTATGGCCCTACCAAGCCCAGCGAAGGCATGGCCACTACCTAAGGCCAATATAAGGGATGACATAAAGACTACCGTGGGTCTTCCCAGGGTAGTACCCGAGTGCTAGGTGAGGCCGATACCCAACTAGGCCGACGCCATATCACTCAGGAAAGAAAATATGAATTGAATTGGTTTGATGGATGAAATAGATTTAAATTAATTGGTGATTAAAAATGAAAAATGAATTGAATAAAATGCTTGGTTTGATGAAAAAAATGAAGACTTCTTCAGGTTACTAATCAAAAGTTTAAAAATGGGATTCCCTAAATTTGCTAGTTGATTTAAAATCGTAACTTGGAGTTCTATGTGGTTTATAAATTTTTGTTGAAGTTAAATCATTTGCTAAGAACTCTAATTGGAATTTAAGTCGTGAAAAGGAAATAAGAAAAATGACTTAGCACTCATCGAGGCTTTTGAATCTGGATTTTATCTTGCACATTTTCCCTATGCATGAAATGACCTTTGCACCCCTCATGTTTCCAACCCATTTTTTTCGCCCAAGTGTATGCATCCGACAAAGGTTGTAGTTCGACTCCGACAATCCCCTCCGACCACCGGCGACAAGAACTTGTGCTTTCTGAGTCCTCTATCATCGTAAGAGTCAATTTTGTCATTGTTGTTTATGGGAAATATATAACTTGCACTATTTTGATAAGCATTTTAATGGTTTGAAGAAATTTGAATGTTTTGCTAGGTATTTGTTTGTTTGCATTGCTTAGTGGCTAATAGCCATAAAAGATGGAGGACGAACTTGTAGGAGATACGAATATGCAAGATGGAGAGGTATATCTTAAATTTTGAGGCACTGTACGTGTTTTTTTGTGCAAACCGAGCAGTCCGCCCCTAGTTCGGCCTCGTAGGGTCGATCAAATTGCTTATGCTCGGTATTTATAAACCTATTGATATATGTTTATACTTGTAATTGTGTTTGGTGGAGCAAGACCAAATATATTTGTTTCTTCCAGTACACACAAGCCGAATGAAACGAAATATGTCAGTCACCTGTAACCGAACATAATAGTCTTACTCGATCTAAATCCATCGAGAGAACTTTTCTCAAGGTTGATTTTGAAATTTATGTCCACTAGTACTATTCATCAGTCTCTTGGGCAAAGCGCACGAAGCAAACAAAGATGACCGAAAGCTGGAAGCGGATCACAAGAACGATAAGATAAACTTTCAGTAGTGAGGGTATTTTGCAAGGAAATTTGTGTCGTACTGAATATTTTGACTACACTAACATCTTTAAGCTAGACATGCCATTTGGAAGTGAGGTTGAGGTGGTCAAATGGGTTCGAAGTCAGGGAACTAAAAAAGGATTTTCATTGTCACGAAAGGCTCGGATGTAGGTGGCGATGGTCGTCGTTGGGGAAGGGTAAACATGGGGGGTGAGAGGTCTGATTTTTATAGGGGTGACGTCTAGAGACTTGGAAAAATGAAAGTTAGTGAAAGGGCAAAAATTGTTGAGGAAAAAATTGTAATGGATAAAAATGGGGAGGTTTTAAAAGGGAAATGATATGTATTCTGAGCTTCACGATAACCAAAATCTTTGGCGACCAATCCTTTATGATGTCACATTTGAGGGTCTTATAGAATCCGTGTAGCAATACGACGACACTAAGGGCGCTCATTTAACAAGTGGATCATGCCTGATATGGGACTTGTCATTGTTATATATTATGATGTCATTATAGTGTCCCTTTCATCGCAAGGTAGTATGACATTCCTTCCACTTAGAACAGGCCACCACCTTCGTTGAGTGATATGGTCGTGATCGGGATCACACATGTATGGAACAACCTTAGTCTACCCATTTTAAAGTATTCCTAGATGAACTTGAATTAATTATCCATTTTTATTAATCGGTTCATCTTCATGTATAGGTATTATTTATGGCGGACGGCCCATTTCCTCAATTGTTTTTGGGGTGGAAACCAAATGCGCAACCTGAGGCCATACAATGGTGTGACAACTTGAACACCAGAAACCCACCGAAAGTTTTGTATTCTCAAGATGGGAATCCTATTACCGTTGACCTTGACTCACATTGATCTTACATAAATTAGTAACAGTACTAGACACACAACACTATTTCCGATAAAGGGGTGATACACCTTTTATACGTCATATACACGATATTATTTCCTATAAATTATAGATGATTTTGTCGTATTGGACACACTCATTTTTGTAAGTCTGATATTAATCAGTTATGTTCCATCGAACAAAAACTTATAGTAACAATCACATTTTGGTCGGTCTAGCTCGGCCGAGCGGAGTGGTTATTACTCAATAGGAAGAAACCGAGAAGTAGATACTAATTCGGCGACTTACGACTGATTATACAAAATTCCTAGATGACAATAACCGCAAGGGAGGCAATACCAATCAAGCGAAGTTCAATACTAATGAATGACATATGGTAACTCAATAGCATTGTACTAAAAGTAAATAGCGATTTCACCTGTTAAACCATTTCAAACATTATTTGTAATCAATGTGAAACGTCAATTCAATTTCAAGCTTCCACCCCTCAATTTCCAAGTAATTGAAAATGTATATCAAATCAAACATTATTTAAACAAAAACACTTTGTTTAGTTTTTCTTCTTTTTGCCATTTTCGGAAGGTCTCGTTGTCGTTGTAGTTGCCTTGCGCTTAGACAATGGACAACCTACTTTCGGGTGGGCATGAGTGTTAGCTGATGTGGTGGTTCTCGACAGACCACCATTACCAAACATGGTCAAGTGCTTCAGCACATCGTCCGCCATTTTAACCACGGCTGCGTTAGCTACTTCACCAGGCGGCAAGACCTTCCACATTGTCATGAAATCCACAGCCCGTCGTACCCTCTGTACAAAGGACAAAGCACTAATTATATCAAGTTATTATTATGATGTTTAGGTTTAAGGTAAAATTTGCTTAAAAATATAAAACTCATATCATAGATATCATCCTCATCTTTAGAGATGGTGGGATTGATTTACTGTAAATTTTCAAAGATTCGATGCGATATGCTAGTGAACCACCCCATGTAGTTATCGGTCGTAGCCCATGGGACAAGCGCTCGTTGTACTCTAGATCTTGTGGACAGTACGTGATTTTGCCACCTCTCCCAATTCTTAACTTAAAAACTGTACTTGACTACATAACTTTGTGCCAGCTTTCCTTTCTTGGCATGAGGCGGACTGTATGTGCGATGGCCATAAATTCAAGGCCACCTTGCTACCCGCCACGTCGCTTCTCACATCAACTAGCCTTGCCACATCATGGCCCGCTTCTCTTTGACACCTCGCTTTACATGAACTGTGGCTTTAGTGTGAGGTTAAATTATGCTCATCCCCCTAGGCACCATCGACCTTTCTTTGATACCAAACTGTGACGGCCCCAAATTTCAAACCGCCTTGCTACTCACCACGTTGCATCCCACATCAACTAGTTTGCCACGTCATGGCTCGTTTCTCCTTGGCTCCTCGCAACCTAACGAGTTGCTTACACTTTTCCAGCTAACCCTTGTTACGCTAACTAACCTTTACATTAGTGTTAATAATTCAGTTAGCCAGTTACTCAATTTATCAAGTTATATTATAATTTTATAGCGGAAGTCTTTTAATGAGTAACTTATGCAATATTTAACAATCTTAAGCAGTGGAAAACATGGCAAAAGATACCATGGATATTATTAAGGCGAGATGCAAAAGATATCATGGATATATCAAGGCGAGATAAGTATGACAAAAGTTACATATACATGTAATCAATGTTCTATGGTCCCCAAAATCCATCAAAAGTAAAATACATACATATTGATATTACACTTGAGTTGGCTCCACAATCTCAGAGGTAGTCGCCCAGTACCTCGTTGCCCTTGCCCTTGCTTATCGAAGGATCTGCTCTTAGTCACCCAACAAATATGGTGACGAGTCCGGTGAGTAAAATCCTAAAAGAAGTCTACACAATATTCATGAAATAAAACTGATAAACTATAACACGTGCGAATATAACTCTTGGCAATAGTACGTCATATTCTCATAAACGTGGGAACCATACGACAAGCAAAAGCAGTAGCATGAAATAAATAAACATTACATATCAGCTAAACCAGCTCAGAAATAAAGCATAAATCAGTAAACATCCGTATCATCACGAGAAAACCCCGACCTACAACAGCTAGTAATCGATAAATAAAATTGGAACCACGTATGTACTTACAGGCTTACAGTAATTAAACCCCAACTTCAATTACCAGATGAGCCCCTCCATATGCTATTTCAAGTCAACGGAACACGATAAATCCTTCCCGATGGTCGTAAGTATATCCTACTGCCGGCAACACGAGCATTAAACTAAGTAACTAGTGCAAGCGACTTAGCTACAACCAATATATACACAAATCGAATAGGAGTGAAAACCCATGTCTGCCCACCAACAGTCACACATGAAATACGAAATCGATAAATCAAAACCATGAATTATGTGAAGCATTCTCAAGGGTTTTATACACCTCAATTCGACTTCCCTGGACTCACATATTCGACTTTACTAGCTCCCCGATACATGAGCTACGGTATCCTAAGTCCCTGAAGTCCAATTTTACATGTTTAGTATGTTTATAGGTGACAGTAAGTCAAAAATCCCGAAACAACCTTTTAATTTTAGTTTTAATCTATAGGAAGCGCGCTATGGGCCTAGTGTAGTGCGCTAGGTAATTGATGTACCGCGCTACTATTCTTCATCCTGAAGAACAGTGGGAAACCCAAAATAACTAGCGCGCTCTAACCGTTCCAGGTAGCCGATATGTGGCCTCTGGGACAAAATTCTCAAGTCAAGAATTTGGTATTTCCTCTTCAATTTGGCTACCTAAACCTACCTTTCTCCAAATTTACCTCAAGTTTAACAACCTCCAAATTAATCAAAAATTGGTTCCTTAGATAGATGAGATAATGGAGATGATGATTACCTTAGTTTAAATCCTCAAGTTTATCCTCCAAAGCCTTGAATTCCAGCTCTCCACCAACCTCCTTCTCTAGCAAATTTAGATGATTTGTTTTCGTTTCCATTTGCATGGTTAATGTTATATATATTAAGGTGAGCTTTATTTTTGGCCATTGATCTTCATGTTTTTACGTATATCGAGGTTCATTTAATGATCCATTTTTTGCCATGTATCCACTTACTAAAACTCAAGTGACACCATTTTGTTACTCACATGGCTCCTAAATATGCTAATGTGTATCTCAAGATAAGTCATATGGTCTTCATTTATTAACTCAAACTACAGGCCTTGATTTATTCTAATTTAATTTAGGTCCATTTAATACATATGGTTAGTGTTTTATTTATCAAAAATAACTAACTTATGGTCCCACTAACCTTTGACTACCCGGTACCCGGTGCCCCGCATCTCGACATGCAATTCGAGGCACGCCATAGCCTACTGGTTTAATTTGAATTAACTTAGCTTATGGTCACATTACCCATTTAATTGATTTATTATTCATGTTGACATGGATTAGTCGGGTTTACTAGCATACTTGTAATTCGCCTACCGAACACCCACGTTGACATGCCTTTCGAGGTGAACACCTATTACACCAACTCGCCCAATAGCAATATACATACATTCGGTGCAAAATAGTAATAATAATTTTAAACACCATATATATACAACCACCATCCATAAATAACAACATATTTCCTCTGTTCTCATGTCTGAGTCAACCGAGTTGTCCATGTAACGCCCACATTACGACCCTTAATCTCCAAGATTAATGCTAATCCTGGTTTAATTGATTTAGGCCGTTACAGTATGGCTTCTTAGGGATGCCTTGCACGTGACCCATTTGTCTTAAGAACCTATCCGGGTTGTATGACTCTACAACCCCAAAATATTTGATGGTTCTCGTATAGAAAGCGACCTCAGTAATGTCCTCATCATTAGTCCTAATACCGAATACGGGTCCCACGTAACCTTAGAAATACATGTAATAAACAATTTCACAAAACTAATAACAATCAAGTCAAAATGTTGATAGTGCACATATTGTTCGATGGTTTGGGACCAATTAAAATTTCGAAGCTCGGTCTCTCACGACTGATCAGTAGGTGCTCGTTTGGTCCTCTACAATAGAATATTAGGTGTTCAGTCGATCCTGCACGACCAAACAATATGTATTCGATTGATCCGCCATGGCCAACTAAGGTCATTTTAATAAAGTTTTATGTTTAACATTATTTATGTTTAACTTTGCAATAATGGAAATATTCAGACAAAGGGAACGAGTTGTCACGACCCAAATTTTTCAATCTTGTTTATTATCTGTAATCAGGATCACCGACTCGTGACGTGGGACCCACACCGTGATATATGTGCATTGACTAAGGCAAGAAGGTCGAGGTATATGTTAGATTTGTTGTGATGTATGCCTAGTGTTTGTATATGTGTAGATTCTAAATCACTTCTACTCGTGTATAGGCGTCGAGAATGAGTGGAGACGTGCCTCGAGTTGCGTACCAATGTGGGACCAGGGTAGAGATTTATGTGGTAAGTTTATTTTGAGATTAGTATGGTTTAAATAATGGCTTTAATGTGGCTATAGTTTGTATAGAATTAAATGTGCCTAAGTTAGTGATTTAAATTCAATAGCCATGTGATTTACATCGAGACATTTGCTAGTACATCTAGAGACAAATGGAAATTATTATTGGAGTTACTTAGGATTGGTTAGTAATGAATCAACACATGCAAACCAAGTTATTCATTTTCATCAAAACACTTCTTTGGAGCTTCGGGAAGGAGAGAAATGCAATAATTTTGGTGACAAATTACACAAATAGGTAATTACATACTCTAGTTTATTTTGTTCAATCGAATGAATTGATGAATTTAATGTTGTACATGGCTGTTTTTGTGTTGTTAATGATGTTATGGGGTTTTGGGAGTGTGTATGGAGATCCCCAAAGCATTAGTGTGGCCTGAGTGGACTAAACTCAGAATTCTGTTTGCAGAATTTTGGGTTTTCCTACACATAGTGTGCTAGGTGAAACAGTTAGCACGCTAGAGACAATAATTAGTGCGCTAATAAGTTCATTAGCGCGCTAATTACCCTGATGACACAAAAATCTGCAATTTTTTAAAATTTTAAAAACATTATTACTGAGCCTAAAACCTTAAGTAAAGGCTTAAACACGTCCAAAACACATGTTATTGGTCATAAGGAATTTAGGAAAGTGTTACGGGAGTACGAATACAAGACTTGAGGTGTCGGGAGACAAATAAAGCTAGGACTTTACATTGCTTGATGTGAGTGTACCCGTTGATTGTTTGTTTACATTTCATTTCCTATTTTAACTTGTTTATTATAGTCTCGTATTGACTATGTCAAGCTTTGTACTCTCATATCATGGACTTGTTTGTTATTCCTCATTTTATGAGAATGTTTCCATGATATTTTGATAACTTGAATTCTTTTGAATCCATTCATGTGCTATATATTGCTTCTTGTTGTTTTACAGTAAATGTAGTGTAAATAGTAAAAAATTGTGAGTTTATGAATGGCTTTATGGACTTGTAATCGTTAGTGAATTTGTGCTTTGTAGCATAGCCAAATCCTTGGATTCCTAAATGAGTCATTTTCTTGAAATTATAAAGTAGTTATAGAATCTAGAGTCCAGTGCACTATGAGTAGATCAACAAATGGGGTTAGAATCCCTAGGGATGTTTGCACTCACCACTAGGACTCAGTTAGAATCCCTGGGGTTGCTAATGATACACGAGGTTAGAGTTCCTGATGATACCGAGGTTAAAGTCTCTGATGCCATTGGGGTTAGAGTCCCTGTGAAGTAGATTGTGTCAGACATGTACATTCCTTTGTGGTTAATGGCTTTATCGACGTAGGTCACAGCCGACCGGATCTAAATCAAAACCAATTAGCCTCGTGTCAATTTCACTTACTTAATTATAGTATTTCTTAGCATGAGTGTGGTAGTTGTCTTTCTTTATTTAACTTATTCTTTTAGAAATACCATTTAGTTTATTTTGGAAATATAAATGAATTTGTCAACGGGTATTACTATTACTTTTTGTACTTACCGCCCTTTTTATGACGTTGGGTGTAGAGTTGTCGATGAGCATGCCTGGCAAGGAGAAGATTAGCGACTACCTCTAAGCTAGCGACATACCTGTGCATCGACATTTTGTAAGTTTTGGTATTCTATGTATTATATACTCATGTTTTTGATATTTTTTGGAGTTGTATATTGGGATTAGTGTTTAGCTCCCTAACTTATGATAACCATCACACTGTTTATATTCGCAACTTGTTATATATGCATGTGATCGTTGTTTTCACACCCTTAAGATTTATAATAATTGCTTTCGCACAATATATTAAGTTTTTTGCTAAATTTTATAATTGTTAATAAGTTTTAATTAACTCTGATTTTCAAAATGTAAAGTAATGTGTTTTACTTATTCCGAACATGAGTTGGAGTAGATTTGGACGGAAAGGCCGGCTAATACGTGATTAAATCTTATGGGGTAAGGATTTGGGCTTAATTATGGGATTAGGCCAGGCGATGCCCTAGATTAAGGAAGGGGCCATCACAGTTGGTATCAAAGCCAATGTTCTCAATAAGTAAGACACAAAACTTGAATAAAATACAAATTGTAGATCCGGAAACCAGATGATCTATACCTAGAAACTATTAGTTGGGAAGTGAGTGAAGGTGAGGTGGGGATATCTTATATGTACATGATAGTTGCTTCAATCTAACTGGGCTTCGCAGCGGTGGAGAAATCGGATTGGAAAAAATAGGGATTCTAGTTGTAAGATATCTAATGAAAATGTAGTTGGAATTGAGATCTCATTCAAAGAGAAAGATATAAAATATCTAGGGTTTCCTTTTGTATCCTATACGGATGATTCGATTCACAAGGACCATGGTTGAGAATTGCTTGATCGTCTTTCTCCGAGGAAGAAGTGAAACAAAATCAACTTGCATTCGGAACAGCTATTCGAATTCTTAGTGAAACACCGAATTTTTTTATCTCATGTTTGCATTTCGTGAAAAAAGACCAATTGAAGTGGAGATATTGAAAGTAGCAAAAGTCAGCCTCCTACTATCTCATCTGTCGATTATCAGAGGCTGTCTGACTGGGTAGCGGCTCAAGGGGAACAATTAGCTGACTTCATTGCTTTCATTAGAGAGCACATGGCGGTTGTCACTCTAGCCCTTCCCGCCACTCCTACTACTACTACTACAGTGACACCCCAAACCACTTGACTGAGACTACACCCGGCACTACTACTTCAGGACCTCGAGCACTCGCACCACTAGTGCCACAGCTATGTGTAGACCCCATAGCACCACATCCACAATAGTTAGCGATAGCGACTATACAAGAGACAACTCATCATGGCCCAAATTTTTAATCTCATTTATTGATTGTAATCAGGATCATAAACCCATGACGTGGGACCCATACCGTGACATGTGCATTAACCAAAGCAAGAGGGCTTAGTTATATGTTAGATTTGTTGTGGTTTATGCCAAGTGCTTTGTATGTGTAGATTACTAAATCATTTATACCCGTGTATTAGCATCGATACGTGAGTGGAGACGTGCCTCGTAATGCAATTGTCATGCCTCAAGTTTCTAATTTGAGTTTAACCAATTAATTAGGATCAAGTGACCTGGGATGCGGGACCCGCAATGAGATATGTGTCATAACAAGAGCGTTTCCCGACAAGGGCAAAGATAGGCATAGGCCCAATATAAAGTTCAGGGACAGCGTAGACCAGTCACTTGTTTTAGGTGTGCCAGGTTAGGCACGTGATTCGATAGTGTCCACAACCAGTAGCCATGATTCAACCACATAGTCAAGAAGGCGTACATTTAGTTGCACAGCCTGATGCGGATGCCACACGTTGACTCATCGAGGGTATGGTTTCCATTTATGATAGAGTCATATGTTTTATTTGATTAAGGTTCTACACTATCTTTCATTTCTGATCGCACAATAGGCATCTTAGGGTTGACACCGATTAGAGTTGGCGTACATTGATTTTTAGAACTGCAGCCGGGGATAGAGTCTACCCTAATTGTGATGTTGAGAGATGTCCAGTAGATATAGGCGGGGTAGAGTTACCTGTAGACTTCAGGGTTCTCAAGTTTTTAGAGTTTGACATATTGTTAAGGATGGATTAGTTAGCAGCGTATCATTTATACACCGTAGTAAAGAGCCGAGGGCATTAGAGGTCTAGTTGCAACTAGTGGAGAGATGGAGTCTCTGTCGTCATTATACATCGTAGTAGAGAGTCAGGGACCCAGACTTGAGGAGATTCCGGTTGTGTGCGAATTTCTGGATGTGTTTCTAGAAGACTTACCCTTTTTACCACCACCAAGAGAGATAGATTTTCTCATTCATTTGGTACTAGGCACTATACCTATATCTATTCCACCATATCGCATGGCTTCGAGAGAGTTGGAGGAGTCGAGGAGTCAGTTGCAGGATTTGAGAGAGAATGGATTCATCACACCTTCTATGTTACCATGGCGAGCACCAGTCCTATTTGTAAGAAGAAGATGGATGATACTTTGAGACTGTGTATCGATTATAGATAGTTGAATAGGGTAAGTCATAAACAAGTATCCCTTACCACATATTGATGACTTATTTGATCATCTGAGAGGAGCACAATATTTCAACAAGATAGACCTGCAATCAGGGTATCATCCATTTGGAACTAGGTATGAGGATTAGTCCAAGACAACATTTAGTACGAGATATGGAAACTATCAATTTACAGTTATGCCATTTGGTTTGACTATTGCTCCTTCCATGTTTATGGATTTGATGCATCGAGTGATGAGGCTATTTCTTAATCATTTCGTGATAGTTTTTATGATGATATATTGATATATTCGAGGACTTGAGAAGATCACAAGCAACACCTAAGAGAGACGTTGCAGGCCTTGAGGGAGCATTGACTTTATGCCAAGTTTAGCAAATGTGAATTTTGGTTGCTAAAATTCAAGTTTTAGGACGTGTTGTTGGAGCAACAAGTATTACTGTAAATCCAGCTAAGATCAGATTATTATGGATCGGCCTACACCGACGTCAGCTACGAGGTCAGGAGTTTTTCGGGGTTAGCAAGATATTACCACAGGTTCGTAGAGGACTTCTCGAAGATCACTACACTGATGACCAGATTGACCAAGAAAGACGTCAATTTTGATTGGTTTAAGGAATACGAGTAGGCATTTGCTCATGCAAGTCTAGGTTGTGTGTTCATGCAGGATAGAGACATGGTAGCTGAAGATAAATGAGAAAAACTATCTCATTCATGAGTTAGAGTTGGTGGCGGTAGTGTTTGCTTTGATGATATAGAGATTATATGTATGGAGAGAGGTTCACACTTTATATTGATCATAAGAGTTTGAAATACCTCTTCACACAAAAAGAGCTTAACATGAGACAACACCGCTGGTTGGAATTTCTAAAGGACTACAATTTTCTTTGGAATATCACCTGGGAAAACCTATTGTAGTTTGGATGCGCATAGTAGAATGCCGATTGGAGATGCCGAAGTTGTTAGATGCCATATGACAAATGGTTATGGATTATACGAGGCAGTGGCAATGATGATGCAGTGAGATATTCTTACCGATACTCGAGTGATGATTTGTGCACAAATAAGCTTCATGCATTGTCTACTAGAGAGTATTAGAGGGACTGAGAGCCAATATCTTATACCTAAGATTCAATGAGTTGGCCCAGAGTACTGAGTGTACTAATTGGAGAGGGATGATGGACCATTATTTGAGATTTAGAGGCAGATAGTGGATACCGGTAGTGGTAGAGCTGAGAGCTGAAATACTTAAGGATTCACACCATCTCGGTTCACTATTTGTCCAAGTAGGACCAAAATGTACCATGACATGAAGAGACATTTTTGGTGGCTTGGGATGAAAGCGGACGTATCGGAGTTTATCAGGAATTGTGGGATTTGCCAATCGATTGATACAACCGCTTCCCATTCCACGATGGACGTGGGAAGACATAGCCATGGATCTTGTTAGAGGATTACCAGGACTGTCTGTCGACATGATTCCATCTGGGTGATTGTGGATAGAATGATGAAATTTGCCCATTTCATACTAGTTGCAACTCATTACACATTTGACAAGTTGATTGTATTGCTCAAGAGAGATTATTAAGCCGTATGGGTACCATTGACTATTAGTCAAACAGAGATGTTATGATATGTCCAAGATGTGGGGGAGTATGCAGGATCAGTATGGTACACACCTAAAGTTTAACAAAGCTTTTCACCCCAGATTGATAGGCAGACTAAAAGGTTGATTCAAACTCTCGAGGATATGCTCAAAGCTTGTGTACTTAAGTTTAGCAGATCATAGGAAGAGTACCTACCGTTGTGTGAGTTTGCATACAACAATAGTTATCAGGCTAGGATTGAAATGGCGCCATTTGAGGCTTTATAAAGCAGACTGTGTCGCTCACCATCTTGTTGGGCCAAGCCAGAGGATCAGGACATTATATGGTTTGAGATTATTGTTGACCACATGGAGAAGGTACAACAAATTCGCCAAAGGCTTAAGAAGCCCAAGAGAGACAAAAGAAGTATGCAAACACGTATCGCAGCGATCTCGCGTATAACGAGGGAGCCTTGGTGTTTCTAAAGGTTTCTCCTTGAAAGGGTTTTCACAGATTTGGTTTGAAAGGCATGATAACACCAAGATTCATCTGGCCTTTCAAGATCAAACAATGAGTCGGTAAGATTGCCTATGAGCTTGAGTTACCTCCACAGATGTCGGGTATTCATCCAGGGTTTCATATATTCATCTAGTTGTGATGGTTGGTGCAGATCCATCAAGTGGCAAACTTGGCAAAGATAAGATCGGCGACCACTTCTAAGCCAGTAGAGCACTGCTACAACCAATTTAATAGGTTCCGATTTTTTATGTATTACTTTTATCTATATATGATATACTTTTGGGGTTGTATATTATGGGTTGAGTGAGTAGTACATTGACTAGACACATGATATTATATATCGCCATTTCATCTATATATTGTGACGAGCCTTCTCAAATTAGGGCACAGCCCAGCCTAATCCTACAATTTGAGGGAAATAATGGATAAGAATGAGAAATATAGGCGCGCTTAAATGGAGGGACACATGATTGCTATGGTTGAAGCATATCAGAAAGCCATTCGTGAGATGAGATCCTCTCAAGACCGAGTTTGGCGGAACTGGCGCAATCACATGAAAGGAATATGGCTAGTATATTAGAGTTGATGCAGCAGGGAAACACGGGAGCGGTGGAGAGAGCACCCGTGAGGTTAGGACCTAACCCTTCTTTGGCTCCTTTATAGGTAGATTTCCTATGATGGACGGGGCCTATTCTGCTACGTTTGCAGCTGCAGCGACCGTACTTGTATTGGACGAAGATCTAGAGGCTTTCCGGAAGGGAAATATACAGAAGGAATTTATGAAATATGAGGTGCCACACTTTTATGGAGAGCAAAATCCCATTGAGGCTGCGAATATTAAATATGGATAAGAGGATGAAGACATTGAATATCGATGAGTGAACCATAAAATCTCTGGTGGCATTTTTGTTAAGAAGATGAAGACATTGAATATTGATGAGAGGACCATAGAACCTCTGGTGGCGTTTTTGTTAGAACACAAGATACACTAGTGGTGGATGACTATCAAACGTACACAGTGAACTAATATGAATTGGCTCCTGTTCAAGCTTCTATTTTATGAAGAATGGTTCCCAAAGCCAGTGAAGGATGCGAAGATTCGAGAGTTCCTTGCCTTAGTACAAGGTGATATGTCAGTGGTTGAGTATGCATCAAAGTACAACAAGTTGCTAGAGTTCGCACATGAGTATGTCCCAAAAAATAGGATTCATCGGAAGAGATTTTATTGATGGGCTGAGGCCGAATATTAGTGTGATGGTAGCGGTGTCTAGATCATAGACTTATCGGCAGGCACACCAACGAGCACATGAGTGTAAGGCATCACTTCGTGGAGGTTTCAAGCAGTTTTAGCCAAGACTTGATTAGTATGGTTATGGGAAGCATAGCTTAGGGGGTTACTAGAACAGTTAGGGTGGAAGTTTCTAAGAAACCAAAGTTTTGAGGGTATTCTTATGGATATCCACGTTCAGGTAAAGTTTTGAAGGCGTCACAAACTCTTGTTGCGACTGCTGCACATACATGATCTCCTGCTCATACAGCAACACAAAGCGTGGCATTCAGGCCACCGGGTCCACATCGCGGTCTCAGCAGAGTGGGAGCAAGAGTCGAGGACCGGCCGGGCCAAAGTCGAGCGCATCAACGAGCGTAATTCAGCTGCCTCCGACATACCAGAGGCCACATGTTATTTGTAATCAATGTGGAACTCCTTGACGCATCCAAAGCAAATTCCCTAACCCACATCAATACGAGGGGAGTGCAGCCCTATTTACTCGAGGTGTAGTTATGTAGTTGTTGGACAGGATGGGGACCCCTCGTGTCAGTTGGTCGCAAGTTCGGTTTCTATTAATGATTGAGATATGCATACATTGTTTGATTTTTTTCTTTTGTTTCGCTTATTTCGGGGACCATAATTCATGCTTTGGGGTAGACACCGGTTAGAGCACGCACTTACTTGATTTTGAGTATAGTTTCTACCAAGCGAAATTATCCTAATATATTATGTGAGGGGTGCAAAATTGGATGTATTGCTGGGCATAGACTGGTTAGCGCCGTATCACGCTAAGATAGATTGTTTTCACAAAATTATAACTTTCCAAATCTTGGGTACTTTATCGTTTGAGTTCAAAGGTTGTATACCGACCAGCGCTACCTCCCGTGGTAGGGTTGCGAGTCTGGCAGAGATAGAGACTATTGTGAGCTGGACTTCTATGGGAGAGGAAGGACAAGAAGTTCTAATTGAGAATATTCCAGTGGTTAAGGACTTTCTAGATGTATTTCCTTCAGACCTTTCGAGAATCCATCCTCATCGGGAGATTGACTTTATGATTGAGCTTATATTCGGTACGAGACCACTTTCCAGGACACCTTATTGTATGGCAGCTACTGAGTTGAAGGAGTTGAAAATGCAGGTAGAGGAGCTAACTCATAAAGGCTTCATTACTTCGAGTGTATCGCCGTAGGGAGCGCCAATGTTATTTGTAAAGAAAAAGGACGACAGTTTGAGGATGTATATTGATTACCGACAATCGAATAGGGTGACTATCCGAAACAAGTATCTACTTCCTTGGATAGAAGACTTGTTTGACCAATTGAGGGGATCAAGTTCTTCTCTAATATAGATCTGAGGTCGAGCTATCATCAATTGCGTATACGGGAGGAAGACATATTGAAGACAATTTTTAGCACCCGTTACGAACACTTTCAGTTCACTATGAAGCCATTTGGGCTCCCAGCGATGTTCATGGACTTGATAATGTTTTCAAGCCGTTCCTTGACCAATTCGTGATTGTGTTCATCAATGACATCGTGATATACTCCAAGATAGTGTCAGATCACAGGAAGCACTTAAGGAAACTACTGCTGACTTTGAAGGAACACAATCTCTATGCTAAGCTGGGCAATTGCGAGTTTGGGCTTTATAAGTGAATTTTTTAGGGCATGTAGTGAATACTGAAAGGATATCAGTTAATCCTACAAAATTCAAGGCGATCCCTAGGTGGTCAAAACCCACTAATGCATTCGAGATTCGAAGTTTTTTATGCTTGGCAAGATGCTATCGATGATTTGTGCAAGGTTTCTCTTCGATCGCTTCACCACTCACCAACTTGACTAAGAAAGACGTTACCTATAAATGGGATGATTTATGTGAGGAGGCCTTTTAGTTGTTGAAGAATCGTCTAACTACCGCACTAATTTTGATTCTACTGGAGGCTGGGAGAGAGTTGTCAGTGTATACCCATACGTCGGGGACTGGTTTGGTAGGTGTGTTAATGCAAGACAAGATAGTAATTGCCTACGCATCAAGGCAACTAAAAAGCACATGAAAAGAATTATCCAGTGCACGACTTAGAGTTGGCAGTAGTTGAGTTTGCTTTGATGTTGTGGAGGCACCATTTGTATGGGGAGAAATTCATTATCTACTTGAATCACAAAAGTTTGAAGTACTTATTCACTTAGAGTGAGTTGAACATGCGACAGGAGATGGTTGGAGCTCTTGAAACACTACGACTTCACACTCGAGTACCACCCTGGGAAGGCTAATGTAGTGGTAGATGCTTAGAGTCATATGCGACTAGAGAAAGAGTTCAAGATCGTAATGAATGTAAGGGAGTACCCGCTGATGGCTCAGATGTCTCAAAGGGTCAGGCATGAGTTCAGATGAAAGCAAAGCCAGTGGCTGTGTTTAGAGTGGTTGACTGTCAAAGGGTCGATTCAGAGTACGGCAAGTACAGGAAATTTGCAGATGATAGTGACGACGTGGATTGGAGACTTTCACCAGATGGAGCGTTGAGGTTTCAGGACAGATTATGGATACCATCTCATAGACAGTTGAGGAATGACTTACTCCGAGAGGCACTCAAATTGCAGTTCATCATTCATCCCGGGGGTAACAAGATGTATCAAGACATGCGGAGGATGTATTGGTGATTGGGGATGAAGGTGGACATCGCTACTAACATCCAGAATTGTGATATTTGCCAGTAAGTGAAAGCAGACCATCGAAAGTTGGGGGGATTGTTACAAGCATTACATATTCCGCAGTGGGAGTGGGAACACATAGCTATAGGTTTTATTTTAGGGGCTACCGACGAATCAAAAAGGTCATGATGCGGTTTGGGTGGTAGTGGATCATTTGACTAAATCAGCCCACTTCCTCCCTATTTCCATGGAGTATTTAGCATAAAGGTTGGGGCATATATGTGGTAGTGGATCATTTGACTAAATCAGCCCACTTCCTCCCTATTTCCATGGAGTATTTAGCATAAAGGTTGGGGCATATATGTAGACAAGGTCGTCAAATTACATGGAGTCCCGGTGTCTATTGTGTTGGATCGTGATTCGGGGTCTACCTCTTAGGTTTGGAATGGGTTTCAGCACCAGATGGGCACAAACAAATGGGCAACCGAGAGATTCAAATACTTGAGGATATGCTCAGAGCTTATGTGCTGGATTTTCTAAGGGAGTTGGGAGAAGTATATTTTGTTATGCGAGTTTGCGTACAACAACGGTTTTCAAGCAATTATCGGCATGGCACCATTCGAGGCACTTTATGGGAGACTGTATAGATATGCGGTTTAATGGACCGAGGTCAAAGACATTGTGTTGATCGGCCCAGAGCTCTTGTATGACTAAACCGAGAGGATAAAACTTATCAGGCAACGATTGGAGACTGCCTAGAGCCACCAAAAGAAGTATGACGATGAGGACCATCGAGAGGTTGTGCTCAAGGAATGAGAGTTTGTACTATTGAAAGCATCGCCAAAGAAAAGACATTACAGATTCGGATTGAAGGGAAAGTTATCTCCTAGGTTCATCGGGCCATTCGAGATCAAGAACGAATAGGTCCCGGTAGCATATCACCTCCAATTACCACCACAATTAGCCGGAGTACATAATGTCTTGCAAGTTTCTATATTAAGGAAGACACATAACAAACATGCACTGATGATCGATTGGGGCAAGTTGATTTGAGGGAGAACGTGTCCTACTATGAGCAGCCGATTCAAATTGTGGAGAGGAAAGTGCACAAGGTTCGAAAGAAAGAAATTCCATTAGTGCAAGTTCAGTGGCAATTCTAGGGAGGATAGGAGTTAACTTGGGAACAGGAGGACTATGAAGGAGAACGTTCCATTTCTCTTCGAACCATAACATAAGACTACTTTCGAGGACAAAAGTTCTTTAAAATTAAAGATGTTGTGACGACCCAAAATCCAATTGACCCACCATAGGGAAAATTTAGTAATTTCCCCCAAACCCTACATTAAATTAACCTTAATATAAAATAAACCAAATTGTGAACCATAGATCAAAAAAGGGGGGAAAAAGAACAAGAAGATGGAGTAGAGATAAAGACAAAAGACTCCACAAACAAGGTATTCCCCATCTTTCTTTTTTGATCTTAATTTGATTAATTTTTTTAAAAAATAAATTAAAAGTGACTTGAATGGGAAGAACACCAAAAGGGTGGTGGTGTCGCGGCGGCATCGCCGATGGGGCAGTGACGAAGTCATGGCCGTTGCCGCCGTCGGAGAGAGTAGGTGGGGCCCTACTAGGAAGCCCCACTGCCGCGAGGAAGAAGAAAAGGGGTGGCACCCAAAGCCACCCTCCTGCAGCGGCGGCCAAAACACTATCGCACCCCTTGCCAGTCGCGGCGGACGCCCCAGCGCCGCCGTGCTTGGACGTTGTCGGCCAGCGGCTAGGGGGAAGCAATTGCTTCCACCTCCCCCTTGGTTGGTGAATCGATCATCCCCTTGAATCGATCAACTATTGTTGACCGGTATACATAATAAATAAATAAAATAATAAAATAATCTATATGGAAATATTATAAATAAACATAATAATAATATGTTTTCAAATGGGTTGGGTGGGCCCCCACACTTGACCCTCTCATGGGCTACGTGAGACCCGCAAGACCGCCCTAGTGGACCCCACCCTGAAGTAATTGAATAATAATTAATTTTAGATTTCGAATCATCGAATAATGCGACTCTTGTTTAAATTTTCTAGATTCACAAAGAGGTTCACATCAAGCCCCGTTCGTGCGAGGTCGGCCGAGAGAGTTTAACTCATCGAATCGAGGTAAGTGGGGAGCTCCACTCATCCATTAAATGTGGAGTGCTATTAGGAGAATTCAAGATTTTAACAAAATGACCTTGGTTGACTTCATGTAAGGCCTTTTGGGGGGCTATAGTCATATGGTGGAACCAAGTCACCTTGCATGCTTAAGGGCCTCTTGGGAGTCGTAGTAATGTGATGGAACCAAGACACCCATTTATGCAAGGGCCTC
This sequence comes from Stephania yunnanensis, assembly GCA_039657365.1. Lineage (NCBI taxonomy): Eukaryota > Viridiplantae > Streptophyta > Magnoliopsida > Ranunculales > Menispermaceae > Stephania > Stephania yunnanensis. The sequence continues at coordinate 33,640,329 of CM077585.1, read as the reverse complement.
TTGGGGAGTCGTGGATGCACGATGAAACCAAGTCACTCGACCTCTTGAGGAGCCGTGGACACACGGTGGAATCAAGTAACCCACGCATATTTATTATATTATGATGATTGGTCAGCAAGGGGAGGTAATGACAAATGAGACAATGGACTTGCATTTATATCTATTACATTCTATGTATCTCTCTTGTAACCCTTTCCATGCAAAAGTCGATTTTCTTATGTTTTATAACTCTTGAAACTCCTTATCACTATTGAAGTTGCTTTATGAATATGATATGCTTACTTCTTGTGGGAATTGATGCCATGCTTCAGATTTCAATGCTATCTTGATTTGTAAATGCATACTAAAATTATTTTGCTTTATAGGTATTAATTGCATGTTTAATATTTGAGCGTAGTTCTTCTTTTATTGGGCTATGTTGGCTCTTTAGCTCACTCCACTTACAATACAGGTCCAGCTACGAGTGCAATAGATCACGACAAGGGGAAGGTCATTGCTTGAAGTCTTGTTACAGCGTGAGCATTGTATGATATATCTACTATTGGTTTTGAAAACCATTAATAAGGGTTACAACCTAGACAAGTCTGTTGGGTAGTTAAAGCTTTCTTTAGTTAGTTGGATACATTTATGAGTATTTGAAGGTTATGGAGATTTTATATGGTTTTGATTTGCTTAGGTAAATATAAAATACCCGATGGTTTGGTTTATGATGACATATGGTATTTATTGAAATTCAAATTCCGCATTCTTTTGCCATATTTTTCTATATGTTATTCCACAGGTTGGTTTGGAGTGCCAAACCATTATTTGGGCTGGGTGTCCCAACCTTAAGTAAAGGAAAGGTCGTTTCAAAATGTGCCTAAGTTAGTGATTTAAAACAAAAGTCATTTGATGTGCATCGAGAAACGTATTAGCATAACTAGAGACTAATTGAGATAGTCATTTGTGTTACTTGGTTTAGTTAGTGGAAGTTAATGGGAAATGTGACTCAGTTTGGGCCATTAGATAGGTCTCGAGATACGTGTGTGCAATAAGATGTATGACTATAAATCAACCATTTTCATTAATATATATAAAGTTAGAAATCTATGCATGCAAGACAAGTTTTTCATTTTCATCTACTTAGCAAACAAGAAAGAAGCTTGCTGGAGTGTTTGAGGAGGAAGAAAAACAATTGGTTTGGAGGATTTAAACTAGTGCACATCTACTAGGTAACTTACTTAAACTAGATTATTTATTTCGATTTGATGAATTCATGGATTTAGTGGTATACATGATTGTTTTTGTGTTGTTGATGTTTATTTGGGGTTTTGAGAGTGTGTATGGAGAACCCAATGAATTGGTGAGGCTTATGTGTGGAGTAAACAAAGAATTCTATTTGCAGAATTCTGGGTTTTCTTGCACATACAGCGCTAGGTGAAACAGTTAACGCGCTAATGAGGCCATTAATATGCTAATCCATTTTACTAGCGCACTAATTGCACTAATTGCACTAACAGCACCAAAATTTGCAATTTTCCAAAACTTTGAAAACACTATAACTGAGCCTAAAACCTGCAATAAAGAGAACATGCAAAGAGATACTTCAGCTAAAAAATATGAAATTGACACATGGCTTAGTAATGATCTAGGGTCGGTCGATCGTGATCTTCATCACATTAGCCTTTCCACTATGAGGACGGAGCTGAGCTCTACATCAATGTGAAGGTATGAGTATTGCTCTTGCCTTAATAAACTTTCGATGGTGCCAGTCATCTGCGATATATACTTGCCAACATCCCTGGCCCTCATACCCCGTGTGCTAAGCAAGTTATGCTAGCGAACAACCCCAAGACTCATTTCCCGTGTGCTGCGCAAGATAGTGGAGAGATCCTGATCACACTAGAAGTCTAATGACCACGTGTGTCCGACGGACCTCTACAATGTAATGACCCTAGATACAAGAACCACTTTCATATTTCAATAAACAACATGGTTTGAGAATCCAATAAAGCAATTGCATATCTAATGCACAAGGGAAATAGATTACATACTATGTAACACCTACCTAATAGCATGCTATTTCACAGACCACATGTATTAACAATCAATAATGACATAGCACATGAATTGGAGTCAATGAAATCATTTTATCAACAAGCTATACTATGGAAGCAACCTCATGTAATGAGAATGAATAACAAGTCATGGCAAATGGAGTACAAAGGCAATTCAGTACAAATAACTGGAAATGGAAATATGAATAGGAATGAAATGTAAATAAATATTTCAATCAGTTTACTTACAATCCACGCAATTTCTTATGCTACTTCGGCATCCCAATACCTCGAAACTCGTATTTGAATCTGCGGAATACTTCCCTAAGTTCCTGACATCATATCATATATTTTTTAGTGTGTTTGGACTTTTACTTAGCATATTAGACTCATTTATAGTGTTTAAGGACCTCTTGAGGCCTACTGATTTTTTTATGCTGTCATAGCATGTAGTGCGCTAATGACCGACGTTGCGTGCTACCTATCCTACATAACGCCCTATGTGTTTCAGAACCAAGAATTCTGAGTTCTCTCCACACAAAGGCTATGCTAATACCTTGAGCACCTCCATGCACACTTCCCAAGTTCCAAGACATAATTACCAACATAAAATAGCAACACATGTCTTCAAATACATGAATTCATTCAATTGAGCTATGTTTATGGTGTAGAAAAGTTACCTAACTTGATGTACTCTTGCTTAGCTTGAGTTCTTCACCAAATCACTAAATTTGTTGTTCTTCTCCCACCTCCAGTTACTCTATTCGCTCCAGCAAGCTTTGCTTCTCACTTAAGAATTCTAAATGAAAAGTTGAGTTGCTTGTGTTGACCAAAAGCTTTATGGTCATGAGTTGGATATGGTTGATTGATAGCCTTTGATCCTAATGGTATACATATCTCGAGACTTATCTAATGGTTCACCTAGTAACATATGTCCCACTAACTCATGCCAAGTGACACCAATGAGTGACTCAATTTGTGTTGAGATGTGCCAACACGCGTCTCAAGAAGTGTCAAGTGACAATTGTTTTAACTTACTAACTTAAGTGTATTAATACATAACCAACCATAGCCCCATTTATATCACTAATAAAAGCACTATAAAGCTTATACCAACTCACCACATTGCTCTCTAACTCAGTCCCAAGCTGGTATGCATATTAAGGCGCGTCTCCGCTCATGCCTCGAAAATTATACGTAAGTAGAAATGACTTAGTAGTCTTACACATATACAATACACTAGACATACATCATAACAAATATAACATTTACCTCGACCACCTAACCTCGATTAAGACACGTATCTCGCTATGGGTCCTACGTCACGAGTCGTTTGATACTGATTAAGAGATAAACTAGGATTAGAAATTTGGGCCATGACAACTATCTTGCACAATACATGGGAAATGAGTCTCGGGGTTGTTGGCAAGCATAACTTACGCATCCCAGAAGGTATAGGACCCGGGGTTGTTGGCAAGTTCATATCACACCGGCGAAAGGTTATAAAGGCAATAGCACTGCTTAGACCTTCATATTGATGTAGAGCTCGGCTCCATCCTCATATAGTGGAAAGGCTGATGTGATGAAGATCACAACCAATCGGCCCTAGATCATTACTAATTAGCCACGTGTCAGTTTCATGTTGTTTAGCTGAAGTATCTCTTTGCATGTTCTCTTTACAACTTATTTGCTATTATTATGCTTTTAGATACTAACGGGGAATGTGAACAAATGTCTCTCAATATTACTTTCTACTTTTTTGTAATCACCGTCTAGTTTGTGATGGTGTATGCAGATCCATCGGGTAGGAGACCAGGCAAAGAGAAGATCATGATTACCTCTGAGCCAGTGAAGTACTGCTATGCCCTATTTTGTAGGTTTGATTTTTGATGTTTTACTTTATATGTATATGATATACTTTTGGGGTTGTATATTATGGGTTGAGTAAGTATTACCTTGATCAGACACATGATATTTTATATCGCTTTTTCATCATATATATGCATGTGATCTTTATTCTCTTGTTTTTCAACAATTGTTAGACCTCATGTTATAAGCTTCCGCTAGATTGTAAAGACTTCTACATAATAAACTTTTAAGTAAACAAAATTTTAACTAACTAGTCCTTTGTTAGGGCTTGATAACGGGATTAGGTCGGGCGGTGCCTTAATTTGAGAAGCGGTCGACACTGTTGGTATCATAGCCTAAGTTCTAGAATATTATGGATAGTTTATAGAATTGGCCAAAGTTGGGATATCATAGTCACATGTGGTATCATATTCTATGTTTATAAAGCGTAGGAGAGCCTATGTTCATAGGGCTTAGATTGTGGAATGTGGTTATTGTACAATGTAATACAAAAGGTACAATTTTTAGAAAAGACCAAACATTTCCAATAAATAACAAATAATTTAAAAAAAAAACATAAATCTTAGATCTTGAGAACCAGATGATCATTTCCTAGATACTATTAGTTGGGAAGATAGTAAAGAGAGATGGGGATGTCGTATATGTATATATATATGTTAGTTGTGCATATGTATATAAGCGTTATCTAGGAAGTAGCAGATTCGCGTTTGCTACCAACTTGCAGATATTGATGGTTGATTCACGCGACGACGAGGACACATGTGCGAGTGATAGCTAGCCTCCTATTCCATCAGCAGATGATTTTCATAGGCTATTTGATTTAGTAGGTGCTTAGGGACAGTAGTTGGCGGAGTTTATTGCCATGATGACTTTACGTTTCACTCCACCAGCTAGCCTCCTATTCCAATAGCCCCTACTACTACAACCACTCCCAAAGTACCAACATTAGTGCCGGTAGTACAGAGCTATACCGGTAGTGACACCTCTAGTCGCAGAGATAGTTTTTACACCATCTTTCACACCTCCATTTTTTAGCTCGAATGTAGAGGTTCGATTGTTGAAGGACTTCATCTAACGGAAGCCAGTCTACTTTAATGGTCAGAGAGATTTTGAGAAGATCGAGAAGTAGGTACCGTCTCGGAGAAGTTGAATCGAGTCTTGAGAATTGATGACAAACTTTGATCTGAGATTTCGTCGTACACTCTACATAAAATCGTTAATGTATGGTGTTGTAGTTTTACCGTAGTATTTCCCATCTGTTGTGTTGAAGAGGCTGAGAAAGGAATTCATGAACTTAAGACTGGGAGCTGATGAGTCATGATGAGCTATATACAAAGATACGGCTATTTGAGGCAATTTGCTTGAGATTTAGTGAGAGAAGATTCAGATGATGTGTACCACTTTGGGTATGGACTTAAGACCAGATATTGGATTTATGTGGCCAGTTCAGGTGTTAGGATTTTGGTGAGATTTACGAGCAAGAACTCTCTCACGAGACATATTATTTGGGCAAAGTTGCGGATGGAACACCGCTAGTACCAACATTGATACCTGACCAGGTTGGAGAGTTTGAAAGGACGAGACAAAGGGGCAAGGGACCGAGAAGATGGGATGGAGGTATCCATGGGTCAGGGACATGTACAACAATTATACCCTTTTTACCATCCCCTACACCATTGAAGACTAGTGTTGGGAGACCTCCCTTGCCACCACCATTTAGACCTGTAGTATTAGCTACTACTACTTTACTACCTCTACCAGCACTACCAGCACGTCAGCAGCAGCACGGTGGTAGAGGCCAAGGCAGAAATAGAAATAGAGGTTGATATAATTCTCGATAGGGGCAAACACATGCACAGGCCCAGGAACAGGCTCAGGGTTAACGTTGCCATGTTTCCACCGCAGAGTCGAGAGGGTGTAAACATGGTGGCAAAGCCCGATGCAGATGTCACACGGAGACTCATTGAGAGCATGGTTTCCATTTGTGGTAGACAGTTATATGTTTTTTTATTCGGATTCTACAATATCTTTCATTTCTAGTCGCATGACAGGCATCTTAGGGTTGACACTAATTAGAGTTAGTGTACATTTGATTTTGAGTATTGCAGCCAGTGATAGGATGTACGTTGATTGTCTTGTTGAGAGATGACTAGTGGAGATATGCGGGGGTAGAGACGCGTTGTTAGGGATGGATTAGGTAGCAGCGCATAATGCTCATATCGACTATTTTAGTGAGACAGTAATATTAGAGATCCCTAGGTGGCCGATGTTCACGTATAGTAGTAGTACACCAAAAGCCGAGGGCACTCGAGTTTGACTTGCGACCAGTGGAGATATGAGGCTCTGGTGTTGTTATACACCTTAGTAGACTTTGGTTAGCGCACTAATGACTCTAGTTACCCGGTTGTGTGTGTGTTTTTGGACGTATTTTCGGAAAACTTACCTGGTTTACCACCATACCATATGGCTTCGAGAGAGTTTGAGGAGTTGAGGAGTCAATTGCGGGATTTGGGATAGAAGGGGTTCATCACACCTTCTATGTCACCTTGGGGAGCACCGGTTATGTTTGTGAATAAGAAGGACGGTACTTTGAGACTGTGTATCGATTATAGACAGTTGAACCGAGTCACAATCAGGAACAACTATCCTTTACCATGGATTGATGATTTATTTGATCAATTGGGATGAGCTCAGTATTTCTCGAAGATGCGACCTGCGATTAGGGTTTCATCAGCTTAGGATCAGGGATGATGATAGGTCCAAGATGACATTCAGTAAGAGATATGGACAATATCATTTTATTATGCCATTTGGTTTAACTAATGCTCCGCCATGTTTATGGATTTGATGCTATATTGATATATTCGAGGACTAGAGAGGATCACGAGCAACACCTTAGAGAGACGTTACAGACGTTGAGTGAGCATTGACTCTACGTTAAGTTCAGTAAGTGTAAATTTTGGCTATCGAAGTCAAGTTTTTGGGACATGTTGGAGCAGCAAGCATTAATGTAGATCCAGCTAAGATTAAAGCAATTTTGGATTGGCCTGCGCCAATGTCATGTACGAAAATTAGGATTTTTCTAGGGTTAACTAGATATTATTGCGGGTTCGTGAAGAATTTCTCGAAGATCGCTTCACCAATGACCAGATTGACCCAAAAAGACGTCATGTTTGATTGGTCTAAGAAATGCAGGGAGGTATTTGCTCAACTAAAGAGATCGTTGACTACCACACTAGTGCTGATATTTCCATAGGCTAGATAGGGATTCCCGGTATATACAGATGCTTTTCATACAGGTTTAGGTTGTGTGTTGATGCATGATAAATACACGGTTGCTTATGCATCCAGATCGCTTAAGTTACATATAAAGAATTATCCCACTTATGATTTGGAGTCGGAAGCAGTAGTATTGCTCTGAAGAGATGGATACATCATCTGTATGGAGAGAGGTTCACACTCTATACTGATCATAAGAGTTTGAAATAGATCTTCACACAGAAAGAGTTGAACACAAGACAACGCAGGTGGATAGTAAATCTGTAGGACTGCGACTTTTCTCTAGAATACCAACTAGGAAAAGCTATCGTAGTTGCTTATGCGCTGAGTAGGATGCTGGTTGGAGATGCCAAGGTGGTTATATGTCATATGACACATGAGTGAGGATTACTCGAGGCTACAGTGATGATTACTCTGTTAGATATTCCTACCGATACTCGAGTGATGATTTGTGCACTGATGAAGTTTTAGATAGTGTCTACTCAAAGGGTGTTAGAGGGATAGAGAGCCAACATCTTACACCTGAGATTTTGCGAGTTTGCCCAAAGTACTTATTGTATTGACCGGACTGAGACGGCAGATCAGTGTTTGAGAAAACACAGAATTCTGTTTGCAGAATTCTAGGATTTCCTGCACATAGCGCGCTAGGTAGGAAAACTAGAGCGCTAAGTAATTATGGTTGGGCACTAATAAGGTCATTAGTGCACTAACCAATTTCATTTGTACGCTAGGTGTTTGGATAGCACCAAAATACGAACTTTCTAAAATTAACTTAACACTTTAAACATATCCAATACCTTATGTAAAGGTCTAAACACACTCAAAAACTTATAATATGATATCAGAAAACTAGGGAAGAGATTCGGAGGTTCAGATATGAGTTTTGAGTTGTCGGGAGGCCGAAGTAGCTAGGAAATTGTTGTGTTTGAAAGTAAATTGATTGAGATATGTACTTACATTCCATTCCTATTCATATGTTCATGTTAAGTCATTTGGAATGAATTGCCTTTGTACTCCATATGCCATGACTTGTTCATTCTCATTACATAAGGTTGCTTTTCATGGTATAGTTTGTTAATAAAATGATTTCGTTGACTCCAAATCTCGTGTTATGTCATTTTGATTTTTAATACATCAGGTCAATGAAATAGCATGCTATTAGGTAGTTATTACATATTGTTGAGTATCTATATCATTTGTGCATTAGTATGCAATTGTTATGTTGGAATCCAATACTATGTTATTCTTGAGTATGAAAGTAGTTCTTGTATCTATGACCACTTTATGATAAAAATGCGGCGGACATACGGGGTAACTAGACTTTCCAGGGTGATCGAGATTTCTCTACTATCTTGCGATGCACAAGGGGTATGGGACTCGGGGTTGTTGTCAGGCATAACTTGGGTTAACATTACGAGTTATAAGACTTAGGGTTATTGGAAAGTATATATGCCAGTTGACTTGCACTTCGGATAATTATAAAGGCACAGTGTACGACCTTCAAAGAGATGTAGAGCACAGCTCCATCCTTTTATAGTGATGACCCATTGCCTAATCTAGGGCACCGTCCGGCCTAATCCCATAATTAAGCCCAAATACTAACCCCATAGGACTTAATCACATATTAGTCAGCCTTTCCGTCGAAATCTACTCCAACATATGATCAAAATAAGTAAAACACAATTTTCAAATTTAGCGGAATAATTAAAATATTGTGCGGAAGCAATTTTTATAAATCCCAAGGGTATGTGTGACGAATACTTCTCAAATTAGGGCACTGCTCGGTCTAATCCCTTTATTAAGCTCTAATCTCACCATATAGGACCTAACTAGGGACTAGTCAGCCTATCCAAACCTTGTTACATACCAATTAAATCTTTATCTAAATGAACATAAACCAATACTTGTCCTATGACAATTCATTAATTAGAGTTAGTTAAAATTCTGTTTACATAAAAGTTTATTCTACGGAAGTCTTAACAATCTAGCGAAAGCTTATAGCATGAGTCCTAACAATTGTGGAAAAAACCCGAGAATAAAGATCACATGAAGATATATGATGACACAGCGATATAAAATATCATGTGTCTGGTCAAGGTACTACTCACTCAACCCATAATATACAACCCCAAAAGTATATCATATACATATAAAAGTAATACATAAAAATTCAACCTACAAAATCAGGTGTAGTAGTGCTCCACTAGCTCAGAGGCAATCGCCAATCTTTTCTTTGCATGGTCCGCTATACGATGGATCTGCACCACCATCACAAACTAGACGGTAAGTGCAAGAAAATAGAAAGCAATACTAGAGAGACATTTGTTTACATTCCCAATTATGTAACAGGTATCTAAAAGCATGATAAAAGAAAATATGTTGTAAAGTGAACATGCAAAAAGATACTTAAGCTAAACAACATGAAACAGATGCACGACTAAGTAGTAATGATCTAGGGCCGGTCAGTCGTGATCTTCATCACATCAGCCTTTCCACTATATGAGGATGGAGTTGAGCTTTACATCAATGTTAAGGTCTGATTACTGCTCTTGCCTTTATACCTTTTGTTGGTGCCAGTCAGATGTGATATATTCTTGCCAATAACCCCGGCTCTTATACCCTGTGTTCTGCGCAAGTTATGCTTGCCAACAACCCCAGGACTCATTTCCCGTGTGTTACGCAAGATAGTGGAGTAATCCCGATCACCTAGAAAAGTCTAGTGACACCAGTATGTCCGCCGGATTTCTTTCATGTAATTATCCTAGATACGAAAACTACTTTCATATTCAAGAATAACAAATTAATAGAATCCAACAAATCCATTGCATACTAATGCACAAAGGAAATAGATTTCAATACTATGTAACACCTACCTAATATTATGCTATTTCACTGACCACATGTCTTAACAATAAATAATGACATAGCACATGAATTGGAGTCAATGAAATCATTTTATCAACGAATTATACCGTGAAAGCAACCTCATGAATTGAGAAAGAACAAGAAGTCATGGCGTATAGAAGCAATTCAGTCCAAATGACTAGAAAGGACGTATGAATAGGAATGATGAAATGTAAAGAAATAACTCAATCAATTTACTTAAAATCTAGGCAATTTCCTACGCTACTCCAGCCTCCCGACACCTCGAAACTCGCACTTGAATCCCTAGAATACTTCCCTAGGTTCCTGATTTCATATTATGGGTTTTTGAGTGTGTTTGGACCTTTACTTAGGGTGTTAGACTCTTTTATATTGTTTTAGAAATTTTTTAAAATTGTAGTTTTTCTGCTGTCATAGACCTAGCGCTAATGTCTGGGATTAGCGTGCTAATGACCCATTAGCACGCTACCAATCCTAACCTAGCGCTCTAATCCAAGTTAGCGCGCTAGCTGATCCACCTAATGCGCTATGTGCAGTAAAACCCCGAATTATGTAGTTTTCTCTACACATAGGCCATGTGAATGCCTAAGGAACATCCATACACACTACTAGAGTTCCATGACATCAACAACAACATAAAACAATCCACAACATAAAATTCATGAATTCATTAGATTAAGCTAATTCTATGTTGTAGAGGTTCTACCTAACTTGATGAACAATAGCTATACTTGATCTCACCTTCACTAAATCATGAAGTTTTTCTTGATCTTCTTCTTCTCCAGCAGCTCCTCCTTTTCCACCAACTTTGCTTCTCTCTTAAGCAAATGAAAATGACAGAGTAGAGTTGCTTGAGTTGACTAAAAGTGTTATAATCATGAATTGGATAAGGTTGATTGATAGCCATAGATCCTGAGGGTATGCTTATTCACACATGTCCCACTAACTCATGCCAAATGACACAAATAAGTAACTCAATTTGTGTTGAGATGGGGTCAATATGTGTCTTGAGAAATATCAATTGGCTATTGTTTTAACTTTCTAACTTAAGTGTATTTGATACTTAATCAACCATAGCCCCACTTATCTTACTTATAAAAGCAATATAAAGGTTATACCTACTTACCATATTGTTCCCTACCTCGGTCCCACGCCGGCATGCAACTCGAGGCGCGTTCCCACATACGTTTCAACACCTATTCACAAGTAGAAATGACTTGATAGTTTATACGTATACAATACACTAGGCATTCATCATTACAAATATAACATTTACCTCGGTCATCTAGCCTCTGTCGCTACACCAATATCGAAACGGCTCCCATGTCACAGGTCATTTGATCTTGATTAAAAGATTAAATCAAATTAGAGATTTAGGCCGTGATCATATGGAAACCGGGAAACCATGATCACATGCATATATAGCAAAGTGGTGAATATAAACATTATGTTGGTTATCATAAGATAGAGAGCTAAACACTCATCCCTGTATAAAACCTGAAAACATATAAAAAACATAAGCATATAATACATAGAATACCAAAACCTACAAAATCTTGATTCATAGGTACACACCGTTGGCTAAGAGGTAGTCGCCAATCTACTCCTTGCCCGGCCTGTTCGTCGATGGCTCTGTGCCACCATCATAAAAATGACAGTGAGTACAAAAATTAACATTAATACTCGTTGAAAAACTCATTTACATTTCCAAAAATAACTAAATGGTATATAAAAGCATAAGTTAAATAAAGAAATACAAGTACCACACTCATGCTAAGAAATACCATAATTAAGTAAATGAAACTAACACAAGGCTAAATAGTTATGATCTAGATCCGATCAGCTGTGACCTACGTCAGTGAAGCCATTAACCATTAAGGAATGTATATGTCTCATACAATCTACCTCACTAGGGACTCTAACCTTGGTATCATCAGGGACTCTAACCCTGTATATCATCAACAACCTCAAGGACTCTAACCCCGCGTGCCTCATCCTAGTGGCAAGTACCAACATCCCCAAGGACTCTAACCCCGTGTGTTGATCTACTCATAGTGCAATGAACTCCAGATTCTATAACTACTTTATAATTTCAAGAAAATGACTTATTAAGGACCAATGATTTGGTTATGCTGCTAAGCACAAATTTTTCCAAAGAGCACAAGTCCATAAAGTTTTTCACAAACTCACAAATCCTTAATAGCATGCTATGTATACTACATTTACTACAAAACAACAAGAAATGACATATAACACTTGAATAGATTCAAAATAAATCAAGTTCTAAAAATATCATGGAAAACTAAGCTCACCAAGTGAGGAATAACAAACAAGCGCATGACATGAGAGTACAAGGCTAGATATAGCCAATATAGACTATAATAAACAAGTTAAAAGAGGAAATGAAATGCAAATAAATAATCAATGGGTACACTCACATCAAGCAATGTAAAGTCCTAGCTTTATCAGTTTTCCGATACCTAAAATCTCGTATTCGTACTCTCGTTACCTTTCCTAGGTTTATTATGACCTATAACATGTTTTTGGATGTGTTTAGGCCCTTACTTAAGGTTTTAGCACGCTATGTGCAGGAAATCCCAGAATTCTGCAAACAAAATTCTATGTTTACTTTACACATTGGCCTAACCAATGCTTTAGGGGATCTCCATACACATTCCCACAACCCTAAAACCCTATCGACACGAAACAACAGCCATGTATATCATTAAATCCATGAATTCATCAAATTGAAACTAAATAAATTGTGTAAGTTACCTAGTTGATGTGCACTAGCATGATCAAGCTCCTACACACTAAATCCTCCAAACCAACTGTCTTTTTCCTCCTCAAACACTCCAGCAAGCTTTCCATGTAACGGCCCTAAAAATACTAATAGAAATTAGTCCCTAATCAGACGTGGCCTGAGACGTGCCACGTAGCCACCGTTACACGGTGCGAGGATCGTGGCCTGAGAGTGTGTACATGGTCCGAATACTCGGTGTGAGGACCGTGGGATGTGTTAGATTTGACGTGATGGATGCCTGTGTGATGAATTTGTATAGACCTATTAAGTCACTCCTACTTGTACATAGTTGTCGAGACATGAGAGGGGACGCACCTCGAGATGCATGAGATTAGGGCAGAGGTAATTTTTTAAGCTTAAAAATAGCCTATATAGTAATATTAATGTGGCTTAAAAATAGCCTATATAGTAATATTAATGTGGCTAAGGTTAATTTATATTAAGTGTACCTAAGTTAAGCAACTTAAAACAATAGCCATATGATGATTCTCGAGACACGCGTTGACACATCTATAGACCAATTGGGCCACTTATTGGTGTCATTTGGCATGAGTTAGTGGGACACATGTTAGGTTGTAAACCATTAGATATGTATCGGGATACGTATGCATTTCAAGATCAATGGCTATTAGTTAACTTTGTCCTATGCATATATAAAGTAAGATCAACACATGAAGTTAATTCATTTCATTTGAAACCTTAGAAGCTAAGTTTGCTGGAGAGAAAGAAGAAGAAGATCAGCAAGTATTTGTTGGAGAAATTAGTGGATTGTTGCTTTATGTTGTAGTTGATATCAAGAAACTTTAAAAGTGTATATGGAGGTTCCTTAGGCATTAACATGGTCTATGTGTAGAGAAAACACATAATTCGATTTGCATAATTATGGGCTTAATTAGCACGTTAGGTAATTTTGGTAGCGCGCTAATAAGGTTATTAGCGCGCTTGGTGCTTGGGCAGCACTAAAATCTAAATTTTCTAAAATTAACTTAAACACTTTAAACGTATCCAATACCTTAAGTAAAGGTCTAAAACACTAAAAAAAACTTATAATATGACTTCGGGAACCTAGGGAAGAGTTTTGGAGGTTCGGATACGAGTTTTGAGGTGTCGGGAAGTCGAGTAGCTAGGAAAGTGGCTTGTTTGTAAGTAAACTGATTGAGATATTTTACTCAATTTCATACCTTGATATTGTTGTTTATTTATAGTTATTTTATATTGTTGTACAATACTTTGTGGGCTTGCTTAACTTTGTGTTATTAAATTATAGTTGTTTTATGTGCTATGTGTGTAAAATTAAGGGTCTTGATGTTGATATGTTGTTTCTTATTATACCGTGATTGTGAAAAAGAATAAGTGTGTGTAAGTTATCATGTGGTATGAGGTGTACGCGGCTCACGGGGTATAGGGCCCAGGGATGTCAATATACTAATTAATTAGTATCACGTATCTACTATATGAGATTGATGCGGATGACTTAACAGTGACCAAAAAGGGAATACTGATGTATTCTGTGTACAGATCTATTGCATGAGGTCAATAAGTAGTGTTGCTCAATTAATAAAGGGAAGGCCTATGACTAAGGGACGACCAATAGGGTAATATCGATGTACTATGTGTACTAACCTATTATGGGATGACCTTCTCAAAATAGGGCATCGCCAAGCCTAATCCCGTTATAAAAACCTAATTTCACCATATAAGACCTAAACAACGGACTAGTCAGCCTATCCAAAACCATTTACCTACTTATTATTCTTTAAATTTTATTTTGAATATAGACCTAAACTTATCCTATGTCAATTAATAAATCAAAGTTAATTAAAATTTCCTTTAATTAAAAGTTTATTCAGCTAAAGTCTTAACAATATAATGGTAACTTATAACATGAAGCCTAACAATTGTGGAAATATCAGGGAATTAAGATGTCATGCATATATATGATGAAACGGCGATATATAATGTCAAGTGTCTGGTCAAGATACTACTCACTAAACCTATAATATACAACATCAAAAGTATATAATATACATATAAAAATAATACATCAAAAACCAAACCTACAAAATCAAGTGTAGTAGTGCTTCACTGGCTCAGAGATAATCGCCTATCTTCTCTTTGCTTGGTCGGCTACTCGATGGATCTGCACCCACCGTCACAAACTAGATGGTAAGTACAAGAAAATAGAAAGTAATACTGAGACATTTGTTCACATTCCCAATTATGCAAAAAGTATCTAAAAGCATGCTAATAGCAACTAAGCTATAAAGAGAACATGCAAAGAGATATTCAGCTAAACAACATGAAACCGACACATGGCTAAGTAGTAATGATCTAGAGCTGGTCGACCATGATCTTCATCACATCAACCTTTTCCACTATGTGAGTGAAGCTGAGCTCTACTTCTATGTGAAGGTCTGAGCGGTGCTCTTCCCTTTATAATCTTTCGTTGGTGCCAGTCACCTGCGATGTATACTTGCCAACAACCCCAGGTCCCATACCCCATGTGTTGCGCAAGTTATGCTTGCTAATAACACCGAGACTCATTTCCCGTGTGCTGCGCAAGATAGTGGAGAGATCCCGATCGCCCTGGAAGTCTAGTAACCCCATATGTCCAACGGACCTCTATAATATAATGACCCTAGATACAAGAAACACTTTCATATTTCAAGAAATAACATGGTTTGAGAACCCCATAAAGTAATTGTATATCTAATGTACAAAGGAAATAGATTACAATACGATGTAACACCTACCTAATAGCATGCTATTTCACTAACCACATATATTAACAATCAATAATAACATAGCACATGAATCGGAGTCAATGAAGTCATTTTATCAACAAACTATACCAAGAAAGCAACCCCATGTAATGAGAAATAACAAGAAGTCATGGCATACGGAGTACAAAAGCAATTCAGTCCAAATGACTAGAAATGAACATATAAATAGGAGTGAAATGTAAAGAAAGATCTCAATCAGTTTACTTACAATCCACGCAATTTTCTATGTTACTCCGGCCTCTTGACACCTTGAAACTCGTACTTGAATCCTCAAAATACTTCCCTAGGTTCCTGATGTCATATTATAGGTTTTTGAGTGTGTTTGGACTTTATTTAGGGTATTAGACTCATTTATAGTGTTTAAGGAAATTTTGAAAATCGTAGTTTTTTTGTCGTAGACCTAGCGCGCTAATGCCTGGAGTTAACGCGCTCCTGATCTAGCACGCTAATCCAAGTTGGTGTGGTAGTTGATCCAACTAGCGCGCTATGTGCAGTAAAACCCATAATTCTAAAATAGAGTTTCCGGGTTTTCTCTACACATAGGCCATGTTAATTCCTAAGGAACTTCCATTCACACTTCTTAAGTTCAATGAACATCAACCACAACATAAAACAATAACCCATACATCAAGTTCATGAATTCATTGGAATTGAGCTCACTCTATGGTGTAGAGGAGTTACTTAACTTGATGAACACTAGCTAAAGTTGATCTCTCCTTCACCAAATCACCAAGTTTTTGTTGATTTTCTTCTTCTCCAGTAGTTCCTCCTTCTCCAGCAACTTTTCTTCTCTCTTAAGCAAATGAAAATGAAAGAGTTGAGTTGCTTGACTTGACCTAAAGCTTTATATTCATGAATTGGATATGATTTATTGATAGCCATTGATCCTAATGTACATACGTATCTCGAGACCTATCTAATGGTACACTTATTCACACATGTCCCACTATCTCTTGTCTAATGACACCAATAAGCGACTCAATTGGTGTTGAGATGTGCCAATATGTGTCTCGAGAAATATCTAGTGGCTATTGTTTTAACTTACTAACTTAAGTGTATTTGATACTTAATCAACCATAGCCCCACTTATCTCACTTATAAAAGCAATATATAGCTTATATCAACTTACCATATTTTTCTGTACCTCGGTCCCACACCGGCACGCAACTTGAGGTGCATTCCCACACACGTCTCGACACCTATTCACTAGAAGGAATGACTTAGTAGTCTACACATATACAATACATTAGGCATTCATCATTACAAATATAACATTTACCTCTGCCATACAGCCTCGGTCGAGACACGTATATCGAAGCGAGTCCCACGTCACGAGTTATTTGATCCTGATTAAAAGATTTAAAATCTAATTAGTTATTTGGGCCATGACATATTACATGAGGTTGACATGCCAAATTTCATATCCATTAAGGATTAAATTTATTTGAACAACTAAATCAGTGAGAACCCAAAGTGAATGTGATTAATCAGGTATGTTTAGGATAATGTTCTAAGTACAGAATTTGAAATGGCTGGTTCACTTTAGTTTATTGATGTTATATTGTTTGGTAATGAAATTGTATGTCAATCATTATTGTAGAATAAAGAATCTGTTTTGTGAATTGTGTCCTCTTGTGTTTGGGAATGTGGTTAAATGTCTCTCAGTATTACTTCCTAAATTATTGTACTCACCGTCTAGTTTGTGACGGTGGGTGCCGATACTTCGAGTAGCAGACCATGGAAGGAGAAGATCAAGGATATGTGTTTAGTCGTCAGAGGATAGCTTCTGCTACTTTTATAGGTGGTCATTTTGTGTACATATTATTTATGTCTCTTTGGTATAATTTTGCGTTGTATAATGGGTTGAAAGAATAGACATCCCTACAATTTCATGTATGACTTTAAATGGTTTTATATGATTGTTGGTTTACCTGGTTTCTATGGTAGGTATTTTATAAATGCTTCCGCTAATTTATTAAGTCTTCCGCTGATTATTGAGGTAATGATAACCATCTCTTAATTAACTCTAATATTTTTGAAATAAATGCTAAATAGTGGTTGAGGTGAATTAATTCGTTATTAAATTCTATATGGTGTAGTTTAGGGCTTAATAACAGATTAGGGCGGGTGGTAACCGGTTTGGGAGGCCGGGTTGTCACATTCCTTACTTGTAAGTTTATGAAATAAGAAAACTTGGTTTGCATGTGTTGGTTTATAGTATATATATGAATGGATATGGTTAAACCACAGCCACACATCTATTTACACAAGTATCCCGAGACATATCTAATGGTATATGCTGAAACACGTCCTACTAACATCCACTAACTAATCGTAAGTGACACTAATAGTTATTTCCTTTGTCTCTAGATGTGTTAGCATGTGTCTCGATGCAAATCACATGATCGACATTAAATCACTAACTTATCAACATTTAGTTCTATATCAACCATAGCCACATTAAAATCACTATTTAAACCAAACTAATCTCAATATAAAATTACCACATAAATCTCTACCTCAGTCCCACGTCGGCAAGCAACTCGAGGCACGTCTCAACTAATGTCTCGATGCCTATACACTACACCGGTATTGATCGAGAACTCTAGGAAAGGAAGAGACGCAGGAGATTGAAGAGGATGTTTGACGGAGCTAGTTCATTAGGATTGGAGATACCAGTTACTACCGCAGTATCATATCTACACATTTCTCCATTAGCACCTGCGATGAGGAGTTGATTTTCTTCCATGTCTTCAGTTGTTATGGTTAAACCTACCATTGTTCTTGATTTTGCTAGTCGATCATCTTTGACGGTGCAATCACTGCATCAATTTCAGCAAGCTGAGGGTAGAAGAGATTGATATGCATGGAGCAAGAGCAGAGACTCATTACAAGATCGACTGAGATGATGGGGCATACGGAACATATGATGTGTGGCAGATGTGGTCAGGACGGACACATCATGAGTTGCGATTCACATTCAGGAAGTAGATTTTTTATGCCACCACAGGCACGTCGTTTATTATAAACGACGCAGATTCAGCAGACATTAGCCGACCGAGGTCATAATGTGTTGAGGCAGGGGTAGATTCAGATTGTAAGTGTAGAGTGGAGGATGCCACCGATATGTTATAGGTGTCGGTAGGTTGGACACATGGTTCGTCAGTTCCATAACCCGTAGATTTTCTTCACCAAGAGATATGAAGTAGAATTGGAAATAATGGCATAAGTCCACAAAAAAACAATCAAGGCACGGTCGGGCAATCTCAACAGTACCGAGAAAACAGTCAGCGTGTTACAGATGTAAGGAGACTGGGCATATGCGAAGACAATGTCCACAACCTCATGACTTGATCACTCTGCCATGCAGAATAGGTTGGTCGTGGTATGCAGGTAAGGACAGAGCCGGACCTAGTGATGGCACATGACCCTGGTAAGGGTAGGTATTTAATTATTATGTTAATTATGCATTGGTTGACTAAGGTAATAGTAGCAGTACTATTGATTGGGAATTGAAATTGATCACCGGACCGACGAGAAAGACTTGAACTAGTCCATATCACATGAGTTAATAAAAGAATGAAAGTAGTGATGCCTGATAAGCACACTTAAAAACTTTCATAGGAACAATTATGCTTAATCAGATTTCTCTTCAGAACTATGACAATAGTGCCGTATATTATGATATTGTGCATGTGGTAACTAAGCATGGACTTACCCATAGTAATTATTAAACCCAGGATATATAGATAAGGGATCCACCCGCGGTAAATGGAGAAATACGGACTTTAGGGCTACTATCATTTGTAATTTTGACTAGGGAAATAGTTGAAAAACTAAGAGTTGACTATTGACTATATGTGACTATAAATTTTAAATGAGATTGAGTTGTGAGATTAATCTTACGATTAAGTTTAATTTCGAGGACGAAATTTCTATTAGTTGAGAAGACTGTAATGACTATAAAATTACTAATAGTAAACTTGTCCCTAATCAAGCAGGCCAGGCAAAAGCAAAGATCGACGACTATCTCTGAGCTAGTGTAGTAATGGTACACCAGATTTTGTTGGTTTTTATTTTTAATGTATTACTTTTATTTGTATATCATATACTTTTGGGGTTGTTTAATGGTTGTGTGAACAGTACCTTGACCAGACACATGATGTTATATATTGCCATTCCAATATATATATGCATGTGATCTTTATTTCCTAGTTTTTCCACAATTGTTAGGCAACATGTTATAAGCTTCTGCTAATTTGTTAAGACTTCTACTAATAATATTTTAAGTAATTAAAACTTTAATTAACTCTGATTTATACATAAGATATGTATATATCTTTATGAGAAAAATTAATTGGTAAGTGATAAGGTTTTAGAAAGGCTAACTATTTCCTTGTTAACTCCTACGGGGTCAGGGTAGGGCTTAATGAAGGGACTAGGCCGGGCGGTGCCCTTATTTGAGAAGGGGTCGGCCGAGATAGAGATCAAACATGGAAGAGACCAATGATGATAGAGGTGAGTTTTGTGATTTTTTTGTTGTCGATTGATGTTGTTGTCGTTGTTGTTGTTGGATGTTGTGAATAGAGAAGATGTCAACGATGGAGTTGGGTTGGGAAGCTGTGACAAACTGTGGTGCAGTTTGTCCGAGGAAAAAGACAGCATGGGAGCCGTCTTCCCTCCCAAAAATGTCCTAGGGTTAGGTGTACCAACCACAATGAAAGAGAAAAAACAATTTGTACGGTACCAGAACAAGGGAGATGATGAAGAACAATTGGTTGTGCCCCTGAACCCCGGGCCTAGTTTGGCTCGATTGAGCCAAACCCAGTTCGACCCGGTTTTGACCGAAACACTTTTTCCAATAAAAAAAATAAATGGAGCAAAATAAAATGTTGAAGTTTAATAAAAATTCAAAAAAATTGAAATAAATTAAAGAAATTATATTTTTTGGCCAAATCAATTTAAGTTATGGACTTCTATGAAAAATGAAGAACTTGAGATTCTTTCAGACTTTCTACTGGGGTTTTAACCTCGACAAATGTGAAATGATCATATTGACCTAAAAAGTGGTAAATTGGTTCTAGATTCAAAAAGGACCAAATTAGGGGTTCTATAGAATGAGTATTAGACTCAAATTGATGATCTCTCGTGACCCGAATTTCTAATCCTAGTTTAATCTCTTAATCAGGATCAAACAACCCGTGATGTGGGACCCATAGCGAGATACGTGTCGTAATCGAGGCTAGGTGGCCGAGGTAAATGTTATATTTATTATGATGTATGCCTAGTATATTGTATATGTGTAGACTACTAAGTCATTTCTACTTATGTATAGGTGTCGAGGAATGAGTGGAGATACGCCTTGATATGAATACCGGCGTGGGACCGAGTTTGAGCGCAATGTGGTGAGTTGGTATAAGCTTTATAGTGCTTTTATAAGTGATATAAATGGGGCTATGGTTGGTTATGTATTAATACACTTAAGTTTGTAAGTTAAAACAATAGCCACTTGACACTTCTTGAGACGCGTGTTGGCACATCTCAACACAACTTGAGTCACTTGGCATGAGTTAGTGGGACATGTGTTAGTAGGTGAACCATTGGATAAGTCTCAAGATACATGTGCACATTAGGATCGAGGCCTATCAATCAACCATATCCAATTCATGACTATAAAGCTTTTGATTAACACAAGCAACTCAACTCTTTCATTTTGAATTCTTAAGTGAGAAGCAAAGCTTGCTGGAGGGAAGAGAGTAGCTGGAGGAGGAAGAACAACCAATTTAGTGATTTGGTGAAGAACTCAAGCTAAGCTAGTGTGCATCAAGTCAGGTAAATCTTCTACACCATAAACATAGCTCAATCAATGAATTCATGTATTTGATGATATATGTTGTTGTTTTATGTTGGTAATGATGTCTTAGAACTTGGGAAGTGTGTATATGTGATCAAGGCGTTAGCATAGCATATGTGTGGAGAAAACTTAGAATTATGTTTGCAGAATTCTGGGTCTGCAACACATAGCGTGGTATCTAGTATGTTACGTCTATCATTAGCGTGCTAAATAGGGTCATTAGCACGCTACATGTTATGACATCATAAAAAACCGCCAAGTCTCGAGAGGTCCTTAAACACTATAAATGAGTCTAATATGCTAAGTAAAGGTCCAAACACACTCAAAAACATATAATATGATGTGAGAAACCTAGCGAAGTATTCCGGGGATTCAAATACGAGTTTCAAGGTGTTGGGAGGCCGGTGTAGCATAAAAAATTGGGTGGATTGTAAGTAAACTGATTGAGATATTTATTTACATTTCATTCCAATTTACATATTCATTTCAAGTCGTTTGGACTAATTTACCTTTGTATTCAGTATGCCATGCATGCTTGTTGTTCTTTCTCATTACATGAGGTTTCTTTAATGGTTTAATTTGTTGATCAAATGATTCCATTGACTCCAAATCATTTGCAATGTCATTATTGATTGTTAATACATGTGGTCAATGAAATATTGTGCTTTTAGGTAGATGTTAAATAGTATTGTAATCTATTTCCTTTGTGCATTAGATATGCAGTTGCTTTATCGAATACTCAAACCATGTTATTTCTTGATATATGAAAGTGGTTCTTGTATCTAGGGTCATTACATTATAGAGTCCGTCGAACATACGAGTGTCACTAGACTTCCAGGGTCATTACATTATGAAAGTTGTTAGCAAGCATAACTTGCATAGCACACGAGGCATGGGACCTGGGGTTTCTTGCAAGTTTATATTGCAGGTGATTGGCACCAGAGAAAGGTTATAAAGGCAAGAGCATTGCTAAGACCTTCACATTGATGTAGAGCTCAGCTTTATCCTCAAATAGTGGAAAAGGCTGATATAATGAAGATCACGGCTGACCGATCCTAGATCATTTACTACTTAGCCATGTGTCATTTTCATGTTGTTTAACTAAAGTATCTCTTTGCATTTACTACTTTGCCATGTGTCATTTTCATGTTGTTTAACTAAGTATCACTTTTTACTTTCTACTTTGATGTATTCACCGTCTAGTTTGTGACGATGGGTGCAGATCCATCTAGTAGCAAACCGGGCAAAGAAAAGATCAACGACTACCTCTGAGCTACTAGAGCACTGCTACACCCGATTTTGTAGGTTTTGGTTTTTGATGTATTACTTTTATATGTATATCATATACTTTTGGGGTTGTATATTATGGGGTAAGTGGGTAGTACCTTGACCAGACACATGATGTTATATTTCACCTTTCAATATATATATATATATGCATGTGATATTTATTTCTTGGGTTTTCCACAATTCTTATGCAACATGTTATAAGCTTCCGCTAATTTGTTAAGAATTACACTGAATAAATTTTTAAGTAAAATTTTAATTAACTCTAATTTATGAATTGACATAGGATAAGTATAGGTATATATATTCAAAACAAATAATAATTAATAAGTAGGTAAATGGTTTTGTGATAGGCTGACTAGTCCTTTGTTAAGTCCTATATGGTGAGATTAGGGCTTACTAACGGGATTAGGCCGAGCGGTGCCCTAATTTTGAATCCACTGATAGAACCCCACGTTGATAAACATGTGGATTCTGCAGACATATTCTTATGTAAAACAAGAGTATAAGTTTAAAATGAAAATCAAAATACAAGTAATGAGTACACTTGCAATTGATCTTTCAGCTAGCATTTTGTAATGTATTGTTAAATAATTTTTAATGCCTGAATAGATATGTTTTGGATTCATAATTCTATTCATTAACTCATTGATTGTAGTTGATAATTGATATGTTTAGGAGCATCACTTACTGAGTAAGTTGGAGCATTCATTCCCAAATTAACATTTCAGATTATCGGCGTGCGCTTTAACTTAGAAACTGAGAAGATTAAGAGTTTATAGTCTTCTCTACGGTGACTTTATTTCCTTATTGTATATATAATGTATTGAATTAATATTTTGTAATAAACATGGTTGTGATATGATTTTAGACCATCGATTTTTGTATATCTTGTGTTTTATCAAAAAAGTAATAAATTCAACTGCATTTTATTTTAATTATTATTCGATTATCAAGATATACATGTCGTGTTTATTAGATTTTGAAAAGAGGCTTATGGCTCCAGTTAAGTCTAGCTGATGTATTGAGGCTCAATTATGGTTTCATGTTGGGTATCGCCCTAATCGGGATAAGAGGATGCTACATTTGATATCAAAAGGTTGGTTTTACTACAGTTTGGTATCAGAGATTGGCTTGAGACTTTTTCTTAATTTTAAATTGTGGAATAACTCTTATACAGTTTCGTATCTGAGCATGCTTCAGAGCCTGAAGTCATTACGTGTGAACTAAATTGGAATCTAGGTTTACTGACTTGGAGATTATTTCTCAAGTTATGAATAACCTAGGATTTAGTAAATGGTTTTATCAAAGTTTTGGGGGGTAATGAAAGATAAAAGACTGAGTAATGTTATATTTTTTAATGTATTTTATCTATATTATAGATATAAGTGATATGTCTTTCCAGAAGGATAATAAAATAGTTTGTGTCCATCAAAATCTCAAGAGTTGTAAAATATTGAGATTTAAGGTTTGTAAAAACCTAAATATCAATAGTATATAGAAAAGGAGACATAAGAAACCGTACGACGACAAAAGGTAAACTTTTCGTTTATTGGAAAGTCTCTAATGGTCTTTATTCTAACTGATATTATTAGATTAATAATAATTAGTGTAGAAGAATTGATTAGAATTGAATTTTGAGACAAATATTAGGAGAATTGATATGAATAAAAAAAATGATTTCTAGTGAAACTCAAAGGTGACGATTCACTTTGAATAGAGAATATTCTAGTATTGTAACTGGTTGAACAAGAGTAAAATTCATTCAGTGAGAGAATTAGTGGTAAATAAAGATAAGAACCTATTTAAGGTTGGATAACCACTAAATGTATACTTCATAAGTTATAAAGTATAAGATTTCAGATATGGTGCTAGTCCATGCTAGAATAATGCGAAGAAACATGTCAGTATAGTTGTGGTGTAACAACATATACTGAAGGTTGGATTTTTCAACATTGTTAGTGTTGGTATGGTGTAACAGCATCCACAAATAGAATGATAAAAGAAAAGAATGACGATGTGCTGGATACCGTACATACAAGAAAGAAATTAAGGGTGAGGTTGAAATTTTAAAAACATGAATAGTTTGAGTTAGAATATGGCAGTCAACTAGTAAGATGTCCTAATTTGATTATTAAGGTTGGTGTAGTCTAAACTGGGGAGATTGAGTTGTCGATGATAGAAAATTGTAATGGCCTGAAAATTTGACTTGTGCTACGTGCCAGGTCAAGGTCGTATGTGAGACCCACTCGTCAAAATACGTATGTCCGAATCTCGGGTGGAGACACCGAGAATGTTCAATTTAAGATTTTAATGCTAATTGTTGAGAAAAGTATATGCGGGGAATGCGGTGATTCGAAACACGAACGGGACGTGCCTCGAGTCGCGTGCCAACGTGGGACCGAGATAGTGGCTCTATGTGGTTTTAATATGTACAGTGGATACGCATCGTGATGCCTGTAGCGAGTATTGAGATTTGTGGAATGAGGTGGGTTGGTGCCTCGAAATGCACGCTGCTCAATTTATAAGGAAAGCATTAAAAAAATAATATTAATAAAATATGTTTGATGTGCCTCGAGTTTCGCATCGCACAGATCTCGAGGACACAAGTTTATTTAATGAGGAAGAAATCAAAAAATGAATAAATAAATAGATATATATATATATAAGGTGGTTTATATATATATATATATTATAAAGGATAAATATAGATATATATATGTGATAAGGTGGTTTGATCCACACATTTTTTTTTAAAAAAGGAGAAAATAGAGAGAAGAAAATCGGGAGGAAAAAGAGGAAGAAGAAGAAAGAGAAAGACTAAGAGAGAAAGAAATCGAGGAACTCGAAGCAAGGTGAGTTGTTGCTTTCCATTGTCGATTTGGTTGTTGGTTGTTGTTGTTGTGTGTCGTTGTTGTTGTTGCTTTCGGTGTCGTGGCCATGGAGGGCCGAACCTCCATGGCCGACCGAGAGAGGAACAAGAGAGATGGCAAGGGGATCTCCCTTGCCATCAAAACCTATTGGGGTTGGAGTTGGGAGCCAACCCCAACGCCTCACAAAAAAAAAAAAAAAAATAAAAATTGAACCATAGCATTTCGTGCTCTGGTGGGGAAGATGACCCCCTGCGGGTCAGGTCGGGTCGGACCGGCCCGGGCCGGCTCGAGTGGGCCGGGCCAACCCTGACCCGAGTGGGTCAGGTCGGGTCAACTCGGACCCACCCCAATAAAATAATATATTTAATTATTAAATTAAATTAAACTGATTTTTTAAAACTGCAAATTATAGAAAATAGATAAAAATAGATAAAAATTATGGAAAAATTCTGAAAAATCCTCGAAAAATATGAAAAATAGGGAAAGCTAGAAAAAAAATGAGTTCGAGGCTTTTCGGGCGTTTGGCACCTCGGTATAATTCGAAAAAGGGTGCTAAAAACTTAATTTTTATGAAAATAAAAATGGCAAATCTATAATCACATACTATACTTGCACGTAATGTGACCCTAAGATTTTAATTGGTATAAATGGACACCAAGACGTAGGAGTCGGGTGTCGGGTGCGCATATCGAGGCGTGAACTGGACGTCTTGAGGACGAATTACGGATTTCGAGGTAAGTAAACCAGATAGAAAATGTACAGTAGTTAATTCAACTTGCATTTTTGTTTGATGTTAATCCATGTCCCTTTTTGGAATTCCCACTCAGTTATGAGTGTCCGAGGGCCAAGTGAGTCGTACTCGTGTCTTTGATTGAGTGGTTGTCGGCTCGCAACCGGGGCCATGACCTCGAGTCACAGTATTTGGTCGGAATGAGATGTTTTTATCCGGGGCACCGTTGATATCCCTCATTCGCGACATTTTAGGTACGGCGATGCCGCATCCGATGATCGAGTCTGCTTGGCGTTGTCGTGACTCTGCGACCCCGACCCTGTGGCTCCCGCATTCGGTGGTCTTAGACTACTTGGGCACCTCTCTATATTGTTTCCTTTGACACTTATTCTCGTTGTACTTTCATTGTTTCACAGTCTCATTATCATGCATTCCGTACAATTTTCTTTTTATCTGCATGACTTTTAGATTGTTTGTTTTTTCTTGAATTATTGTTTAGATTCTACTGGATTTTACTTATTGGGCTCGTCAATCTCGTGTTTGATTGAGTGCAGAGCCGCAGACGAGTAGGAGAGGGAAAGCTTCATAACTAGGTGAAATTTTTGTATAATCTTGTATTTACTCTTCTCTGATGATAACATTTTTACTGGGTTCCACAATTAGGTTGCCTAACTTTTTACATTATTGTTGAGTTATGTAATTCATTTAAAAATTGCTTCCGCTAAATTGTAAATCTAGAAAATTATTAATAACTCAAATTAAAATTGTGAATTTACGTATAATGAGGGATTGGAAGGCTAACTACGCATGCGTTGACCTTGCGAGACTGGCTCGGGGGTCCACGTGGGCTTAGGCCGGGCGGTGCCCAGTTTGTGGAAAATTGGGGCCGTCCCATTTGGTATCAGAGCTTTAGGTTCAAGCGAACCCAGGGGAAAGTTTAATGGCTTAAGACATTGTGATACCAACGTCACAGTTGGTATCAGAGCCTAAATTGTTGCATTTAGCTCTTAATTAACCTACAACCAACAAAGACATAAACCAGCGGAAGTTAGGAACCCTAAACTTAGAGTGGAACCCTATGATCCTGACTGAAGTCTTCGTTGGGAAGTGAGGAGAGTTGGAGAAATTATATGTGATATTTGATGTGTTGTATTATATAATTATCGATAGATATACGATATTCACTCTTGTGTATCGCGTAAGACGCGATGAGAAAAAAATTGAAAAAGACCGATGATAAATTTATCAGATTTAGAAAAATTGATAATAAAAAAAACGATTGATGGTAATGATTAAGTGGATAGAAATTATAAGTATATTTATATTTTTGATAGGAATGAGACTTTGTATTTACAAAGGTTTATAAAAATGAGCTTTTGGTATTCTTTGGTGAAAGGCTCATTCAGAGAGGTTTGGTAAGGGCAGTTGAACCACTTTGTTCTGTTTCAAATGGAATCAGTTAATGATTGATGTTTCATTTGCCTACTTGATTTCATTTTTGGTTAATCAATAGCTCATGTCGATTGTTTACAACATTTTGGAAAATGAAAAAAAAAGAATGGCAACAATATGTAACTAGAATTTAGTTAGTTCAATTGAGTAAAATGAGATAATTAGCATTTTTAAGGTTTTCAATTCGAAACTTTGGTATTACAAAGGGTATGGTTTCCAATTGAAACTTAAAATGTCATTTAGGACTCAAACAAACTTGTGAATTGGTTTTCAAGCCATTTAGAGGATTTTTAATCTTATTTAGGACTCGAAAGAGTTCATTAAATTCATTTCAAGTTGTTTAGTTATTACTAAAATTGAGGATTTCCTATATAGTATTGAGACTTGAAATGGAAGTTTGAGTCTCTAAATGATTTTAAATTGGTAATATGGAGACAATTGAATAACCTTGAGTCTACTTGGGACTTGAAATCAATGTTTGGGAACTTAAAGAGCTTTTGGAGTTTTAAAATGCTAGAGCACCGATTGGATTTGTGAGAATGAGATTTGAAATGAAAAAGTAAGTTTTGAAATAACTTTGTTATTATATTTAAAAGGATTTTAGGATTTGGTTGTGTAGTTTAATATTTTTTAAGAACTCGAGAAATTTAAAGGTCTTAGTTGGAATGTAAATGCCAAAGTGGATTTGTAAAGTATGCGAAATTGATTTTAAATATTGAATTGGAGTTCAAATATTAAGAGTTGAATTGTATTGACTTAATAGGAAATCAAGAAAATAAATAAAAAGGACGAAGAGCAGACTTTAAGGGAGCAGAGTGTTGAGATGACTTGAGAGCCAACGATTACAACATGTACGGACTCCTTAGCTTTGACGAAAGCTTTGGAGTAGTAGTGTTGGATCAGAAGCCCAAGTAACTCCACTTTAGTGACACTAAGCATTTATAATCTCAGGGTTGGTGAAGTCGACCACCACCTTTAGGGACTTGTAAATGAATTCAGTGTTACGAGTTGAAGTAGAGTCTGCAAATAGTTCTAAAATTTGGTGGCCACCTAAGTATAAATCCTACGAGATTATACATCTCAAGAATTCTCACATTCTAAAATTTGTTCAGATGCGTTAGTAAAGCGTGCTAATGACCAACATAACGCGCTACCTATCCTGCATAGCGCGCTATAAGTTGCAGAACCCTGAATTCTACAATCGAAATTTTGAGTTTTCTCAACACATAGGCTATGCCGGTGCCTTGGGAACCCTCATACACACCTCTAAAGTTCCAAGACACCATTTACAACATGAAACAACAACCCATAGCATCAAATACATGAATTCATGAAACAAAGCTATGATCATGGAGTAGAGAAGTTACCTAATTTGATGATCACTAGCTAATTCGAATGAAAGCCCTTGATCATATAGTGCACACGTATCTCGATACTTAACTAGTGCACCTCCTACTCACACATGTGTCACTAGTTCATGCTTAAGTGACATCAAGCAATAACTCAAGTAATGAAGCATGTCAACTCGTGTCTCGAGACATATCAAATAGCTGATGTTTTAACTTAGTATCTTTTGTATTTTAATATCAAATCAACCATAGTTATGACAACCCCCTCTCAAAGCAGGGGCACCGCCCGGCTTAATCCCATTATTAAGCCCTAGTCTCACCATATAGGACCTAACATGGAATTAGTCAACCTTTTCAACAACCTTATTACTAACCAATTATTCAGTTTTCAAATAGATATAAAAATATACCTATCCTATATAAATTCATAAATCATAGTTAATTAATATTTACAATCTTAAAAGTTATGCAGCGAAAGTTTAAACTAATTAACCAGCGAAAGCTGGAAAAATCAGGAAATGAAGATGACATGCATATATTATGAAACAACGATATATAACATCATGTGTATGGTCAAGGTACCTATTAATCAGCCCTTAATATACAAACCCCAAATGGATATCATATACATATATAAGTAATACATCAAAAATCAAACCTACCAAATCTGGTGTAGCAGTGCTCTTCTGGCTCAGAGGTAGTCGTCGATCTTCTCTTTGCCTGGCCTGCTACTCGATGGATTTGCACTCACCGTCACAAACTAGACGGTAATTACATGAATATAGAAAGTAATACTGAGAGACATTTGTTCACATTCCCAATTATGCAACAAGTATAAAAAAGTATAATTATAATAATAGCAACTATGTTGAAAGAATATCATGCAAAGAGATACTTTTGCTAAACAAAATGACACAGACACTAGGCTCAGTAGTAACAATCTAGGGTCCGTCGGACATGATCTTTATCACATAAGCCATTCCACTATTTAAGGATGGCGTTGTGCTCTACATCTTTGTGAAGGTCGTACTTACAAGGTACAATAGGCCTTTATAATTATCCCAAATGTCAGTCACTGGGATGTGTACTTGCCAACAACCCCGAGTCTTACAACTCTTGAAGTTACCAAAGTTATGCTTGCCAATAACTCCGAGTCCCATACCCCGTGTGTTTCGCAAGATAGTGGAGAAATCCTGATCACCCTAGAAAGTCTAGTGACCCCCGTATATCAGACGAATTTCTATTATAAATACAAGAACTATTTCATATTCAAAGAACAACACGGTATTGGAATCCGATAAATACAACTGGATAAGTAATGCACAAAGGATATAGATTCACAACACTAAGTAAAAAAGACTTAATATCATGCTATTTCACTAAACACAAGTAAGAACAGATAATAATGACAGCACATGAATTTAAGTCAGTGAAATCATTTTATCAACAAACTATGCCATGAAACAACCTCATGTAATGAGAATGAACAATAAGTCATGGCACATGAAGTACAAAGGGAATTTAGTCCAAATGACTAGAAATAAACATATGAATAAGAACGAAATGTAAAGAAATCTCTCAATTTGTTTACTTACATACGCACGCAATTTCGTATGCTACTCCGGCCACCCAACGCCTCGAACCTCGTGTTTGAGCGCTTAAAACAATTTCTTAGGTTCCTGACATAACATTATATGTTTTTGAGTGTGTTTGGACCTTTACCTAGCATATTAGATTCATTTAAAGTGTTTAAGGACTTCTGGAGACTTGCTGGTTTTTATGCTGTCATAGCATGTAGCGCAGTAAAATGACCAACATAGCGCGCTACCTATCCTACCTATCGCGCTATGTGTTTATGTTGATGCTTTGGGAACCCTCATGAACACCTCTAAATTTCCATTACACCATTTACAACATAAAACAACAACCCATAGCATCAAACACATGAATTCATGAAATTGAACTATGTTAAGAATTTACCAAGCTTAATGAGTACTAGCTAACTTGGTCTCTTCTTCACCAATTTCACTTATTCCTTGCTGTTTTCTTCCTCCTCCAACAACTTTTCACTTTTCAGCTTTGTTTCACGATGAAGAAATGGAAATGAGAGGGTGTGTGGTGTTTGAGTTGATTAAGATTTTATACTTATGAATTGGATATGGTTGAATAATAGCCTTTGATCATTTGTGCGCACGTATCTCGAGACCTAACTAGTGGGCCTCCTACTAGCCACATGTCCCACTAGTTCATGCTTAAGTGACACCAAAAAAAAAAACTTAATTGATGTTGAAGAATGTCAACTCGTGTCTCGAGACATATCAAGTCTCTTATGTTTTAACTTACTTTGGTATTTTAATACCAAATAAACCATAGCCCAAATAATTCACTTATAAAAGCAATATATAGCTTACACAAACTTACCTTATCACTCTCCACCTCGGTTCCTCACCAACACGCATATCAAGATGAGTCTCTACTTACGTCTCGACACCAATCAACACGTAATCGTGACTTAGTAGTCTACACTTGTACACTACAGTAAGCACACATCACCACAAATATAACATTTACCTCGACCACCTAGCTTCGGTAATGACACGTATCTTGCTGCGGGTCCCACGTCACTGGTCATTTGATCTTGATTAACAAATTAAACTAAAACTAATTATTTGGGCTGTGACAATACTTCCCAACAAATGGAAATTTCGTCGAAATTAAAATTAACCTAAAGTTATTCCTGACTCAAAGAGGTACGAAAACCTATCGCGCATATAGTTTTCACGTTCGCAAGTGAGTTCCGAGTGTCCATGGAACTGCCACTTAACTAACACTTCGGGGTAGACTTGCTTCTTCACTGCTGTACCCTCATGTATAAGATCCGTACTAGCTACTCTTCATATGATTATCCTCACTCAAGTTAATCTGACTCAAGTCCATTATCGGTCTCTCACCTGTTTTCGACTTGGCTAGTCGAAGCATAAAAATATAAAACACTGGATGAATCCCCGACATCTATAGGGGAAATCAAGCTCATAAGCAACTTTCTCGACCAGTTTCGTGATCTTGAAAGGCCCAATAAATCTCGGTGCTAACTTGCCTTTCAACCATATCTATGAAGACCCTTATGAAGAGAAACCTTTAAATACACTAATGCTCCCTCGTCATGCGTGAGATCGCTGCGATACGTGTTTGCATACTACTTTTGCCTCTCCTGGGCTCCTTTAAGCCTCTAGCTAATATGTTGTACCTTTTCTTTGTGATCGAAAACAATTTCAGGTCATAAAATGTCCGGATCCTCTAGCTCAGCCTAACAAGATGGTGAACGACATGGTCTGCCATATAATGCCTCAAATGGTGTCATTTCAATGCTTGCCTGATAACTATTGTTGTATGCAAACTCACACAATGGTAGATATTCCTCCCAAGATCCGCCAAAGTCAAGTACACAAACCCTGAGCATATCCTCGAGAGTCTGAATCAACCTCTCGGTCTGAGGGTGAAAGGCTATGCTAAACTGTAGGCGCATACTATACTATTCCTGCATATTCCGCCACATCCTGGACGTATACATAACAACTCTATCTGACGTAATAATCATCACTCAATTGGTCAAATGTGTATTGAACTGCTACTGGTATGAAATGTGCAGATTTCGTCAATTTGTCCATAATCACCCAGATGGAATTGTATGGACGGACAGTCCTCGGCAATCCTCTGATAAAGTCCATGGCTATCACTGGCTATGTCTTCCCACTTCCAACGTAGAATGAGAAGCGGTTGTAATAATTCTCTGGGTCTACGATCCTCTGCCTTCACCTATTGGCAGATCCCACATTTTCAGATAAACTCCAATACGTTTGCTTTCAACCCCGACTACCAAAAATGTCTCTTCATGTGATGGTGCATTTTGGTCATTCTTGGAAGAATAGTGAACCGGGAATTATGTCATTCCTGAAGAACCTCATCTCTCAGCTCTGCCACTGTCGATGTCCACAATCTGCCTCTAAATCTGAGACACTGATCCGCCGTCTCAGTCCGGTCACTACACTTTCTAGGCCAACTCACTGAATCTCGGGTATAGAATGTCGGCTCTCTGACCCTCTGACGCTCTTTGAGTAGACACTGTATGAAGCCTCATTTGTGCACAAATCACCACCTGAGTGTCGATAGGAATATTTGACTGAGTCATCATTGCCACTGCCTCGAGTAGTCCATACTCATATGTCACATGGCATCTAACAATCTCGGCATCCCTCGTCGGTATTTTGTTTAGTGCATCTGCTGGAACTACATTAGCTTTTCCTAGATGATATTCCGGAGAAAAGTGGTAGTCCTTCGAAAATCCCAACCATCGGCGTTATCTCATGTTCAGTTTCTTCTGTGTGAAGCGGTATTTCAAACTCTTATAATCAGTATAGAGTGTGAACTTCTCTCCATATAGATGATGTCTCCATATCTTCAAAGCAAACACTACCGTTGCTAACTTTAAGTCATGAGTTGGATAATTTTTCTCATGTATCTTTAGCTGTATCGATGCATAGGCCTACATCAACACACAACCTAAACCTGTATGAGAAGCATCTATGTATACCAGGAATCTCTGTCCAGCCTCTGGTAATATCAACACTGGTGCAGTAGTTAACAATCTCTTCAATTGAGTAAATGGCTCCTCGCGGTCCTCAGACCAATGAAACATGACATCTTTCTGGGTTAATCGTGTCATCGGTGAAGTGATCTTCGAAAAAACCTTCACGAACCTTCAGTAACCCCATAAAATTCCTGATCTTCGTAACTGATGTCAGCGGTGGCTAATCCATAATAGCATAAATTTTGGCTGGATCTGCAGCAATGCCTACTGCTCCAACAACATGTCCCAAAATCTTGATCTTTAACAACCAAAATTCACACTTACTGAATTTGGCATAAAGTATATGCTTCCTCAAAGTCTGCAACGTCTCCCTAAAGTGCGGCTTGTGATCTTCTCGAGTCCTTGAGTATATCAATATATCAACAATGAAAACAATCATGAAACGATCAAGAAATGGTTTCATCACCCAGTGCATTAGAACCATAAACATGACAGGAGCATTAGTCAAACCAAATGCATGATGTAAATTGATAGCTTCCATATCTCGTACTGAATGCCGTCTTTGACCTATCCTCATCCCAGATCCCAAGTTGATAATACCCTGATCGCAGGTCTATCTTGGAGAAATATTGCGCTCCTTTCAGCTGATCAAATAAATCATCAATTCATGGTAAGGGATACTTGTTTCTGACGATGACCCTATTCAACTGTCTATAATCAACACACAATCTCAAAGTACCATTCTTTTCCTTCACGAATAGGATTGGTGCTCCCCATGGCGACATAGATGGTGTGATGAATCTCTTCTCTCCCAAATCCTGCAACTGACTCCTTAACTCCTCCAACTCTCGTGGAGCCATGTGGTACAGTGATATAGAAATCAATCTAAGGCCTGGTATCAACTCAATAATGAAATCTATCTCTCTTAGTGGGGGTAAACTAGGTATGTATTCAAGAAAAAAGTCTAGAAAATTACACACAACATGTATCCCTACTAGTCTAGGTCCCTACGCCTCTATTATGGTGTATAGCGACACCGAAATCTCTATCTCTCCAGTGGCCGCAAGTCGACCTCGAGTGCCCTCGGCTCTCGATATACTTCCCTTATACTTAAACATCAGTTATCCTGGGATCTCGAATATCACTGTCTTACTAAAACAATCTAAATAAGTTTGATACGCTGCTAGCCAATCCATCCTTAACAATGCATCGAAGTCTAAGTACTTGAGCACCCCGAAGTCTGCAGGTAATTCTACCCTGCTTATCTATACTGGACATTTCTCAATAAGAAAATTAAGGTAAACTCCATCCCCGACTGCGATACTTAAAATTAAATGTACGCTAACTCTAATTGGTGTCAACACTAAGATGCCTAACATGCGACCAACAATGAAAGATACTGTAGAACCTGAATCAAACAAAACATATGAATCTCTACCAGAAATGGAAACCATACTCTCAACGAGTCTCCCCGTGGCATCTACATCAGGCTGTGTAACCATATGTACACACTCTCGACTTTGTGGTGGAATCACAGCAGCTAGCTGTGGACAAGCTTGAATCACGTGTTCTACCTGACCACACCTATAACCGTCCAAACCTTCCAAACCACGTGGTATGGTTTGATTTTTAGAACTCGCGGTTTAGGGGTGATTTGAAAATTTTAAAAATCGCGGAATCGCGGAATCGCGGTTTGGTCGTGGTTTTCATTTTAAAAAAAACCGCGATTCACCAAATCGAGGGTAGTTTAGTAAATATCTTAAATTTACAACTTAAAAGTTAAAAACCCTAAAACTTAAAAACAAATTTTTTGCTCTCCAGTCCACACTAGCTGTCCCTCTCCTCAACATCTCAAATCTCACTTGCCAGCTCTCCAAACTATTTGCTCTCCCATCGTCGCCTCTTACTAGTCGCCATCGCCTCCCACTGTGCTAATAATCAACGCCTGCATTGCTGCATCTCCAACCAACTGCACCAATTGTCGACGCCTCCATTGCTGCATCTCCCTCCTCTCATTCTTGCCTCCTATAGCAGCCCCGCCCACCGTCGCTTCCCATTGGTCCCACCTTGCACCACTGCGAGTCCCACTGCCCGCCACTTCTTACCAACTGTGGTCGCCTCTCACGCCGCCTGTGTTTGACTTTTTTTTTGTTTTTTATTATTTTTTGTTGTTTTTTTTTAATATGGGTCAAAAACCGCGAAATCGAAACGACTAAACCGCGTAAACTGCGAGGCGGTTTGGGTGCGGTTTTGATGGTTTTCGGTTTGGCGGTGGTTTACAAAGCGGCCAAATCGCAAACCCTCGGTTTAGTTGCGGTTTGATGATTTCCACCACCAAATCGCGGTTTGCCCACCCCTAGCTGGTACTAATGGTGTTTCGTCGGCAACTGTGCCCAAATAATAGGTCTCATGAAAGGGTGCACGCTCGTAAATCTCCCCTAATGTCTTGGCACCTGAACTGACCACAAAAAATCCAATATTTGGCCTTAGTCCATCTTCAAAATGATAGACATCATCATAATCCACTCTCACTAAATCTCAGGCGAACTGCCTCATATAGTCATATTTGTCTCTATAGCTCATCAGTGACTTTTCCTCAACTTCTACATCACTGCAGGTGGGAAGTAATGCTGATAAGACTTACTCTTGACAGCATCCCATGACTCAAGCTCTCCCTCGAAAGTTGTCGTCGCACGCCACCAAACATTAGCATCTCGCTGTAGAGTGTATGACAAAATCTCAGCTTGGAGTTTATCCTCAATCCTCAAGTCTCAATGTAACTTCTCATGAGACAAAACCCACTTCTCGATCTTCTCAAAGTCTCGCTGACCATCAAAGTAGACTGGCTTCAGTCTTAAGAAATCCTTCACCAACTAAACATCTGTTGACGAGCAAGAAGATGGATGTGTAAAAGATGGTGTAAAAACTCTCTATGGCTGGAACTAATATATCTGGTACAGTTTGCACTACCAGCACTGCTGTCGGTAATGTGGATGTAGTCGTAGTAGTAGGGACTGGTGTCTGTGCTGGTGGAGCGAAACGTACAGTCATCATAGTGATGAACTCCGCTAACTACTGCACCTGAGCAGCTACTCGATTA
Organism: Stephania yunnanensis; assembly: GCA_039657365.1. NCBI lineage: Eukaryota > Viridiplantae > Streptophyta > Magnoliopsida > Ranunculales > Menispermaceae > Stephania > Stephania yunnanensis. The sequence continues at coordinate 33,603,443 of CM077585.1, read as the reverse complement.
GATAGCCTTTGAAAGTCATCCGTTGATGGTAATGAAGGCTGGCTGCCACACGCACCTGCATCCCTACTATCGCGTGAATCCGCCATCGATGTGTGCAAGTTGATAGCGATCGCGAATCAGCCACTACGTAGATAACGATATATACTTAAGAAAAAAATTAATATGTACATATAAGACATCCCCAACTCACTTCCCAACTAACGGTTTCTAGGCAAAGATCATCTGGTTTTCCAGAACTAAGATTTCTACTTTTCTAATTTACTTTTTTATTTGTTACTATTGGAAAAGCTGAAACTTTGGCTACACATTATAGCTTTGGTATCACCTTGTGGAATGACTATTTTCCACAATATTAATGTTGATAAACTTAGGTTATGTAACCAAATTTTTATACATAGGCTATAATACCAACCGTGACGACTCCTTCTCGAATCAGGGCACTGCCCAGCCTAATCCCATTATTAAGCCCTAGTCTCACCATGTAGGACCTAACAAGGAATTAGTCAGCATTTTCAACAACCTTATTACTTGCCAATTATTTAATTTTCAAATAGATATAAATATATACCTATCCTATGTAAATTCATAAATCGGAGTTAATTGACATTTACCATCACAAAAGTTATGCGGCGAAAGTCTTAACTAAGTAACTAGCAGAAGCTTTTAAACATGTAACATAACCTTTGTGGAAAAACTAGGAAATAAAAATCACATGCATATATAGAATGAAACGGCGATATATAACATCTTGTGTCTGGTCGAGGTACCTATCACTCAGCCCATAATATATAACCACCAAAAGAATATCATATATATATAACTAATACATCAAAAATCAAACCTACAAAATCTGGTGTAGTAGTGCTCCTCAAGCTCAGAGCTAGTTGTCAATCTTCTCTTTGCTTGGCCTACTACTCGATGGATCTGCACTCGCCATCACAAACTAGACGGTGAGTACATGAAAATAGAAAGTAATACTGAGAGATATTCTTTCACATTTCCAAATATGTAACAAGTATCAAAAAGCATAATAATAATAGCAACCATGCTGAAAGAATATCACTCAAATAGATACTTTAGTTATACAAAATGAAACAAACATTTGGCAAAGTAGTAATGATCTAAGGCTGGTCGGACGTGATCTTCATCGCATCATCATTTCCATTATATAAGGATGGAGTTGTGCTCTACATCTCTGTGAAGGTCGTACTTACATGGTACAATACGCCTTAATAATTATGCCAAACGTCAAACGATGGGATGTATACTTGCCAACGACTCTGAGTCTTACAACTCGTGAAGTCACCCAAGTTATGCTTGCAACAACCCCGAGTGTCATACCCCGTGTGTTGCGCAATATAGTGGAGAAATCTCGATTACCCTGAAAAGTCTAGTGACCCCCGTATGTTAGCCAGATTTCTATCATAAAATGACCCTAGATACAAGAACCATTTTTATATTCAAGAACAACACGGTATTGGAATCTAACAAATACAATTGCATAACTAATGCACAAAGGATATAGATTCACAACACTATGTAAAAACTACCTAATAGCATGCTATTTGACTTACCACCATTAATAACAATCGAAATGGCATAACACATGATTTGGAGTCATTGAAATCGTTTAATCATCCAACTATGCTATGAAACAACCTCATGTAATGAGAATAAACACAAGTCATGGCACATGGAGTACAAAGGCAATTCAGTCTGAATGATTAGAAACGAACATATGATTAGGAATGAAATGTTAAGAAATCTCTCAATCAGTTTACTTACATATCACGCAATTTCCTATGCTACTCCACCTCCCAACGCCTCGAAACTCGTATTTGAATCTCTGAAATACTTCCCCAAGTTCCTGGCATCATATCATATGTTTACGAGTGTGTTTGGACCCTTAGCATGTTGGGTATCGCCCTACATTTGGTATCAAAAGGTTGGTTTTACTACAGTTTTGGTATCAGAGATTGGCTTGAGACTTTTTCTTAATTTTAAATTGTGGAATAACTCTTATACAGTTTCGTATCTGAGCATGCTTCAGAGCCTGAAGTCATTACCTGTGAACTAAATTGGAATCTAGGTTTACTGACTTGGAGATTATTTCTCAAGTTATGAATAACCTAGGATTTAGTAAATGGTTTTATCAAAGTTTTGGGGGGTAATGAAAGATAAAAGACTGAGTAATGTTATATTTTTTAATGTATTTTATCTATATGATAGATATAAGTGATATGTCTTTCCAGAAGGATAATAAAATAGTTTGTGTCCATCAAAATCTCAAGAGTTGTAAAATATTGAGATTTAAGGTTTGTAAAAACCTAAATATCAATAGTATATAGAAAAGGAAAGACATAAGAAACCGTACGACGACAAAAGGTAAACTTTTCATTTATTGGAAAGTCTCTAATGGTCTTTATTCTAACTGATATTATTAGATTAATAATAATTAGTTTAGAAGAATTGATTAGAATTGAATTTTGAGACAAATATTAGGAGAATTGATATGAATAAAAAAATGATTTCTAGTGAAAGTCAAAGGTGACGATTCACTTTGAATAGAGAATATTCTAGTATTGTAACTGGTTGAACAAGAGTAAAATTCATTCAGTGAGAGAATTAGTGGTAAATAAAGATAAGAACCTATTTAAGGTTGGATAACCACTAAATGTATACTTCATAAGTTATAAAGTATAAGATTTCAGATATGGTGCTAGTCCATGCTAGAATAATGCGAAGAAACATGTCAGCATAGTTGTGGTGTAACAACATATATTGAAGGTTGGATTTTTCAACATTGTTAGTGTTGGTATGGTGTAACCGCATCCACAAATAGAATGATAAAAGAAAAGAATGACGATGTGCTGGATACCGTACATACAAGAAAGAAATTAAGGGTGAGGTTGAAATTTTAAAAACATGAATAGTTTGAGTTAGAATATGGCAGTCAACTAGTGAGATGTCCTAATTTGATTATTAAGGTTGGTGTAGTCTAAACTGGGGAGATTGAGTTGTCATTTATAGAAAATTGTAATGGCCTGAAAATTTGACTTGTGCTACGTGCCAGGTCAAGGTCGTATGTGAGACACACTCGTCAAAATACGTATGTTCGAATCTCCGGTGGAGACACCGAGAATGTTCAATTTAAGATTTTAATGCTAATTGTTGAGAAAAGTATATGCGGGGAATGCGGTGATTCGAAACACGAACGGGACGCGCCTCGAGTCGCGTGCCAACGTGGGACCGAGATAGTGGCTCTATGTGGTTTTAATATGTACAGTGGATACGCATCGTGATGCCTGTAGCGAGTATTGAGATTTGTGGAATGAGGTGGGTTGGTGCCTCGAAATGCACGCTGCTCAATTTATAAGGAAAGCATTAAAAAAAATAATATTAATAAAATATGTTTGATGTGCCTCGAGTTTCGCATCGCACAGATCTCGAGGACACAAGTTTATTTAATGAGGAAGAAATCAAAAAATGAATAAATAAATAGATATATATATATATATATATATGTGGATAAGGTGGTTTGATCCACACATTTTTTTTTTAAAAAGGAGAAAATAGAGACAAGAAAATCGGGAGGAAAAAAGAGGAAGAAGAAGAAAGAGAAAGACTAAGAGAGAAAGAGATCGAGGAACTCGAAGCAAGGTGAGTTGTTGCTTTCCATTGTCGATTTGGTTGTTGGTTGTTGTTGTTGTTTGTCGGCTGTTGTTGTTGCTTTCGGTGTCGTGGCCATGGAGGGCCGAACCTCCATGGCCGACCGAGAGAGGAACAAGAGAGATGGCAAGGGGATCTCCCTTGCCATCAAAACCTTTGGGGTTGGAGTTGGGAGCCAACCCCAACGCCTTACAAAAAAAAAAAAAAAAAATTGAACCATAGCATTTCGTGCTCTAGTGGGGAAGATGACCCCCTGCGGGTCAGGTCGGGTCGGACCGACCCGGGCCCGAGTGGGCCGGGCCAACCCTGACCCGAGTGGGTCAGGTCGGGTCAACTCGGACCCACCCCAATAAAATAATATATTTAATTATTAAATTAAATTAAACTGATTTTTTAAAACTGCAAATTATAGAAAATAGATAAAAATAGATAAAAATTATGGAAAAATTCTGAAAAATCCTCGAAAAATATGAAAAATAGGGAAAGCTAGAAAAAAAAAATGAGTTCGAGGCTTTTCGGGCATTTGGCACTCGATATAATTCAAAAAAGGGTGCTAAAAACTTAATTTTTATGAAAATAAAAATGGCAAATCTATAATCACATACTATACTTGCACGTAATGTAAGATTTTAATTGGTATAAATGGACACCAAGGAAGTAGGAGTCGGGTGTCGGGTGCGTATATCGAGGCGTGAACTGGACGTCTTGAGGACGAATTACGGATTTCTATGTAAGTAAACCAGATAGAAAATGTACAGTAGTTAATTCAACTTGCATTTTTGTTTGATGTTAAACCATGTCCCTTTTTAGAATTCCCACTCAGTTATGAGTGTCCGAGGGCCAAGTGAGTCGTACTCGTGTCTTTGATTGGAGTGGTTGCCGGCTCGCAACCGGGGCCATGACCTCGAGTCACAGTATTTGGTCGGAATGAGATGTTTTTATCCGGGCACCGTTGATATCCCTCATTCGCGACATTTTAGGTACGGCGATGCCGCATCCGATGATCGAGTCTGCTTGGCGTTGCCGCGACTCTGCGACCCCGACCCTGTGGCTCCCGCATTCGGTGGTCTTACACTACTTGGGCGCCTCTCTATATTGTTTCCTTTGACATTTATTCTCGTTGTACTTTCATTGTTTCACAGTCTCATTATCATGCATTCCGTACAATTTTCTTTTTATCTGCATAACTTTTAGATTGTTTGTTTTTATCTTGAATTATTGTTTAGATTCTACTGGATTTTACTTATTGGGCTCGTTAATCTCGTGTTTGACTGAATTCAGAGCCGCAGACGAGTAGCAGAGGGAAAGCTTCATAACTAGGTGAAATTTTTGTATAATCTTGTATTTACTCTTTCCTGATGATAACATTTTTACTGGGTTCCACAATTAGGTTGCCTAACTTTTTACATTATTGTTGAGTTATGTAATTCATTTAGAAATTGTTTCCGCTAAATTGTAAATCTAGAAAATTATTAATAACTCAACTTAAAATTGTGAATTTACGTATAATGAGGGATTGGAAGGCTGACTAGGCCTGCGTTGACCTTGCGAGACTGGTTCGGGGGTCCACGTGGGCTTAGGCCGGGCGGTGCCCAGTTTGTGGAAAATTGGGGCCGTCGCAATTGGTATCAGATCTTTAGGTTCAAGCGAACCCAGGGGAAAGTTTAATGGCTTAAGACATGGTGATACCAACGTCACAGTTGGTATCAGAGCCTAAATTTTTGCATTTAGCTCTTAATTAACCTAAAACCAACAAAGACATAAACGAGCGGAAGTTAGGAACCCTAAACTTAGAGTGGAACCCTATGATCCTGACTGAAGTATTCGTTGGGAAGTGAGGAGAGTTGGAGAAATTATATGTGATATTTGATGTGTTGTATTATATAATTATCGATAGATATACGGTATTCACTCTTGTGTATCGTGTAAGACGCGATGAGAAAAAAATTGAAAAAGACCGATGATAAATTTATCGGATTTAGAAAAATTGATAATAAAAAAAAGATTGATGGTAATGATTAAGTGGATAGAAATTATAAGTATATCTATATTTTTGATAGGAATGAGACTTTGTATTTACAAAGGTTTATAAAAATGAGCTTTTGGTATTCTTTGGTGAAAGGCTCATTCGGAGAGGTTTGGTAAGGGCAGTTGAACCACTTTGTTCTGTTTCAAATGGAATCAGTTAATGATTGATGTTTCATTTGCCTACATGATTTCATTTTTGGTTAATCAATAGCTCATGTCGGTTGTTTACAACATTGTGGAAAATGAAAAAAAAAAAGAATGGCAACAATATATAACTAGAATTTAGTTAGTTCAATTGAGTAAAATGAGATAATTAGCATTTTTAAGGTTTTCAATTCGAAACTTTGGTATTACAAAGGGTATGGTTTCCAATTGAAACTTAAAATGTCATTTAGGACTCAAACAAACTTGTGAATTGGTTTTCAAGCCATTTAGAGGATTTTTGATCTTATTTAGGACTCAAAAGAGTTCATTAAATTCATTTCAAGTTGTTTAGTTATTACTAAAATTGAGGATTTCCTATAGTATTGAGACTTGAAATGGAAGTTTGAGTCTCTAAATGATTTTAAATTGGTAATATGGAGACAATTGAATAACCTTGAGTCTACTTGGGACTTGAAATCAATGTTTGGAACTTAAAGAGCTTTTGGAGTTTTAAAATGCTAGAGCACCGATTGGATTTGTGAGAATGAGATTTGAAATGAAAAAGTAAGTTTTGAAATAACTTTGTTATTATATTTGAAAGGGTTTTAGGATTTGGTTGTGTAGTTTAATATTTTTTAAGAACTCGAGAAATTTAAAGGTCTTAGTTGGAATGTAAATGCCAAAGTGGATTTGTAAAGTATGCGAAATTGATTTTAAATATTGAATTGGAGTTCAAATATTAAGAGTTGAATTGTATTGACTTAATAGGAAATCAAGAAAATAAATAAAAAGGACGAAGAGCAGACTTTAAGGGAGAAGAGTGTTGAGATGACTTGAGAGCCAATGATTACAACATGTACGGACTCCTTAGCTTTGACGAAAGCTTTGGAGTAGTAGTGTTGGATCAGAAGCCCAAGTAACTCCACTTTAGTGACACTAAGCATTTATAATCTCAGGGTTGGTGAAGTCGACCACCACCTTTAGGGACTTGTAAATGAATTCAGTGTTACGAGTTGAAGTAGAGTCTACAAATCGTTCTAAAAATTAGATGCCACCTAAGTATAAATCCTACGAGATTATACATCTCAAGAATTCTCACATTCTAAAATTTGTTCAGATGCGTTAGTAAACATTCTGAGAGAAAATTTTTGTGCAAGTAGTGCATGTTGTAAAAATGTATTCGATATGGTATATTTGTTGTGTTGTAATATATATACGATATCGAGGATTCGCGGTTTGGAAAATGAGGCGACATTTCGGACTGGGTTTAGGAATGATCGTGAGGCTGCAGTTCGCGATATGCGAGTGCGGAGGAGTTGCATACATCGCATTGCATGCATCGCACTACCAACAACTGCATGAGATTTTTTGATTGTTAAGGGCACAGGTTACACCGTCTTCGTCTACGTCAACAACACTAGTTATTCAGGCTGAGCGTGTTTTACAGTTCACAACCCACCCGAAAAACATCTCCAGTTCAGGCAAGACTTGTAGTGACCGAGGTGACACATGTTCGGGCCGAGATAATATCTCCTATACCTGAGACACCGGTTGAGGATACGCAAAGCACGCCGATTGATACGGGTGTTAAGGCTAGAGTTGAGGTGAGGCAGGCTCGCAAGTTTTAGAGGCAATATTGGGAAAAGATGTACAGGGGTACTAACCTTGAAGATACATGATGTACACCGCAAATGCAGCCGAGTATATCATCAACTCCACTGGTCGGTGAGGTCGATGTCTGGTGGCGTACTACGGAAGTGTCGATGGGGAACAATCCATAACCTGAAGAGTACTGAGTTTTAGACCATTGGACAGAGGACCAGGGAGTCAGTTGCAGTACATGGATCGGTATATACGCGTGATGAAGTATGATGGGGGTGCGGTCGACACGGACACCGACCAACTTTACTACGTCATACACGGTTTCCTAGAATTTATTGGTTATGTTGGGAGACGACGGCTCTGAGCACAGTATATGAGGCTTAAGCGAGAGCTATGGCTAGCGAGAGCTTTTGGGAGCACACGCGCCGGAGTATCGGTCGCATATCGATATCGTCAAACTCGGTGCGAGGATCTGGAGATGATCAGAGGAACACGAGGGTTAGACGGTTGTGGTAGATAGATCAACCTCAGAGCGTATTGCGTTTCCACCATATGCGGCGTATATGGCGCCAGTGTTAAATGGTCCAGCATAGAGTTACGCTAGTGCACTACAATAGCTAGCACCGTCAGGTCCTCAGCATCAGTACCATCAGAGGGTTGATGGCAGAGGCAATGCCCGGAGATAGTGTCAGATTCCAGTCAAGTGCAGAGACAGGGACATAGGTCTAGTTAGGAACAGGGACAGAGACATGTTCCATACGGATCGAGATTTCAACGTACTTGTTTGGGAGTATGGACACCCGTGTCACTTCACCAGTACGTGTTTGCGGCGGCAGGCATGCGCAACGGAACCAGGAGCATATTCATGCCATTGCCACGCCAGGTCCGATTACTAACTATTGTACTTTGATAGAGGGTATGAGTTGGGTTGAGAACCACTCGATCAGAGGAACGAACGGACAGTCAGAGAGCTTGATTTACATTCTCGCGGACATACTGTGGATATGAGTAGGTTATTGACGGTGGATCAGGAGACTAATATGTTCATTTGTATTCCAATATATGTTGCGAGGATGTTGCCCTAACATATATTGATGGGAGGAGCCAGATGGTGTGTTCATTGCTTGGAGGTCACGGAGGAGCCCAGCTCGTCACGGAGAAGCCCAGCTCGTCACGGAGGAGCCCAGCTTGCCCGGAGGAGCCCAGTCCTACAGAGTAAGATGGGGGTATGGCCTTGGGCGAGTATGGCCTCGGGCTGGTATGGCCTTGGGTCTTCAGTCATAACACATTATCGAAGTGCGTAAATTTCGAGGACGAAATTCTAATTCGTTGGGAAGTTGTAACGGCCCAAAAATTTGACTTATGCCACGTGCCAGGTCAAGGTCGTATGTGGGATCCACTCGTCAAAATATGTATGTCTGAATCTCGGGTGGAGACACCGAGAATGTTCGATTTAACATTTTAATGCTAATTGTTGAGAAAAGTATATGCGGGGAATGCGGTGAGTCGAAACACGAATGGGGACGCGCCTCGAGTCGCGTGCCAACGTAGGACGAGATAGTGGCTCTATGTGGTTTTAATGCGTACAGTGGATACGCCTCGTGATGCCTGTAGTGCGAGTACTGAGATTTGTGGAATGAGGCGGGTTGGTGCCTCGAAATGCGCGATGCTCAATTTGTAAGGAAAGCTTTTAAAAAAATAATAATAAAATATGTTTGATGTGCCTCGAGTTTGTGCCGCACGGATCTCGAGGACACAAGTTTATTTAATGAGGAAGAAATCAAAAAATTAATAAATATATATATATATATATATATATATGGATAAGGTGGTTGATCCACACATTTTTTTTAAAAAAAGGAGAAAACAGAGAAGAAAATCGGGAGGAAAAGAGGAAGAAGAAGAAGAAAGAGAAAGATTGAGAGAGAAAGAGATCGAGGAACTCGAAGCAAGGTGAGTTGTTGCTTTCCAGTGTCGATTTGATTGTTGGCTGTTGCTGTTGTGTGTCGGCTGTTGTTGTTGCTTTCGGTGTCGTGGCCATGGAGGGTCGAACCTCCATGGCCGACCGAGAGAGGAACGAGAGGGATGGCAAGGGGATTTCCCTTGCCATCAAAACCCATTGGGGTTGGAGTTGGGAGCCAACCCCAATCCTTACAAAAAAAAAAAAAAAAAAAAATCGAACCAGAGCATTTCGTGCTCTGGTTGGGAAGATGACCCCGTGCGGTCGGGTCGGGTCGGACCGACCCGTGCCCGAATGGGCCGGGTTGGGTCGGGCCGACCCAGACCTGAGAAGGTTGGGCCGGGTCAAACCGACCCGGGTCCGCTTGGACCGGGTCAGGTCAACCCGGACCCACCCCAATAAAATAATATATTTAATTATTAAATTAAATTAAACTGATTTTTTTTAACAGTAAATTACGAAAAATAGATTAAAATAGATAAAAATTATGGAACAATTCTGAAAAATCCTCGAAAAATATGAAAAATATGGAAAGCTAGAAAAAAATGAGTTCGAGGCTTTTCGGGCGTTTGGTACCCCGGTATAATTCGAAAAAGGGTGCTAAAAACTTAATTTTTATGAAAATAAAAATGGCAAATCTATAATCACATACTATACTTGCACATAATGCGACCCTAAAATTTTAATTGGTATAAATGGACACCAGGTACGTAGGAGTCGGGTGTCGGGTGTGCATATCGAGGCATGAACGGGACGCCCTGAGGACGAATTACGGATTTCGAGGTAAGTAAACCAGTTAGAAAATGTACAATAGTTAATTCAACGTACATTTTTTTTTTGATGTTGAACCATGCCCCTTTCTTGGAATTCCCGCTCAGTTATGAGTGTCCGAAGGCCAAGTGAGTCGTACTCGTGTCTCTGATTGGAGTGGTTGCCGGCTCGCAACCGGGGCCATGACCTCGAGTCACAGTATTTGGTCGGAATGAGATGTGTTTTATTCGGGGCGCCGCTGATATCCCTCATTCGTGACATTTTAGGTACGGCACGATGCCGCATCCGATGACCGAGTCTGCTTGGCGTTGTCGCGACTCTGCGACCCCGACCCTGTGTCTCCTGCATTCGGTGGTCTTAGACTACTTGGGCACCTCTCTATATTGTTTCCTTTGACACTTATTCTCGTTGTACTTTCATTGTTTCACAGTCTCATTATCATGCATTCCGTACAGTTTTCTTTTTATCTGCATGACTTTTAGATTGTTTGTTTTTATCTTGAATTACTGTTTAGATTTTACTGGATTTTACTTACTAGGCTCGTCAATCTCGTGTTTGACTGAGTGCAGAGCCGCAGATGAGTAGCAGAGGGAAAGCTTCATAGCTAGGTCAAATTTTTGTATAATTTTGTATTTACTCTCCTCTGATGATAACATTTTTACCGGGTTCCACAATTAGGTTGCCTAACTTTTTACATTATTGTTGAGTTATGTAATTCATTTAGAAATTGCTTCCGCTAAATTGTAAATCTTGAAAATTATTAATAACTCAACTTAAAATTGTGAATTTACGTATAATGAGGGATTGGAAGGCTGACTAGGCCTGCGTTGACCTTGCGAGACTGGCTCGGGGGTCCATGTGGGCTTAGGCCTGGCGGTGCCTAGTTTGTGGAAAATTGGGGCCGTCACAGGTATCATTATGTATTATGTTCAAATAATGAAAGAGTGAAATGAGAATAAGTCGTAGAATTGAGACATGGGTACAAGAAGAAATATGGATGTGAGTCCTAGCTTATTTATGAAACTATTCAAATGGATAGATTGCACGAATTCATCCATTCATTATAAAGTCTGGAATACATCTATACCCATGTAAAAGGATTGTGTAGGCTTTTAATGATTCTTATGATCATAGGATTTTAGAGAAATCATTAGAAGATATACGAGAAGTATGAAAATCGATGAATGGGTGCAATGTGATTTGAGAAGTCTTCAAGTAATATGAGTTTGGCTATAGCTGTGACGGTGAAAGAAACTGAAGGTGAAGTAAGTAACTTAAATTCTTGAATATAATAATTTCACTCTGAGAAATTCACCCACACAAAAATTAATTAATGTTATCAATACTTTGAATAGAGAAAAGAACTGAAAGTGTAATTATAATAGGAACTCTTAAGTGCTATCTCTTGAGAGGGATGTGTAATAATGTTAATGGAATGAAGTCCTACAAGCACATCATCAACTAAGTTGTTGGAATTGACAATTACAACTTTGTTCTTTGATTCGAACTGACACATGGCTAAGTAGTAATGAGAAAGAACAACAAGTCATGGCATATGGAGTACCAAAGCAATTCAGTCCAAATGACTACAAATTAACATATTTATAGGAATGAAATGTAAAGAAATATCTCAATCAGTTTACTTACAATCCACCCAATTTCATATGCTATTTCGACCTCTCGACACCTCAAAACTCGTACTTGAATCCCGAAATACTTCCCTAGGTTCTTGATATCATATTATAGGTTTTGAGTGTGTTTAGACCTTTACTTAGGGTATTAGACTCTTTGACAGTGTTTAAAGAAGTTTTGAAAATTGCAGTTTTTATGCTGTCATAGACCTAGCGTGCTAATGCCTGGGGTTAGTGCGCTAATAATCATTAGCGCACTACCAATCCTGATCTAGCACGCTATTTAGCGTGCTATCTCCACCTAGCACACACTATGTGTAGTAAAATCCATAATTTTGCAATCAGGATTTTGAGTTTTCTCTACAAATAGGTCATGTTAATACGTAAGGAACCTCTATACACACTATTAGAGTTCCATGACATCAACCACTATATAAAACAACAACCCACAACATCAAATTCATGAATTCATTGGATTAAGCTAACTCTATGGTGTAGAAGAGTTACCTGACTTGATGAACACTATCTATACTCGATTTCTCCTTCATTAAATTACCAAGTTTATGTAGATCTTCTTCTTCTTAAGCAACTCCTCCTTCTCCAACAACTTTGCTTCTCTCTTAAGCAAATGAAAATGAAAGAGTTAAGTTGCTCGAGTTGAACAAAAGCTTATAAACGTGAATTGGATATGGTTGATCGATAGCCATAGATCCAAATGTGCACACATATCTCGAGACCTAACTACTGGTATACCTATTAACACATGTCGCACTAATTCATGCCAACTGATAGCAATAAGTGACACAATTGGTGTTAAGATATGCCAATACGTTTCTCAAGAAATATCAAGTGGCTATTGTTTTAACTTACTAACTTAAGTGTATTTGATACTAATCAACCATAGCCCCACTTATATCACTTATAAAAGTAATATAAAGCTTATACCAACTCGAGGCGTGTTCCCACGCATGTCTCAACAACTATTCACAAGTAGGAATGACATAGTAGTCTACACATATACAATACACTATGCATTCTTTATTACAAATATAACCTTTACCTCTGCCATCTAGCCTCGATCGCGACATGTATATCGAAGCGGGTCCCATGTCACATGTCATTTGATCATTATTAAAAATTTAAAGTCAAATTAGAGATTTAGGCCATAACAGCTCTACATCAATGTGAGGGTTTGAGCAGTGCTCGTGCCTTTATAACCTTTCACTGGTGCTAGTCACCTGCGATGTATACTTGCCAACATCCCTACGATATATACATGCCAACAACACCAGGACTCATTTCTTGTGTGTTGCATAAGATAGTTGGGAAATCTCGATCACCCTGGAAAGTCTAGTTACCCCGCATGTCCATCGGATTTCTATCATAAAGTGGTCCCAGATACAAGAACTACTTTTATATTCAAGAACAACACAGTAATGGAATCCAACAAAATCCATTGCATTCTAATGCACAAAGGACATTACAATACTATGTAACACCTACCTAATAGCATGTTATTTCACATACCACATGTATTAACAGACAATAATGACATAGTACATGAATTGGAGTCAATGAAATCATTTTATCAACAAACTATACAATGAAAGCAACCTCATGTAATGAGAAAGAGCAACAAGTCATGGCATATGGAGTACAAAGGCAATTCAGTCCAAATGGCTAACAATGAACATATGAATAGGAATGAAATGTACATAAATATCTCAATTAGTTTACTTACAATCCACTCAATTTCCTATGCTATTTTGGCCTCCCGACACCTTGAAACTCGTATTTGAATCCCCATAGCTCTTCCTTAAGTTTCTAAATATCTCAATTAGATTCTTTTATAGTGTTTAAGAAATTTTTGAAAATTGCAATTTTTATACTGTCATAGACCTAGTGCGCTAATGACACATTAGCGTGCTACTAATCTTTATCTTGCACACTATTTGATTCACCTGGTGCGCTTTGTGCGATAAAACCCAGAATTCCGAAATCATAATTTCGAATTTTCTCTACACGTATGCCATGTTAATGCCTAAGGAACCTCCATACACACTTCTTGAGTTTCATGACACGAATAAGTGACTCAATTGGTGTTGAGATATGTCAATGTGTCTCGAGAAATATCAAGTGGCTATTGTTTTAACTTACTAACTTAAGTGTACTTAATACTAAATCAACCATAGCCCCATTTATATCACTTATTAAAGCAATATAAAGCTTATACAAACTCACCATATTGCTCTCTACCTCAGTCCCTACGCCGACATGCAACTCGAGGCGCGTTCCCACACACATCTCGACACCTATTCACAAGTAAAAACGACTTAGTAATCTATACATACAATACATTAGGCATTCATCATTACAAATATAACATTTACCTCAGCCATCTAACCACGATCGCGGCATGTATATCGAAGCAGGTCCCACATCACGAGTCATTTGATCCTGATTAAAAGATTAAAGTCAAATTAAAAATTCGGGCCATGATATGTTGTAAAAGTCTTCATGTAAACCTATAGTGCATCACCAAGGCTTAGACTCCAGTCCTTTCTTGATGGATGAACAGTCTTTTGATCGAGAATGGATTTGATCTCTCTATTTGAGACCTCAACTTGAGCATTTGCAGGGGGTTGATAGGTTGTAGAAGTCCTATGAACGCCATTATATTTCATGAAAAAGACTCCACAATCCTATTACAAAAATGGTTCCTCTGTCACTAATGATCGAGCATGGAGCTCCAAATTTGGAGAAGATTTGTGATTTAAGGAACCTGACAATTGTCTACGAATCATTGCTCTTGGTAGCTTTAGCTTCATTTGAAAACATAATCTACTGCCAACAAGATATAGATATTCCCGTTAGAGGGTGGAAATGGGCCCATGAAGTCATTGCCCCATATGTCGAAGACCTCACAGAAGAGAATCTTTGTCATAAACTTTTGATCTCTCACTTCTAATGACCCGTACTTCTGACAATTAGGATAAGCCTTGATAAAAAGATATGCATCATGGAATATTGTGAGCCAATAAAAATCACAGCCCAAAACTTTCCTAGTTTTACGACGTGGGAGAAAATGATCGTTGCATGCGATGAATGATAGTGAGACACGATGGAGTGTGTTTCCTATTGAGGATCACATCTCTGAACCATTTGATCTCCCATATAAATATGGATTACCCCATAGCTTATGCTTGATATCATACACAAGCTTTTGCTTTTGTGCATGTGTGTAATCCAATTGTAACTGCTTGGTGGCTAAATAGTTGACAATGTTAGCATTCCAAAGACCTTCATAAGACACTGCATAGACGCGTTCATTAAGAAACTCATCATTTAAAGCAATAGGTGGTTATCCGTTCACTAGGCAACTAAGGTATTCTGCCATTAGGTTCTTCGCACCTCTATTATCTTTTATTGTAATATTGAACCCTTGGAGCAAGTATATCTATCTTATTAGTTTAGGCTTAGACTCTTTCTTTGGAATTATGTAATGCAAGTTGCATGGTCTGAAGACAATGACTTTAGTACCTAAGAGATATCACCCGAACTCTTCAGTTACAAAAAATACTAAGGAGTTATTTCTAAGTGGTAGTGTAATTCATTTGTGCAGCGCTGAAGTCCTAGACGCATATTAAATCACATGAGATTTATTCCACACTTTTTGTCCTAACATAGTTCACATGACATAATAGCTCCTATCACACATGATCTCGAGGGGAAGTGACAAATTAGGAGCTTTAATGATTAAGGTGAAGGTAAGTGCACTTTTCAGAGTGGAGAAAGACTTTTTACATTCGTCGTCAAAGACGAATGGAATATCTTTCTGAGGTAACCAACACATAGGTTGGGCTATCTTGGAAAAATCCATGATAAACCGCTTATTGAAACCTGCATGACCTAGAAATGCATGTACAGTGGAAGGATAAGGTAGCATACGAATGACCTAAAATGATCCCTTGATTTACCATATAATGACATTTCTCATAATTAAGAACATGGTTATTTTCAAAGAATCGGGATAACAAAATTGATCAAGTTTTTAAGGCAATTGTCAAAAGAATCTCCATAAACATTGAAGTCATCAATGAAGACTTCAAAGAAGACTTCAATGAAATTCTCGACAAAGTCAAAGAATATGCTTACCATGCGTCGTTGGATCATTGCGTGTGCATTTCATAGCCCAACAGCATGTGCATGTAAGCAAATGTCCTAAAAGAATAAAGTAAAGGTAGTATTCTCATAGTCTTCTGGTATGATGGGAATTTGATGAAACCTTGAATACCCATCCAAACACAATAGTGGGGTTTTTTAGCCAGACACTCAAACATCTAGCCTATGAATGGCAAGGGGAAATGATATTTCCTTGTCACCGCATTAAGTTTCATGTAGTCAATACAAATACACCTTCCATTTTGGAGACAAGTAGGTAACAACTCTCAAGTGTTGGTCATAACGGTTACTCTAGTTGTTTTGGGTACAACTTGCACTGGACTAATCAACTTGCTATCAGAAATGGGATATATCATCCGTACATCATGTAGTTTCAGAATTTCCTTCTTGACCAATTCCATTATATGCGAATCCAATCACTTTTGGGTTTATCTTGAGGGATTGCAATCATACTTGAGATTTAATCCGTATGTACATATGGAAGGATTCAATCCTTTGATGTCAGACAATGTCCATCCTTCTTTTAAGATACGAACTAGTCTCTCAACTTTCAATTTTGTCAACTTGATTGAGATGATCACTGGAAAGGTTTCATTCTCACCTAAGTGTGCATACTTCATGTGGTCAGGAAGCTTTTCAAATAGAGCTTTGGAGATTTGTCAAGCGAGGACACGAGTTTAGGACCAAAAGAAAATAAATCCACAAGAACAAGAGCTTCAGAATGGAATTCTTAAGATTCTAATTCCATTATGACATCCTTAACATCAGTATCAAGTAAACAGATAAACTTCAAATTATGGGGAGTCACTCCCTAACAGATGACTGAATGCAATGTATCCTTTGTAGGATAATCAATACATTCTTGTATAAGTGGGCCAATCACTTCCATTGTATGCATGGATGAGACATCAGTAGGATATTTCTTGGCGTCATGAATATTAAATCTCACTACTTCACCATTAAATTCCACAGTCAAAGATTTGTCTACGACCGATCATGCTTGTGAAGTCTTCACGAAAGGACATCCTAAGAGAATTGAAGAAGAGCTAGGAAATGGTTCCTGTCACGACCCGAGTTTCTAAATCCTAGTTTAATCTCTTAATCAGGATCAGTGACCTATGACATGGGACCCGGATCGAGATATGTACCGTGACCAAGGAAAGGTACTCGAGGTATATGTTATATTTGTAGTGGTGAATGCTTACTGTATTGTATATGTGTAGACTACTAAGTAACTCCAACTTGTGTTTAGGTGTCGAGACGTGAGTGGGGATAACCCTTAAGATGCGTGCCGCATGGGAATGAAGTAGAGAATGATTGGTAGGTTTATTTAGGCTTAATGTAGCTTTAATAGTGATTTTAATGTGGCTATGGTTGATTATAAATTAAATGTAACTAGGTTAGCATTTTAAAACAATAGCCATGTGATGCTTCTCGAGATACGTATTGACACATCTATAAACCAATAGAGTGTGAGATGGATGTTACTTAGAGAGAAAAAGTGGAGAGTAAATAGGAAGTATGTTAATGGCTAAGCCATTATATTAGTCTCGAGATACGTCTATGCAATGAGCATGACATTCTAAATACATATCCCATTGGAGACTTCTTTTTGTCTCAGTATCAATTTAATCATAAGTGGCACAGGTTGATATTCAATTAAGACTCCATTAGAAATGCTCTAAAATGCAAAATAGGTATTCTGCCGATTAAAAATCATTTAACCAAAAAAATACCCTAACAAAATTTTCTTGAGTATAAAAATTACCGAATATTTTGTGTTCAAAATGTAAAACTGTTATTGAGCTTTCAAATTCATCACTCAAATCTTTGAAAAAATAAAAATAAAAATCGCTTTTCATTACAAAAGATGAAAGATTAACTTTTGAAAAAGCAAAACTGCTTAAGATCACAAGGTACAAACTTATACCCACTATATTCAATTTCTACGACTAAATTCGGTCGATTATTTATTCAGAGACTTTACAAACACACACACACACACATCACTAGTTTAAAAATGAATAATCAATCTTAATATATCCTAACATAAAAACAATAAAAATAAAACTTCATGGTGAAGGGCAAAATTAGTATTAGTGATTCGTATAGAATAAAAATTGATACAATGGATTACCTACTTTTAAGTTATAAATATACATAAAATCAAAGGGAAAATCGATAATCAATGGCTACTAATCAATCATATTCATTACATATATAAAGCTAATTATCAACTAATGCAAGCAAAAGAAGTTCATTTTCATAAATTATGAGCTATGTAACTTGCTGGAGATGAAAAGATTAGCAAGGGTTGTGAAGAAGATCAGTTGCTTTGGTGATTTGAAGGTGTAAGAGTTGATCAAGCTAAGAGTTTAACAACTAGGTAATTCACTTACACTAGCCAGTTTGTTTATATTGATGAATTGATGAATTGTTGATATATATATGGCTATTTTATGTTGTTGTTCATGTCATGGGGCTTTGGAGGAGTGTATGAGAGTTCGTAAGGTCTTAGGGTATATGTGGAGGAAACTCAGAATTCTAATTGCATAATTATGGATTTTCCTGCACATAGTGCACTATGTAGTCCAGCTAACGAGCTAACTTTGTATAGTGCGCTAGAGAAAGCTTGGTAACGCGTTAATGATGTCACTAACGTGGTACGGAAAAGATCAAACACACTCAAAAACGTGTTATATAATATCAGAAATATAAGGAAGTGTCTCAGAGGTTCGAATATGAGTTTTAAGGTGTTGGATTGGATGTAAACTTATTGAGATATTTATTTACATTTCATTCATGTTTATTTGTTCATTTCTTGTCTTTGGACTGATTTTCCTATTGTACTCCATGTACCATGGCTTGTTTCCTTTCTCATTTCATGAGTTTGCTTTCATGGTATAGATTATTGGTCAAATAATTTCATTGACTTTAGATCATGTGCTATGTAATTTTGATTGTTAATATATGTGATCAAATGAAATAGCATGCTATTAGGTAGATTTTACATAGTATTATAAATCTATTTCCATTGTGCATTAGATATACAATTGCTTCGTTGGGTTCTCCAGCCATGTCATCTTTTGAAATATGAAAGAAGTTCTTGTATTTAGAACCATGACATTATACAGATAATACGCGACACACTATCACGGCCCGAATTTCTAATCTCATTTATTATCCGTGATCATGATCATCGACCCGTGATGTGGGACTCACAGCGTAATATATGTTCATTGACCGATGTGAGATGGTCGAGGTATATGTTAGATTTGTTGTGGTGTATGTCTAGTGTATTGTATATGTGTAGATTACTAAATCACTTCTACTCGTGTATAGGTGTCGAGACGTGAATGGGAACATATGCCTCGTGATGCGTGTCGACTGGGACCGGGATGGAGAGTGATGTGGTAAGTTCATTTTAAGCTAAATGTAAATAATATAGTTGTTTTAATGTGGCTATAGTTGATATTGAATTAAACGTGCCTGAGTGATTTAAAACAAAAGCCATATGGTTTGCATAGAGACACGTATTACCATAGCTAGAGACTAATTGAGTTAGTCGTTTGTCTTACTTAGGTTTAGTTAGTGGAAGTTAATGGAAGATTTTGGAAAATCGCTGTATTTATAGTGTTTAGACCTTTACTTAAGGTTTTAGACTTTTTATAGTGTTTTGGAAATTTTGGAAAATTGCTGATTTTTTTGTGATGTTAGGAAATTAGCGCGCTACAACATCTTATCTTGCATGCTAATCAATATTAGCGCACTAGATGCTAAACCTAGCGAGCTATCTGCAGTAAAACCCAAAATCTTACAATCAGAATCCCGAGTTTTCTCTACACATAGGCTATGTTAATGCATAAGGAACCTTCATACACATTACTAGAGTTCCCCAATATCAACCACAACACAAAACAACAACTAACAATATCAAATTCATGAATTCATCAAGTTGAACTTAATGAACAAGTGTATGTAATTGCCTAGTCGATATTTATAACACCTTACTTGATCTTCCTCATCAAAGCTTCTAATTTATCCAACTTCTTCTTCTTCCTTGATACTCTAGCAAGCTTTCTTCTTGTCTTCTTGATCACTCCAGCAAGTTCTCTTGCTTGGTTAGTTGATGAAATGAGAAAACTTAGCTTTCAAGTTTTCATTCAATATATATATATATACGTGAATGGATATGGTTAAACCATAGCCACACATCCATTTTCACACACGTATCCCGAGGCATAACTAATGGCATATGTTGAAACACATGTCCCACTACCTCTCCACTAAATAATCCTATGTGACAAAAATTATAACTCATTTTGTCTCCATATGTGCCAATACGTGTCTCGACATGCATCATGTGGCCATTTAAATAAATCCACCAACTTAGGCACATTAATTATATACTAACCATAGCCATATTAAAGCTACTATATAATTACATTTAACTCAAATTAAGCTTATTCCATAAATCTCTACCTCGGTCCCACGTCGACTCATAACTTGAGGTACGTCTCCACTCACATCTCGACACCTATCCATGAGTAGGAGTGACTTAATAGTCTACACATATACAATACACTATGCATACACCACAACAAGTCTAATATATACCTCGGCCCTCTTGCCTCGGTCAATAGACATATCACGATGTGGGTCCCACGTCACGGGTTAGTGATACCGATTACCAATAATAAACAAGATTAGAAATTTGGGTCGTGATACGTACTTACATGGTATAATACACCTTAATAATTATCCCAAATGTCAGTCACTGGGATGTATACTTGCCAACAACTTCGAGTCCCATACCCCGTGTGTTGCACAACATAGTTGAGGAATATTGATCACCTTGGAAAGTCTAGTTACTCCCGTATGTCAGCTATATTTCTATCATAAAATGACCTTAGATAAAAGAAGCAATTTTATATTCATGAACAACACGGTATTGGAATCTAACACATACAATTGCATAAGTAATGCTCAAAGGATATAGATTCACAACACTATGTAAAAACTACCTAATAGCATGCTATTTCACTTACCACCATTAATAACAATCAAAATGACATAGCACATGATTTGGAGTCAATGAAATCATTTAATCATCCAACTATGCCATGAAACAACCTCATGTAATGAGAATGAATGACAAGTCATGGCACATGGAGTACAAAGGCAATTCAATCTGAATGATATGAATAAGAATGAAATGTAAATAAATCTCTCAATCAGTTTACTTACATACCACGCAATTACTTATGCTACTCTGGCCTCCCAACGCCTCGAAACTCATGTTTGAATCTAAAAATATTTCCCAAAGTTCCTGACATCATATCATATGTTTTTTGAGTGTCCCTTAGCAAAATAGACTCTTTTGTAGTGTTTATGGACTTCTCAACACATAGGCTATGTGCTGCATAGCGTGCTAATGACCAACATAATGCGCTACCTATCCTGCATAGCGCGCTATGCGTTGCAGAACCCTGAATTGTGCAATCGAAATTTTGAGTTTTCTCAACACATAGGCTATGTCGGTGCCTTGGGAACCCTCATACACACCTCTAAAGTTCCAAGACACCATTTACAACATAAAACAACAACCCATAGCATCAAATACATGAATTCATGAAACAAAGCTATGATCATGGAGTAGAGAAGTTACCTAATTTGATGATCACTAGCCCTTGATCATATAGTGAACACGTATCTCGAGACTTAACTAGTGCACCTCCTACTCACGCATGTCTCACTAGTTCATGCTTAAGTGACATCAAGCAATAACTCAAGTAATGAAGCATGTCAACTCGTGTCTCGAGACATATCAAATAGCTAATGTTTTAAGTTGGTATCTTTTGTATTTTAATATCAAATCAACCATAGTTATGACAACCCCCTCTCAAATCAGGGCACCGCCCGGCTTAATCCCATTATTAAGCCCTAGTCTCACCATATAGGACCTAACATGGAATTAGTCAACCTTTTCAACAACCTTATTACTAACCAATTATTCAGTTTTCAAATAGATATAAAAATATACCTATCCTATATAAATTCATAAATCATAGTTAATTAATATTTACAATCTTAAAAGTTATGCAGCGAAAGTTTAAACTAATTAACCAGAGAAAGCTGGAAAAATCAGGAAATGAAGATGACATGCATATATTATGAAACAACGATATATAACATCATGTGTATGGTCAAGGTACCTATTAATCAGCCCTTAATATACAAACCCCAAATGGATATCATATACATATATAAGTAATACATCAAAAATCAAACCTACCAAATCTGGTGTAGCAGTGCTCTTCTGGCTTAGAGGTAGTCGTCGATCTTCTCTTTGCCTGGCCTGCTACTCGATGGATTTGCACTCACCATCACAAACTAGACGGTAATTACATGAATATAGAAAGTAATACTGAGACATTTGTTCACATTCCCAATTATGCAACAAGCATAAAAAAGTATAATTATAATAATAGCAACTATGTTGAAAGAATATCATGCAAAGAGATACTTTTGCTAAACAAAATGACACAGACACTAGGCTAAGTAGTAACGATCTAGGGTCGGTCGGACATGATCTTTATCACATAAGCCATTCCACTATTTAAGGATGGCGTTGTGCTATACATCTTTGTGAAGGTCGTACTTACAAGGTACAATAGGCCTTTATAATTATCCCAAATGTCAGTCACTGGGATGTGTACTTGCCAACAACCCCGAGTCTTACAACTCTTGAAGTTACCAAAGTTATGCTTGCCAATAACCCCGAGTCCCATACCCCGTGTGTTTCGCAAGATAGTGGAGAAATCCTGATCACCCTAGAAAGTCTAGTGACCCCCGTATATCAGACGAATTTCTATTATAAAATGACCCTAGATACAAGAACTACTTCATATTCAAAGAACAACACGGTATTGGAATCCGATAAATACAATTGCATAAGTAATGCACAAAGGATATAGATTCACAACACTAAGTAAAAAAGACTTAATATCATGCTATTTCACTAAACACAAGTAAGAACAGATAATAATGACAGCACATGAATTTAAGTCAGTGAAATCATTTATCAACAAACTATGCCATGAAACAACCTCATGTAATGAGAATGAACAATAAGTCATGGCACATGAAGTACAAAGGGAATTTAGTCCAAATGACTAGAAATAAACATATAAGAACGAAATGTAAAGAAATCTCTCAATTTGTTTACTTACATCGTTTCGTGCTTCTCCGGCCGCTGAACGCTTGTTCGAAAACAATTTCTTAGGTTCCTGACATAACATTATATGTTTTTGAGTGTGTTTGGACCTTTACCTAGCATATTAGATTCATTTAAAGTGTTTAAGGACTTCTGGAGACTTGCTGGTTTTTATGCTGTCATAGCATGTAGCGCAGTAAAATGACCAACATAGCGCGCTACCTATCCTACCTATCGCGCTATGTGTTTATGTTGATGCTTTGGGAACCCTCATGAACACCTCTAAATTTCCATGACACCATTTACAACATAAAACAACAACCCATAGCATCAAACACATGAATTCATGAAATTGAACTATGTTAAGAATTTACCTAGCTTAATGAGTACTAGCTAACTTGGTCTCTTCTTCACCAATTTCACTTATTCCTTGTTGTTTTCTTCCTCCTCCAACAACTTTTCACTTTTCAGCTTTGTTTCACGATGAAGAAATGGAAATGAGAGGGTGTGTGGTGTTTGAGTTGATTAAGATTTTATACTTATAAATTGGATATGGTTGAATAATAGCCTTTGATCATTTGTGCGACGTATCTCGAGACCTAACTAGTGGGCCTCCTACTAGCACATGTCCCACTAGTTCATGCTTAAGTGACACCCAAAAAAAAACTTAATTGATGTTGAAGAATGTCAACTCGTGTCTCGAGACATATCAAGTGTCTTATGTTTTAACTTACTTTGGTATTTTAATACCAAATAAACCATAGCCCAAATAATTCACTTATAAAAGCAATATATAGCTTACACAAACTTACCTTATCACTCTCCACCTCGGTTCCTCACCAACACGCATATCAAGATGAGTCTCTACTTACGTCTCGACACCAATCAACACGTAATCGTGACTTAGTAATCTACACTTGTACACTACAGTAAGCACACATCACCACAAATATAACATTTACCTCGACCACCTAGCTTCGGTAATGACACGTATCTTGCTGCGGGTCCCACGTCACGGGTCATTTGATCTTGATTAACAAATTAAACTAAAACTAATTATTTGGGATGTGACAATACTTCCCAACAAATGGAAATTTCGTCGAAATTAAAATTAACCTAAAGTTATTCCTGACTCAAAGAGGTACGGAAACCTATCGCGCATATAGATTTCACGTTCGCAAGTGAGTTCCGAGTGTCCATGGAACTGCCACTTAACTAACACTTCGGGGTAGACTTGCTTCTTAACAGCTGTACCCTCATGTATAAGATCTGTACTAGCTACTCTTCATATGATTATCCTCACTCAAGTTAATCTGACTCAAGTCCATTGTCGGTCTCTCACCTGTTTTCGACTTGGCTAGTCGAAGCATAGAAATATAAAACACTGGATGAATCCCCGACATCTATGGGGGAAATCAAGCTCATAAGCAACTTTCTCGACCAGTTTCGTGATCTTGAAAGGCCCAATAAATCTCGGTGCTAACTTGCCTTTCAAACCATATCTATGAAGACCCTTATGAAGAGAAACCTTTAAATACACTAATGCTCCCTCGTCATGCGTGAGATCGCTACGATACGTGTTTGCATACTTCTTTTGCCTCTCCTGGGCTCCTTTAAGCCTCTAGCTAATATGTCGTACCTTTTCTTTGTGATCGAAAACAATTTCAGGTCATAAAATGTCCGGATCCTCTAGCTCAGCCTAACAAGATGGTGAACGACATGGTCTGCCATATAATGCCTCAAATGGTGTCATTTCAATGCTTGCCTGATAACTATTGTTGTATGCAAACTCACACAATGGTAGATATTCCTCCCAAGATCCGCCAAAGTCAAGTACACAAGCCCTGAGCATATCCTCGAGAGTCTGAATCAACCTCTCGGTCTGAGGGTGAAAGGCTATGCTAAACTGTAGGCGCATACTATACTATTCCTGCATATTCCGCCACATCCTGGACGTATACATAACAACTCTATCTGACGTAATAATCATCACTCAATTGGTCAATTGTGTATTGAATTGCAACTGGTATGAAATGTGCAGATTTCGTCAATTTGTCCATAATCACCCAGATGGAATTGTATGGACGGACAGTCCTCGGCAATCCTCTGATAAAGTCCATGGCTATCACTGGTTATGTCTTCCCACTTCCAACGTAGAATGAGAAGCGGTTGTAATAATTCTCTAGGGTCTACGATCCTCTGTCTTCACCTATTGGCAGATCCCACATTTTCAGATAAACTCCAATACGTTTGCTTTCAACCCCGAGTACCAAAAATGTCTCTTCATGTGATGGTGCATTTTGGTCATTCTTGGAAGAATAGTGAACCGGGAACTATGTCATTCCTGAAGAACCTCATCTCTCAGCTCTGCCACTGTCGATATCCACAATTTGCCTCTAAATCTGAGACACTGATCTGCCGTCTTAGTCCGGTCACTACACTTTCTAGGCCAAATCATTGAATCTCGGGTATAGAATGTCGGCTCTCTGACCCTCTGACGCTCTTTGAGTAGACACTGTATGAAGCCTCATCTGTGCACAAATCACCACCTGAGTGTCGATAGGAATATTTGACTGAGTCATCATTGCCACTCCTCGAGTAGTCCATACTCGTGTGTCACATGGCATCTAACAATCTCGGCATCCCTCGTCGGTATTTTGTTTAGCGCATCTGCTGGAACTACATTAGCTTTCCTAAATGATATTCCGGAGAAAAGTGGTAGTCCTTCGAAAATCCCAACCATCGGCGTTGTCTCATGTTCAGTTTCTTCTGTGTGAAGCGGTATTTCAAACTCTTATAATCAGTATAGAGTGTGAACTTCTCTCCATATAGATGATGTCTCCATATCTTCAAAGCAAACACTACCGTTGCTAACTTTAAGTCATGAGTTGGATAATTCTTCTCATGTATCTTTAGTTGTATCGATGCATAGGCCACCTTGCCTCTGTCCTACATCAACACACAACCTAAACCCATATGAGATGCATCTATGTATACCAGGAATCTCCGTCCAGCCTCTGGTAATATCAACACTGGTGCGGCAGTCAACAATCTCTTCAATTGAGTAAATGCCTCCTCGCGGTCCTCAGACCAATGAAACATGACATCTTTCTGGGTTAATCGTGTCATCGATGAAGTGATCTTCGAAAAAACCTTCACGAACCTTCAGTAATATCCTGCTAACCCCATAAAATTCCTGATCTTCGTAACTGATGTCAGCGGTGGCTAATCCATAATAGCATAAATTTTGGTTGGATATGCAGCAATGCCTACTGCTCCAACAACATGTCCCAAAATCTTGATCTTTAACAACCAAAATTCACACTTACTGAATTTGGCATAAAGTATATGCTTCCTCAAAGTCTGCAACGTCTCCCTAAAGTGCGGCTTGTGATCTTCTCGAGTCCTTGAGTACATCGATACATCAACAATGAAAACAATCATGAAACGATCAAGAAATGGTTTCATCACCCAGTGCATTATAACCATAAACATGACAGGAGCATTAGTCAAACCAAACGCATGATGTAAATTGATAGCTTCCATATCTCATACTGAATGCCGTCTTTGACCTATCCTCATCCCAGATCCCAAGTCGATAATACCCTGATCGCAGGTCTATCTTGGAGAAATATTGCGCTCCTTTAAGCTGATCAAATAAATCATCAATTCATGGTAAGGGATACTTGTTTCTGACGATGACCCTATTCAACTGTCTATAATCGACACACAATCTCAAAGTACCATCCTTTTCCTTCACGAATAGGATTGGTGCTCCCCATGGAGACATAGAAGGTGTGATGAATCTCTTCTCTCCCAAATCCTGCAACTGACTCCTCAACTCCTCCAACTCTCGTGGAGCCATGTGGTACGGTGATATAGAAATCAATCTAAGGCCTGGTATCAACTCAATAATGAAATCTATCTCTCTTAGTGGTGGTAAACTAGGTATGTCTTCTAGAAAAAAGTCTAGAAAATTACACACAACATGTATCCCTACTAGTCTAGGTCCCTACGCCTCTATTATGGTGTATAGCGACACCGAAATCTCCATCTCTCCACTGGCCGCAAGTCGACCTCGAGTGCCCTCGGCTCTCGATATACTTCCCTTATACTTAAACATCAGTTATCCTGGGATCTCGAATATCACTGTCTTACTAAAACAATCGAAATAGAAGTTTGATACGCTGCTAGCCAATCCATCCTTAACAATGAATCGAAGTCTAAGTACTTGAGCACCCCGAAGTCTGCAGGTAATTCTACCCTGCTTATCTGTACTGGACATTTCTCAATAAGAAAATTAAGGTAAACTCTATCCCCGACTGCGATACTTAAAATTAAATGTACGCTAACTCTAATTGGTGTCAACCCTAAGATGCCTAACATGCGACCAACAATGAAAGATATTGTAGAACCTGAATCAAACAAAACATATGAATCTCTACCAGAAATGAAAACCATACTCTCAACGAGTGTCCCCATGGCATCTACATCAGGCTGTGTAACCATATGTACACACTCTCGACTTTGTGGTGGAATCACAGCTGCTAGCTATGGACAAGCTTGAATCACGTGTTCTACCTGACCACACCTATAACCGTCCAAACCTTCCAAACCACGTGGTATGGTTTGATTTTTAGAACTCGCGTTTTAGGGGTGATTTGAAAATTTTAAAAATCGCGGAATCACGGTTTGGTCATGGTTTTCATTTTAAAAAAACCGTGATTCACCAAATCGAGGGTATTTTAGTAAATATCTTAAATTTACAACTAAAAAGTTAAAAACCCTAAAACTTAAAAACAAACTTTTTGCTCTCCAGTCCACACTAGCTGTCCCTCTCCTCAACATCTCAAATCTCACTTGCCGCTCTCCAAACTATTTGCTCTCCCATCGTCGCCTCTTACTATCGCCATCGCCTCCCACTGTGCTAATAATCAACGCCTGCATTGCTGCATCTCCAACCAACTGCACCAATTGTCGACGCCTCCATTGCTGCATCTCCCTCCTCTCATTCCTGCCTCCTATAGCAGCCCACCCACCGTCGCTTCCCATTGGTCCCACCTTGCACCACTACGAGTCCCACTGCCCGCCACTTCTTACCAACTGTGGTCGCCTCTCACGCCGCCGGTGTTTGACTTTTTTTTGTTTTTTGTTATTTTTTGTTGTTTTTTATAATATGGGTCAAAAATCGCGAAACCAAACCGACTAAACCGCGTAAACTGCGGGCGGTTTGGGTGCGATTTTGATGGTTTTCGGTTTGGCGGTGGTTTACAAAGCGGCCAAATCGAAAACCCTCGGTTTAGTTGCGGTTTGATGATTTCCACCACCAAATCGCGGTTTGCCCACCCCTAGCTGGTACTAATGGTGTTTCGTCGGCAACTGTGCCCAAATAATAGGTCTCATGAAAGGGTGCACGCTCGTAAATCTCCCCTAATATCTTGGCACCTGAACTGACCACAAAAATCCAATATTTGGCCTTAGTCCATCTTCAAAATGATAGACATCATCATAATCCACTCTCACTAAATCTCAGGCGAACTGCCTCAAATAGTCATATTTGTCTCTATAGCTCATCGGTGACTTGTCCTCAACTTCTACATCACTGCAGGTGGGAAGTAATGCTGATAAGACTTACTCTTGACAACATCCCAAGACTCAAGCTCTCCTCGAAAGTTATAGTCGCACGCCACCAAACATTAGCATCTCGTTGTAGAGTGTATGACAAAATCTCAGCTTGGTGTTTATCCTCAATCCTCAAGTCTCAATGTAACTTCTCATGAGACAAAACCCACTTCTCGATCTTCTCAAAGTCTCGCTGACCATCAAAGTAGACTGGCTTCAGTCTTAAGAAATCCTTCACCAATAAACATCTGTTGACGAGCAAGAAGATGGATGTGTAAAAGACGGTGTAAAAACTCTCTATGGCTGGAACTAATATATTTGGTACAGTTTGCACTACCAGCACTGCTGTCGGTAATGTGGATGTAGTTGTAGTAGTAGGGACTGGTGTCTGTGCTGGTGGAGCGAAACGTACAGGCATCATAGTGATGAACTCCGCTAACTACTGTACCTGAGCAGCTACTCCATTAGATAGCCTTTGAAAGTCATCCGTTGATGGTAATGAAGGCTGGCTGCCACTCGCACCTGCATCCCTACTATCGCGTGAATCCGCCATCGATGTGTGCAAGTTGATAGCGATCGCGAATCAGCCACTACGGAGATAACGATATATACTTAAAAAAAATTAATATGTACATATAAGACATCCCCAACTCACTTCCCAACTAACGGTTTCTATGCAAAGATCATCTGGTTTTCCAGAACTAAGATTTCTACTTTTCTAATTTACTTTTTTATTTGTTACTTATTGGAAAAGCTGAGACTTTGGCTACACATTATAGCTTTGGTATCACCTTGAGGAATGACTATTTTCCACAATATTAATGTTGATAAACTTAGGTTATGTAACCAAATTTTTATACATAGGCTATAATACCAACCGTGACGACTCCTTCTCGAATCAGGTTTTACTTAATATATTAGTGTAAAACGCCTTGATCTTGATTCTAATCCCATTATTAAGCCCTAGTCTCACCATATAGGACCTAACAAGGAATTAGTCAGCCTTTTCAACAACCTTATTACTTGCCAATTATTTAGTTTTCAAATAGATATAAATATATACCTATCCTATGTAAATTCATAAATCAGAGTTAATCGACATTTACCATCACAAAAGTTATGCAGCGGAAGTCTTAACTAAGTAACTAGCATAAGCTTTTAAACATGTAACATAACCTTTATGGAAAAACTAGGAAATAAAAATCACATGCATATATAGAATGAAACGGCGATATATAACATCTTGTGTCTGGTCGAGGTACCTATCACTCAGCCCATAATATACAACCACCAAAAGAATATCATATATATATATAACTAATACATCAAAAATCAAACCTACAAAATCTGGTGTAGTAGTGCTCCTCAAGCTCGGAGCTAGTTGTCAATCTTCTCTTTGCTTGGCCTACTACTCGATGGATCTGCACTCGCCATCACAAACTAGACGGTGAGTACATGAAAATAGAAAGTAATACTGGGAGATATTCTTTCACATTTCCAAATATGTAACAAGTATCAAAAAGCATAATAATAATAGCAACCATGCTGAAAGAATATCACTCAAATAGATACTTTAGTTATACAAAATGAAACAAACATTTGGCAAAGTAGTATTGATCTAAGGCTGGTCGGACGTGATCTTCATGGCATCATCATTTCCATTATATAAGGATGGAGTTGTGCTCTACATCTCTGTGAAGGTCGTACTTACATGGTACTTTACGCCTTAATAATTATGCCATATGTCAAACGATGGGATGTATACTTGCCAACGACTCTGAGTCTTACAACTCGTGAAGTCACCCAAGTTATGCTTGCAACAACCCCGAGTGTCATACCCCGTGTGTTGCGCAATATAGTGGAGAAATCTCAATTCCCTGAAAAGCCTAGTGACCCCCGTATGTTAGCCAGATTTCTATCATAAAATGACCTTAGATACAAGAACCATTTTTATATTCAAGAACAACACGGTATTGGAATCTAACAAATACAATTGCATAACTAATGCACAAAGGATATAGATTCACAACACTATGTAAAAACTACCTAATAGCATGCTATTTGACTTACCACCATTAATAACAATCAAAATGGCATAACACATGATTTGGAGTCAATGAAATCATTTAATCATCCAACTATGATATGAAACAACCTCATGTAATGAGAATAAACACAAGTCATGGCACATGGAGTACAAAGGCAATTCGGTCTGAATGATTAGAAACGAACATATGATTAGGAATGAAATGTTAAGAAATCTCTCAATCAGTTTACTTACATATCACGCAATTTCCTATGCTACTCCACCTCCCAACGCCTCGAAACTCGTATTTGAATATCTGAAATACTTCCCCAAGTTCCTGGCATCATATCATATGTTTACCCCAAGTTCCTGGCATCATATCATATGTTTATGAGTGTGTTTGGACCCTTAGCATATTAGACTCTTGTGCATGTGTGTAAGGACTTCTTGAGACATGCGTATTTTTATGCCGCCAAAGCATGTAGCGCGCTATGTGTTGCAGAACCAAGAATTCTCCAATCAGGATTTCGAGTTTTCTCAACATAGGCTATGCTGATGCCTTTGGGACCTTCATACACACCTCTAGAGTTCCTAGACACATTTACAACATAAAACAACAACCCATAGCATCAAATACATGAATTCATGAAATTGAGCCATATTAATGGAGTAGAAAAGTTACGTAATTTGATGATCACTAGCTAACTTGGTTTCTCCTTCACCAATTCCACTGGTTCCTTGCTGTCTTCTTCCTCTTCCAACAGTTCTTCACTCTAGCACCCTTGCTTCACAATGAAAAATGGAAATGAGAGAGTGTGTGGTGCTTGAGTTGATCACAAATTTATATAGTTAAATTGGATATGGTGGAATGATAGCCCTTGATCACATAGTGCACACATATCTCGAGACTTAACTAGTGGACCTTTTTCTCACACATGTCCCACTAGTTTATGCTTACGTGACACTAAACAATAACTCAATGTTGAAGCATGTCAACACATGCATATCAAGTGGCTTATGTTTTAACTTACTAACTATGGTATTTTAATACCAAATCAACCATAGCCCATTTAATTCACTTATAAAACCAACTTAAAGCTTACACCAACTTACCTTATCACTACTCTCTACCTCAGTCTCACGCCAACACGCATATCGAGGTCATCCCTATTCACATCTCGACGCCTATCAACACGTAAGTGTGACTTAGTAGTCTACATATATACAATACAATAAGCATACATAAACACAAATATAACATTTACCTTGACCATTTAGCCTCATTAATGACACGTATGTCACTGCGGGTCCCACGTCATGGGTCATTTGATCCTAATTAACAAATTAAACTAAGATTAGCTATTTGGGTATTGACAACGCTAATGGGTCATTAAGGCGCTAAATCCAAGCATTAGTGTGCTTGGTTTATGACAGCAAAAAACTGCAATTTTCAAAAATTCCTTAAAACACTATAAAAGAGTCTAATACCCTAAGTAAAGGTCCAAACACATCCAAAAATCTATAATATGATATCAGGAACCAAGGGAAGTATTTCGGGATTCAAGTACGAGTTTTGAAGTGTTGGGAGGCCAGAATAGCATAGGAAATTACGTGGTTTGCAAGTAAATTGATCGAGATATTTCCTTAAATTTCATTCCCTTTCATATGTTCATTTCTAGTCATTTGGACCGAATTGCCTTTGTATTCCATATGCCATGACTTGTTTTTCATTCTCATTATATGAGGTTGCTTTCTTGGTATATTTTGTTGATAAAATAATTTCATTGACTCAATTCATGTGCAATGTCATTGATTGATTGTTAATACATGTCGGTAAAATAGCATGCTATTAGGTAGGTGTTACATAGTATTATAATCCATTTCCTTTGTGCATTAGATATGCAATTACTTTGTTGGGTTATCAAACCATGTTATTTCTTGAAATATGAAAGTGGTTCTTGTATCTAGGGTCATTATATTATATAGGTCCGTCGGACATATGGCGGTCACTAGACTTCCAAGTTGATCGGGATCTCTCCACTATCTTGGGCAGCACACGGGAAATGAGCCCTAGGGTTGTTGGAAAGCATAACTTGTGCAGCACACTAGGTTTGGGACCCGAGGATTTTGCTAAATATACATCGCAAGTAATTGGCACTAGCGAAAGATTATAAAGGCAAAGAGTAGTGCTCAGACCTTCACATTGATGTAGAGCTCAGCTCCATCCTCATATAGTGAAAAAGGCTAATGGGATGAAGATCATGGCCGACTGGCCCTAGATCATTACTACTTAGCTCTATGTCAGCTTCATTTTGTTTAACTAAAGTATCTCTTTGCATGATTTCTTTTCTGCATAGTTGCTACTATTATGCTTTTAGATACTTATTTCATATTTGGAAATGTAAGCAAATGTCTGTTAGTGTTACTTTATACATTCATGTACTCATCGTCCTTTTCATGATGGTGGGTGTAGATCAAACGAGTTGTAGATTATGCAAAGGGAAAATCGACGACTACAACTGAGCCAAAGCAGTGCTGCTACATCGAACTTTGTAGGTTTTGATTTTGATGTATTACTTTTATATGCATTTCATATTGTTTTGGGGTTGTATATTATTGGTTGAGAGATTAGCACCCTCGCCAGACGCATGATGATATATTATCGTCGTTTCATTATATATATGCATGTGATTTTTATTTCTTGATTTTTCTACAATTGTTAGGCATTATATTATAAGCTTCAACTAATTTATCAAGACTTCCGTTGAATAAGCTTTTAAGTAAAATCGTAATTAACTTTTGTTTATTAATTGACATAGGATAGGTAAATGCTTATTTGAAAAAAAAATTAATTGGTTGGTAGTGTGGTTTAGGAAAGGCTAACTAATTCCTTGTTAGGTCCTATTTGGTGAGATTAGGGCTTAATGATGGGATTAGGTCGAGCGGTACCTTAATTTGAGTAGGGGTCATCACAGGTGGTATTAGAGCCTAAGTTTATAAAGCTTAGGTTACAGAGCCTAAGTTTATAAAGCTTAGGTTACAGAGCCTAAGTTTATAGAGTTTAGGATTGTGGAATATAGTTATTATACAATGTTATACCAAAGTTATAGTTCGTAACAAAGGCCTAACTTTTATAATGAGTAAAAAATAAAATTTAAACGTGAAAACGCAAATTTTAGCTGTGGAAAACAAGATGATTCTTGCTTAGAAACTATTAGTTGAAAATTGAGCGAAAGTGAGATGGGGATGTCTTATATGTACTTGATATTTTCTATATGTATATATACGTCATTTACGTAGCTACTGGTGTCGTGAATCTTGTCAGTTTGTAGACCATATGGCAAATCAAAGCAGATCGAAGATTACAGAAGCTTCATTGGTGCACACTCTTTCAGTCATGATGGCACCATTAGTAGAGTCATCTGAGACTGTACCATTCCCCATGCCCACATCTTCCACCATATCATTCTAGGTCCAGCTTCTGAAGGACTTCGTCAGATTTAAGCCAACCTACTTTAACAGATTGAGGAACATTGTGAAGATCGGGAAGTGGGTACTATATCCGAAGAAGATTCATAGGATACTGAAGGTTGAGACAAAGGTAGACGAAGAGGTCAAGATGGTTCCCAATAGGGAAAAAGACAAGTAAAAGCCAAGGATTAGGCTCAAAGTCAGCATAGACATATCACTTGATATAGTTGTGGTCAGGTTAGGCACATAAAGAAAGATGGTCCACAGCTAGCATCCGATGGGACACGAGGACTCATTGAGAGTATAGTTTCCATTTGTGGTAGGGATTTATATGTACTATTTGATATAGGTTCTACAATACTTTTCACTTCTTGTCGAACGATAGGCATATTAGGGTTTACACCGATCAGAGTTATTGTACATTTGACTTTTTGTACTATAGCCGGGGATAGAGTTTGCTCAAATTGTCTTGTTGAGGGATGTCCAGTAGAGATAGGCTAGGTAGAGTTACCTGCAGACTTCAAGATTCTCGAGTTCTTAGATTTCGACGCACAGTTAGGGACGGATTGGCTAGTAGCGTATCACGCTCATAACGACTATTTTAGTGAGAATGATATTTGAGATCCCAGGGCGTACGATGTTTACATATAGTGGTAGTACACCGAGAGCTAAAGCATTCGAGTTCGACTTTCGACTAATGGAGAGATAAAGACTCTAGTATCATTGTGCATAGTAGTAAAAAGTCAGGGACCCAAACTTAAAGGGGTTTCGATTGTGTGTGAGTTTTTAGATGTGTTTCCAGAAGACTTATCTGGTTGACCACCGCCGAGATAGATAGATTTTATTATTAAGTTGGTACCAGGCACTAGACCTATATCTTTACCACCGTACCGCATGGCTTCGAGAGAGTTGGAGGAGTTGAGGAGTTAGTTAAAGGATTTGGGACAAAAAGGATTCATCACACCTTTTATGTCGGCATGGGGAGTACTGGTCCCATTTGTGAAGAAGGATGGTACTTTGAGACTATATATTGATTATAGATAGTTGAAAAAGGTCACATTCAGGAACAAGATCCATTACCGCAGATTGATGACTTATTTGATCAATTGAGAGGAGCGCAGTTTTTCTCCAAGATAGACCTTAGATCAGGGTATCATTAGCTTAGGATCAGGGATGAAGATAGGTCCAATACATCATTCAGCATGAGATACGGACACTATCAGTTTACGGTCATACCATTTGGTTTGACTAATGCTCCTACTACGTTTATGGATTTGATGCATTGGTTCATGAGAACATTTTTTGACCGCTTCGTGATAGTTTTCATCAATGATATATTCATATATTTAAGGACTCGAGAGGATCAGGAGAAGCACATTAGGAAGATGTTGCAACTTTGACGAAGCGTAGACTCTTAGCCAAGTTCAGCAAGTGTGAATATTTGTTGTCTGAGGTCAAGTTTTTGGGACATGTTGTTGGAGTAGCATGCATAGTTGTAGATCCAATTGTGACGGCCCGGCCACGAAAATCGGGTACCACCCGGCCTAATCCTAATCTGTTATTAAGCCATAAACTACACCATATAGAACTTAACAATGATTTAGTCATCATTTTTACTAATTCACGTCGTCCACTTTTTAACATTTATTTAAAAAATGATCAGAATTAATTAAGAGATCGTAAACATTACGTTAATAATTAGCAGAAGACTTAATAAATTAGTAAGAGCATTTATAAAATTCTTATCGTGGAAACCAAGTAAACCGACGATCATATAAAACCATTTAAAGTCAAACATGAAACAGTAGGGAAGTCTATTCTCTCAACCCATTATACAACCCAAAATTATACCAAAAAGACGTTAACAATATGTACACGAAATGATCACCTACACAAGTAGCAGAAACTATCCTCTGATGGCTCAACACTAATCCTTGATCTTCTCCTTGGTCAGTTACTCGAAGTATCTGCACCCACCGTCACAAACTAGATGGTGAGTAACATATGAAGTAATACTAAGAGACATTTAACCACAATTCCAAACACAACAATATACAATTCACAAAACATATATTCTTTATACCACAATAATGATTGACACACTCTAGTGAACCACCCATTTCGAATTCCGTACTTAGAACATTATCTCAGACATACCCAATTAATCACATTCAATTTGGGTTGTCACTAATTTAGTTCTTCACATAAATTTAATCCTTAATGGATACGAAATACAACATGTCTACCTCATGTAATAGGTCGGTACACACAATACCTCGGTATTACTTATTGGTCGACTCTTAGACGGGCCTTCCCTTCATTAATTGATCAACACGGCTTAACGACCTCATGCAATAAATTCCTACACACATTACATCAGTATCTTTTGGTCACCATTTAGTCATTGACCTTCCTCTTATTAGCTATTCAACACGGCTTATCAACCTCATGTAATATATTAGTACACACAGTACATCAGTATTACCCTTTTGGACACTGTTTAGTCATTTCAACAATCTCATGTAGTAAATTCGTGACACTATCTAATTAGTATACCGACATCCTGGGTCCCATACCCCGTGAGCCGTGTACACCTCAAACCACATGATAATTACACACACTTATTCTAATTTCACAATAACAATATAACTGGAAACAACATGTCAACAACAACACCAATAATTAGCAACTATAAACAAACAACAACATCAAGGTATGAAATGAGTAAAACGTCTCAATTAGTTTACTTACAAACACGCCAATTTCTTAGCTACTCCAGCCTCCCGACACCTTAAAACTCGTATCCGAACCTCCAAAACTCTTCTTTAGATTCCTAATATCATATTGTAAGTTTTTGAATGTGTTTAGACCTTTACTTAAGGTATTGGATATGTTTAAAGTGTTTAAGTTAATTTTAGAAAATTCAGATTTTAGTGCTGCCCAAGCACCTAGCGCATTAAGGTATGTGGTTAGCGAGCTACAAAATTACCTAGCGCGCTATTGAAAGTTAACGCACTAGTTTTCCTAAGGTTTCAAATGAAAATGAGTTAATTGCATGTGTTGATATTCACTTTATGTATGCATTAGATAAGGTTAACTAATAGCCTTTGATCTTAAAGTGCATATGTATCTCGAGACCTATCTAATGGTTTACAACATAACATGTGTCCCACTAACTCATGCTAAATGACGCCAATTAGTGACCTAATTGGTCTTTAGATGTGTCAACGCGCGTCTTGAGAATCTTCATATGGCTATTGTTTTAAGTTTGCTTAACTTAGGTATGCTTTATGTAAATTAACCTTAGCTACATTAATATTACTATATAAGCTATTTTCAGCCTAAATAAACTTACAACATTCACTCTCTACCCTGGTCCCACGTCAGTACATATCTCAAGGTGAGTCCCCGCTCACGTCTTGACAACTATGTATAAGTAGAAAAGACTTAATAGGTTTACACAAATATATCACACTAGGCATCCATCACATCAAATATAACACATTCCTAGGTCCTTGTACTATGACGACCCCTTCTCAAATTAGGGCATCGCTTGGCCTAATCCCATTATTAAGCACTAATCTCACCATATAGGACCTTACAAGGGACTATTCAGATATCCAAAACAATTTACCTAACCTATAATTTATTATTTATTATGAATATAAACCTATACTTAACCAAAGTCGATTCATAAATTAGTGTTAATTAAAATTTACTTAAAAAAGTTTATTCAGCGAAAGTCTTAACAAATTAGCGGAAGCTTATAACATGAGGCCTAACGATTGTGAAAAAACCAAGGAATAAAGATCTCATGCATATATATGATGAAACGTCGATATATTATATCAGGTGTCTGGTCAAGGTACTACTCACTCAACCCATAATATACAACCCCAAAAGTATATCATATACAACCCCAAAAGTATATCTTATACACATAATATCATGTGTTTGGCTCGGAGGTAATCGCCTATCTTCTCTTTGCCTGGTCTGCTACTCGATGGATCTACAACCACCATCACAAATTAGACGGTGAGTATAAGAAAGTAGAAAGTAATACTGAGATAGACATTTTGTTCACATTCCAAATTAAGCAATAAGTATCTAAAAGCATGATAATAGCAATTATGCTCTAGAAAGAACATGCAAAGAGATACTTCAGCTAAACAACATGAATCTAACACATGGCTAAGTAGTAATGATCTAGTGCCGGTTGGCCATGATCTTCATCACATCAGCCTTTCCACTATATGAGGATGGTGCTGAGCTCTACATCAATGTGAAGGTCTGAGCAGTGCTCTTGCCTCTATAACATTTTGCTGGCACCAGTCACATGCGATATATACTTGTCAATAATCCCGAGTCTCATACCTCATGTGCTGCACAAGTTATGCTTGTCAACAACCCCGAGACTCATTTCCCTTGTGCTGCGCAAGATAGTGGAGAGATCCCGATCACCCTCGAAGTCAAGTGACCTCCATATGTCTGACGAATCTCTATAATATAATGACCCTAGATACAAGAACCACTTTCATATTTCAAGAAATAATATGGTTTGATAACCCAACAAAGTAATTGCATATCTAATGCACAAAGGAAATGGATTACAATACTATGTAACATCTACCTAATAGCATGCTATTTCATTGAATACATATATTAACAATAAAAATGACATAGCACATGATTTGAGTCAATGAAATCATTTAATTAACAATTTATACAATGAAAGCAACCTCGTGAGATGAGAAAGAACAATAAGTCATGGCATATGGAGTATAATAGAAAATCAGTTCAAATAATTGGAAATGAACAACTAGATAGGAATGAAATGTAAATAAATACCTCAATCAGTTTACTTACTATCCAAACAATTTCCTATGCTATTTCGGTCCCTCAACACCTCCAAAACTCGTATTTGAGTTCCCGCAACTCTTTTACTAGGTTCCTGATACCATATTATAGGTTTTTGAGTGTGTTTGGACCATTAGTTAGGGTATTTTATGAAATTTTAGATTTTTTTATGTTGTCATAGAACCTAGCGCGCTACCAAGGTTTCTCTAGCGCACTAATCAAAGTTAGCACGCTAGCTTTCCTACCTAGCGCGCTATGTGGAGTAAAACCTAAAATTTCACAATCAAAATTTCGAGTTTTCTCCACGCATAAACTATTGTAATGCCTTGGAAACTATATATCTCTAGAGTTTCAAGACATCATTCACAACATAAAACGGCCACATAAAACATGAAATTCATGAATTCATTGAATTGAACTAAGCTAATGGTGTAGTGAAGTTACTTAGTTGGATGAACACTCTTAGTTGATCAACTCCTTCACCAATCCCACCTTGGTTGCTAGCTTTCTTCCTCCTCCAAGACCTTCTCCTTCTCTCCAGTAAGCTTTCCTTAGTTGCTAAGTAAATGAAATGAAGCTGGTTTGATTTCATGAGTTGATCATTAGCTTTATAAAGGAAATGGATATGGTTGATTACTAGCCATTGATCTCATTGTGCACACGTGTCTCGAGACTCATCTAATGGTCTTCATATTAACACATGTCCCACTTACTCATACTAAGTGACACCAACTTGTAACACACTTGGTGTATAGATGTGTCAACACGTATCTCGATGACTATCATATGGCTATTATTTTAACTTACTAACTTAGATATATTTAATGCATAATCAACCATAGCCCTATATAAATCACTATAAAAGCTATATAAAACTTATACCAACTTAAAATATCACACTCAACCTCTGTCCCACTCTGGTAGGCAACTCGAGACATGTTCCTACTCATGTCTCGACACCTATATAGAAGTGACTTAGTAGTCTACACGTATACAATACACTAAGCATACATCACCACAAATATAACATATTCCTCTACCTCATTACTTCGGTCATGACACGTATCTTGATGCAGGTCTGTGAGGACTCCTCAAATTAGGTCACCACCTGGCCTAATCCATTTATTAAGCCCTAATCCCACCTTATAGAAAGGGACTAGTCAACCTCTCCAAAAAATTTACCTAACTAATATATTTTTTTATTTTTCTTGAATATAAACCTATACTTATCCTATATCAATTCGTAAATCATAGTTAATTAAAATTTTGTTTACTTAAAAGTTTATTCAACGAAGTCTCAACAATCTAGCAGAAGCTTATAACATGAGGCTATTGTGGAAAAAACCATGGAATAAAGATCACATGCATATATATATATATATATATATGATGAAATGTCGATATATAATATCATGTGTCTTGTCAAGGTACTAATTACTCAACGCATAATATACAACCACAAATGTATATCATATACATATAAAAGTAATACATCAAATATTCAAACCTTCAAAATCGAGTGTAGCAGTGCTCCACTGACTCGGAGATAATCGTCGATCTTGTCTTTGCCTAGTTTGCTACTCAATGGATCTGCAGCCACCATCACAAATTAGACGGTAAGTATAAGAAAGTGGAAAGTAATACAGAGAGACATTTGTTCACTTCTCAATTATGCAACAAGTATCTAAAAGCATGATGATAGCAACTATGCTGTAAAAAGAACATTTAAAGAGATACTTCAGTTAAAAATATGAAACAAACACATTGCTAAGTAGTAATGACATAGGGCCAGTCGGCCATGATCATCATCACATCAACCTTTCCACTATATGAGAATGGAGTCATGCTCTAAATCAAAGTGAAGATCTGAGCAGTGCTCTTGCCATTATAACCTTTCGTTGGTGCCAGTTGCATGCGATATAAACTTGCCAACAACCTCGGGTCTCATACTCCATGTGATGCGCAGGTTATGCTTACTAACAACCCCGGAACTCATTTCCACTATGCTGGGAAAGATAGTGGACAAATCTCGATCACCCTAGAAAGTCCAGGGACCCCCATTGTCCGCCGGATTTCTATCATAAAGTGATATTAGACACAAGAAGTACTTCATATGCCAAGAACAACACGGTATTGGAATCCAACAAAATAATTTCATACTAATGTACAAAGGATATAGATTCACAACACTACATAATACCTACCTAATAGCATGCTCTTTCACTGACCACATGTATTAACAATCAATAATGACATTATAAATGAATAAGAGTCAATGAAATCATTTTATCAACAAACCATGAAAGCAACCTCATGTAATGAGAAAGAACAACAAGTCATGGCATATGGAGTACAAAAGAAATTCAACCCAAATGACTGGAAATGAACAAATAAATAGGAATGAAATGCAAAGAAATATCTCAATTAGTTTATTTACAATCCACACATTTTTTTAAGTTATTTCGACCTCGAAACTCGTACTTAAATCCCCGAAATATTCCCTAGGTTCCTAATATCATATTATAGGTTTTTGAGTGTGTTTGGACATTTATTTAGGGTATTAGACTCTTTTATAGTGTTTAGGGAATTTTCGAAAATTGCGATTTTTATGTTGTCATAGACCTAGAGCGCTAATGTCTGGGGTAGCAGCGCTAATGAACCATTAGGGCGCTACTAATTTTGACCTAGTGCGTTAATCCAAGTTAGCACACTAGTTGATCCACCTAGCGCACTATGTGTTGTAAAACCCGAAATTCTGTAATCAGAATTCTAAGTTTTTTCTACACATAGACCATGTTAATGACTAAGAAACCTCCTTAGATACTACTATAGTTCCATGACATCAAGGACAATATAAAACAACAACCTACAACATCGGATTCATGAATTCATTAGATTAAGTTAAATCTATGGAGTAGAGGAATTACCAAACCTGATGAAACTTAGCTATACTTGATCTCTCCTTCACTAAATCACAAAGTTTTTGTTAATGTTCTTCTCCAGCAGCCCCTCCTTGTCCATCAACTTTGCTTCGCTCTTAAGCTAATGGAAATGAAAGAGTTAAGTTGCTTGAGTCAACGAAAAGCTTATATACATGAATTGGATATGGATGATTGATAGCCATTGATTCTAATGTGCACACGTATCTCGTAACCTAACTAGTGGTGCACCTATTAACACATGTCACACTAACTCATGCCAAATGACACCAATAAGTGACTAAATTGGTGTAAAGATATGCTAATGCGTGTCTCGAGAAACATAGCCCTACTTATGTCACTTATAAAAGCAATATAAAGTGTATACCAACTCACCATATTGTTCTCTACTTCGATCCCATGTCGGCATGCAACTCTAGGCGCATTCCCATACGTCTCGACACCTATTCACAAGTAGGAATGACTTAGTAGTTTACACATATACAATACACTAGGCATTCATCATTATAAATATAACATTTACCTTGGCCATCTAGTCGGTCTCAACACGTAATGAAGCAGGTCCTACATCATGGTTCATTTGACCCTGATTAAAAGATTAAAGTCAAATTAGAGATTTGGGCGGTGACAAGGTCACACGTTGTGGGTTACTTGATCCTGATTATTTGAACTAGGACTTAGAAATTTGAGCCTTGACATGCAGAGTGATGAGGTAACTTAGTTTGAGGTTAATGTGGTTTAGTGTAGCTTA
The DNA here is from genome assembly GCA_039657365.1 of Stephania yunnanensis. Lineage (NCBI taxonomy): Eukaryota > Viridiplantae > Streptophyta > Magnoliopsida > Ranunculales > Menispermaceae > Stephania > Stephania yunnanensis. Next base: position 33,560,574 of record CM077585.1, on the reverse strand, counting down.
AATAGTAATTTTAATCTGGCTATGGTTGGTTTTATATTAAATGTACCTAGGTTAGCAAATTCAAACAATAGCCATGTGATGATTCTCCATATACGTATTGGCATATCAAGAGACCAATTGAGTTGATATTGGTGTTAGTTAGCATGAGATAGTGGGACATGTATTAAGATATAAGCCATTAGATAAGTCTTGAGATACGTATGTACATAAAGATCAATAGCTAACAATCCACCTTATCTTAATATATAAGATTGATTTATCAACATATGCAAACCAAACATTTCATTTTTGCAAAGCTTATGAGTGAAGAAAAACTTGCTGGAGAAAATGCTCAAGAAGATATCAGCAAGGTTTTGATGAATTTGGTGTTGAAGTGTTATAGCTCAAATCAAAGAGTCATCAACTCTAGCCTCTAGGTACACATCTATCTATTTAAGTTTGAAACTAGTTCTAGTTTATGGCTATTTTCAGACGGTAGATGATTAAGTCTTTGAAATTGGTTGATATATTTGGATTCCTCATTTCAAGCTGATAATCCAGCTATTAAGTTCTTAATTTGGTTTTGAATTAAAAAAAAGATATGAAGTTTTTAAGATGAAAGACTAAAATGGAAATTCTGAATGTTGTATTATGAACCAACCTATGTAATTTGGTCTTAACTTGCTCATTTTAAATTGAAATGAATCCAATCTGGTGGAATTCGAAAGCTACCTCAAAGGGGAACAACTTTGTTCTACCGAAAACTTTGTAGTTCAAATGTTTTCTTATCCAAAAGTGTTCAACAATTAGGTGATTGAATGCATTATGAGATTTTTGAAACTAAATTTTTTAAAGGCATAACTACCTAATTACTCCTCCAAATGAGCTAATCTTTTAGTAAGTTATTATTTGTATGTTAGTTGCCTTGTGACAATAAATCATGAATTTCGAAAATATTTAGATTGGGAGAAATGAATTTTCTAATTTTGCTGGTCGGATTAGTTTCCAATTTTAGTAGTTTTTAGTAGAATTGCGATATCTCTTTCATGTTAAATCAGAATTATGCAATCCAAACCTTTTCGAAAAGCTAAGATCGAGACTAGAAACTTTGTACGAAAGATTATTTTAAGATTGGGAAAATTTCATGCCTAAAATGGCACTACAATAGAGGACTAAATTTTAATATTGTTTAGTCTTAAGGGGTAGTTTTGGTTTAAGGTTCCTAAACCCATTCAACCTGACCTAAACCAAGTTTATTTTGATTACTTTGATGTCAGGAACCTAAGGAAGAGTTTCGAGAGTTCGCATATGTGATACGAGGTATTGGGAGGTCGAATTAGTTTAGAAAATTGCAAGGATTGTAAGTAAACTGATTGAGATATTTATTTACATTTCATTCTTGTTTATTTGTTCATTCCTATTCTTTCAGATTGATTGGCTTATTGTACTACATATACCTTGGCTTGTTTCCTTATTTCATGAGTTTGCTTTCAGGGTATATATTGTTGGTTAAATGGTTTCATTGACTCCAAATCATGTGCTATGTCATTTTGATTGGTAATACATGTGGTCAAACGAAATAGCATGCTATTAGGTAGATGTTACGTAGTGTTGTAAATCTATTTCCATTATGCAATAGATATGCAATTGCTTTGTTGGATTCCCAAACCATGTTATCTCTTGAAATATGAAAATAGTTCTTATATCTAGGACCATGACATTACAAAGATAGGCTGCGACACACGGGAGTCACTACACTATCCGGGGATATCAGGATATCTTCACTATAACATGGGTGACATCATGGGGTATGAGACCCGGGGTTGTTGGCAAGTATAACTTGGGTGACTTCACGAGTTATAAGACTCGGGGTTGTTGGCTAGTATACATCGCAGGTGACTAGCACTTTGGCTACTAATAAAGGTGAATAACTCTGCTTAGACCTTCACAGAGATGTGGAGCTCGACTCCATCCTTATATAGTGGAAAAGGTTGAAGTGATGAAGATCACGGCCGACCAGCCTTAGATCATTACTACTTGGTCGAGTGTCAGTATCATTTTGTTTAACTAAAGTATTTCTTTGCGTGATTTCCTTTCAACATAGTTGTTATTGTTATGCTTTTGGATACTTGTTGCATATTTAGAAATGTGAACAAATGTCTTTCAGTGTTACTTTCTACTTTCTTGTACTCACCATCATTCTTATAACGATGGGTGTAGATTCTTCGAGTAGCAGAGCAGACCATGTAAAGAGAAGATCGGCGACTACTTCTGAGCCAGTAGACATTGTTGCACTGGATTTTGTATGTTTTAGTTTTCTTGTATGACTTTTATGTCTTTCATATACTTTTGGGGTTGTATATATTATGGGTTGAGAGATAGTACCTAACCAGATACATGATGATATACTATCGACATTTCATTATATATATGCATTTTACCTTTATTTCTTGGTTTTTTTTACAATTGTTAGGTATCATGTTAAAAGCTTTCGCTAATTTGTGAAGACTTCCATTGAATAAACTTTATAAATGGTAAAATCTTAATTAATTCGGATTTATGAATTGACATAAGATAGGTAAATGCTCATATTTGAGAAAAAATAATTAGTAAATGATAAGGTTTTGAAAAGGCTATTTAATTCATCATTAAGTCCTACGTGGTTAGAATAGGGCTTAATGATGAGATTAGGCCGAGTGGTGCCCTAATTTGAGAATGGGTCATCACATGTCTGCTGATAAGGGATTATTTAGACTTATATATAGGGTTAGTTTAGTAGTATATTTAGTATAAATATCCCTAAATTAGATCCAATTAATGGTGTTAATGCATTTTTTAGGTGATTAAGGTGCAAAGGAAGGAACTGAGCAAAAATGAGATGAAACAGAGCCAAAACCCACAAAAGCATGGTTGGCACCATGGATACATGGTGGCGTTGTGGGTGTATAAGGCACAGTGTAGAGGACTTATGCACGGCTTGGGAGAGAAAGCAATGTGAAAAGATCATGGTTATAGGCTTGGCGCTGTGGAGAGCAAGGGACGTCGCAGGGTACTTAAGGCAGGGCGCTAAGGTCATAGGAGATGAAAAGTTGCACACAAGAGATGACCCAATGGCGATGCTTTGTGGCACAACACACATGGGTTGGGGGATAAGTGACAGCTTTGAAGTGGAAGAAATTAGAAATTAGAGTTTTATTTGAGTTAAGTTATAAAGTAGGGTTTCTAATTGTTATTAGGGAGTAGAAATAGGTAATAGGATGTGGTAAACTCGCAACATATCAATCATTAGCCATCATTAGAGTATTTTAGTATATGTTTACTTTGATTTTAAGTATTAAGAAGATTTGTGTAGAGAAAACATTGATGATTCCGATTTTGCAATTCAAGTTTGGTTTCATTGGTTTAATTGAAGGTAATATATTTATATTCATCTCTAATTTTCAATGATTTCAATTATGAATTATAATATATGCGTTTTAATGAAGTGTGATATTTTATTAATTTTAGGGATCAATGGATCATATGATATGAATGTTATGCTATGAACATGAGTACAAATTGAATGTAAAAGTGCAGTTATTAGAATTTGTATTGATTCTGAGCATAATGCTTTAGACATCTTGATCACATGTTAATTCATCTTTGGTTTGAAAAGTTATCATGGCCATTGAAGCTTTAAATCTAGACATGGTCAGTACATCCATAAAATATACAACAATGATAGATATTTGTCGATTAGGGAGACACAGATAGTTAACTTAATTAGTTAGAAATCTACAGATTTGAGACATTAAAGCGAGGAGCTTACGTTATTCACACTGAAAGGTGGAGTTCTAGTTTGCAAATTATAATATTCTCGATAATGATTGTGGGTCAAATTGGATTTGAAGGAAATATGTCTATTCTAATTAGGTATTGCACACAACATATTAAGATGTAAAAGTGGTTGAGAAGCATAGTATTGCATTACCTATGAGAAGTTATGAACTAAGATATTCTTAATATAAAAGTTAAAGTAAAGTTTAAATTGTTTTGTTAGATAGAGTAATTTAGTATAAAACTATTTCAAAAGGGGTTTCCTTACCAATAATTCAAAGTTAAATAGGTATTCAATGTAAGTTGATATTACTACAAGGGAGCAATTATTCTTGCAATACGCAATCAACTTTATAGTGATCGGTAGCCACTTATTTTTATTTAGTTTGAAAAGTTGCTAAGTTTTATATTAAGTAATTTACTTTTAAATTCATAAAAGGAAAAATAAAATAAAATAAAGGCTTAAGTTTCAAGTTTTACTTTTGCACTTGATCTTTGTGTTTTTCTTTTCAGGGATAACTAGTGCATGTGTATCAAAAGAGAGAATGACCTAGTGCCTTACGACCATAAGATTGACAAAACTAACAAAGGAAAGATAAAGAAAGGAATCAAGATGTCTAAATTTCAAGCGAGAAACCAACAGCAGGGCCGAGGGAATAACCAACCTTATAGTGATCCCGTAGTGCAGGATAGAGTGCAGAGACAGAGATGCCTTCATGACTACATTAAACTAGAATTTTAAGAGACTTATATCTGAATGATGTGGCTTCTAGCCAGCACCAATGATTTCAAACCGAGACCATCTAATAAACATGGTGCAAAATAGCTCGTTCAACGGGCTATCCAATAAAGATATAGCTGCCTTTGTTGAGAAATTCTTGGAGAAATGTGGCATCATGCACATTACTAGAGCTACAAAAGAAGTGATATGGATGAGACTTTTCCAATTCTCATTGGTTGGAAAAGCCAAATCCATGTTTCAAGGGCTGAATGCAGGGATTATGACCTCATGTGCGGAAATTAATGAAAGATTTCTAGACAATTTCTTCCCCTAGTGAAGGCAAGTGAAAAGAAGCTGGAAATCAATCAATTCAAGCAGGAAGACATCAAGTCCGTTGGAGAGGCTTGGGAAGGATTCAACGAGATGCTGAAGAGATGTTTGGGATATGGATACATGAAATAGGCACAACTTTAGATTTTCTACTATCGGATGAACCACAGCACAGAGAACAATAGTTGATGTCGCAATAAGTGGCTCTATACTAACTAAGGATGAGGATGGAGGATTGGATCTCTTTAATCTTATGTCTAAAGATTCTGGTAATGCTATCAAATTCGAGCAGTCAAATGGCGAAACTTCATATGGAACACTAAGGTCCACAAGTAGCACGACAACCCAATAACCAGCATGCTATGATTGTTAACCAAATGGACATACAATAGGGAATGGAGTATGAGGACATCAACTTCATGAATAATCAAGGCTACGAGAACAACTTAAGGTTGAGAGGAATGGCTCCTTAATTATTTTATCAAGGATACAACGATAACAACCCGAATTTCCATTACGAAAATCCTTATAAGGCACTGAAGTAACCTCAAGTCATCAATCAACAAGTCCAATAGGGGAAGCTAGGGTAGAGCGAAGATATGACTTCATTGAAGTCGGTAGAGAAGTACTTGTAAGCCATGGACATGAGCAATAGGGAAGGCCATGAGAAGCACGAGAAATAGATGGAAGGAGAGAAGCAAGCCATGAAGAGGATGGATGATGAGTGATCACAATTCATCAAGAATTTAGAGAAAGAAATTGGTCAACTTGCTATAGCCTAGAACTTGAGGAAAGAAGGACAATTTTATAGCAACACCGTCGCCAATCCCAAGGAGAACATGAGTGTTTTTCAAATGATGATCACTACGACAACAAAGGAGCCAAGACAAGAGCAAGTGATGTACAAGCAAGAAAAAGTCAAACACTTTGATTATGAAGAAGAATGAATAGATGTATGAGCACAACACAAAATTAAGGCAAGATGAACTTGATTGTTTCAAAAATAAAGAATCAATGCCTTGAAGAAGAAAAAGGGAAGCAACAATGGAAGGCCAAGCAAAAAGGTGAAAGACCTTCTGAATAACCACCACGAGGCAATGTCATCAATGTGGTTTCAAAAAAGTCAGAACCAAGGTTCAAGTTCATCCCGAGACTTCCACTTATCAAAAGGAGAGAACGTGGAGAGATGTGCATACCGATAAACATCGATTGGCACCGGTTTAGAAATGTCTTATGTGATACAAAAGCCTCAGTCAATGTCATGCCAATAATGGATATGTTACATGCCGATTTGAAGATTAATTGTCCCGATACCACAAATTTGCAAGTAGTAAATGACAACTTGATACCAAATTTATGGAAAATCTTGAATGTGCATGTGAAAGTGGGTAGATTCACATTCATCGTGTATTTTAAGGTTATGAATCACGATATGGATGATGATGTGTCCATGATACTTAGGTGGCCATTCTTGAACATTGCCAATGAAAATTTGTACATAAGAGATAGGAAGATACAATGAGTATCGATGATGGCGATGATACTAAGAAGGTTGTCTTTGTTGATGGTGGAGAAGTACATCTGAATGGAAATGAAATCATAATCTCCAATCTGTAGATGGAGCTTCTTGATTTAAACTCAGAAAAAATGAGCGAAAAGTTGTTAGGCTAATGACATTAAATTAAGCGCTATTGGGAGGCAGCCCAAGGGTTTTAAATTTCAAGTTTTCAAATTTCAATTAGTAGTTAGTTATTTAGTTAAATAGGTACAATTAACACATTTTAGTTCTAACTTTTTTGAATTTTGTGTCGAATATGTAGGAAAGGCCATTCATCAAGTGATGATTCATCAAAATGGGAATGTCTCGATAACTCATTAAAGAACGTAAAAGAGTGAAAGAGTTCAAAACGGTGAAGGTAAGGTGCATGGGCAAATCGAAGCTAAATTTTTTTAATTTTATATTTACATGGATTTCATGCGGTCACGACATTTTGTGTGAGTGATACATAAAGTTGATGGAGTGCTAAAGAGGAATTAACGAAAAATATAGGCGAAAGACGTTGGCAGACTGCTTACGTTGTGGCTATGAGCCATGGTGTCGTGGGTATAAGTCACGGCGACAGCAGGGCAGCAGAGCAAAGACAAAACAAAACCCCACTGTGTCCTCGACACGGTGGTGATGCTGTCACGGTGCCATGCCTATTAAGGCACAACGCAAGTATCGATAGGGTTCTTAAAACCCCCTTCTTCACAAATTTCTTCACACTTACACCAATACGCCGCCATAACCACCAAGTATACATCCCTCTAAAGCTAAAGTTTGATCATTTCTAAATGAGATAAGAAAGTTCCTAGTGATTGAGAGTGAAAGAGGGAAGTGCATTGTTGATTTACACAAGTTTCAAAGGTAGGGCTTGAATTTGAGGATTGATTTCAAAGAGAGTCAAGGTTCTAGTTTGTAAGAAACGTGAGAGGGCTTGGATTGATAGAGACTTGAAGGAGAGTTCTACACTAGTAATTAATCCGACATTGAGGTACAATTTACAATTTCATTAGTCGTGCTTTGAATTTTTAAAATTTTGATTAAATTTTTTGAATTATGAATTTGAGGTTGTAGAACAGGTTTTGCAAGATTGTGTGAATGTTGGGCATTAATGTTACACATAGTCTTAATGTATGGCATTATTTGGCATATGTATGATCCGTGTGATATGAATTGTGATTTTAAGGTAATTTGAAGAAAAGAATTGCTAGTTGCATTTGTTGGTGTGTTGTGTGAAATTTGAAGAAATGCCGAGAACAAGAAAACGAGCTAACAAAGTTAGAACAAATGACTTTGAGGCATCTACCTTGAAAGATCCCACAAATGAGCCTAGGCCACTTAAATCCAAACTTTTCATCTGTAGAAAGGCCAAGAATAGTTATGAGGATACCCAACATATAGAGTTCATTTGTGAGAGAGGAATAAATTTGTCGGCTAAGTATTATAAACGAGTGAATAACTTCATCCGGCAATAAAATTTGGAGCAACTCATTTAAGACTAGAAAGAATGAATTTAAAGTAGTAAGTGTGATTGTGTATCAATTTTATGCTAATGTAAAGTTCACTATGAAGGGTGATCCAATGAAGACGAGAGATCTTTTTCCTTTTAATAGACGTGAAATTGATAGCATCTATGGATTAGAGCACTTAAACTTGTATGGAGCCGAATCGAGTTTCTCGAATAAGATATATGAGATACCCTATAACCGATACCATTTTAGAGCCATTGAGAGAGCATTAATTGTCGAAGGACTACAAGGATGGGTCATGCGAGCTGAGAATGTGCCAAAGCACATAAATAATGGAAGTGTTAGGAAAGTTTACCAAATGTGGCAATATTTCCTTATTGCTTTATTATACCTCTTAGCAGAGTGAGATCAACGAGCAAAATGCGGCATGTCTTTATGAGAATATAGAGAACGGGGAGATCAACATTGGTGAGATCATATATATCAATCTGAGGGAGTCCATCATATTAGAGAGATAATAAATTGTTTTTTCCCATCTTGATCACTTAGATGTACTTGGAAGTCGTAGTGCGATTGCGAAATGAAGAAGAATTCAATATTGAGGCCGAAGCAACCGTGGATGAAGCTTTCATGCTCACAATGAAATCATGCGATGACCGCTTCTCAAATTAGGGCACCGTTTGGCCTAATCCCATTATTAAGCCTTAATCTCACTTAGTAGGACATAACAAGGAATTAGTCGGCTTTTTCATAACCTTATAACTTACCAATTAATTTTTCAAATAAACATTTGCCTACCCTATGCCAATTAAAATATCATAGTTAATTAAGATTTTACTTGCTTTTATTCAGCGGAAGTCTTAACAAATTAGCAAAAACCTTATAACATGTTGCCTAACAATTGTGGAGAAACCATGAAATAAAGATTACATGTATACATATAATAAAATGGCGATAATATATCATCATGTGCCTGGTCAGGGTGCTAGTCTTTCAATCCATAATATGCAACCCCAAATTTATATGAAATACATATAAAAGTAATACATAAAATCAAAACCTACAAAGTCGGGTATAGTAGTACTCCACTGGCTCGAGGTAGTCGTTGATATTCTCTTTGCCTGTCCTGCTACTAGATGGATCTGCACCCACCGTCATAAAAAAGACGGTGTGTATATGAAAGTAGAAAGTAACACTGAGAGACATTTGTTAACATTCCCAAATATGCAACAAGTATATATAGCATGATAATAGCAACTATGCTAAAAGGATAACAAGCAAAGAGATACTTTAGTTAAACAAAATGAAACTGACACATGGCTAATTAGTAATGATCTTGGGCCGATCGGCCGTGATCTTCATAATATCACCCTTGTCCACTACATTAGAATGGAGCTAAGCTGTAATCAATGTGAAGGTCTGAGCATTATTTTTTGCCCTTATAACTTTTCGTTGGTGCCAATCACATGAGATGTATACTTACCAACATCCCCAAGCCCGATACCTCGTATGTTGCACAAGTTATGTTTGCCAAAAACTTCGAGACTCATTTCCCGTGTGCTGCACAAGATAGTGTAGAGATCATGATAATCTCGAAAGTATAGTGATCCCCATAGATCCCGATCATGTTATAAGCTTCAGCTAATTAGTTAAGACTTTCTCTGAATAAACTTTTAAGTGATTAAATTTTAATAAACTCTAATGTATGAATTGGCATAGGATAGGTATTTGTTTATATTCATTTAAAAAAAATAATTGGTAAGTTAAGGTTTTTGAAAGGCTAACTAATTCTTTGTTAGGTCCTATATGATGAAATTAGGGCTTAATAACGAGATTGGGCCGGGCAGTGCCCTAATTTGAGAAGGGGTCGTCGCAGTATATATGCGGTATATACGTAGTAGTGATTCGCATTCATTATCAACTTGCAAATACTGATGGGCGATTCACGCAACGGTGGGGATGCAAGTGCTAGTGGTAGCTAACCTCCTATTCCATCCGCAAAGGACTTTTAGCGGCTATTTGATCGAGTAGCTTCTCAGGGATAGCAATTAGCGGAGTTCATTGCAATGATGACTTCACGATTTGCTCCATCAACACTAACAATAGCCCCTACTACTATGACTACTTCCACATTACTGACAGTAGTGTCGGTAGTGCAGACTATACCAATCATTGCAACTCAAGTCCTAGAAAATTTATTACACCATTTGTTACACCTCCATCTCCTAGCATGACAACAAAAGTTCAGTTAGTGAAGGACTTCATCAAACTAAATCCAATCTACTTTAATGGTCAGAGAGATTTTGAGAAGATTGAGAAGTGGGTACTGTCTCAGAAGAAGTTGCACTAAGTCTTGAGGATTGAGGACAAACTCCGGCCGAGATTTTATCGTACGCTTTACGGAGAGATGCCGATGTTTAGTGGCGTGCGACAATAGCTTCAGAGGGAGAGTTCGATTCTTGGGATGCCTTCAAGAGGAAGTCGTACCATCAGTACTTCCCACTTGTAGTGATGAAAAAGTTGAGGAAGGAATTCATGAACCTGAGACACGGAGCTGATGAGTCGGTGATGAGCTATTTATACTGATACGTTTATCAAAGGCAGTTCATCGGAGATTTAGTGAGAGAGGATTTGGATGATGTGTACCACATTAAAGATGGACTGAGGCAAGATATGGGATTTTATGTGGTCAATTCAGGTGCCAAGAATTTGGTGAAATTTAAGAGATTCCACTCTCTTACTAAACATATTATTTGGGCAGAGTTACCGATGGGACACCGTTAGTACCACCATTGACACCTGACTAGGCTGCGGAGTTTAAGAGGAGGAGATAGAGCCCATGGATTGAGAAGATGGGATAGAGGTTCCCAAGGGTCGGGGATATCTGCAGCAGTTGTACCCTTTGTATCATCCCCTAAACTATTATAAACTATTGTTAATAGACCTCCCTTGCATCCACTAGTTAGACCTGCATTGCCAGCTCCTACTACTACTTTTTCAGCTCTACCTGTACCACTAGCACCACGTTAGGAGTAGCAGGGTGGTAGAGGTCGAGGTATGGGTAGAGGTAGAGGTACAGGTCGAGATAGTTCCCAACATGTGCAAAGACAAGCACAGGCCTAGGATCAAGTTCAAGGTCACCGTAGGCTAGTCACTTATCCTAAGTGTGGTCAGGTTGGATGCGTGATTCGAGATTGTCCACAGCTAGCAGCCGTGATTCAGCTACAAAGTTGAGATGGTGTACACATGGTAGCAAAGCCTAATGCAGATGCCACACGAAGACGCATTTAGAGTATGGTTTCCATTTGTGGTAGAGATTTATATGTTTTGTTTGATTCAAGTTATACGGGATCTTTCATTTCTGATCGCATGATAGGCATCTTGAGGTTGACACTGGTTAGAGTTAGCGTACATTTGATTTAGATTACCACAATCAGGGATAGGGTTTACCCTAATTCTCTTGTTGAGGAATGTCTAGTAGAAATAGGCGTGGTAGAGTTACCTGTGGACTTTAGAGTGCTCAAGTTCTTAGTCTTCGATGCATTGTTAGGGATGGATTGGTTAGTAGCTTATCAAGCTCATATCGATTATTGTAAGTAATGCAGTGATATTTGGGATCCCAAGGCGTCTAATATTCATGTATAGTTGTAGTGCACCCAGAGCCAAGGGCACTAGAGGTCGACTTGCAACTAATGGAGAGATGGAGACTTTAGTGTCGTTATACACTATAGTAGAGAGTCAGGGACTCAAATTAGAGGAGATTCCGATTGTATGTGAGTTTCTAGACTTGTTTCTGGAAGGACTTACCTGGTTTACCACCACCTAGAGAGATAGATTTCATCATTGAGTTGGTAACAGGCACTAGACCTATATCTATATCACCGTACTGCATTGCTCCACGAGAGTTGGAGGAGTAGAGGAGTAAGTTATAGGATTTAGGACAGAGAGAATCATTACACCTTCTATGTCGCCATGTGGAGCACTAGTCCTATTTGCGAAGAAGAAGGAAAATACTTCAAGGATGTGTATCGATTATAGACAGTTGAGCAAGGTCACAATTAGTAACAAGTATCCACCACCATGAATTGATGACTTATTCGATCATCTGAGAGCATAATGTTTTTTCCAAGATAAACCTAAGATCATGGTATCATCAGCTTAGGATCAGGGATTAGGATAGGTCCAAAATGGCATTCAGCACAAGATATGGACACTATCAGTTTACGGTCATGTTGTTTTGTTTAACTAATGATCTTGCCATTTCTTGACCGCTTCGTGATAGTTCTCATCGATGATATATTGATATACTCGAGCACTCGAGAAGACTACGAGCAACACCATAGAGAGACGTTGTAGACTTTGAGGGAGTATCGACTCTACACCAAGTTCAGCAAGTGTGACTTTTGGATGTTAGAAGTCAAGTTTTTGGGACATGTTGTTAGAGCAGTAGGCATTGCTGTAGATCAAGCTAAAAAATTGGCTATTATGGATTGGCCAGCACTGACATCAGTCACGGACATCAGGAGTTTTTTAGGGTTAGTAGGATATTACCGTAGATTCGTGAAGGACTTCTCTAAGATCGCTTCACCAAAGACCAGATGACCTAGAAAGATGTCAGATTTGATTGGTCAGAGGAATGCGAGGACGCATTTGCTCAGCCGAAGCGATTGTTGACCATTACACCAGTGTTGATATTGTCAAAGGCTGGACAAGGGCTTTTGGTATATACGGATGCTTCTCAAATAAGTCTTGTTTGTGTGTTGATGTTTGATAGAGGCACAGTAGCTTATGCATCTAGACAGTTAAAGATTTATGAGGAGAATCATCCCACTCTTGATCTAAGATTGGAAGTGGTAGTATTTATTTTGAAGGTATAGAGACATCATCTATATGGAGAACGGTTCACACTATACACTGACCATAAAAGTTTAAAGTACTTCCTAACATAGAAAGAGCTGAATATGAGACAGCGCAGATGGTTGAAATTTTTGAAGGACTACAACTTTCTCTAGAGTATCACCTAGGAAAAGCTAATGCAGTTGTTGATGCGGTGAGTAGGATACCGATTGGAGATGTCGAGATTGTTAGATGTCATATGACAAGTGAATATGGATTACTCGAGGCAACAACAATGATGAGTCAGTCGGTATGACGACCCCTTCTCAAATTAAGGCATTGGCATTGCTAGCCTAATCCTATCATGAAACCTTAACCTTACCCTATAGGACTTAATTAGGGATTAGTCAGCCTATTCAAAACCTTACAAATTACCAATTAATTAGTTTTCGAATGAATATAAATATTTATCTATCTTATGTAAACTCAAAATCAAAGTTAATTAAAATTTATAAATCTAACTTGAAGTTTATTAAGCGGAAGCCTTAACAAATCAGCTGGAAGCTTTAAATGTGATACCTAAAAATTTATTTAGTGGAAGCTTATAACATTGTGCCTAATCATTGTGGAAAAACCAAGAAATAAAGATCACATGCATATATAATGAAACAGCGATATACAACACCACGTGTCTGGTCAAGGTACTACTTACTCAACCCATAATATACAACCCTAAAAGTATATGATATACATAAAAAAGTAATACATCAAAAATCAAAACCTACAAAATCTGGTGTAGCAGCACTCCACTTTCTCTGAGGTAGTCACCGATCTTCTCTTTGTTTGGCCTCCTACTCGATGGCTATGCACCCACCTTCATAAAAAGAACGGTGAGTATAGGAAAGTAGAAATTAACACTGAGAGACATTTGTTTGCATTTCCAAATATGCAACAAGTATCAAAAAGCATAATAATAATAGCACCTATGCTGAAAGGAAATCATGCTAAGAGATACTTTAGTTAAATAAAATAATATTGAAACTAGGCTAAGTAGTTCTGATCTAGGGTGAGTCGATCGGGAGTCCTATCCCAATGCATGTTCCACTATAAAAGGATGGAGATATGCTCTATCTATGAAGGTTGTAATTGCATTCTATGCCTTTATAATTATCCCAAATGTCATTTATCTAGAATATATACTTGCCAACAACCCCAAGTCTTATTACTCATGAAGTCAACCAAGTTATGCTTGCCAACAACCCCGAGTCCCATATCCCGTGTGCTGCGCAAGATACTGGAAAGATCCCAATCACCCTAGAAAGTCTAATGACCCCCGTATGTCCACCGGATCTCTTTCATATATAAAATGGTCCTAGATAGAAGAACTACTTTGATATTCAAAGAACAACATGGTATTGGAATCCAACAAAACAATTGCATACTAATGCACAAAGGACATAGATTCACAACACTACGAAATACATAACTAATAGAATGCTATTTGATTGACCACATGTATTGGCAATCAAAATGACATAGCACAAGATTTGGAGTCAATGAAATCATTTAATCAACAATTTATTCCATCAAAGTAACCTCATGAAATGAGAAAGGACAACAAGTCATGGCATATGGAGTACAAGGGTAAATTAGTTCAAATGACTGAAAATGGACATGTAAGCAGGAATTAAATGTAAATAAATATATCTGAATAAGTTTACTTACAATATACGCAATTTTCTATGTTATTCCGGCCTTCGAACACCTCGAAACTCGTATTTGAATCCCTGTAGCTCTTCCCTAAGTTCATGATATCATATTATAGGTTTTGAGTATGTTTGGACGTTCATCTTACGGTGTTAGGCTTTTTTTTTATAGTATTTAGGGAAATTTAGAAAATTTTAGTTTTTATGCGGTAGCTTGCTACCAAGCCTTCTCTAGTGCGCTAATCAAAGTTAGCACCTTAGCTTTACTACCTAGCGCGCTATGTGCAATAAAACCCAAAATACAGAAATCAGAATTCTGAGTTTTCTTCACACATAGGCTATGCTAATGGCTAGGAAACCTCTATGCACACCTCCAGAGTTCAAATGCATCAATCACAACATAAAACAGCCACATGTAATCTATATTCATGAATTCATTGAATTAAACTATGTTAATGGTGTAGAAGTTACCTAGTTGTGAAATCCTAGCTTAGCTTGATCTCTTCTTCACCAAACTACCAATTTTGCTGGTCTTCTTCTTCCTCCAGCTAATTCTATACTCCAACAAGCTTTCCTTCTCACTTAAGCAAATGAAACGAAGTTGGTTTGATTTAGTTGTTTTTAGCTTTATATAGTAAATGGTATGGTTGATTGATAGCCATTGATTTTTATGTGCACACGTATCTCGAGACCTATCTAGTGGCCCACATACTAACACATGTCCCACTTACTCTCTACATACTCATACTAATTGACACCAATGTGTAACTCAATTGGTGTTGAGATGTGTCAATACTTATTTCGACGAAAATCAAGTGGTTATTGTTTTAACTTACTGACATAGGTATATTTAATACATAATCAACCGCTGCCCCCATTTAATTCACTATAAAAGCTATATCAAGCTTATATCAACTTACCATATCACTCTCTACCTCAGTCCCATGCCAACACACATCTTGAGGGGCATGCCTACTAATGTCTCAACACCTATACACAACTAGAAGTGACTTAGTAGTTTACACATATACAATACACTAGGCACACATCATCACAAAATATAACAAATACCTCGACCACATAGCCTCGGTCACAACATGTATTCGATGCGGGTCCCACGTCACGGGTCACTTGATCATGATTAAGAGTTTAAACTCAAATTAGAAATTCGAGCTGTGAGAGTCAGACATTCTTGCAGACACTCGGGTGATGATTCGTGCATAAATGAGGCTTCAAACAATGTCTACAAAGAGAGTGTATATGGGTTTGAGAGGCAACATATTATACCCGAGACTCGGTGTGTTAGCTCAGAGTACTGACTCTAGTGACTGGACTGAGACGATGAATTAGTGTCTGAGATTTAGACGCAGATCGTGGATACCGATAGTGGCAGAGCCGAGAGACAAAATTCTTGAAGACTCACACTGTTCCCAATTCATTATTCGTTCAAGTAGGACCAAAATATACCATGACATGAAGAGACATTTTTGGTGGCCTGTGATGAAAGCAGACATATTGGAGTTTATCAAGAACTGTGGGATTTGCCATCAAATGAAAGCTGAGCATCGCAAACCTGGAGGATTATTGCAGCCACTTGCCATGCCACGATGGAAGTTGGAATGCATGACTATAAACTTTTTCATATGATAGTCAAGGACTACCCGTCGACACGATTCAATATGGGTGATTGTGGACAGATTGATAAAATCTGCCCATGTCATACTAGTTGAGCACATTATTTAGGAGAGAGATTACCAGGCTCCATGAGGTACCATTGACTATTGAGTCGGGCATAGATGCTTTATAATATGTCCAAGATGTGGCGAAGTATGCAGAAGCAGTATGGTACATGCCCGTAGTTTAGCACAACTTTCACCCTCAGATTGATGGACAGACTGAAAGGTTGATTTAGACTCTTGAAGATATGCTCAAGGCTTATGTACTTGAGTTTGGCATATCATGGGAGGAGTACCTACTGTTGTGTGAGTTTGCTTACAATAATAGTTATCAAGCTAGAATTAGATTGGCGCCATTTGAGGCTTTATATGGCAGACCGAGTCTGTCTCGATCCAAATTTCTAATTTCATTTATTATCCGTAATTAGGATCACTGGCCAGTGACGTAGGACCTACACCGTGATACGCGCATTGACCGAGGTGAGATGGCTGAGGTATATGTTAGATTTGTTGTGATATATGCCTAGTGTTTTCTATGTGAGTTTATGAATTTGCACATAGGGTTAGAGTCCCTGAGGATGTCGGCACTCGCCACTAGTATTAGGTACACGAGGTTAGAGTCCCTGATGATATCGGGGTTAGAGCCCCTGATGCAACTGGGTTAGAGTCCCTAGTGTGGATAGATTATGTGATAGCACGCACATTCCTTAGTGGTTAATGGCTTCACTGAGGTCACAGCTAATCGGATCTAGATAATAACTATTTGGCCTTATGTCAATTTCATTTATTTAACTGTGGTATTTCTTAGCATATTTATGGTACTAGTTTTTCTTTGTTTGACTTGTGCTTTTAAATACCATTTAGTTTGTTTCGAAAATGTAAATGAATTTGTCAACGGGGATTACTGTTTCTTTTTGTACTTACTGTCTTTTTTATGACAGTGGGTGCAGAGACGTTGACAAGTAGGTCGGGCAAGGAGAAGATTGACAACTACCTTTGAGCTAGTGGCGTACCCCTACATCGACATTTTGTAGGTTTTGGTATTTTATGTGTTATATAGTTATGTTTTTTATACAATTTGGGGTTGTATATTGAGTTGAGTATTTAGCTCCCTGACTTATGATGACCATCACACTGTTTATATTCGCCACTTTACTATATATTTATGTGATCGTTGTTTCCTGGTTTCTTCACACTTATGATTTATAATAATTGCTTCCACATAATGCATTAAGAATTCTGGTAAGTTTTATAACTCATAAAAAATATAAAAAGTTTAAATTAACTATGAATTTCAATGTAAAGTGATTCGTGTTTTTACTTATTCTGAACATAAAGTGTGGAGTAGATTTGGATAGAAAGGCTGACTAATATTTGATTAAGTTCTAAAAGGTTAAGATTTAAGCATAATTATGGGATTAGGCTGGGTGGTGCCCTAAATTAGTGAGGGGGTCGTCACAGTGTCGCTCACCATCTTGTTGGGCTGAACCAGAGGACTAGGATATTGTAGGGCTTGAAATTGTTTTTGATGACACAGAGAAGGTACGACAGATTTGCCAAATGATTAACAGAGCCCAAGAGAGATGGAAGAAGTATGTAGATACATATCGCAGTGATCTCACATATGACGAGGGAGCCTTGGAGTATCTAAAAGTTTCTCCTTGGAAGAGACTTCACATATTTTGTCGGAAAAGGTAAGTTGGCACCGAGATTTATCGAGACTTTCAAGAACAAGAAACCGGTCGAAAAGGTTGCTTCTGAGCTGGATTTTTACCTCCACATATGTCACGAATTCATCCGGTATTCCATATTTATGTGCTTCAACTAGCCAAGTTGAAGGCAGGCGAGAGACCGATAGTTGACTCGAGCCAGATTAATTTAAGCGAGAATGTATCATATGAGGAGCAGCCAGTACAGATCCTAAATCAAAAGGTATAGCAATTGAGAGGCAAGTCTATCCTGAAGGTGTTACTCAAGTGGTAGTTCCATGGAGACTCGAAACTCGCTTGGGAACGGGAAGACTATATGTGAGATAGATTTTTGTACCTCTTCAAACAGCTATAATTTTTAGTTTAAGTTTAATTTCGAGGAAGAAATCTCTATTAGTTGGGAAGAATTTTCACGGCTTAAAATTTCTAATTCGAGTTTACTCTCTTAATCAGGATCACCGCATCGAGATACGTGTCATGAGCGAGGCTAGGTGGCTAAGGTAAATATTATATTTATTATTTTATGTGCCCAGTGTATTGTATATGTGTAGACTACACTAAGTCGCTCCTACTTATGTATAGCTACGAGATGTAAGTCGAGATGCACCTCGAGATGAGTGCCACATGGGACCAAGGTAAAAAGTGATATAGTAAGTTGACATAAGCTTACTATAGCTTTTATAGTGAATTAAATGGGGCTATGGTTGATTAGGTATTAAATATACCTAAGTTAGTAAATTAAAACAATAGCCACTTGATTTTCTTCGAGATACGTATTGACACATCTCAACACCAATCGAATTACACATTGGTGTCACTTAGCATGAGTAAGTGGAGAGTAAGTGGGACATGTGTTAATATGTGGGCCACTAGATGTGTCTCGAGATACATGCGCACATGGAAGTCAATTGCTATCAATCAACCATATCCATTTACTATATATAGCTAAAGATCAACTCAATCAAACCAACTTCATTTTCATTTGCTTAAGAGAGAAGAAAACTTGCTGGAGAGAAGGAGAGCTACTGGTGGAAGAAGAAAACCAACAACCAAGTTGGATTTGAAGGTGAAGGAGTGATCAAGCTAGTTAGGTAACTTCTCTACACTATAAACTTAGTTCAAATCAATGAATTCATGAATCTGAGGTTATACGTGGCTGTTTTATGTTGTGGTTGATGTCTTGGAACTCTGGAAATTCTGATTCCAGAATTCTGGGTTTTATTGCACATAACGCTCAAAGTAAGTCAGCTAACATGCTAACTTTGGTAAGCGCACTAGAGAAGGCTTGGTAGCGCGCTAAGTGCTATGACAGCATAAAAACTACAATTTTCTAAATTTCTCTAAACACTTTAAACAAGCCAATACCCTACGTAAAGATCCAAACATACTCAAAAAATTTATAATACGTCAGGAACTTAAGGAAGAGTTACGGGGATTCAAATATGAGTTTCGAGGTGTTGGGAGGTCGGAATAGCACAGGAAATTGCGTGGATTGTAAGTAAACTGATTGAGATATTTATTTACATTCTATTCCTATTTATATGTTCATTTCCAGTCATTTGAACTGATTTGTCTATGTACTCCATATGCCATGACTTGTTGTCCATTCTCATTTCAAGAGGTTGCTTTCATTGTATGGTTTCATTGACTCCAAATCATGTGCTTTGTCCTTCTAGGATATTGATACATGTAGTCAATAAAACAAAATGCTATTAGGTAGTGGTTTATGGTATTGTATATTTCATTTCCTTTGTGCATTAGATATGCAATTGCTTGTTGAATTCCAAAATCATGTCATCTCTTGAAATATGAAAGTAGTTCTTATATCTATGATCATTTTATGATGGAGATCCGGTAGACATACGAGGGTCACTGGACTTTTCAAGGTGATCGGGATCGCTCCGCTCTCTTGCGCAGCATATGGGTTATGGGACTCGGGGTTGTTGGTAAGCATAACTTAGATAACTTCACAAGTTATAAGACTCGGGGTTGTTGGAAAGTATACATCCCAAATTACTGACATTTGTCGTAGAGTGCAATTACGACCTTCACAGTGATGTATAGCACAGCTCCATCCTAGTGTCACTTTCATTTTGCATAATTGAAGTATCTCTCTGCATGTTCTCTTTACAACATAGTTGCTATTATCATGCTTGTAGATACTTATTACATATTTGGGAATGTGAACAAATGTCTCTCAGTATTACTTTCTACTTTCCTGTACTCACCATCCTTTATATGACGATAGGTGCTGATCCATCGAGTAGCAGACCTAACAAAGAGAAGATCGGTGACTGCATCTGTGCCAGTAGAGTTTTGTTAAATCGGATTTTGTAGGTTTTGATTTTTTATGTATACCATATACTTTTTGGGTTGTATATTATGGGTTGAGTGAGTAGTACCTTGACCAGAAATATGATGTTATATATCGTCATTTCATTATATATGCATGTCATCTCTATTTCCTGATTTTCCCACAACTGTTAGGCATAATGTTTTAAGACTTTCGATGAATAAACTTTAACTTAGATTTATAAGGCTTAATTAACTCTGGTTTTGAATTTACATAAGATAGGTAAATGTTTATATTCATTTGAAAACTAATTAATTGGTAAGCTGTAAGGATAGGCTGACTAGTCCCTCGTTAGGTCATATATGGCAAGATTAGGGCTTAATAATGGGATTAGGCCGAGTGGTGCCCTAATTTGAGATGGGGTCATCACAGTTGACATCCGAGCCTAAGTTCTAGAATATTATGGAAAGTTTATGGAATTGTCCCAAGTTGGGATATCAAAGTCACATGTGGTATGATATTCGATGTTTCTAAGGCTTGGAAGAGCCTATGCTTATAGGGCTTAGATTGTGGAATATAGTTATTCTACAATGTGATACCAAAGCTACAATTTGTAGCAAAAGGCCTAACCTTTCCACTAAATAATGAATAAAAACTTAAACAATAATACATGCATTATCTATGTAGTAGTTGATTCGTGTTCGCTATCAATTTGCTGAAATTGATGGCTGATTCACGCTCAGCTGGGACGCAGTGCGAGTGGCAGCCAACCTCATATTCCATCAACAGATGATTTTCAGAGGCTATCTGATCGGGTGGTTGCTCAGGGAAATCAGTTAGCAGAGTTCATCGCTATGATGGCTGCACATTTCACTCCACCAACAGAGACACTGACCCCTACTACTACGACTATTCCCACAGTACCGACAACAGTGCCGATAGTACAAACTATACCGATAGTCACACCTCTAGTCAGAGAGACAGTTTTTACATCATCTTCCCACCTCCATTTTTTTGTTCGACAGCAGAGGTTCAGCTAGTGGAGGATTTCATCAGACTAAAGCCAGTCTACTTTGATGGTCAAAGAGATTTCAAGAAGATCAAGAAGTAGGTACTATCTCAGGAGAAGTTGCACTGAGTCTTGAGGATTAAGGATAGACTCCAAGCTAAGATTTTTTCGTACACTCTGCAGAGAGATGCTGATGTGTCCTCGTGCGATGATAGCTTCTAAGGGAGAGTTTGAGTTATGAGATGCCTTCAAGATGAAGTTTTACCAGCGGTACTTCCCACCTACGATAATGAAAAGGTTAAGGAAGGAATTCATGAATCTGAGACAGGGAGCTGATAAGTCAATGATGGGCGATAGAGACAGATACGATTATTTGAGGCAATTTGCTGGAGATTTAATGATAGAGATTCAGATGATGTGTACCAATTCGGGGATATTGGATTTTATGTTGTCAGTTTAAGTGCCAAACTTTGGATGAGATTTACGAGCGTGCACTCTTTCATGAGACTTATTATTTGGGCAGAGTTGTCGATGGGACATCGCTAGTACTAGCGTTGACACTTGACCAGGTTGCGAAGTTTGAGAGGAGGAGAAGAAGGGGCGAGGGACCGAGGAGATGGGATAGAGATACCCAGGGGTCAGGGACATCTACAACAGTATTGCCCTATGTACCATCCCTTACACCATTGCAAACTATTGTTGGTAGACCTCCCTAGCCACCACCATTTAGACCTCCAGAACCAGCTACTACTACTTTATCAGCTCTAGCTGCACCACCAGTACGTCAGCAGCAACATGGTGGTAGAGGTCGAGGCAGAGGTAGAGGTAGAGGCCGAGATAGTTCTCGACATGGGCAGAGACATGAACAGGCCCAAGATCAGGTTCTGGGTCGGTGTAGACCTATCACACCTTAAAGGTGTGGTCAGGTAGAGCATGGGGTTAGCGAATGTCCACAACAAGTAACCGTGTTTCCACCGTAAAGTCAAGAGGTTGTATATGTGGTAGCACATCTTGATGCAGATGCCGCGTGGAGACTCATTAAGGGTATGGTTTCCATTTGTAGTAAAGAGTCATATAAATGTTATATTCAGATTCTACAATATCTTTCATTTATGGTCGCATGATAGGCATTTTAGGGTTGACACCCGTTAGAGTTAGCATACATTTGGTTTTGAGTACCGTAGTCGGGAATAGAGTTTACCCTAATTATCTTTTTAAGGTATGTCCAATAGAGATTGGCGGGGTAGAGTTACCTGTAGACTCCAAGGTCCTCGAGTTCTTAAATTTTGATGCGTTGTTTGGGATAGATTGGCTAGCAGCATATCACGCTCATATCGACTGTTTCAGTAAAATAATAATATTTGAGATCCCATGGCGTCCGATGTTTACGTATAAAGGTAGTACATCGAGAGCTGAGGGCATTAGAGGTTGACTTACGACTAGTTGAAAGATGGAAACGCCGGTGTCATTATACACCATAGTTAGAGAGTTAGGGACCCAAACTTATGGAAATTTTGATTGTGTGTGAGTTTCTGGACGTGTTTTTGTAGGACTTCCCTGGTTTATCACCACCGAGAGAGATAGATTTTATCATTGAGTTATTACCATGCACTATACTTATATCTATATCTGCATACCGCATGGCTCCAAGAGAGTAGGAGTTGAGGAGTCAGTTCCAAGTCACATATAGCACATATAGCACATATAGCACAGTGTGGGTCCCACATCATGGGTCGATGATCCTGATTACAAACAATAAACGAGATTAAAAATTCAGGCCATGACAATTCTTCTCGACTAATGAAAATTTTGTCCTAAAAGTTAGAATTAAGTTTGGTTAATACCTGACTTGAATAGGTACGAAAATCTATCCATCATATATTCTTCCCGCTCCTAAGTGAGTTACGTGTCATCGTGGAAATACCACTTGATGAGAACCTTCGGAATAGACTTGTTCCTCAACTGTTGTACCCTTCGATCCACGATCTGAATAGGCTACTCCCCAGACATAATATCATCACTCAAGTCTATCTGACTCAAATCCACAATCTGTCGATCACCTGCTCTCGACTTAGCTAATCGAAACATGAAAATATGAAAGATTGGATAAGTCCTTGACATCTATGGGGGTAACTCAAGCTTATACGCAACTTTCCCAACCCATCTCTTAATCATGAAGGGCTTGATGAACCTTGTTGCACGTTTATCTTTGACTCCAAACCTCTGAAGGTTCTCAGAGGAAACCTTTAAATATACAAATGGTCCAAAATTCATCATGTTTACAGCACTGCCCTTCAAGTCTTATATTAGAAGAAAATCGACGAATTGTACCTAAAATCCGCGTAGGAAAAGTGTGAAACCAAACGGTAATAAGTTTTTATCTATTCTTAATCAAACTACATCATGAAAATTCTAAGATTCAACCGGCCGAAATTCATCATGTTTACATTATTGCCCTTCGAAGCTTCTTTTAGAAGAAAATCGACAACTTGTGCCTTAAATCCGTGTAGGAAACATGTGATACTTGATGCTAATGAGTTTTTTCCCACATTCAACTAAACTACTTCTTCAGAATACTAAAATTAAATCGCCCGAAATTCAGCATGTTATAATCACCCTTCAACACTTATTTTAGAAGAAAATCAACAAATTGGGTTTAAAATCCGCATAGGGAACGACAAAACTGGGCAGCTATTAGTTTTTACCCATTCTTAATCAAACTACATTGTTAGGATTCCAAAATTAAAGCGATCGAGATTTTTCATGTTTAATGCATTGCCCTTCAAGGCTTATTTTAGAAGAAATCAACGAATTGTGCCAAAATCCGAGTTGGAAACGTGCAAAACTGCATATTAATGAATCTTTACCCATTCCGAATCAAACTAAATCATTAGGGTTCTGAGATTCAACCAGCCGAAATTCACCTTGTTTACAAAATTGCCCTACAAGGCCTATTTTAAAAGAAATTCGATGAATTGGTCTTAAAATCAGCATAAGGAACGAGCAAAACTTAACGGTAATGAGTTTTTACCCAATCTCAATCAAACAACATTGTCTGAACTATTAAATTCAACCTGCCAAAATATAGCATGTTTACATCACACCCTTTAGGCTTATTTTAGAGGAAAACCAACTAATTGTGCCTAAAATCCATTTAGGGGACGTGCAAAAACGGAAGGTAATAAGTTTTTATTCATTCTTAATCGAACTACATCATCATTTTTCTAAGAATCAACCAGTCGAAATTCATCATGTTTAAAGCACTGCAACTCAAGGTTTTTTTAGAAGAAAATCGACGACTTGGTCACAAAATCCACGTAGGGAATATACGAAACAAGACGGGAATGAGTTTTTACCCACTTCCAATTAAACAACACAATTACAATTATGAGAATCAACCAGTCAAAACTCATTTTGTTTACAACACTTCCTTTCATGGCTTAGTTTAAAGGAAAATCGACAAGATTGTGCTTAAATTAAGGTAAGGAACATGCAAAATATGACGGTAATGAGTTTTTACACATTCTAAATCAAACTATATCACCAGGATTCCGAAATTCAATCAACCAAAATTCATCATATTTACAACACTGCCCTTCAAGGCTTATTTTAGAAGAAAATCTATGAATTGTGCCAAAAATCCCCATGGGGAATGGCGAAACTGGATGGTAATGAGTTCTTACACATTCTCAATCCACTACATCTTCGGATTCCAAAATTCAATCGGCCGAAATTCATCATGTTTACAGCACTGCTCTTCAAGGATAATATTAGAAGAAAATCGACAAATTGTGCCTAAAATCCGCGTAGGAAAAGTGTGAAACTAAACGGCAATGAGTTTTTATCTATTCTTAATCAAACTACGTCATGAGAATTCTGAGATTCAACCAGCCAAAATTCATCATGTTTACAGCATTGACCTTTGAAGCTTCTTTTAGAAGAAAATCGACAACTTGTGCCTTAAATCCGCGTAGGGAACATGCAAAATGGTACGGTAATGAGTTTTTACACATTACTAATCAAACTTCATCGTAAGAATTTTGAGATTCAACCGGTCAAAATTCATCATGTATACAACACTGCTCTTTAAGTCATATTTTAGAAGAAAATTGATGAATTGCACCTTAAATCCGCATAGGTAACGTTTCAAACTTGAAGTTAATGAGTTTTTACACACTTTTAATTAAAATAAATTGTCAAAACACAGAAATTAAAACGCTCAAAATTCAGCATGTTTTTATCACACCCTTCAAAAATTATTTTAAAAGAAAATCTACGAAACGTACCTGAAATCTTCATAGGGAATGGCGAAACTGGAGGGTAATTAGTTTTTACCCTTTCTTAATCAAACTACATTGTTAGGATTCTAAAATTCAAGTAGCTAAAATTCATCATGTTTATAGCACCGTCCTTCAAGGCTTATTTTAAAAGAAAAAAAATGGACGAATTGTGCAAAAATCAGCGTTAGAACGTGCGAAGCTGGACTATAATGAGTTTTTATCTATTATCAATCAAACTACGTCGTTAAAATTTTGAGATTCAACCTATCGAAATTCATCATGTTTACAACACTACCCTTCAAGTCTTATTTTAGAAGAAATCGACGAATTGTGCCTAAAATCCGCGTAGAGAACGTGCGAAATTGGGCTATAATGAGTTTTTACACATTCTCAATCAAACATATATCGTCAGGATTCCGAAACTCAATCGGTCGAAATTCATCATGTTTGCGGCGCTGCCCTTCAATGCTTATATTAGAAGAAAATCGACGAGTTGTGCCTAGAATCCGCGAAGGGGTAGTGCGAAACCAAACAGTAATGAGTTCTTATCTATTTTCAATCAAACTACATCATGAGAATTCTGAGATTCAACCGGCTAAAATTCCTCATGTTTACAACATTGCCCTTTGAGGCCTTGGGGCTAAAATTCGCGTAGGAATATGCGAAACTGCACAGTAATGAGTTCTTACCCATTCCTAACCAAACTACATTGTTAGAATTCTAAGATTCAACCAGTCGAAATTCATCATGTTTACGGCACTGCCCTTCAAGTCATATTTTAGAAGAAAATCTACGAATTGTGCCTTAAATCCGCGTAGGAAACTTGTGAAACTTGAAGGTAATGAGTTTTTACCCACTTTCAATTAAACTACATCCTCATAATTCTAAAACTCAAGCGCCCAAAATTCATCACACCCTTCTAGACTTATTTTAGAAGAAAATCGACGAAATGGATCTAAGATCTTTACAGGGAATGGAAAACTTGGAGGGTAAACGAGTTTTTACCCTTTTTTAATCAAACTACATCATCAGGATTCTGAAATACAAGCAGCACAAATTCATCACGTTTATAGCACTGCCCTTATTTTAGAAGAAAATCGACGAATTATGCCAAAATTCGCGTCCGGAACGTCTGGACTGGAATGAGTTTTTATCTATTAGGAATCAAACTACATCATTAAAATTCTGACATTCAACCAATCGAGATTCATCATGTTTACAGCCCTGCCCTTCAAGGCTTATTTTAGAAGAAAATCGACGAATTGGGCCTAAAATCCGTGTAGGGATCGGGCAAAAGTGGACGGTAATGAGTTTTTATCCATTCCTAATTAAACTACATCGTTAGAATTTTGAGATTCAACTAGCCAAAATTCCTCATGTTTACAGTACTATCTAAAGCATATTTTAGAAGAAAATCGACGAGTCGTGCTTGAAATCCGTGCAGGGAACGTGTGAAACTTGACGAAAATTCAGTATGTTTACATCACACCCTTTAAGGCTAAGTTTAGGAGAAAATCGACGAATTGGGACAAAAATCAGCGTATGGAACGTGCTAATCTGGACATAAATGAGTTTTTACTCATTCCCAATCAAACTACATCGTGAAGATAATGAGATTCAACTGGCCGAAATTCATCATGTTTACAGCACTGCCCTTCAACGCTTATATTTGAAGAAAATCGATGAATTGTACCTAAAATCCACGTAGGGAAAGTGTGAAACCAAACGGTAATAAGTTTTTATCTATTCTTAATCAAACTACATCATGAAAATTCTAAGATTCAACCGGCCGAAATTCATCATGTTTACATTATTGCCCTTCGAAGCTTCTTTTAGAAGAAAATCGACAACTTGTGCCTTAAATCCGCGTAGGAAACATGTGATACTTGATGCTAATGAGTTTTTTCCCACATTCAACTAAACTACTTCTTCAGAATACTGAAATTAAATCGCTTTGAAATTCAGCATGTTATAATCACCCTTCAACACTTATTTTAGAAGAAAATCAACAAATTGGGTTTAAAATCCGCATAGGGAACGACAAAACTGGGCATCAATTAGTTTTTACCCATTCTTAATCAAACTACATTGTTAGGATTCCAAAATTCAAGCGATCGAAATGTTTCATGTTTAATGCATTGCCCTTCAAGGCTTATTTTAGAAGAAAATCAACGAATTGTGCCAAAATCCGAGTTGGAAACGTGCAAAACTGCATATTAATGAATCTTTACCCATTCTGAATCAAACTAAATATTAGGGTTCTGAGATTCAACCAGCCGAAATTCACCATGTTTACAAAATTTCCCTTCAAGGCCTATTTTAAAAGAAATTCGATGAATTGGTCTTAAAATCAGCATAAGGAACGAGCAAAACTTAACGGTAATGAGTTTTTACCCATTCTCAATCAAACAACATCGTCTGAACTATTAAATTCAACCTGCCAAAATTTAGCATGTTTACATCACACCCTTTAGGCTTATTTTAGAGGAAAACCAACTAATTGTGCCTAAAATCCTTTTAGGGGACGTGCAAAAACGGATGGTAATAAGTTTTTATTCATTCTTAATCAAACTACATCATCATTTTTCTAAGAATCAACCGGCCGAAATTCATCATGTTTAAAGCACTGCAATTCAAGGCTTTTTTAGAAGAAAATCGACGACTTGGTCAAAAGATCCGCGTAGGGAATATACGAAACAAGACGGGAATGATTTTTTACCCATTTCCAATTAAACAACGCAATTAGAATTCTGAGAATCAACCAGTCAAAATTCATTTTGTTTACAACACTTCCTTTCATGGCTTAGTTTAGAGGAAAATCGACAAGATTGTGCTTAAATTCGGGTAAGGAACATGCAAAATATGACGGTAATGAGTTTTTACACATTCTCAATCAAACTACATCATCGATTCCGTTTTTTTACACATTCCTAATCAAACTTCATCGTAAGAATTTTGAGATTCAACTCAAGGATTCAAAATTCATCATGTTTACAAGACCGCTACAACATTAGAAGAAAATCGACTTGTGCTTTAGGTCATATTTTAGAAGAAAATTGATGAATTGCACCTTCAAACAAAGATTGCCCTTCGATGTAAACGTTTCAAACTTGAAGTTAATGAGTTTTTACCCACTTTTAATTAAACCGGTAAATTATCAAAACTCTTTAAGTCATAATTAAACACGCTCAAAATTGAGCATGTTTTTATGACACCCTTCAAAACTTATTTTAAAAGAAAATCTACGAAACGGGCCTGAAATCTTCATAGGGAATGGCGAAACTGGAGGGTAATTAGTTTTTACCCTTTCTTAATCAAACTACATTGTTAGGATTCTAAAATTCAAGTAGCTAAAATTCATCATGTTTATAGCACCGTCCTTCAAGGCTTATTTTAGAAAAAAAAAATGGACGAATTGTGCAAAAATCCGCGTTAGGAACGTGCGAAGCTGGACTATAATGAGTTTTTATCTATTATCAATCAAACTACGTCGTTAAAATTTTGAGATTCAACCTATCGAAATTCATCATGTTTACAACACTACCCTTCAAGGCTTATTTTAGAAGAAATCGACAAATTGTGCCTAAAATCCGCGTAGAGAACGTGTGAAATTGGGCTATAATGAGTTTTTACGCATTCTCAATCAAACATATATCGTCAGGATTCCGAAACTCAATCGGTCGAAATTTATCATGTTTCAGCGCTGCCCTTCAATGCTTATATTAGAAGAAAATCGACGAGTTGTGCCTAGAATCCGCGAAGGGGTAGTGCGAAACCAAACAGTAATGAGTTCTTATCTATTTTCAATCAAACTACATCATGAGAATTCTGAGATTCAACCGGCCAAAATTCCTCATGTTTACAACATTGCCCTTTGAGGCATCGGGGCTAAAATTCGCGTAGGGAATATGCAAAACTGCACAGTAATGAGTTCTTACCCATTCCTAACCAAACTACATTGTTAGAATTCTAAGATTCAACCAGTCAAAATTCATCATGTTTACGGCACTGCCCTTCAAGTCATATTTTAGAAGAAAATCTACGAATTGTGCCTTGAATCCGCGTAGGAAACTTGTGAAACTTGACGGTAATGAGTTTTTACCCACTTTCAATTAAACTACATCCTCATAATTCTAAAACTCAAGTGCCCAAAATTCATCACACCCTTCTAGACTTATTTTAGAAGAAAATCGACGAAATGGATCTAAGATCTTTACAGGGAATGGAAAACTTGGAGGGTAATGAGTTTTTATCCTTTTTTAATCTAACTACATCATCAGGATTCTGAAATACAAGCAGCACAAATTCATCGTGTTTATAGCACTGCCCTTATTTTAGAAGAAAATCGACGAATTATGCCAAAATTCTCGTCCTGAACGTGCGAAACTGGACTGGAATGAGTTTTTATCTATTAGGAATCAAACTACATCATTAAAATTCTGACATTCAACCAATCGAAATTCATCATGTTTACAGCCCTGCCCTTCAAGGCTTATTTTAGAAGAAAATCGACGAATTGGGCCTAAAATCCGTGTAGGGGTCGGGCAAAAGTGGACGGTAATGAGTTTTTATCCATTCCTAATTAAACTACATCGTTAGAATTTTGAGATTCAACTAGCCAAAATTCCTCATGTTTACAGCACTATCTAAAGCATATTTTAGAAGAAAATCGTTGAGTTGTGCTTGAAATCCGTGCGGGGAACGTGTGAAACTTGACGAAAATTCAGTATGTTTACATCACACCCTTTAAGGCTAAGTTTAGGAGAAAATCGACGAATTGGGACAAGAATCCGCGTATGGAACGTGCTAATCTGGACATAAATGAGTTTTTACTCATTCCCAATCAAACTACATCGTGAAGATTCTGAGATTCAACTGGCCGAAATTCATCATGTTTACAGCACTGCCCTTCAAGGCTTATGTTAGAAGAAAATCGACGAATTGTACCTAAAATCCGCGTAGGGAAAGTGTGAAACCAAACGGTAATAAGTTTTTATCTATTCTTAATCAAACTACATCATGAAAATTCTAAGATTCAACCGGCCGAAATTCATCATGTTTACAGCATTGCCCTTCAAGGCTTATATTAGAAGAAAATCGACGAATTGTACCTAAAATCCGCGTAGGGAAAGTGTGAAACCAAACGGTAATAAGTTTTTATCTATTCTTAATCAAACTACATCATGAAAATTCTAAGATTCAACTGGCCGAAATTCATCATGTTTACAGCATTGCCCTTCGAAGCTTCTTTTAGAAGAAAATCGACAACTTGTGCCTTAAATCCACGTAGGAAACATGTGATACTTGATGCTAATGAGTTTTTGTTGGGGCATGTGCCCTAGGTCAATCCTTTAACTGTCTTTATGAATACTTTTAGTTAATAAAATAGAGGATTTCATTTGCTGTTTATTATAATTAATTTGCATGTTTACATTATAATAAGATCCATGGGTATTCTGAAATATCCTAAATGTCCCTAGTCGATCATTATACTTGGGAACTATAATGAATTAAGACTAGTGTGAGTCTTGATTGATGATCATATGATGATTATACGTATAGGGATACCAATCAAGATCACGAGTACTTGTTAGGGAACAAAGTCTTTGGGCCAGACCATATGAGAACATCACATGGATTAAGTCATAGTCGTCTCTCATGATATGTATATTTCTCGGTCCTCGACTTGAGATTACCACGACTTCAACATTAGGAACACGGTGATTTGACACTATCAAACGTTGTCTTTAACTTAGGACGATTATAAAGGTTGTGATTGGTTACTGTGTGAGCAATGTGATGAAGTTGTGTAATTAAGATAGAATTTGTCCCTCTCATATAAAGAGAGATATCCAGTGGATCCCTCGATGTGTTAGACTGTTAAAAGGCCTAGTCTAAGTGAATTTATATTGATCAATGTCACTTGGATGTTTTCAGTCTACCTAGAGATCGAGACTAGTACGATTGAACATGTTGGATGACAATTCCATGCCTTATGTTTAAACAAAAGGATATCGTGTGACAAAATGATGTTATGTACACTATTGATTAGGTTGTATCGATTTGATATTCGTACAACTTGGGTAGTCATAATGTCTTGCTAGAGACTGCTTATGACTTGTATACCAAAATGTGTTTTGGTACACTGCCAACGTTGTATGAGCCTATTAGGTCGCACACTAAGAATGGTTTTGCGAGATTTTAAGATGATTCAGAAAAACGAATTTTATGTGATAAAATTCCTGACAGAAACGTCCTCGTGGTGTATTACACTTATACTTCGTTAAGTAAGGGTATATGTGTAATTTACTTAACCGTCTATATACAAGGGTTGTATAAATAGACGCTTTAAGTTAGAACATACACACGAAAGATTAAAAGGCCGCAACTCTATTTTCATTTTAGAAACGACTTAGGGTTTTTGGTATGCTCTGGATCGTTTTGGAGAGAAACAAAAAGTTTGGTATTCTCTCGAAGCTAGCACTTCAAATCTCGGCCGCCGTTCGTGTGTGCACTGCTGATAGAGGGTGTTCGTCGTTGGCAGCGCCTTAGAGATCGATCAACCTTCAAAAAGGTATATTGCGACTGAGGTATGATTAAGTTTTTCATGGTTTAAACGTTTTTAATGGAATTAGATTTGGATCCGGTTGGGGTTTTTGTCAAAATTGTTTTGTAATTTCATTGCGTATGAACCCCAAAACCCAACAAGGTGGTATCGAGCCATCGAGTTCGATTCCATTAAATTCATTGCATGTTTTCTTCGATATATACATGATATATGATTGAAAGCATGTTAATAGTTGATGTATATGTGATATACATAAGTTTTCTGTGAGATTTATTATCATGTTTTGTGTATATGATACATATATTCGTGATTTAATTGAAATTAGTTTCGTGTTCTATGATCCATGATACCATTAGGTTCGATTGGGATAGTAGTTCATGATTCAATTACATGTTTGTGATTATTTGGATGAAGACCAAAATTGCAAATAATTAATTTTCGAAATTATTTATTTATAAATAAATAATTTTCGAAATTATTTATTTAAAAATAATTAATTTTCGAAATTATTTATTTATCTTGTTATATCTATTTTGTTATCAAGTTTCTATTTGATAAAGATAGATAACAAATTAGAATATGAGATAAATATCAAGAATCTTGTTATTGGTGATATACTAGGATTCAAATATCTTAAATCCAAAATAAATAATTAATTTTCGAAATTATTTATTTATCTTGTTATATCTATTTTGTTATAAAGTTTCTATTTAATAAAGATAGATAACAAATTAGAATAAGAGATAAATATCAAGAATCTTGTTATTGGTGATATACTAGGATTCAAATATCTTAAATTCAAAATAAATAATTAATTTTCAAAATTAATTATTTATCTTGTTATATCTATTCTGTTATGAAGTTTCTATTTGATAAAGATAGATAACAAATTAGAATAGGAGATAAATATCAAGAATCTTGTTATTGGTGATATACTAGGATTCAAATATCTTAAATCCTAATTGGATTGGGATAAGACGATTAGTTAGATGTGGGCCCGGGTTAATTAAAATGTTTTAATTGACTTAATTTCTGATAAATTAAGGGGTTAATTTATGATAATAAAATCAGCGAAAATTATGATTTTCTATAGCGAATTTTAATTTTCGGAATTGAGATTCGTCTTCTAAAAAAAAAATTCCGAATTGTTTAGTGATTGAACAAATCAATAAAACATATGATATTTCATTGTTTACATAAAATCACTAAAACTGAATAAAATCCCTCTATTAAATTTTAAGTCTCGTGCCATCCATTTTAAACACTTGCCAAGGCCTCGATCACACCCATAGTTGGGTGTATTGTGTTATCTTGGTGAGACAACTTGGGTAAGAGTTACCTTAATGTTTAAAATGGTCTGACTTAATAAAGCCATCAAAATAGTTTTGAGCTTTAGGCAAATGATGAGATAAAAACATGCTAAGACATAAGATGTTCCATATCTCATAAAAGGATCTAAAATTACATAAGATGTAATTGGTAACTGTTACCTACCTAAATAATTTAGTTCAGTGTTTCAAGCCATAACTGTCATAGAATTAGGTGAAATATGGATTTTAGTCCCCTAAATAAACGATGCGTTTAGGAGGGTTGTTAATTTAGTGGGAGTCTATTCCTCTATACTAAAATAAACTTTGCATAATCTTTATTGTAGATCAATGGCCTCTTCAAGTAACAATAATCCCCATCGTCATCGCGATCCATCCTTGAGAAGGATAAGCTATCTCTGGGACTAACTTTCTTGATGGTTCGAAACTTGAGAATTGTTCTTAAGCATGAACATAAGTTGTATGTCTGGATGCTCCAATCCTGTGGACCCACCACCAATGCTACGAAAGTTTGTGAAGGATGCGCATGGTAAGCATGTCAACGATTCTGCGATGTTGCATGTATTATGCTTTAGGCAACTATGGTTCTGAACTTGAAGGACATGGAACTAATGGAAGCCTACGACATGGCCGTAACGCTTATTTGAAGGAAATGTTCCAACAAAGAAGCTAGGCAATAAAGGTTCGAGACAGTCAAGAACCTACATTCTTGCAAGATGACCGAGGGTGCGTCGGTTAGTCCTCATGTTCGAAGATGAAGGGCTATGTTGACCAGACTTGATAGACTCGGATTTCCCATAAGCCAAGAGTTGGCTATGGATTTGATCCTAAATTCATTACTGAAAGTTACTCACAATTTGTGATGAACTACAATATGAATAATATGGAGAAATCAATTTCGGAGTTGCATTTAATGCTCAAAACTGTGAACAAAATATCAAGAAACCTCTAGTAATGTGTTGATGGTCCAAAAGGAAAGGGAATGAAGAAGAAAAGCAAAGGCAAGGCTAAAGTTGTCAAGGCTTTCTTGCACACTGTCGCAAAGCCTCGTGCAACAAGTCAAGCCCCACTGTTCTACTTCAAAACACCCAAAAGAAAAGGAAGAAAATTGTCATTTACGTAATCAAACCTATCATTGGCATTGTCGTCTCGGACACATAAACGAGAAACGCATAACGAAGCTCCATAAAGATGGGCTTCTAGATTCATTTGATTTAAAAATATATGAAACATGCGTATCTTGTTTACTAGGCAAGATGACTAAAAGTCCCTTTACTGGACACAGTGAAAGGGCAAGTGATTTATTAGGTCTAATACATACTGATGTATGCGGTCATATAAACACAATCGCTAAGAAGAGGTTATCAGTACTTCATTACATATACTTATGATTTCAGCAGATATGGTTATGTATATCTAATGAAACATAAAGCTGAATCATTTGAGATGTTTCGAACGTTTCAAAATGAAGTGCAAAATCAACTTGGTAAAACTATCAAAACACTTCGATCAGATCGAGGAGGTGAATATTTAAGCCAAGAATTTGATGATCATCTTAAAAATTGTGGGATTGTCTCCCAATTGACTCCACCAGCAACTCCACAATGGAATGGAGTTTTTGAAAGGAGAAATCGAACCTTATTAGATATGGTTCGATCTATGATGAGTCATGCAGATCTTCCATTATCTTTTTGGGGTTATGCATTACAAACTGTAGCTTTCACTCTAAATCAAGTTCCTTCTAAAGCGGTTGATAAAACACCATATGAGATATGGTACGGGAAGAGACCTAGTTTGTATTTCCTTAAGATTCGGGGTTGTGAGGCTTACGTAAAACGACAAGTCTCAGAAAAACTAGCACCTAAATCTGACAAGTGTTTAATTGTAGGGTATCCTAAGGAAACAAAAGGATATTACTTTTATAATCCCGTTGAGAACAAAGTGTTTGTTGCTCGGTATGGTGCCTTTATGGAAAAATAGTTTATTTCAAAAGACACTAGTGGGAGAGAAATAAATCTCGAAGAAGTTCAAGAATCACAGGTAAACACTGAACCGCTAAAGGAAGTTCAACAACGTTCCGAACCGTTGAACCTCCACAAGTGACACAAGGCCCACGTAAATCTAGTAGGGTAAGACATGAGCCGAGAGAGATTCGGATTTCTCATTACGATAGTCGTGATGTGTTGCTTATAGACCAAAATGAGCCCACCACTTATCGAGGCTATGTCTGGACCAGGACTCGGATAAATGGCTAAGTGCCATGAACTCGAGATGCAATCCATGTATGATAACCAAGTTTGGAACTTTGTTGATTTACACGAAGGTAGTAAGACCATTGGATGTAAATGGATTTTCAAGAAGAAAGCGACATGGATGGGAAAGTGCGTACTTTTAAAGCAAGACTTGTAGCAAAAGGTTTCAGCGGACTCAAGGTGTTGATTATGATGAAACTTTTTCGCCGATAGCCATGCTTAAATCCATAAGAATTTTAATTGCCATTCTTTGCATATTATGACTATGAAATATGGCAAATGGATGTAAAAACAACATTTCTTAATGGAAAGTCACAGCTTGAGGACGTGTATATGACACAACTTTGAAGGTTTTGTACATCTGAGAATTCTAGGAAGGTATGCAAGCTTCAAGATCCATTTATGGATTAAAGCAAGCTTCTCGGAGTTGGAATCTTCGTTTTGATGAAGCAATCAAGGATTTTGGTTTTATTAAGAACGAAGATGAGCCTTGTGTATACAAGAAGGTCGATGGGAGTGTAGTTATTTTTAAGGCTTGTATGTTGATGATATGTTACTCATTGGAAATGACATCCCAACATTGCGGAATGTCAAGTCTTGGTTAGGGAAGTGTTTCTCAATGAAAGACTTAGGAGATGCACCTATATCCTAGGGATAAAGATCTATAGGGATAGATCTAAGAGGCTAATCGGTCTAAGTCGAGTGCTTACATAGACAAGGTGTTGAATAAGTTCGGTTGCAAGACTCTAAAAGATGATTGTTGTCAATGTCTCATGGCATAAGTCTCAAGAAGACTCAATGTCCTAAGACAAATGATGAGCGAGACCGTATGAATAAGATTTCATATGCATCACTATTGGATCTATCATGTATGCCATGTTATGCACTCGACTTTGATGTATCATATGCTTTGAGCACTACAAGCGAGATATCGGTCGGATCCGGGTGAGAGTCACTTTGGATAGCGATAAAGAACATTCTTAAATATTTAAGAAGGACTAAGGAAATGTTAATGATCTATGGAGGTTTTGAAAATGATCTAGTTGTAAATGGTTACACAGATGCAAGTTTTCAAACTGATATAGATGATTTTATATCGCAATCCGGATATATGTTTACTTTGAATGGGGGTGCAGTAAGCTGAAAAAGTTCGAAGCAAGAAACTGTGGTAGATTCTACAACAAAAGATGAGTATATTGCAGCGTCCGATGCAGCAAAGGAGGCAGTTTGGATCAAAAAGTTCATTTTCTGAACTAGGTGTGGTTCCAAGTATTGTTAACCCTGTTTGTTTGTATTGTGACAATAACAAGGCAATAGCACAGGCCAAGGAACCTATATCACACCACAAATCCAAACATATACTCAGGTGTTTTCATCTCATCAGAGAAATTATTGAGAAGGGAGACGTAAAGATTTGCAGAGTACCTACTGAAGACAACGTTGTGGATCCATTGACAAAAGCTCTTCCACAAGCAAAACACGATGGTCATGTTAGATCATTAGGCATTAGATGCATATATCATTGGCCCTAGTGCAAATGGGAGATGTTGGGGCATGTGCCCTAGGTCAATCCATTAACTGTCTTTATGAATACTTTTAGTTAATAAAATAGAGGATTTCATTTGCTGTTTATTATAATTAATTTGCATGTTTACATTATAATAAGAATTAAGAGAGATTTGAATGGTTTGCAAAGCTCACCATCAATTGCACTGAATCGAGCACAATGGAAAAGTTTGATCCATGTAGCCGACCCCAGTTAATTTGGGACTGAGGCTATGTTGTTGTTGTTGTTTACATTATAATAAGATCCATGGGTATTTACAGAAATATCCTAAATGTCCCTAGTCGATCATTATACCGGGAACTATAATGAATTAAGACTAGTGTGAGTCTTGATTGATGATCATATGATGATTATACGTATAGGGATACCAATCAAGATCACGAGTACTTGTTAGCGAACAAAGTACTGGATCCACCCGCTATAAGAACATCACATGGATTAAGTCATAGTTGTTTCTCATGATATGTATATTTCTCAGTCCTCTGACTTGAGATTACCAGAGACTTCAACATTAGGATCACAGTGATTTGACATTATCAAACGTTGTCTTTAACCGGACGATTATAAAGGTTGTGATTGGTTACTGTGTGAGCAATGTGATGAAGTTGTGTAAATTAAGATAGAATTTGTCCCTCTCATATAAACAGAGATATCCAGGGGATCCCTCGATGTGTTAGACAGTTAAAAGGCCTAATCTAAGTGAATTGATATTGATCAATGTCACTTGGATGTTTTCAGTCTACCTAGAGATCGAGACTAGTACGATTGGACATGTTGGATGACAATTCCATGCCTTAAGTTTAAACAAAAGTATATCGTGTGACAAAAGGATGTTACATACACTATTGATTAGGTTGTATCGATTTGATATTCGTACAACTTGGGTAGTCATAATGTCTTGCTAGAGACTGCTTATGACTTGTATACAAAAATGTGTTTTGGTACACTGCCAACGTTGTATGAGCCTATTAGGTCGCACACTAAGAATGGTTTTGCGAGATTTTAAGATGATTCAGAAAAACGAATTTCATGCGATAAAATTCATGACAGAAACGTCCTCGTGGTGTATTACACTTATACTTCGTTAAGTATGGGTATATGTGTAATTTACTTAACCGTCTATATACAAGGGTTGTATAAATAGACGCTTTAAGTTAGAACATACACACAAAAGATTAAAAGGCCGAAACTCTATTTTCGTTTTAGAAACGACTTAGGATTTTTGGTATGCTCTGGATCGTTTTTGAGAGAAACAAAAAGTTTGGTATTCTCTCGAAGCTAGCACTTCAAATCTCGACCGCCGTTCGTGTGTGGACTGCTGATAGAGGGCGTTCGTCGTTAAGCGGCGCCTTAGAGATCGATCAACCTTCGAAAATGTATATTGCGACCGAGGTATGATTAAGTTTTTCATGGTTTAAACGTTTTTAATGGAATTAGATTCGGATCCTGTTGGGGTTTTGTCAAAATTGTTTTGTAATTTTCGCTGCGTATGAACCCCAAAACCCAACAGTTTTTTCCCAAATTCAACTAAACTACTTCTTCAGAATACTGAAATTAAATCGCCCGAAATTCAGCATGTTATAATCACCCTTCAACACTTATTTTAGAAGAAAATCAACAAATTGGGTTTAAAATCCGCATAGGGAACGACAAAACAGGGCAGTAATTAGTTTTTACCCATTCTTAATCAAACTACATTGTTAGGATTCCAAAATTCAAGCGATCGAAATTTTTCATGTTTAATGCATTGCCCTTCAAGGCTTATTTTAGAAGAAAATCAACGAATTGTGCCAAAATCCGAGTTGGAAACGTGCAAAACTGCATATTAATGAATCTTTACCCATTCTGAATCAAACTAAATCATTAGGGTTCTGAGATTCAACCAGCCGAAATTCACCATGTTTACAAAATTGCCCTTCAAGGCCTATTTTAAAAGAAATTCGATGAATTGGTCTTAAAATCAGCATAAGGAACGAGCAAAACTTAACGGTAATGAGTTTTTACCCATTCTCAAACAAACAACATCGTCTGAACTATTAAATTC
This sequence comes from Stephania yunnanensis, assembly GCA_039657365.1. Taxonomy (NCBI): domain Eukaryota; kingdom Viridiplantae; phylum Streptophyta; class Magnoliopsida; order Ranunculales; family Menispermaceae; genus Stephania; species Stephania yunnanensis. The sequence goes on along the minus strand of CM077585.1, from coordinate 33,521,448 downwards.
AACCTGCCAAAATTTAGCATGTTTACATCACACCCTTTAGGCTTATTTTAGAGGAAAACCAACTAATTGTGCCTAAAATCCTTTTAGGGGACGTGCAAAAACGGATGGTAATAAGTTTTTATTCATTCTTAATCAAACTACATCATCATTTTTCTAAGAATCAACCGGCCGAAATTCATCATGTTTAAAGCACTGCAATTCAAGGCTTTTTTAGAAGAAAATCGACGACTTGGTCAAAAGATCCGCGTAGGGAATATACGAAACAAGACGGGAATGATTTTTTACCCATTTCCAATTAAACAACGCAATTAGAATTCTGAGAATCAACCAAAAAAAATTCATTTTGTTTACAACACTTCCTTTCATGGCTTAGTTTAGAGGAAAATCGACAAGATTGTGCTTATATTCGTGTAAGGAACATGCAAAATATGACGGTAATGAGTTTTTACACATTCTCAAACTCAAACTACATCAAAATTCATCATGTATACAACACGCTCTTTAGGTCATATTTTAGAAGAAAATTCAATCAACCGTTAAAACTTCATCATAAATAAAATAAATTATCAAAACTCATAAATTAAACCGCTCAAAATTCAGCATGTTTTTATGACACTCTTCAAAACTTATTTTAAAAGAAAATCTACGAAACGGCTTCTTCATTTTAGGGTAATTAGAAAATCAAACTACATTGTTAGGATTCTAAAATTCAAGTAGCTAAAATTCATCCCCAAGGCTTATTTTAGGGGAAAAAAAAATGGCGAATTGCGCAAAAATCCACGTTAGGATGGTAATAATGAGTTTTTATCTATTATCAATCAAACTACATCGTTAAAATTTTGAATTCAACCTATCGAAATTCATCATGTTTACAACACTACCCTTCAAGGCTTATTTTAGAAGAAATCGACAAATTGTGCCTAAAATCCGTGTGAAATTGGGCTATAATGAGTTTTTACGCATTCTCAATCAAACATATATCGTCGGGATTCGTCAATCTGGTCGAAAATGCTTATATTAGAAGAAAATCGACGAGTTGTGCCTAGAATCCGTAGTGCGAAACCAAACAAGAATGAGTTCTTATCTATTTTCAATCAAACTACATCATGAGAATTCTCGAGATTCAACCGAAAATTCATGCGTAGGAATATGCAAAATTGCACGGAAATGAGTTTTTATCTATTCTTAATCAAACTACGTCATATTTTAGAGAAAAATTACGAATTGTGCCTTGAATCCGATTCAAACTTGACGGTAATGAGTTTTTACCAAATTAAACTACATTCATCGTGTTCTAAAACTCAAGTGCCCAAAATTCATTGCCACCCTTCTAGACTTATTTTAGAAGAAAATCTTCTTTTTAGAATGAAAATCGAGTTTTTATCCTTTTTTAATCTAACTACATCATGCCTTAAATTCATCGTGTTTATAGCAGCCCTTATTTTAGAAGAAAATCGACGAATTATGCAAAATTCTCGTCCGTACGGTAATGAGTTTTTATCATTAGGAATTCATCATAATCAAAACTTTCATCATGTTTACAACCCCGAATTTTTTTAGAGATTCAAAATCCGTGTCAAACGGTAATTCATCATGTATACAACTACATCGTTAGAATTTTAAGTCATATTTTAGAAGAAAATATTTTAGAAGAATCGACGAGTCGTGCTTGAAATCCGTGCAGGGAACGTATGTAACTTGTTCGGTATGTTTACATCAACCCTTTAAGGCTAAGTTTAATGAGTTTTTGGACCCACATTTTTTTAATTAAAAACTAAAAGATTGTTCAAAAATTCTCATGTTTAGAAATTAAACCGCTCAAAATTCAAACATGTTTTTATCATAATCAAACTACATCATGAAAATTCTAAGATTCAACTTCAAATTACTTATTTTACGAAGAAAATCGAAAGAAAATCTTGATGCTAATGAGTTTTTTCCACATTCAACTAAACTACTTCTTCGAAATCGAAATTAAATCGCCCGAAATTCAGATGTTATAATCACCCTTCAAATCTATTTTAGAAGAAAATCAACAAAATGGGAATGGCATAGGAACGACAAAAACTGGAGGGTAATTAGTTTTTACCCATTCTTAATCAAACTACATTGTTAGGATTCCAAAATTCAAGCGATCTAAAATTTTCATGTTTATATGCATTGCCCTTCAAGGCTTATTTTAGAAAAAATCAACGAATTGTGCAAAAATCCGAGTTGGAAACGTGCAAAACTTGCATATTAATGAATTTTACCCATTATCAATCAAACTAAATATTAAAATTTTGAGATTCAACCTATCGAAATTCATCATGTTTACAAAATTGCCCTTCAAGGCCTATTTTATAAGAAATTCGATGAATTGGTCTTAAAATCAGCATAAGGAACGAGCAAAACTTAACCGGTAATGAGTTTTTACCCATTCTCAATCAAACAACATTGTCTGAACTATTAAATTCAACCTGCCAAAATTTAGCTTGTTTACATCACACCCTTTAGGCTTATTTTAGAGGAAAACCAACTAATTGTACCTAAAATCCTTTTAGGGGACGTGCAAAAATGGATGGTAATAAGTTTTTATTCATTCTTAATCAAACTACATCATCATTTTTCTAAGAATCAATCGGCCGAAATTCATCATGTTTAAAGCAATGCAATTCAAGGCTTTTTTAGAAGAAAATCGATGACTTGGTCAAAAGATCCGCGTAGGGAATATACGAAACAAGACGGGAATGATTTTTTACCCATTTCCAATTAAACAACGCAATTAGAATTCTGAGAATCAACCAGTCAAAATTCATTTTGTTTACAACACTTCCTTTCATGGCTTAGTTTAGAGGAAAATCGACAAGATTGTGCTTAAATTCGGGTAAGGAACATGCAAAATATGACGGTAATGAGTTTTTACACATTCCTAATCAAACTTCATCGTAAGAATTTTGAGATTCAACCGGTCAAAATTCATCATGTATACAACACTGCTCTTCAGGTCATATTTTAAAAAAATCTGATGAATTGCACCTTAAATCCCCATGTATGTAACGTTTCAAACTTGAAGTTAATGAGTTTTTACCCACTTTTAATTAATATAAATTATCAAAACTCCAAAATTAAACCGCTTGGCAAAATTCATCATGTTTTTATGACACCCTTCAAAACTTATTTTAAAAGAAAATCTACAAATTGTGCCTAAAATCCGCGTAAAAAGTCTTCATACGGCAATGAGTTTTTATCTATTCTTAATCAAACTAGGGAGAATTTTGAGTTTTTTTTTACCCATTCTTAATCAAACTACATTGTTAGGATTCTAAAATTCAAGTAGCTAAAATTCATCATGTTTATAGCACCGTCCTTCAAGTCTTATTTTAGAAAAAAAAAATGGACGAATTATGCAAAAATCCGCGTTAGGAACGTGCGAAGCTGGACTATAATGAGTTTTTATCTATTATCAATCAAACTACGTCATTAAAATTTTGAGATTCAACCTATCAAAATTCATCATGTTTACAACACTACCCTTCAAGGCTTATTTTAGAAGAAATCGACGAATTGTGCCTAAAATCAGCGTAGAGAACGTGTGAAATTGGGCTATAATGAGTTTTTACGCATTCTCAATCAAACATATATCGTCAGGATTCCGAAACTCAATCGGTCGAAATTTATCATGTTTACAGCGCTGCCCTTCAATGCTTATAATAGAAGAAAATCGACGAGTTGTGCCTAGAATCCGCGAAGGGGTAGTGCGAAACCAAACAGTAATGAGTTCTTATCTATTTTCAATCAAACTACATCATGAGAATTATGAGATTCAACCGGCTAAAATTCCTCATGTTTACAACATTGCCCTTTGAGGCATTGGGGCTAAAATTCGCGTAGGGAATATGCAAAACTGCACAGTAATGAGTTCTTACCCATTCCTAACCAAACTACATTGTTAGAATTCTAAGATTCAACCAGTCGAAATTCATCATGTTTACGGCATTGCCCTTCAAGTTATATTTTAGAAGAAAATCAACGAATTGTGCCTTAAATCCGCGTAGGAAACTTGTGAAACTTGACGGTAATGAGTTTTTACCCACTTTCAATTAAACTACATCCTCATAATTCTAAAACTCAAGTGCCCAAAATTCATCACACCCTTCTAGACTTATTTTAGAAGAAAATCGACGAAATGGATCTAAGATCTTTACAGGGAATGGAAAACTTGGAGGGTAACGAGTTTTTATCCTTTTTTAATCTAACTACATCATCAGGATTCTGAAATACAAGCAGCACAAATTCATCGTGTTTATAGCACTGCCCTTATTTTAGAAGAAAATCGACGAATTATGCCAAAATTCTCGTCCGAACGTCTTGAAACCGACTGGAATGAGTTTTTATCTATTAGGAATCAAACTACATCATTAAAATTCGACATTCAACCAATCGAAATTCATCATGTTTACAAATTTCCTTTCAAGGCTTATTTTAGAAGAAAATCGAATTGGGACTAAAATCCGTGTAGGGGTCGGGCAAAAGTGGACGGTAATGAGTTTTTATCCATTCCTAATTAAACTACATCGTTAGAATTTTCAGATTCAACTAGCCAAAATTCCTCATGTTTACAGTACTATCTAAAGCGTATTTTAGAAGAAAATCGACGAGTCGTGCTTGAAATCCGTGCAGGGAACGTGTGAAACTTGACGAAAATTCAAAGATATGTTTACATCACACCCTTTAAGGCTAAGTTTAGGAGAAAATCGATGAATTGGGACAAGAATCCGCGTATGGAACGTGCTAATCTGGACATAAATGAGTTTTTACTCATTCCCAATCAAACTACATCGTGAAGATTCTGAGATTCAACTGGCCGAAATTCATCATGTTTAGAGCACTGCCCTTCAAGGCTTATGTTAGAAGAAAATCAACGAATTGTACCTAAAATCCGCGTAGGGAAAGTGTGAAACCAAACGGTAATAAGTTTTTATCTATTCTTAATCAAACTACATCATGAAAATTCTAAGATTCAACCGGCCGAAATTCATCATGTTTACATTATTGCCCTTCGAAGCTTCTTTTAGAAGAAAATCGACAACTTGTGCCTTAAATCCGCATAGGAAACATGTGATACTTGATGCTAATGAGTTTTTTCCCACATTCAACTAAACTACTTCTTCAGAATACTGAAATTAAATCGCCCGAAATTCAGCATGTTATAATCACCCTTCAACACTTATTTTAGAAGAAAATCAACAAATTGGGTTTAAAATCCGCATAGGGAACGACAAAACTGGGCAGCAATTAGTTTTTACCCATTCTTAATCAAACTACATTGTTAGGATTCCAAAATTCAAGCGATCGAAATTTTTCATGTTTAATGCATTGCCCTTCAAGGCTTATTTTAGAAGAAAATCAACGAATTGTGCCAAAATTCGAGTTGGAAACGTGCAAAACTGCATATTAATGAATCTTTACCCATTCTGAATCAAACTAAATATTAGGGTTCTGAGATTCAACCAGCCGAAATTCACCATGTTTACAAAATTGCCCTTCAAGGCCTATTTTAAAAGAAATTCGATGAAATCTATCTAAGGAACGAGCATATAATGTTTTCCGTTTTCGATGAGTGGATCCCAAGTAAGTTCGAATTCATCCTTTACAGATGTTTCATATATCGATGTTCTTCGAACTAGCTAAGTCAAGAGGCGAAAATCTATCTCGCATATAGTCTTCCCGAAGTAAGTTCGAATCTCCATGATTTACACCTTTGTCGACTTGATTTGAGTGACGATATCTCATATAAAGATATGACTTAGCTAGTCGAAGCATCGATATATGAAACATCGGATGAATTCTCGACATCTGTGGAGGTGACTCTAACTTATAAACAACATTTCCAACCTGTTTCTTGATCTTGAAAGGCCCGATGAATCTCGATGCTAATTTGCCTTTCAAACCAAATCGATGATGACCCTTACGAGGAGAAACCTTTAGATACACTAAAGCTCCCTCATCGTACGTGAGATCGCTGCGATACATGTCCGTATACTTCTTTTGCCTCTCTTGAGCTCCCTTTAACTTCTGGAGAATATGTCTTACCTTTTCTGTGTGATCGACGACAATTTCAGTCCCTAACAAATTTCGATCTTTTGGCTCAGCCCAACAAGATGGTGAGCGACCCGGTCTGCCATATAACGCCTCAAATGGCACCATTTCAATGCTCGCATGATAACTGTTGTTGTACGCAAATTCACACAATGGTAAATACGTTTCCCAAGATCCGCCAAACTCAAGTAAACACGCCATGAGCATATCTTCGAGAGTTTGTATCAACCTCTCAGTCTGCCCATCAGTCTGAGGGTGAAAGATTATGCTAAACTGGAAGCGCGTACCATATTGCTCATGCGTACTCCGCTACATCCTGGACGTATACATAGCATCTATGTTTGACGTAATAGTCAAAGGTACTCCATGCAACCTGATAGTCTCTCTCTCGAACAATACACTCACCTTGTCAAATGTGTAATGAGCTGCAACTGGTGTGAAATGGGCAGATTTCGTCAATCTGTCCACAATCACCCAGATGGAATCATGTCGATGAACAGTCCTCGGCAATCCTCGAACGAAATCCATAGTTATGTCTTCCCATTTCCATTGTGGAATTGGAAGTGGCTTTAGTAATCCTCTAGGTCTACGATGCTCTGCCTTCACCTACTGGCAGATCCCACAGTTCCTGATATATTCTGATATGTTCGCTTTCATCCCAAGCCACCAAAAATGTATTTTCATATCATGGTACATTTTGGTCCTTCCTGGATGAACAATGAATCGAGAACGATGTGAATCCTGTAGAATCTCATCTCTCAGCTCTGCCACTGCGAGTATTCCACAATTTGCCTCGAAATCCGAGACACTGATTTATTGTTTTAGTCCAATTAGTACACATGGAACTCCGGGCTAACTCACTAAATCTCAGATATAGAATGTCAATTTTCTAATCTTGACACTCTCTGGGTCGACACTGCCTAAAGTCTCACTTGAGCACAAATCAGTACCCCGTGTCATTAGCAATATCTGACTGACTCAGTCTCGCCACCGCCTCGAGTAAACCATACTCGTGCGTCATATGACATTAAACAGTCTCAGCATCTCCGGTTGGAATCCTAACCATCTGCGTGTCTCATGTTCAGCTCTCTCTGTGTGAAGAGATATTTCAAAATCTTATTTGTCAGTATAGAGTGTGAACTTCTCTCCATACAGATAATGTCTCCATATCTTCAGAGAAAACACTACCGCCGCCAACTCTAAGTTATGAGTTGGGTAGTTCTTCCCATGTATCTTCAGCTGTCTTAATGCATAGGCCACCGTACCCTTCTCTTGCATCAATACACAACCTAAACCCATACGAGAAGCATTTGTGTACACCATAAAACCCTTTCCGGCCTCTGGTAATATCAACAATGGTGCGGTAGTCAACAAGTTCTTCAGTTGAGCAAATGATTCCTCACATTCCTCTGACCACTGAAACTTCACATCTTTCTGGGTCAACTTGGTCATCGGTGAAGCGATCTTCGAAAAATCCTTCATTAAACTTCGGTAATAGCCTGCTAACCCCAAAAAACTCCTAATCTCAGTTATTGACGTCAGCGCTGGCCAATCCAAAATTGCATGAATCTTTGTTGGATCTAAAGCAATACCCGTTGCCCCAACTACATTACCCAAAAATCTAACCTAAGACAACCAAAATTCAAACTTACTGAATTTAGCATACAGTCTATGCTCCCTCAAAGTCTGCAACATCTCCATCTCCCCACTATTCGCAAGCCGACCTCGAGTGATCTCGGTTCTCGATGTACTACCTATATATGAACACTAGACGCTCTGGAATCTCAAATATCACTGTTTTTGCAAAATAGTCGATATGAGCATGATATGATGCTAGCCAATCCATCCCTATCAACACATCGAATTCCAAAAATTCAAGCAATTTGAAATCTGAAGGTAATTCGACCCCGTTGATCCCTAATGGACATCTCTCCACCAGAGAATTCGGGTACACTCTATCTCCGGCTACCGTACTCAAAATCAAATGGACTCTGACACTAACTGGTTTCAACCCTAACATGCTGACCATGCGACCAGAAATGAAAGAAACTATAGAACCCGAATCAAATAAAACATAAGCTTGATGACCACAAATGGAAACCATACCCTCAATAAGTTTTCGTGTAGCGTCTGCGTCAGGATGTGCAATCGTATGGACGACCTCTCGACGCTATGGTGGAATCACTGTCGCTAGTTGTGGACACTCTCGACTGATATGTCCCACCTGACCACATCGATAACAAGTGATTGCTCTCGGCTGACCTTGTGTCTGATCCTGGGCCTATGCAGATGCATGTCTTTGCCCTGGTCTGGAACCGTCTCGTCCTCTACCTCTGCCTCTACCACCGTGCTGCTGACGAAGAGCTGGTGGTGCTGGTAAAGTTGGTAAAGTAGACGTAGTAGGAGCTCGCAATGCAGGTCTGACTGGTGGTGGTACGGGAGGTCTACCCACATCGTCTGCAAAGGTGTAGGAGATGCTACATAAGGCATAATCGCCCCCTGAACACCTTTATCCCATCTCCTCGGTCATTTGCCCTTCCGCCTCCTCCGCTCATACTCCACCATCTGATCAGGTGTCATCGCAAGTACTAAGGGTGTCCCGTCAGCCACTCGGCTCATACAATAAGTCTCGTGAGCAAGCGCACGCTCGAATATCTCTCCCGATGTCCTGACCACGTAAAATCTAATATATGGCCTCAATCCGTCGCCAAAATGATATACATCATCGGCATCCTCCTTCACAAGATCTTCGGCAAACTGCCTCGGATAGCCCTATCTGTCTCGGTATCTCATAACTGTCTCGTCGGCTCCTTGTCTCAAGTTCATCAACTCCTTCCTCAACCACTTCATCACCGCAGGTGGAAAGTACTGCTGATAGAACTTAGTCTTGAAGGCATCCCAAGACTCAAACTCTCCCTCAACAGCTATTGTCGCACGCCACCACACGTCGGCATCTAGCTGCAAGGTGTACGACGAGATCTCCGCTTTGAGTCTATCATCAATATGCAAAACTCTATGTAACTTCTCCTGCGACAAGACCCACTTCTCAACCTTCTCAAAATCTCTCTCACCATCAAAGTATACCGGTTTCAGTCTGATGAAATATTTCACCAGCTAAACTACCGATGTCGAACTAGCTGATGGGGGCGTGGAAGATGGTGTCGGCACTGTCTCAACTGCTGGAGTTGCTATCATCGATGTCGCAGGTACGGTCGGCAATACGATCGGTCCTGTAGTCGTAGTAGGACCTACTGTCTGAGCTGGAGGTGCTGGTGGGGCAAAGAAAGAAGTCATCAGTGCAATGAAATCCGCCAGCTGCTGACCCTGAGCAGCTACTCGATCTGAAAGACTCTGGAAATCCTCCGCTTATGGTATTGAAGGCTGGCTACCGCTCGCACCGGCATCATCGCTATCGTGTAAATCCATCTCCGACTTCAAATGGAGAACGACCGCGAATCAGCTACTACGCGAATATCGCATATATACACATAACAAAATTAACATGTATAGAGATATATCAAATCCCCAACACACTTTCACTCACTTCCCAACTAATAGTTTCTAGGCGAGCATCTGGTTTTCCACATCTATCTAAGGTTTTCTAACTTCTACAGTTTTTTAAAATATTTTAGTTGTTTCTAGCTGAACAATGTAGGTCATTCACTACATATTGTACTTGTGGTATCGTATGGTAGAAACTCCATATTCTACAATCTTATAGTCAAGTTTTCTCATAATCATGGCGCTGATACCAATTGTGTTGGTATCATATAGCCTGAAACCATATAAGTAAGCCAAGCTTTATAAACATTGGCTCTGATACCACATGTGACGGCCCCAACTACAAATAAGGGTACCGCCCGGCCTAATCCCCTATAGGACCTAACAAGGAACTAGTCAGCCTTTGTTAAACACCTACTATTTATGATACCACCTATAATTAACTTAATTTTTCTAGTGACTAACCTATGGTTGTCTATAAATCAGAGTTACTTATTTTTTTTTATCTAACCAATTATTCAGCGGAAGTCTTATTAAGTTACTAGTGGGACACAAAGCCTAACCTATTGTGGAAAAACTAAGAAATAGTGATCACATGTATATATAAACAAAAATTGTGATATATATATATAACATGTGTCTAGTCATTTATTCCTATCACTCAACCCAAAAGGCAAAATAGCATGTACATAAAAATGTTATACAAAAGCATACAAAACATACAAAGGTAGATCGTAGCAGTCCTCCACCGGCTCAGAGGTAGTCACCAATCTTCTCTTCGTCTGGTCTACTACTCGGCTGATCTGTACCCACCGTCACAAACTAGACGGTGAGTACATGAAATTAGTTAATACTGAGAGACATCGATCCACATTCCTAAATAGCCTACAAGTATCAAATGGCATAATTTAAATAGCAACTATGCTGAAAGAAACATCATGCAAAGAGATACTTGAGTTAACCAAATATGAAACTGACTCAAGGCTAAGTAGTAATGGATTAGGGTCGGTCGGCCGTGATCTTCATCACATCAACCTGTCCACTACAAGTTTGAGCTCTGCTCTATAACATTTCCTTTCAAATTGAGCTCTATATCTTAATGTCAAAAGGTCGTACTTACGATTACGCCTTTTCTATTCCAAGTGAATTAGTCGTCACCGGAATGTATACTTGCTAACATACCCGAGTTTTAAACTCGTCATGTTCACCCAAGTTATTCTTGCACCAACAAACCCAGAGGTCCGGTTACCCCTTTTGAGGCACGTTACCCCATGTGTCATGCAAGGTAATGGAAAAATTTCCTAACATCCCGGCAAGTCCCCCGTATGAAAGCTGAATTTTATCATCAAATGACCCTAACCACAAAAACTACTTTCATATTCAAAAATGACAGAATTGGAATCCAAGAGATGTATTAGCATACTAATTCACAAAGGATTTAAGTCAAAATAAACAAATTATCCTAATAGCATGCTACATCACTGACTTCCACACACAACAATCAACATGACATAGTATAGGAATTAGAATCAATGATATACAAAACAGAGTATGCTATGAACATAAAATGTGCAACTGAACAAGTCATTGCATATGGATTTCAAAGGTAATTCAATTCGAATAACTGAGAAGAAATAAATAATTGGAATGAAATGTAAATAAATGTCTCAAATCAGTTTACTTACATACACGCAGCAATTCCTAAGCTATCCGGCTTCCGTCGCGTCGATGTACGCACCCAAACCCCGTAATAGCTCCTCTATGATCCTAATAGTTGAAAATGTATCAATTTAGATTCCAATTCAATGATTTAACATCCCTAAATTGGTCGACATCCGTCAAAATTGAGTTCTAGACCAATTTGCTGATTTCGCATTTTCGAGATAAAACCCCGATATAACGCCTCGACCAACTCCTGAATTCTTCACTTTTTATAGAAATATTGAAGTGTTATTGATTTTCTTCTCAAATATATTTTTCTGGAATTTATTAAATATTAAAAACTGTTTAATTTAATTAAATAATCAAATGCATATATATATATTATTATTGAGGTGGGTCTGGATCAACCCCGACCTGGTCTAATCGGATTCGGGTCGACCCGACTAGGTCCAGCTAGACCCGGGTCGGTCTAACATGGTCCTCCGCGGGTCAGGGTCGGTTCGACTCGACCCACATGGGTTCGGGTCGGGTCCCGATCCCATCTTCTTCCTCACCGAGCACGAGTGCTCTGGTTCTGAAAAAAAAAAAAATTTCTTCTTTGATTTGTTGAGGTTGGGTTCGGCCCCAACCCCATACCACCCTTGGGAAGGAGATTACCTCACAGTCATCTCCTTCCTCAACGAAGCCACGCCATGGTGGCTCACCATGGCCGACCATGGCCGGTCAACCCAACAACTGACTGCAACAACAACCAAAATCAACTCACCTTCCTCGAGCTCTCTGTCTCTCTCTCTCGGTCTCTTTCTCCCGGTCTTTCTTTCTTTCTTTCTTTCTTTCTTTCTTTCTTTCTTTCTTTCTTTCTTTCTTCTTCTTCTTCCCGATTTCTCTCGGTCTCTCTCACTGTGCGTTTTGTGTCTCTTTTTTTTTTCTTCCTCACCGACCACTCAAATAGGATAAGATCTTTTGGTGTCCTCGAGATTCGTGTAGCACGAATCTCGAAAAAAATCCCAATCATTATTCATTTTATTTCCACCGCCTTAATGTTTGACCCCATTTTTTTCGAGTCCCGTGTAATGCGTATCTCGAGGCGAATCCAACTCTTATGGTTTTATTTACAAACTATAGACCCACTAATAAGTATTTAGATGTGGCCACATTATAGCCACTAACTTATATCATTTTCCATTTTTTTTTAATGAAATGAAATTCAACTAGTTACACTTACCCCACGAGCTGCTACCTCGGGCCCACGTTAACACGTGACTCGATGCGCGTCCCACTCGTCTCGGTATTTGCATACCCGTAAATGACTTAATAGTCGACACATATACATTACACTAGGCAAACAACACACAAATGTAACATTTACCTCAGCCATCGTGCCTCGATAGTGACACGTATCGCTCTGCGGGTCCCACGTCACGGGTCATTGTGTCATAATTAACGAATTAAACGTGTATTAATTATTGAGCCGTTACATGCCCCATTATGGGACCCCTCCCTCTCTCCAACAGCGGGACATCGACGACGGTGGTAGTGCTCGCCGTCGCCCCTCACTGATGGCTACACGTTGGCCGCCATCTCTTCATGCATGATTTTGCGTGCAAAAGTCCTTTGATCACCTCAAAAGGAGTTTCAAACTCGATTAGGATTCTTAGAACACAAGCCCCCCCATTAGTTGGTGGTTGTGCTCCAAAACACACCACTAATGATTATCAAAACATGGAAAATGTGATATTTCACCATTAATGGATAGTATGGAGAATAAAAGCTTACATATTTGGTGTTCCTTCGAATACACGTGCTATTTTTCCCTTCCAATCCTTTTGAAGATCTCCCTCTAACTCCCTAATTGATTTGTGTAGAGATAATTAGAGTATTACGGTGACTCACTAGATTATCACAAGTTAATATATCTAAGGTCTCACACAAATAAAAATTATGAATTTACCAAAATACTTGTTGTAAATTGAGTTGGAACTTGCTAAGAACTAGAGAAAGAAAATAGAATACTAAGAACTTTTACTATTACAAACAACTACTACAAATGAGAAGAGAAGAAATGAAATAGTTGGAATGAGAAGTTTTCATTCAACTTGGTGTGTAAATTACAATGGAGTTAGCACCCTTTATATAGGTCATTTGGTGATGATAATTGTACTTATACAATGTGTACAAGTTATACATACACCACAAGTCATAGAACACATCACAAGTAATATAGACAATACATGAAAGAGTTGGTGTACATTGGAGAAGATTACAAGTTACATGACAATACATGAATAAGTGATTATGCATTAGAGTTGAATACAAGTTATTTAGAGTGTACAAGTTATATTCAATGTAGAAGTCATGCTTGATGTTACAATTCAATGTGATCATTTATAAGCTTCGTTAAAGGGTCATCCAATTTACAACACTCCCGCTTGAATGACACTTGTTGAGAGAATATGTCTCGTTAAAACCTGTAATAGAAAATCCTGTGGGAAAAAATGTAGTATAAGTACAATATTCTCGTTAATCTTGATTTGCAGTATAATATTATTGATTGCCTCATTAAAAACCTTGCTATGAAAACTCAGTGGGACAAAACTAAAGCTAAGGAAAATAGTGCAACACATTGATACACTTTGAGAAAATATATATGCCTCATTAAAACCTTTACTAAAAAACCATGTAGGAAAAAAGTCTAGTGTAGGAAAAAAAGTGCATTGCTCTCATAAACTTTTTATACAAAGTATAATAATGTTATTACTGCCTCTTTAAAAACGTTGCCAGACAAATCCAGTGGGATCAAACCAATAGTGAAAGGAAAATGGTGCAATACACTAATCAACCTTAATAAAAAGTTTTAATATTGTTAGAATTGCCTCATTAAAAACTTTTGCAAAGAAAACTTAGTGGGATAAAACAATAGCAAATGGAAAAATAGTGCAATACACTAATCAATAACTCATTTTGGTTCTCCACCTCATGTTCACATGGGTGAAACATTTTATGCATTTTGTTGCACATGGACATCGCTTTCTATATGAGTCATTTAATGTTGAAGCATATGATTGTCACTCTTTTATATATAGTACTTGCATCAAGTAATTGATTCATAACTTTATTACTACTAAATAATCATTTGAACTTCGAGTTCATATTAATTTATACATGGATCATAATACAACAAATTTAATGCAATATGATGTGTTTCAAGCAATTTCACGCCATTCTTTTTGAATTGGCTTATATTTCCCTCTAATAGTGAGAAAACTGCTTCATTAAAGTGACAATTAGCAAAACTTGCTATAAATAATTTTTCTATTAGAGATTTAAGGCATTTTATAATATGATTAATGGAAAGTAAATCAATATACGTCTCCTATTGATTTACCTCGAGATAATCTCCAGCTAAAAAAAACTCAGTTTGATAAAGTTTGTTCGTGTGAATTTATGATATTTTCGCATTATTGATGATTATGGATAATCAAATAGATCTTTCCATATTATGAATGTCATTTGATTTATGATGATATTCGTTTTAATGTGTTTTATATATTCTAGAAGTTAAAGCCGGAATATTATACTCAAATTAAATCATATAGATGAATTTTCTATTATTCTGAGTAGACTTCTTCTGAACAAGATATAAACAATAAAATTGTTATATTAGATATAGACCGCTAAGTTCAAATTCGAAAAATATTCACTTTTATATTATAATGTACGTGCATGTAGCGCGATATATAAGACATAAACTCATCGCTCATATTTAGGTCACAATTTAAACACATCTCGATGTGCTTATTTTATCGAGTCATTTTCAATGATAAAATTCATAATATTTTACCTTTGATTTTAAAGGCATGGTAAATGTAATAAAAATATTCAGATATACATATAACAATATTTAGGCAAAATAGCCTTTTATATATGACCAAAAAAATGTCACAATTATGAGCGCTCATTGTCAATAATTATTTGTCATTTATAGTGGTGCACCACTTTTATTCTAATTTTTTGTGAAATTGTCAATACGACATTTACCTGATATTTTCACATTTTTCATGTCCATAAATTTATTATTGCGATCATGATCATCATACGCAACATATGTTTCATAATTTGAAGCTGAACTAATTGGACATGAGCGATACTATATTTATAAAATCTCATTATTTTACTCAGCTACCATGAGACGAAATCAATCCTTAATATTTATTGGATTGACGTTCACACTCTATATTTGTTGCAGCAATAAATTGAGGCAGGCCAATGGCATTTTTTTTTATTATCTCATCAGTCATATTTCCACATAGCATCAACATATAGGTAATTAAAATTGTTAAATTATAATTAATATTTGACTGATTAAATTTTGTAGCATGAGACACAGCCACACATTTTGAGCTTTTAGATATGTATATATATATAACTCCATAAGGTGAAAAGACATATAAAGTGAAATATTAACTTTTCAAATCTTTAAAGAGAAATTGGCGAATGATTATGTATAACACACAATTTTGCATATATGTTTTATTCATAAATTGTAGTATATAAATGTCATTACAAGTAATTCTTGTCGGTAATATAATAAGGCAACAAATTCAACTATGGTTGAATAATATTTTGAAAATAAATTTAATATAAAATAGTTTTTCCCTTTTTATGTAAAAACATAACATATGATTAAATTATATGTTCACAACTTAATTCATTAATAAATAAAATATACTATTCATATGAGTTGGTGAGTCAACCTTCAAGTTGGGTGGCGAGACATAGTCCACTTAATACCATACCTCTTCGAACGGGATAACTCGTCTCGCTTTCAATGTTTAGCTTTACCGAGGACAATGCTTACCCACTATAAACTCAAACTTATAGCATTATTTGTATTATAAAATCAAGATTAAAACGATAACTAATCGTTTGTAGGTTGAAGAGAAAAATTACATGTCACACATTGATTTTTTATTTTTGATGTAGAAGATCGTACAAGACGCAACTATAGAGTATACTTTCGTAGTCGGTGACATTACAATGCATAATGTATTAATAAAGTACATTTACATAATTAAATATGCATATAACAAAAAAAAATTAACAATGATAACATGAAAATAAATTGAACTTACTTAAATTAATAAAAATTATACTTTCTTAGCTTTATATCTTTGAAAAGCTCCTTGATCTTCAAGACCTCCCCTCGTAGAGCAACTTCGTGCTAATAACGTGTTGTAAATTGAGTTGGAGCTTGCTAACTAAAGAAAGAAAATAGAAGACTAAGAACTTATACTATTGCAAACAACTAATACAAAGGAGAAGAGAAGAAATGAGATAATTGGAATGAGAAGTTTTCATTCAACTTGGTGTGTGAATTACAATGGGGTTAGCACCCTTTATATAGGTCATTTGGTGGTGATGATAATTGTACTTATACAATGTGTACAAGTTATACATACACCACAAGTCATAAAACACATCACAAGCAACATAGACAATACATGTAAGAATTGGCATACATTGGAGATGATTACAAGTTACATGACAATAAATTGATAAGTGATTATACATTAGAATTGAATACAAGTTATGTAGAGTGTACAAGTTATATTCAATGTAGAAGTCATGTTTGATGTTACAATTCAATGTGAGTCATGTTTGATAATGTGATCATTGATAAGCTTCGTTAAAGAGTCTTCCAATTTACAACACTAATATGGGTATTTTTAAGTTTTCGGGTTGTTACATAGATTGCCACTAGATTGAGAGCTAGAATCATTGTGGGCGTTGTTTGAAGTGTTAGTGACTTTTTAAACTCAAACTATCTAACGCATCTACCCTACAACTCACGCTAAATACAACCACCCGCCGCCCACCAATCATTGTACCAAATCAACGGCTCGATAGATCAAATAGAAGGTCGTATGTCGGCCTTGGCAGGTGGTGAAGGAAGGTTTGCCTAAGATCTTTGGTTGATTTGGTGTCTTAATTTATTAACACCAGTTAAGTAACCTTCCCCTTTCGCAACAATAAAGAGAACGAGAATCATGAATTATGAGCCACATCTAACTACATCTCTTTTTATAGATCTCTTTAATTAATTGCATTCTGCTATTAATAGAGCATCCACATTAATTAATCCCCCCCAAAAAAAATGTAATAAATAGAACTCCCACATTAGTATAAAATAACAATCCAAACTATAACTAATAATGACAAACCACAACATGCGTATATAGAGCTTTTTACAATACTGATTCTAAACGTACAATGCAAACAAAAGTATAAATTCAGTGATCAATCAAACGTGTTAGAAAGATTTCAACAAATAATTAAGGTTGACATCATTAACTATATATAGTCTCCGTCAAACTACAACTGCCTATATTCTAGTAAGAAATGCTAGGGTGACCCAGAATGGGACACCCACATCCATTCTTGCATCAAGATATGTGTGCACACGCTTCGATTCATGATGAATGGACGCCATCACCGGGTGTCCATCCTGGTGCCACTCACCATGTCATTATAGTATTTCCCTATTTTACTTGCTAGTAATATACTAACATCTTCCAAAGACCAAAGTTGACCGATAATATAGAAAAACAAGAGAAAACAAGCAATAGAAGTGCTTGAACTGCAAAAGATAAAATCACATATAATATTGGAGTAAAAACTGTGTTTCATGCCAAAAAAAAGGGCAATTCCAATAAGGGAATGTGAAGAAATGGATACCTTCAACAAGATACATCATGAAAAGTAAGTAGATCCAAGGAGAAAAGATACATTGTTCCAATAGAACCTGGACCAATAAACAACATTTTCATAGTCAGTTCAAGTTATAAACTGACCAAAAATTGCTCTTATCAGCTTCATGCACACCTTAATGAGTTCATAGTGGTTAGAAACTGACCTAAAATTGTTGTTCCCAACCATAGTTGTCATGCTATCACCTAACCATGATGAAAAAAAGCTTCAAAAGCCAGCTATACCTGCACACAAACACTTCACCGTATTTTCAAATAAATCTGAAAAAAAAAAAATGTTTGCTATCTCAACAATACGCATCAATCACTTAACAATAGACAACAAATTTTAAATCCACATGCACTTGTGAGTGTTGTAAATCTGATTTGGACATATATTGAGATCTCCATCAACGATAAAAAAAATTAAGAATATAGAGAAATATATTATTTTCCTGTATACTGAAATAAGAACAAGGGAAAAATAAAACCTTTATATATCTAAATGTAGAAGTTCCTTTATCGCCATGACCTCCTTGAAACCATACAAAAATAAGTTCCAATAAAAAGTAAAAGCAGGACAAAGATTTGAATTATTGGGCAGGAGAATACAATCTTAGCATGTATCAATCAAAAAGAGTTAGATCGCCGCCTTCAAGTACTTTGGTTTTCCCAATTGGCTACAAATTAGATTTTCCCCTAACCTGTCAACTATAAATTCATTGGCTACAACACAACAAGTCCAATTAAACATAGGAAGCAAAAACACACACATATATACAACTTTGGAACATAAACCCACCTAAATTCCAAACTCTTGTTTTGCCAATGCACAATTAAAGTATTCAAATCAATGGCCTTTTCCATGACTATCAATGCTCACAAAAAAAACCTTTTTAATTTACCTGACTAAAGTATTTAGATCTGCAATATGGTTCTTGTCCTCTCTAGAACATTATATCTACATGAGCTAAGCAACAAGGAAGAAACAAGCCCACAACATCAAATTTATAAGAAAATGTACAAGGCTTGAACCTAATATGATCAATGATTATGCTATATTGCTACCACTTACCACAGCTTTCGAAAGCATCAGAAAAGCACTCTCTGCAAGATAGCAAACCCAAAGTCACCATGAGTAATAATCTATAAAAGACTTCCAAAGGAAGCCATGGAACTTCATATTGGCACATATGCCAGCAAATGCATCTCTTAAACTCATAAAGCCTAGTGTACTTTGAAATGGGAGGAATGACCCCACTTGAATCAGCAAGCTTAGCGTTTCTCATTCCACATGGAAAATTCAGGGGAAAGAAGGCTCAACATAGAAAGAAAAACCATGGAATTTATATAAAATAATGTGGTTGATGATTCCAACTTATGCAGGCAATAAAAAAAAACTTAGAGCAATGATATTGTTGAGAAATACACCAACTTTAGTAGCCATTTGTGGAAAAGGATGAGCAGCTTTTTGCTCAGAACAAGGTGGTGAATTAACAAATCAAGAACTCATCAAAGAGAAAACTTGCAAGTCCTGCAAAGCATTCATAAGATGCAGAGGTCACAATTATTTTTTGCTCAAAGCATAGAAATCATCAAATCGATCACATCAATGTAAGATTTAGTCAAATGCAAACAAAGCCACCAAGTTAAACCGGAGGAGAGAACTCTTCAAGTTACTTTCTGGAGTTACGAGGCTGAAATTTTGGAAAAAAAAAGTTGAGATTAAATCAGTAACAATTAACAACAGAGTCAACAGCACAATACTTACATCGTAAGTAAATCTAAATCACGCCATTATCGCAATAGGCATAGTGATCACTGATTGTAAAGTCTATAATCAAACATAGCAGCTCTTATGTTCCCAATCATATATGGTTTCATTTTCTTCTTCACATGAAGAGCTAGCGAACCGATCAAGTTCAACTAGACAATGAAGAACACGTGTTCTTACCAGTTCAACCAGAGTCCCAGAGTTCGGTGAGCCCAGTGAATTTGGTGAGACCGAAATTGGCGAATTTGGTAGGTTGAAGACCTAAATCAGATCAACTCACCGAAATCACTGTGACTCAAAAAATCCCAATCACCGTCAAATCGATGTTCTCAGTCAACAACTACCTCCTCAAATCAACAAATGCGTGACTAGGAAACCCTAATTGCTCGCATAAGAAACAGAGAGTGACCGATTAAGGACATACTTACAGGAAGGATTGATTCGTTCGTTGTGGAATAACTCCGAGCGCAGATTGCGAGATCGCACTAACAAAACGCGACATCAAAATCAAATTGGTCGCCACTGATGAAGATGATGTAGAAGAGAGAATCGCCGAGGAGTATTTTGGTAAATTCACAAATTTTATTATGAAAGGAAACAACACCGGCTTATGTTGAGGCATATGGGAAAGAGTACGCATGTTGTGTAACCTGACCGCCAATTTTACAATTATAACTCGAACCTGAAATAAATAACTAAAAATTAGTACTAACTACTTTTCAACTTATACAGAACATAAGGAATGCATCTTTTACAATAACGATTAAAAAAAAACCTCCTCGGTCATGGCCATAAACATTTGCCGCAAGTCATCCGCTTTCAAATCTTGTTGAATCCCCATTTAGTCCTAACTTTTTGTAAGAGATCCTACCAAGCACAAGCATGGATTCCATTCACTCTATTATAAGAGCACATCAAACAGCTTGCTTTGCCTTCTTGGATGCAACTCTTGAATGGGGGTTGACAATTATTCCTTGTCGGTTATTGTTGCTCTCGATTAGACATGTATGTGCTACTGAAAGGACTAGCAACGCTACTAGGCTGAGTTTTGCAACATAGATCGAAGAGTCGATCTTTAAATCTTACTAGCTAATTAATGTGAGTAACATAAAGTGAGTAGAACATATTGACGAGTACATTTATATATAGTGGTGCTTATCTTGATGAAAGATGTTGGAATTGCTCCATTGTTAGTTGAAACTTAATCTCTAAGATATTAATGTTATTTCTGTGCATTCACCTAAACTATCAGAAGATTGAAACATTCAAACCACAAATATGTAAAAATAATTCTATGGTTTTCCCCCCTTTTAATTGGATTCATAGGATCTATATTTGATTGTTTAGCAAAAAAAAAAAAAAAAAAAAAAAAACCTGAACCAGGGAAGATTGTTGAGTTTGGACCTTTTGGACATTGGATGAACTGAAGACGGGGTCCTTTGAGATTATATGATTCCAGTTCTTGCAAATGAATCTGAACTATAGTTATCATTATCATCAACTATCCAATAACTCAACTATATCTAATATACTGAAAAATCATAGATTCCTTTAGCTACAACTTCCCCTTCATCATCAATCACAATTCTAAAACCATAATTTCATAAAAAATAAAACCAATCGAGTAAAGAACATCAAAGCTCGCAACCATAATTTTCTTCAATCAAGTCTAAACAAAAATTACAACCAAATTAAAGTATCAATCGGTTTCAAAATCACAACCAAATTAGGTAGACCTTTACCTCTCAAGATTGACGAAGAAATTCCAAAATTTATAGAGATTTTCGCCAACGCAAATGAAATAATGATTTCGATCTATTGTTCTGCACAATGCGAACTGGAACTAAAACACTAATTGCAGCGCAAATGCGACAGATTCAACAATACGCTTGTAGTAGAAGAAATTGAAGAGGAAAATAAAGATTAGAGCGTAATCTTACCTTTGCAACCCTAGATGGACAAACTCGTTAATGGCGACATCCAAACCCTCACGATCGATAAACTATTTCACCTCCTGAACGACTTGAATCCCCCAACCCTAGATCTTTTATAGCACAAACACTACAATAATATCGGAAGTTCTCCCAAACACATTTTCTTAAAGAGAAACTCAAAAACCTGAGTATCGAATCTGAACGAGAGGAACGAAAATCGAAGATCGCAAATATTCTGTTGAATGCAAGTGAGCTTCCCAACTTCGCTTTCGAACTCGTTGTGTTTCCCCCTGCCCTAGGGTTTCACACTTCATTTGGGGACTTTTTTTATTAGCGTTCCCAAAAAAGTGTTGCTTTAGACCCACTTTGTTAAATTACTATATACTAATTATATTTTGGCAAAACTGATTATTTGGTCCCGAACTTTGCACTTTTTATGCTTTTGGTCCCCGAACTTTCACAAGTGCACATTTAGTCCTTGAACTTTTCAAAGAATGCGTATTTGATCCTTCTGTTATGTGTGTGTTAAGTTTCACTGACGTGGCTAACGGAAGTGAGACATGACCGATTTTTGAGAGACCCATGATTCATGAACCTTCACCCAACAAAAACTACGCCCGTTATGACAACTGCAACTGCTCATGTTGGGGTTTCAAAGAAGGACTTCCCTTCTTCCTCTCGCATCCTAATTGAAAACCACCAATTTTCAATTTAATCAAAGCATTGAAATTAAGGAATAAATTAATGGGCTCATTTGTTACTGCCGTTTTTCGAGAAATGGAGACCCCAAAACACCATTAATAGTGTTGAAATGCTTTAAGGTGAGGACGACTCGATTAAGTTGAAGATTGAGATTTAAATTTGAGGAAATTTCGGTTTTTTTGTTCAACCGGTGGTTCACTCAAACAAACCGGTCACGTCAGTGAAACTTAACACCCTACATGACGAAAGGACCAAATGTGCGCTCTTTGAGAAATTCAGGGACCAAATGTGCACTTTTGAAAGTTTATGGACCAAAAACATAAAAGTGCAAAGTTCATGGATCAAATAATGAGTTTTGCCTTATATTTTCTTAAACAAATTAATGTTCGTGCTTAGGATATGTATCATAACTATTGTTATTAACTTCTTCCTACGATCAATTTACATTCAAATTACAAGAAGATTCAACATTCAAATGCAGCAACAGAGTGTTGCTTTTGTTATTGGAAAATATTAGGGTGTCATATAACTTTTTGCTAACCTTTTGTTTCAATGTTCTTATGAACCAGTGATTTTTTTTATTGAGATAAACACACCTTGTACATATTTTCATGTGTCTTGGGTCAACAATTGTTTAACAAAAAGTTATAGTAGAATTAGGCAACCCCATTACTATTTCTCTTAGTAATTATTGTTACCTTTTATCTTTGTAATTAAGTAGGCATTAAAAGAAATTAGTAACAAATTAAACTTCAATTTTTGACATTATGAAACATTGTAATTTGTAACTAATGAAAAAAAAATTATAGCTGGAAAAAGAAAATTAATTAGCAATATTCCTTTTAAAATCGATATTTGGTTTGATTCAACATAATTGTTATTGTGTTGTATGCATATATATAACAACTACATATGTTACTGACGATTTTTTTTTAATTTGTCTAATAATGAAAGCAAGTTTTTTAAAAAAATATTAGTTAGAGGGGAGTGCATATATATGACTCAAGTTGTATATATATGTTTCCCTCTCTTTTAAAATGATTTAAGTGTACTTATTTATAAAAATTATGTAACTCACTCAAAATTATTTAGTTCGGTATCTCCAGATGGATGCCTACATAGCAAATACTATATACCATTTTTGTGATGCGATATAATTGCTTTTAATGTCTATTGGGTGTATTTTTAGAAAATGCTACAATGACATTGCAAATTCATATTAGAACGCGCATTGGGGCTCTCAATCTATGTGTTATGCAATATCGGGATTTGTACATGCTCGCATTATGAGGCGTGCACGAACGGCTCCTGCGTTCTAGTGCGCATTGGTGATATCATTCTAGCATTTCCCATACATAACATTCTCAAATTTTTAGCTATGTATGTTCTATGTACGTATTTCAATTGAAGTATATTGTATTAATTTTTATAATTTCTTTTAATTTGTGTGTTACTTTTTATAAAGGTTATTACTACATAGAACCACTAGTTCGTGAGATACAGGTAGTTGACAATTAATGTTTAGGAATATATCATATTCGAGCAGAGATAATGTAATAGTCTACCCGACTAATTAGCATAAAAGGAATTGTTAAAGTGTTTGTCAGTCATTTGAAAAGATTGTCTTCCTAGACGAATTGCAGAGTACTATACTATACTTTTAATTATCATAATATCAATCTCTAGGCTTAATTAAGGAAAATACTAGGTACTACTATATTATATTATACTGTATTTCATCAAAAAAACTATACTGTACTGTACTTTCAATTTTCATAATATCATTGTTAAGGTTTAAGGAAAAATCATTAATTGTCTAAGTGATCTAATAATTTGGAGAGAGTGGAGACAATCAATTAATCGAGAATTCGATCTGTTGAGTTGTTGAAAGTCTAAAATGATCCGTCGTGGAGACTCGTATATATAGCATTCATTATTATCCGTCACGACGTGGGACCCGCTTCGATATACGTGTCACAACCGAGGCTAGATGGTCGAGGTAAATGTTATATTTGTAATGATGAATGCCTAATGTATTGTATATGTGTTCACTACTAAGTTATTCCTACTTGTGAATAGGTGTCGAGACGTGTGTGGGAACCTGCCTCGACTTGCATACGACGTGGGACCGAGGTAGAGAGAAATATGGTGAGTTGGAGTAAGCTTTATATTTCTTTTATAAGTGAGATAAGTGAGGCTATGATTGATTAAGTATCAAATACACTTAAATTAGTAAGTTAAATCAATAGCCATTTGATATTTCTCAAGACACGTATTGACCCATTTCAATACCAATTTAGTAACTTATTGGTGTCATTTTGGCATAAGTTAGTGGGACGTGTGTGAATAAGTGTACCATTAGATAGGTCTCGAGATACGTGTGCATTAGGATCAATGACTATCAATCAACCATATCCAATTCATGTATATAAGCTTTTTGTCAACTCAAGCAACTCAACTCTTTCATTTTCATTTGCTTAAAAGAGAAGCAAAGCTGCTAAAGAGAATGAGAGCTGCTGGAGAAAAAGAGATTAGCAAAAACAGTGGATTGAGTGAATGAGATATCAAGTTTAGCTAGTATTCATCAAGTTAGGTAACTCCTTTACACCATAGAGTTAGCTCAATTCAAATGAATTCATGAATTTGATGTATGGGTTGTTGTTTTATGTTATGGTTGATGTCATGGAATTTAATAAGTGTGTATGGAGGTTCCTAAGGCATTAACATGGCCTATGTGTAGAGAAAACTCGGAATTCTGATTGCAGAATTCTAGGTTTTACTGCACATAGCGCGCTAGGTAGATCAGCTAGCACGCTAACTTGGATTAGCGTGCTAGGTCCTATTGGTAGCATCCGATTAGCGCGCTAACCCAATTATTAGCGTGCTAAGTCTATGACAGCATAAAAACTGCAATTTTTTTTTTTAAGAATTCCTTAAATACTATAAAAGAGTCGAATACCTTAAGTAAAGGTACAAATATACTCAAAAACCTATAATATGATATCATGAACCTAGGGAAGTATTTCGGGGATTCAAGTTCGAGTTTCGAGGTGTCGGGAGGCCGAAATGGCATAGAAAATTATGTGGATTGTAAGTAAACTGATCGAGACATTTCTTTACATTTCATTCCTATTCATATGTTCATTTCCAGTCATTTGGACTGAATTTCTTTGTACTCCATATGCCATGACTTGTTGTTCTTTCTCATTACATGAGGTTGCTTTCATGGTGTAGTTTGTTGATAAAATGATTTCATTAACATCCAATTCAAGTGCAATGTCAATGATTAATTGTTAATACACGTGGTCAATGAAATAGCATGCTATTAGGTAGGTGTTACTTAGTATTGTAATCTATTTTCTTTATGCATTAGTATGCAATGGTTTTGTTGGATTCTTTTACTATTTTCTTGAATATGAAAGTAGTTATCGTATCTAGGGTCAATACATGATAAAAATCCGGAGGACATACGGGGGTTACTAGACTTTCCAGGATGATCGAGATTTCTCCACTATCTTGCACAACACACGGGAAATGAGTCCCGGGGTTGTTGGCAAGCATAACTTGCACAACACACAGGGTATGGGACTCGAGGTTATTGGCAAGTATGTATCACAGATGACTGACACCATCGAAAGGTTATAAAGGCAAGAGCACTGCTTAGGCATTCACATTGATGTAGAGTTCAGCTCCATCCTCATATAGTGGAAAGGCTGATGTGATGAAGATCACGGCCGACCCACCTTAGATCATTACTACTTAGCCATGTGTCTGTTTCATGTTGTTTAGCTTAAGTATTTCTTTGCATGTTCTTGTTACAACGTAGTTGCTATTATCATGCTTTTAAATACTTGTTACATAATCGGGAATGTGAACAAATGTCTCTCAGTATTACTTTCTACTTTCTTGTATTTACCATCTAATTTTTGACAATGGGTGTAGATCCATCGAGTAGCAAATCAGGTAAAGAGAAGATTGGCGATTACTTCTGAGCCAGTGGAGCATTACTACACCTGATTTTGTAGGTTTGATTTTTTATGTATTACTTTTATATGTATATGATATACTTTTGGGGTTGTATATTACAGGTTGAGTGAGTAGTAACTTGAATAGACACATGATATTATATATCGTCGTTTCATCGTATATAAGCATGTGATTTTATTCCATGATTTTTTTCACAATTGTTAGGCCTTATGTTACAAGCTCTCGCTAGATTGTAAAGACTTCCACTGAATAAACTTTTAAGTAAACAAATTTTAATTAACTCTGGTTTATAAATTAACATAGGATAAGTATAGGTTTATATTCAAGAACAATAAAAAAAATAATAAGTTGGTAAATAGTTTTGGATAGGTTGACTAGTCCCTTATTAGGTTCTATATGGTGAAATTAAGGCTTAATAACGGGATTAGGTCGGACGGTGCCCTAATTTAAGAAGAGGTAGTCACAGTTGGTATCAGAGCCTAAGTTCTAGAATATTACGGATAGTTTATGGAATTGTTCAAAGTTGGGATACCATAGTCACATGTGGTTTTATATTCTATGTTTATAAAGCTTAGGAGAGCCTAAGTTTATAGAGCTTAGGATTGTGGACAATAGTCATTCCACAAGGTGATACCAAAGCTACAATGCGTTGCAAAGCGCCTAACTTTTCTAATAAGTAACAAATAAAAATTTAAACAAGAAAAAAAATCTTAGATGGGGAAAACCAGATGATCATCGCCTATTAGTTGGGAAGTGAGTGAAAGTGAGATGAGGATGTCTTATATGTATATATATATATATATATTAGTTTTGCATATATATATATATATGCGTTATCTACGTAGTAGTTAATTCGCGTTCGCTATCAACTTGCAGATATTGATGGCTAATTCACGCGATAGTGGGGATGTAGGTGCGAGTGGCACCCAGCCTCCTATTCCATCGGCAGATGATTTTAGAGGTTATCCGATCGAGTAGATGCTCAAGGTTAGCAGTTAGCGGAGTTTATCGCCATGATGACTTCATGTTTTGCTCCGCTAGTAGAGACGCCAGCCCCTACTACTACAACTACTTCTACATTACCCACAGTAGTGCCGATTCAGTCACAGAGACAGTTTTTACACCATCTTTTACACCTCCATCTTTCAGCTAGACAACAGACACTACAAAAAAAAAGCAAATCAGAAACGGAATTTTCCGTCCTTGATTTGCCTAAATTCCGTCTCTAATTGAAATCAGAAACGGAACAAAAACGGAATAAATTCCGTCTCTAAAATTGTCGTTGCTAATTCAATCAGAAACGTAAATTTGATTCCGTCTCTAATCAGAAACGGATTAGAGACGGAATAAATTCCGGATTTAGAGACGGAAATTAGAAACGGAACAGAGACGGAACAGAAATGGAATTTTTTTTTAAAATGATACATTTGTAATTGCATTCCGTCTCTGATTCCGTTTCTAATCAGAAACGGAATCAGAGACGGAAATAATAAAGTCATGAATTCCGTCTCTCGATTCCGTTCTGATTCATGATATATTCTGAAAAATTAGAGACGAATAGCAACGAATGTCTCGAATTCCGTTGCTAATCCATCTCTAATTTTCATTTTTGTTTAATTTTCAAACATAAACATATTCCAATTGGTTCTCCAACCTATAACTTGTAATTACAACCATAGGACCTACTCCATCGCCTGCACCCCCTCCAACAACTCCTTGGGGGTGCTAACATCCCCCAAAAAAGCAAAACTTGACATTCATACATCGACAATATATATCAACAAATACTCAAATGAGAGAAAAAAAATGTAAAATTTGAAATTTGAAAAAGCTTTATATATCCACGAAAAATTGTCTAGTATAACAAATGGTCCAAATTTCTAAGTATTCACAAAAACCACCAATCCTATTATTCAACAACCAAAAAAAAAAACTTACAATACTCTAAATATGCACAAAAAGAATTATCAATCTAAAAGTCATATAAACAATTATAAAAGTTACATGATATGCTTTAATTTCCTCATCTCTCACTTGGAAACCAGATTATGGCGGGTATTGTCACGAGATATGGGCAATCAATGGCACTAACTCCCACTCGATCGAAGAACCAAATACCTACGATAGGGTCACGCTCTGCAAATATTGCAAAATAGATCAAACTCATGATAAAAAATACGAAACTGCAAAAAAACTCTCTTTTCTTCTCCTAGAAATCATGAAAGACAATTTGAGATGAAATATGAATGAAGACCATAGAGATAGCTAAAATCCATCTAAGAAAATTATTAATGAAGCAAAAAAACTGTAACAATACAAAGGGTGCACTCACAGGTTCCTTCAAGCATTTTCAACGATGCTAAAGGAACTATGAATCAATACTCTAAAGCATATATCTAAGTCAAATTTGTCTGTTGGGAAAACAAATCATTGGATGAATGGAGCAAGGACAAGATATGAGTAGCATGGACCTCATAAAATTAGATCATTTCATGTGGCAATGCAAAGAATCAGCTTGAGAATGATTAACAACACCAATCCAAGGAAATTGTAACCTATAAGATTTGCCTTCTAGTATCTCGAACCCCGATTAATGTTTAGTACAAGTATAATAGACCAAGGCCCACTAGAAAGCTCATTCAAGAATGCAGTCCAATAACGGTTATCCTGTTGATAATTATGAAAAGCTTGCGATTTTGACAGTCGTCTAAACAGTCAAGGTACTTCTTGAATTTTGCATATACAACTCTTCTACAACATATACTTGATATGTATCAATTCAAATCACCACTAATCAAGGATGGTTAACTTAGTAGACAAAAAGGACTTCTACATCAAATAATGCATCGAATATGAGTAAGCAAACTTACATCAACCGCATTTGTGCCCTTATCCATAAGATCAATCTTTGTCAAGACCCCAAATGTCCTCTCCCCTAGGAAGTTACACCAAGTAAATTCAGAACTTCAAGCGACTTTTAATCAAAATGAAACCTACAGCTTAAAAATCTTAATCAACGGCCAAAATTAGTGTGGCAATGACTACTTAGCGTCAACAAGGTCAAGAAGCTTACCTTTTGGGTCAACTTCGCGAGAAATCTTAATTGCATCAGAGGTTGCAAGATCTTGATTCGCCTAGGTGAAATGGCAAGAATTATGCGGTTTGGCATTTAAGATATGCACAAAAGTGAAGATATTGAAAATATATTTATAAAGATATGTCCATCTATAACAATATCTATGAACAAAGAATAAACTTCACGACAAGGAGCCATAAGAATAGAGTAGAAAATGGATCAAATACAGACATGAACAATGAAGCAATTTTATGGACTTCAGAATAGTCTCCATAACACAAATACTAATTAAATAAATTTCACAAAAAAAAAAAAATCATTTCTCACGAATCTTTAAAGAATCCAAGGGTAACTTTTCTTCTAAAGGACATTGCAAGGGATTTCAATGATGAATCTAGATATTTTAATACCAAACGTAGCACTATACCAAAAAGCCGTAAAGGCTAGTATTCCCTTTAAAGCAATGCATAGAGTATAAACCTAAATTACACAAATAAAATGTTGGTGTCACTGCTGATACAATCAACTCTTACAATATAACTCTATCTTAACACAATACCAACTGAACTTTTGAAAATGTTACCTTTTCAATAAAAGATCGAACCATGTTCTCAATTTCTTGCAGAATGCTATCAGGTTGGCCCTCTACAATGTCCCCATTTAATCGATTAGAGACAAAACCGCAACAATAAAAACAAATGTGCTTTCGATGTTAATTGGATAGCTGGAACCGGATTTTAGCATTCCAACAATTGCAAAACAATAGAACTTACCAACAGCCACTTTGGTTAGCCCAGGAAGATCGATCATTGTCAAATTAACAAGCATGTGACAATACAAACAATATTAGAAACAGAAAAAATAATCAACAGAAAAAGAGTCAATTAAGTGCAAGAATAGAATATTAAAAATCGTAATAGTAAGAATAAATTAATTATTATCAAATCCACCTCGTTGAGGCAAGGTGGCAATGCCGAGGCAAAACAAGTTAAATACTAAAATATGCATGTACATACTAGTTCCATTTTATGTGAAATGTTACTTATCATTAAACAGCTCCAATACATCATAGTAAAGTTTTTAGCACTTACCTATATCTTGGTACAACACTGTGTTCCAGATTTGGATACATGGGTTGGTATTTGCCTAGAACACCTTTTTTGTAGTTCAGTAGTCCATTCTTTTGGCGTATTAGATGCACCTAGAGAACTCTTTATTGACAAAATCTAGGAGATTAGTATGCATCTATGGAGTGCATGTTCCATTAAATAAGAAGTCATAGATCTTCTTAGAGATTTATGAGATTGAGAGATACAAAGTTCATCTAGTGGCTAGATTTTAATTACTAAACTATAAAACGGCTTTTATTCTCTAAAGGCATTAAGAGAAGAAAGAAATTACAACAAGATTTATTCTGAGATTTTGTGATTTGGAGCTAGAAGAACTTGTGAACGAAGAGAAGGAACTGAAGTGTCAAGTGATTCAAAGCCTAGGTAGCAAGCTTTCTTTCATTTCATACTCAAATATGGGTGTCTATGATTCATGTATGTGCTGAAATCTTAGGGCTTTTGTTTCTTACTCTTTGGGAAGACTTTGGTCTAATTATAATTGTTACAAAGCTCTTAAAGGACCCAATTGATGGTGTCAAGAACTGGTCAAGAAACATAAGCTAGCTTGTACAGTATGAGTGGTACGACAACTGACATTCGAGAGCGTAACCCAACTTAGAAATGAAAGGAAAGACATTGGGAGAGTGGTAGCCTCTGGGAAATAGAGTTTTGAAAAATTGTAGTGTTGCAAGCTATAACTAACCATAATTGGTTATGCTTATTGAAAGGGTACAAAAGAGCGAGGAAACTTCTTTGACATCGAGATATTTAGTAGTGTTGGATATGAGTTATCAAGGACTTTAATGGACTGATTGAAGTGGAAATCATAAAGAATTAGACTTAAAGTGCCCCTTTAAATAGAAATCTTTCCTTGGCATGTTCTATTGGGTTTACTGCAAGGAATATACTATTGATGTAAAATCACTAGGGAAACTTGCTCTAATTACATATTCCTATAAGATGGAATTAGTTAGAACAATTGCAAGACAAGAAATGGATTTGATTGGTAAACATGAGGAATTAAGGAACATTTTCATATAGTGAAAATGAAACTACTACCATGTTGGAAACTTAAACCAAGTAAGTGCATAAGACATACATACGAGTTAATACATTGAATATAAGTTTAAGTAGCGAGTAAGATTTAAAGAATGGAATGCCAGTTCAAGTAATTCTTATTTGAATACATCTAGACTGGACATTATCATAGACTCGCATTGGTAAATAATAGTAGGAGTTTGAATATTACCAGGGTGATAGGGGACCAAAACATCAGTGGAATACTTGATTCATATTTTCATTCGATTGTGAACTTGGCAGGTTAGTTAGGCATGGAAATTAAAATCGATTAAGAGACTTTTCAGAATCTAATGAACAAATAAAATGCTCAAAGAAAGATTACCTTGTCATCAGGCGAAAAAATCACAACATGCAATCTCTTGAGCAGTTGGGAATGGTCATAAGATCAAGAAGTCTGGATAAGCCATCTTTGGGAATACTAGAAGAATCTGAATACTTGCTCCCCTCGGTATCAAGCGCAAAATCTTTACTGAGAAACAAACTCTGCTTCCCATGTTTCACTGATTTGGGCATTGGCCAAATATTCAACCCCACAACCCTTACCAAGAACTGGGAAGCTTCGGTGAGCGGTGAGAGAGGTCAGAGAGAGAGAGAGAACGAACGAGAGATCGGCCTATGCACGCACGAGAGAGAGAGAGGGCGGTGATGGGAACGGTGAGCAACACATCGAGCGAGGCGAGAGCGGTGGATCGGTCGGTGAGCGGAGAGATAGCGAGAGCGGGGATCGGAGAGAGAGCGGAGAGGGAGCGACATCGATGAGCGGTGAGCGGGGTGAGCGGGAGCGTGGTGAGCGGTGGCCGGGCGAGAGAAAGCGAAGCGTGCGTTTAGAGTTGAGCGAGAGAGAAAAGCGAGAGCGTTAGGGTTGAGCGAGAGAAAGCGAGAGAAAGGCGAGAGCGTTAGGGTTGAGCGTTAGGGTTGAGCGTTAGGGTTGAGCGTTAGGGTTGAGCGAGAGAGAAGGCAGAGAGAACACAGAGAGCGTTAGGGTTGAGCGAGAGAGAGGGTTGAGAGAGAGAGAGAGTGTGTGTGTGTCTTGGGTCCCTATTTTTGAATCATCGAGATCGAATACGCACGAATCTCGAGATTAATGGACGGTTGTAAAAAATAAAATTTTTGGTGGGAATGTTGGCGCCATTTTTTAGAGACGGAATTTAATTTCGTCTCTATTTCCGTCTCTATTTCCGTCTCTAATCTGTCTCAATTCCGTCTCTAATTTAATCCGTCTCAATTCCGTCTCTAATTTAATCCGTCTCAATTCCGTCTCTAACTTATTTTTTTAGCAACGGAACTTATTTCCCTTTCTAATTCCTTTTCTAATTTGCTATTTTTTTGTAGTGAGAGGTTTAGCTGGTGAAAGATTTCATCAGACTAAAGCCAATATACTTTGATGGTTATAGTGATTTTGAGAAGATCGAGAAGTGGGTATTGTCTCACGAGAAGTTGCACCGAGTCTTGAGGATTGAGGACAAACTCCGAGTTGAGATTTCATCGTACACTTTACAAAGAGATGCTTATGTATGGTGGCCTGCAACGATAGCTTCTGAGGGAGAGTTTGAGTCATGGGATGTCTATAAGATGAAGTTTTACAAACATAACTTCCCACCTGCAATGATAAAAAGGTTGAGGAAAGAATTCATGAACCTAAGATAGGGAGTTGATGAGTTAGTGATGAGCTATAGATATAAATATGGCTATTTGAGGCAGTTCGCTAGGGATTTAGTGAAAGAGGACTCGGATGATGTGTACCACTTCAAGGATGGACTCAGACCAAATATTGGATTTTATGTGGTCAGTTCAGGTGCCAGGACTTTGGGCGAGATTTACGAGCGTGCACTCTCTCACGAGACCTATTATTTGGGTAGAGTTGCTGATAGGACATCACTAATACTAGCATTGAAACCCGACCAGGTTGCGGAGTTTGAGAAGAGGAAACAAAGGGGCGAAGGACCGAGGAGATGAGATAGAGGTACCCAGGGGTCAAGGGCATCTACTACAGTTGTACCCTTTGTATCATCTCCTATACTATTGCAAAATACTGTTGGTAGACCTCTCTTACCACCACCATTTAGACATGTAGTATTAGCTTCTACTACTACTTCGCTAGTTTTACCAGCACCACTAGCATGTCAGAAATAGCAGGGTGGTAGAGGCCAAGACAGGGGTAGAGGTAGAGGTCGAGACGGTTCTTGAAAGGGGTAGAGACATGCACAGGCCCAAGATCAGGTTCAGGGTCAGCGTAGACCTATCACATGTTATAGGTGTGGTTAAGTTAGGCACGGGATCGGAGATTGTCCACAACCAGCAGTCGTGTTTCCACCGCAAAGTCGAGGACGTGTACACATGGTAGCACAGTCCGATGCAAATGCCATTCAAAGACTCATTGAGGGTATGGTTTCCATTTGTAGTAGACCATCATATGTTTTGTTTGATTTGGGTTTTGCAATATCTTTCATTTCTGGTGCATGATAAACATCTTAGGGTTAACGCCAGTTAGAGTTAGCGTATATTTGATTTTGAGTATTGCAGTCGGGGATAGAGTTTACCCTAATTGTCTTGTTGAGAGATGTCCAGTAGAGATAGGCGGGGTAGAGTTACCTGCAGGCTTCAAGGTTCTCGAGTTCTTAGATTTTGATGCACTATTAAGGATGGATTGGTTAGTAGCGTATCACGCTCATATCTACTGTTTCAGTAAGACAGTGATATTTGAGATCCCATGGTGTCCGATGTTCACGTATAGTGGTAGTACACCGAGAGCCGAGGGCATTAGATATCGACTTGTGACTAGTAGAGAGATGGAGACTTTGGTGTCATTATACACCATAGTAGAGAGTTAGGGACCTAGACTTAAGGAATTCCGACTGTGTGCTAGTTTCCGGATGTGTTTCCAGAAGACTTACCTAGTTTACCACCACCGAGAGAGAGACTTTATCATTGAGTTTGTACCAGACACTATACCTATATTTATACCGCCATACCACATGGCTCCGAAAGAGTTGGATTAGTCGAGGAGCTAGTTGCAGGATTTGAGACAGAAGGGATTCATCAAACTTTCTATGTCTCCATGGAGATCACGTGTCCTATTTGTGAAGAAGAATGACGGTACTTTGAAACTGTGTGTCGACTATAGACAGTTGAACATGGTCATAGTTAGAAACAAGTATCACTTACTCTAGATTGATGACTTATTTGATCAGCTAAGAGGAGCACAATATTTCTCCAAGATAAACCTATAATCAGGGTATCATCTGCTCGAGATCAAGGCTGAGGATAGGTCCAAGACAACATTTAGCACGAAATATAGACACTATCAGTTAACAATCATGCCGTTTGGTTTGACTAATGGTCCTGCCATGTTTATGGATTTGAGGGAGCATCGACTCTATGCCAACGAAAGTGATAATTTTCATTGATGATATATCGATATATTCGAGGACTAGAGATGATCACGAGTAGCACCTCAGAGAGATGTTACAAACTTTAAGGGAGCATCAACTCTATGCCATGTTCAATAAGTGTGAATTTTGACTGTCAGAAGTCAAGTTTTTGGGACATGTTGTTGGAGCAACATGCATTGCTGTAGATTCAGTTAAAATTCAGGCTATTATGGATTGGTCCGCGTTAACTTGAGTTATGAAGATCAGGAGTTTTCTGGGTTAGCAGGATATTACTGCAGGTTCGTGAAGGATTTCTCGAAGATTGCTTCACCGATGACCAGATTGACCTAGAAAGACGTCGAGTTTGATTGGTCTGATGAGGCATTTGCTCAGCTGAAGAGATTATTGACTACCGCACCATTGTTGATATTGCCATAGCTGGATAGGGATTCCTGTTATATACAAATGTTTCTCGTACATGTTTAGGTTGTGTGTTAATGCAGAATAAAGGCACATTGGCTTATGCATCCAAACAGCTGAAGATACATGAAAAGAATTATCACCCTCATGATTTGGAGTTGGTAGAGGTAATATTTACTCTGAAGATATGGAGACATCCTTTGTATGGAGAGAGGTTCACACTCTATACTAACCATAAGAGTTTGAAATATCTCTTCACACAAAATAGCTTAAAATGAGACAACACCGAGGGTTGGAATTTCTAAAAGACTACGACTTTTCTCTGGAATATCACCTGGGAATGGCTAACGAAGTTGCTGATGCACTAAGTAAGATATCGGTTGGAGATGCCGAGGTGATTAGATGTCATATGACACATAAGTATGGATTACTCGAGGCAGCGGCGATGATGGCTCGGACAAATATTCCTACCGATACTCGGGTGATGATTTGTGCACATATAAGGCTTCATACAGTGTCTACTCAGAATGTGTTAGAGGGACTAAGAGCCTACATCTTATACACGAGATTCAGTAAGTTAGCCCAGAGTACTGATTGTACTAACTGGACAGAGACGACGGACTAGTGTCTGAGATTTAGAGGCAAATTATGGATACCGACAGTGGGAGAGTTAAGAGATGAGATTTTTCAGGATTCACACAGTTCTCGGTTCACTGTTCATCTAGGTAGGACCAAAATGTACCATGATATGAAGAGACTTTTTGGTGGGGTGGGATGAAAATGGATGTATCAGAGTTTATTAGGAACTGTGGGATCTACCAGTAAGTGAAGGCAGAACATCTTAAACCTAGAGGATTATTGCAGCCACTTTCCCATTCCACGATGGAAGTGGGAAGAGATAACCATGGGTTTTGTTAGAGGATTGCCGAGAATAGCCGTCGACACGATTCCATCAAGGTGATTGTGGACAGATTGACAAAATTCGCGAATTTCATAGCAGTTGCAGCTCATTACACATTTGATCTATTGAGTATATTGTTCAAGAGGGAGATTATTAGGATGCATGTGGTACCATTGACTATTAGAGATGTTATGTATACGTCCAAGATGTGGCAAAGTATGCAGGAGCAGTATGGTACATGCCTACAGTTTAGTACAACCTTTCACAGAGGTTGATTTAGACTCTCGAGGATATGCTCAGGGTTTGTATACTTGAGTTTGGCGGATCATGGAAGGAATACCTAACGTTGTGTGAGTTTGCATAAAACAATAGTTATCAGGCTAGCATTGAGATGACGCCATTTGAGGCTTTATCTGGCAGACCGTGTCATTCACCATCTTGTTGGGCTGAACCAGATGACCGATACATTATAGGGCCTGGAATTGATGTTGATCACAAAAAGGTATGACATATTCGTCATAGTCTTAAAGGAGCCCAAGAGACGCAAAAAAAAAGTATACATACATATCGCAACAATCTTATGTATGACGAGGACACTTTAATGTATCTAAAGGTTTCTCCTTGGAAGGGTCTCCACAAATTTGTCTGAAATGCAAGTTAGCACCGAGATTTATCGGGCCTTTCAAGATCAAGAAACATGTCGAAAATGTTATTTATGATATGGATTTACCTCCATAAATGTCGGGGATTCATCCAGTGTTTCATATTTCTATGCTTCGACTAGCCAAGTCGAAGGCAGGCGAGAGACCGACAATTGACTTGAGTCAGATTGACTTGAGTGAGAACGTATCATATGAGGAGTAGCCAGTACAGATTCTAGATCGTAGGGTACAACAGTTGAGTTGCAAGTCTATTTCGAAGGTGTTGGTCAAGTGGCAGTTCCATGGAAACTCATAACTCACTTGGGAACGAGAAGACTATGTGCGTGATATGTTTCCGTACCTCTTCGAGTCAGGTATAACTTTAGGTTAAGCTTAATTCAGACGAATATGGAGATTTTGGTTTAAATGATTGAGGTGTAGTTGCGGAGAGTGGGAGAAAAGATTTAGTTAGAATAGGTTCATTTGGAGGATTAGGTAACATAGAAGTGGAAGACTGTAAATATGTGACAGACTACTTGTAGATCCTATATGTTTTGAAGAAGATTTATCCAAAGTAGATAAATAAATATTCGTAAAATTATTTTGTTCAATTATATGGTTTAAATCCTTTTTTGTTGGAGGTAGATCATCATCAAAATTGGTTTTGAAAGGAGTAGCTTTAATATGCTCTTTAATCTTAAAAGGAGCTAATGGTGGATGAGATGGACATATTTTTCGCCATTAGAGCCTTCCCAAATGGTATTAATTTTATTGATTATTTTGGGACATGAATGAGCTAAAAATTCAAAAAACGAATATTGTTTTTATGTTGTTTTATATATGTAAAATATTGCTCTCATAAAATAGCTTGTTGGGCTTTATGACATATTTTGCAAAAGATTGGAGTTAATGGATGTTTAAGGAATTGGTTTTTTAAAGTTAAATAATCAACCGTAAAATCGTCTTCTTCTTATTCGAAAATGGGAATCATATGAATTTGATAGTCAACAAAATCATTGATACTTACTGTATCATCAGATGTTTCAACGGGATAGGCAACACGAGTAGGTGGATGAGCTACATGGGTTACAGAGGCTCGATGGGGATCCATTTGAGGCTCTACTTGAGATGTACTAGAAGAAGGGATAGAAGAACAAGATTTTCAAGAGACGAGATTTATTTCAACTAGACCATCGTCATGAGTGATAATATTATGAACTTGATCAGATGTAGTATTTTTGCAACGTTCTTCGTTATTTTTTATCATGGATTATCCACTTTTTTGGAACATCTATATCTTTCCAATTTCATTGTTTCTTAGTTATTACTTTATGTTGTATATTTGTAAGAAATAGAGTAGAAGTGCCCTTTTGAAGGTTAGTATAAGCAACAACTGGAATTATTATATGCATTAATTTATAATAAATTCTATATCTACGGCGACATTGGAACATATTTCTTTTAATTTGAACCTTGAGTGTATATACTTAATGTTGTTGCTTCATGAGGGAATTGATCATGTAGACTTAAAGTGAAATTAGGAAAACAGTTGAAGAAAATTGGTCCTTCTGCCAAACTTCCTTCAATTATTCCTAATAATGAACCATTGAATTCTAAATGACGTTTATCACGTACAAAATCTAAAACATATGTATTAAGTCCTATGTAGCCAAGGGTTTTATTGCAACTTGAATAAGGCCAATATGCAAATATTTATAAGCTTCTTTATAACGACTAATTTTGTCAGGTGGTATAAGCAGAATTTCTTGCCCGTCATCATCGATTGATTTTGTATATTCTTCAAGTTTGATAATAAAATCTTGATTTTTTGAAAAAGAACCTTGAGTATATATGTGTTTTGGATCTATTGTAGGCATATCCCAATTTTGAAGAGATTGTTCTATATTCGTATAAGAAATTTCACTTATATTTCTTAAATCTAGCTTTGAGGGAGTTTTTGCTAAGGATTTAGGATTTTGTTTAGTATTAGAAGATGAGGATGACTCAAATTTTACATGTGGATTTTTTGAAGAAAAAACTCTTTTCATTTTCTTTATTAATTCACCCATGTTTTAATTTCAGTGGTTTTCTAAAAGAACTAGGCTAACGACTTACAGCTAGACTTACTTCTTTGCTAGACTTACAACGTGACTAAGAAAGTCTACTTTAGAAAACCCGATGAAAATTAAATAAGAGAAAATATGAAAGAAAAAGGAAAAGATATGCTTTCAATAAAAACTTAAAACTGTAAAACTTGCTTCAAAATCATTTTATGATATCGAATATATAGAAGTAGAAATAAATAGAAACATTACTTACAGTGGGGCGTCACAAAGCTGGATTAGATATTAACTTGGTTCTGATACCAATTTGACGCAGCTCAATATTAGCTCAATATAGGTATGATCAAGATTAGGGATATGTAAGATATGTAACAGAAAAGGAAGGATAAAAGGATAGAAAGGATCAATACTAAATTAAACAAAGTGGATTTTAGAGATGACAAAAAGACTCAACGACTTAGATTACAAACTTTAAACATACTTAGATTACAAACTGAAACAGATTGGAAATTCAAGCTTAAACTCAAACTTAAACTGCTTAGCTTACTTAGACTGCTAGACTTCGAATGCCTTCTCTTTGAGTAACCCAGGTATTTGTAGAACAATAAAAGGTTTCTCAAAGCAAAAGGAACGGATGAAAATAAAAGACGCGTTATCGTGTAAAGATAACTCTACAAACTAGTGACACGTGTGTACGTATTATCTTTAAAACATACTTTAAAGATAATGTGACATGAATCGACAATAAAAAGAAACCGACAAGATAAAAAGTAGATAAAAGTGGTAGGATTCGTCACTGCAGCCTTTACTTTTACTATTGTAGTCTTTACTTTATACTGTAGCTTTCATCTTTTTGACTTGAAATTGTAGCACTTTGCATGATGATGAGGCTAAATTATTAAGGCAGGCAAAGTGGGCCTAGAGGCTTGGGCCTGAAAGGATGAACAGCATGGGCCTGAAGGCAGGCAAAGCCTGGAAGCATGAGCTTGAAAATGATAATTGGCATGGGTCGGATTATATATATACAATAATAGTGAATGAAATCACAAAAGGTTCGAGAACTTGTAGAGATGTCCACAAGCCAACATGAATATAGGAAGGAAAGCGCTTAATATCTGCTTGATTAATAATGACTTGAACTAGGGGAGAGTCAAGTAAAACCCAAAGGATTAGAAGAAGATCTCCTTCGGCATTAGTCCAATGGAAAGCATGAGCAGCGAAAATCATAATTTCTTTATTTTGGAGAGCTGCTTCTGGTTGGAGTCCAAATGGATAAAGCTCATAGATTATACGGTCAAGCAATGGTTGGTGAATTGCTGAAATCATGAAAGCTTCATAGAAAGATTCCATTGTTATAGCTCTATAAAATATGGCGCGGCTGAAGTGGCGTCGCTTTCTGAAGTGGTCCTGGATGTTGAAGATGTTGAAGAATTGTGCACATTAAGATCAAAAGACGCAAAAAAAGTATTAAAGGAGCCCAAGAGACGCAAAAAAATTATACAGACATATCGTAGCGATCTCAATGACGAGGGAGCTTTAATGTATTTAAAGGTTTCTCCTTGGAAGGGTCTCCACAGATTTGGTTTGAAATGCAAGTTAGCACCGAGATTTATCGGGGCTTTCAAGATCAAGAAACGAGCCGAAAAGGTTGCTTATGATCTGGATTTACCTCCACAAATGTCAGGGATTCATCTAATGTTTCATATTTCTATGATTCGACTAGCCAAGTTGAGGGCAGGCGAGAGACCGACAGTTGACTTGAGTGAGAACGTATCATATGAGGAGCAGCCAGTACAGATTCTAGATCGTAGCGTACAACAGTTGAGTGGTACGTCTATTTTGAAGGTGTTGTCCAAGTGGCAATTCCATGGAGACTCAGAACTCACTTGGGAACGGGAAGACTATGTGCGTGATATGTTTCCGTACCTCTTTGAGTCAGGTATAACTTTAGGTTAAGCTTAATTTCGAGGACGGAATTTCTATTAGTTGGGAAGAATTATAATGCCATAAATCTCTAATTTGACTTTAACCTTGTAATTATGATCAAATGACCCGTGATGTGGGACCCGCATCGATATATGTGTTGCGACCGAGGCTTGATGCCGAGGTAAATGTTATACTTGTAATGATGAATGCTTAGTGTATTGTATATGTGTTGACTACTAAGTCATTCCTACTTGTGAATAGGTGTCGAGATGTGTGTGGAAATGCGCCTCGAGTTGCGTATTAGCGTGGGACTGAGGTAGATAGCAACATGGTGAGATGATGTAAGCTTTATATTGCTTTTATAAGTGAGATAAGTGGGGTTATGGTTGATTAAGTATCAAATACACTTAAGTTAGTAAGTTAAAACAGTAGCTACTTGATATTTCTCGAGACACGTATTGACCCATCTCGACTCCAATTTAGTTACTTATTGGTGTCATTCGGTATGAGTTAGTGGACATGTGTGAATAAGTGTACCATTAGATAGTTCTCGAGATACGTATGCACATTAAGACCAATGACTATCAATCTACCATATCCAACTCATGTATAAGCTTTTGGTCAACTCAAACAACTTAACTCTTTCATTTTCATTTGCTTAAGAGAGAAGAAAAGTTGCTGGAGAGAATGAGAGTTGTTGGAGAAGAAGGGATAAGCAAAAACAGTGGATTGAGCGAAGGAGAGATCCAGTTTTGCTAGTGTTCATCAAGTTAGGTAACTCTTGTACACCATAAAGGTAGCTCAATTCAAACGAATTCATGAATTTAATGTATGAGTTGTTGTTTTATGTTGTGGTTGATGTCATAGAACTTAAGAAGTGTGTATGGAGGATCCTTAGGCATTAACATGCCATATGTGTAGAGAAAACTCCTAATTCTGATTGCAGAATTATGGGTTTTACTATAAATAGCATGCTAGGTGGATCAACTAGCGCTAACTTAGATTAACGCTTTAGGTCCAAATTGGTAGTTCGCTAATGGATCATTAGCGCGCTAATCCTAGGTATTAGCGCGCTATGTCTATGACAGCATAAAAACAACAATTTTCAAAAAAATTCCATAAACACTATAAAAGAGTCTAATACCATAAGTAAAGGTACAAACACACTCAAAAACCTATAATATGATATCAAGAACCTATGGAAGTATTTCGGGGACTCAACTACGAGTTTCGAGGTGTCGAGAGGCCGAAATAGCATAAGAAATTTGGTGGATTTTAAGTAAACTTATTGAGATATTTCTTTGTATTTCATTCCTATTCATATGTTCATTTTTAGTCATTTGGACTTAATTGCTTTTGAATATGCAATGACTTGTTGTTCTTTCTCATTACATGAGGTTGCTTTCATAGTTTATTGATAAAATGATTTTAAGGATTCCAATTCATGTGCTATGTCATTGATTAATTGTTAATACATATGGTCAGTGAAATAACATGCTATTAGGTAGGTGTTACATAGTATTGTAATCTATTTCCTTTGTGCATTAGTATGCAA
Organism: Stephania yunnanensis; assembly: GCA_039657365.1. Classification (NCBI taxonomy): domain Eukaryota; kingdom Viridiplantae; phylum Streptophyta; class Magnoliopsida; order Ranunculales; family Menispermaceae; genus Stephania; species Stephania yunnanensis. Next base: position 33,478,919 of record CM077585.1, on the reverse strand, counting down.
TGGTTTTGTTGGATTCTATTACTGTGTTGTTCATGAATATGAAAGTAGTTCTCGTATCTAGGGTCATTACATGATAGAAATCCGGCGGACATACGGGGTCACTAGACTTTTCAGGGTAATCGGGATTTCTCCACTATATTGTGCATCATACGAGAAATGAGTCTCGGTGTTGTTGGAAATCATAACTTGTGCAGCGCACGAGGTATGAGACTCGGGGTTGTTGGCAAGTATACATCGCAGGTGACTGGCACCAACGAAAGGTTATAAAGGCAAGAACATTGCTCAAACCTTCACATTGATGTATAGCTTAGCTCCATCCTCATATAGTGGAAAGGCTAATGTGATGAAGATAACAGCCGACCGACCTCGAGATCATTACTACTTAGCCATGTGCCAGTTTCATGTTGTTTAGCTGAAGTATCTCTTTGCATGTTCTTGTTACAACATAGTTGCTATTATCATGCTTTTAGATACTTATTGCATAATTAGGAATTTTAACAAATGACTCAGTATTACTTTCTACTTTCTTGTACTCACCGTCTAGTTTGTGACGGTGGATGCAGATCCATCGAGTAGTAGACCAAACAAAGACAAGATCGGCGATTACTTATGAGCCAGTGGAGCATTACTACACCTGATTTTGTAGGTTTGGTTTTTGATTTATTACTTTTATATGTATATGATATACTTTTTGGGTTGTATATTACAGGTTGAGTGAGCAGTACCTTGACTAGACACATGATATTATATATCATCGTTTCATCATATATAAGCATGTGATCTTTATTCCCTGGTTTTTTCCACAATTGTTAGGCCTCATGCTATAAGCTCTATCTAGATTGTAAAGACTTCTGTTGATTAAACTTTTAAGTAAACAAAACTTTAATTAACTCTGGTTTATGAATTGACATAGGATAAGTATAGGTTTATGAATTATCATAGGATTAGACCAGGTGGTGCCCTAATTTTGAGAAGGGGTCGTCACAATACGTGAGTTACTTATTTGACAAAAAACTATGAGTGTTACTTGTGTAGGCGGCATAGGTAGAAGCCCATAATATGTCACACTTGTTATAATACTTGGAGAAGGCTAAAAATGTCTGAACACTGTACAATGAACAGTGCCTTCAACTCATCACCTGTTATAATCGACTTGGAGAAGGGTAAAAATGTCTTAACACTATACAATGAACAATGCCATTTTCCTTTTTTCTATAGTATAGAAAGATATACTTCAACATCGAAAATTTTAAAAAATAGATCATAGGTTTCTAGAGCCTAACTGAGAATAAGTTACAAAAAGATGTGCAAATAAATGACCTCATAAGCTCCACACAATGGAATAATATGATCATGAGGTAAAAATAGTTGACAGAAGTAATAACTTAAGTAGTAACAAAATTCTGTTTAGAACATGATTATGTATTGAATTTAAATATCTTTTCATGAAATTAATCCAAAAAGTAAGTGAAACTGAAAAGTGAAAGGAGAAAACAACATCGAAGAATTCTTATACAAAAAAATAGAAATACCAATTTTTTTGAGATAATAAACATTAAAAGAGTTGACACGCCTAGCAAAGTATGGCAACAATTCGTCGATTTTAAGCACAATTCGATGATTTTCTTCTAAAATAAGCTTTGAGAGGCAATGCTGTAAACATGATGAATTCCGGCAGTTTGAATCTCAGAATTCTAACGATGTAGTTTGATTGCGAATGAGTAAAAACTCATTACAGTTTTGTTTCACACGTTCCCTACGCGGATTTTAGGCCCAATTCATCGATTTTCTTCTAAAATAAGCCTTAAAGGTTAGTGTTGTAAACATGGTGAATTTTGGCCGATTAAATTTTGGAATCCTAACAATGTAGTTTGATTGAGAATGTGGAAACACTCATTAATATCTAGTTTCACACATTCCTTACCCAGATTTTAAGCACAATTTGTCGATTTTCTTATAAAATAAGCCATGATAAGCGGTGTTATAAACAAGAAGAATTTTGACCGGTTGAATCTCATAACTCAAACGATAATGTTTGATTGGGATTGGGTAAAAACTCATTACTGTCCAATTTCGCACAATACCTACGTGGATTTTATGCCAAGTCATCCATTTTCTTCTAGAAATAAGCGTTGAATTGCAGTGCTGTAAATATGATGTTCGACTGGTTGAATCTTAGAAATATGATGATGTAGTTTGATTGAGAATGGGTAAAAACTCATTATCGTCCCATTTCGCACGTTTGCAATGCTGATTTTAGGCCAATTCTTCATCATGAATTTCGGACGGTTGAATCTCAAAATTTTAACGATGTAGTTTGATTTAGAATAGATAAAAACTCATTACTGTCAAGTTTCGTACGTTCCTTGCGCGAATTTTAGGCACAATTCATCGATTTTATTCTAAAATTATCCTTAAAGGGCAGCGCTGTAAACATGCTTAATTTTGGCCAATTGAATTTTGGAATCTTGACGATGTAGTTTGGTTGAGAATGTATAAAAACTCATTACCGCCAAGTTTTCCATTCCATATGCAAATTTTAGGCCTAATTCGTTGATTTTCTTCAAAAATAAGTCTTAAAGGGTGTTGTGAAGAAAACATGTTGAATTTCAGCTGGTTGAATTTAAGAATTATGATGATCTAGTTTAATTGAAAGTGGGTAAAAACTCATTACTGTCAAGTTTCACACGTTCCCTATGCGTATTTTAGGCACAATTCGTCAATTTTCTTCTGAAATACGCTTTAAAGGACAGTGTTGTAACATGATGAATTTAGGCCGACTAAAACTCAATATTCTAACGTGTATTGTGATTAAGAATGGGTAAAAACTTATTACCGTCCAGTTTCGCCCTTTGTCTACGCGGATTTTAGGCCCTATTTGTCGATTTTATTTTAAAATAAGGTTTGAAAGGCAGTGTTGTAAACATGATGAATTTCGGCCGGTTGAATCTCAGAATTCTAACGATGGAGTTTGTTTAAGATTGGTTAAAATCTCATTACCGTCTAGTTTCGCACATTCCTCACGCGGGTTTTAGGCCCAATTCGTTAATTTTCTTCTAAAATAAGTTTTGAAATGCAGTGCTATAAACATGATGAATTTCGGCTGGTTGAATCTCAAATTCTAACGATGTAGTTTGATTGAGAATGGGTAAAAACTTATTACTGTCCAGTTTCACACGTTCTATACACATATTTTAGGCCCAATTCATCGATTTTCTTCTAAAAATAAGCCTTGAAAAGCGATTTGTATGCATGATGAATTTCGACTGGTTGAATCTCAAAAATATGATGATGTAGTTTGATTAAGAATGGGTAAAAACTCATTACCATCCAGTTTTGCATGTTCCCTACACAGATTTTAGGCCCAATTCGTCGATTTTCTTCTAACATAAGCCTTGAATGGTGTGACGTGAACATGTTGGATTTCAAGCGATTGAATTTACGAATTTCGACGATGTAGTTTAATTGAAAGTGGGTAAAAACGCATTACTGCCAAGTTTTACAAGTTCTCTACGTGGATTTTAGGCACAATTCATCAATTTTTTTCTTAAATTAGCTTTAAAGGGCAATGCCGTGAACATGATGAATTTTGGTCGGTTGAATCTCAAAATTCTAACCATTTATTTTGATTGAGAATGGGTAAAACTAATTACCATTCGATTTTCCACGTTCCATACTCGGATTTAGGCCTAATTCGTCAATTTCTTCTAAAATAAGCTTTGAAAGATGTAATATAAACATGATGAATTTCGGACGGTTGAATGTCAGAATGCTAACGATGTACTTTGATTGAGATTTGGGTAAAATTCATTACCATCAATTTCACACGTTCTCTATGCGGGTTTTAGGCACAATTTGTCTATTTTTTTCCTAAAATAAGCTTTGAAAGGCAATGCTGTAAACATGATGAATTCCGACCATTTGAATCTCAGAACTTTAACGATGTAGTTTGATTGTAAATGTAAAAACTCATTACAATCTTGTTTCCCATGTTCCCTACTCAAATTTTAGGCCCAATTCATCAATTTTCTTCTAAAATAAGCCTGAAAGGGTAGTGTTGTAAACATGGTGAATTTCAAGCGATTGAATTTCGAAATCCTGACGATGTAGTTTGATTGAGAATATGTAAAAACTCATTAACGTCCAGTTTTGCGGGTTCCTTACCAGTATTTTAAGCACAATTTGTCGATTTTCTTTTAAAGTAAGCCATGAAAGGCAGAGCTTTAAACAAGATGAATTTTAACCGGTTAAATCTTAGAAATTTTAAGGTATTTTTTGATTAAAAATGGGTAAAAACTCATTACTATCCAATTTTGCACATTCCCTACGTGGATTTTATGCCCAAGTCGTCGATTTTCTCCTAAAAATAAGCAATGAATTGAAGTGTCGTAAACACATTGAATTTCGAACAGTTGAATCTTAGAAATATGATTATGTAGTTTGAATGAGAATGGGTAAAATCTCTTTACCGTCCAGTTTTGCATGTTCCCTACGCGTCCTTTAGGCCCAATTCGTCGGTTTTCTTCTAAAATAAGCTTTGAAAGGCATTACTATAAACATGATAAATTTCGGTCGATTGAATATGTGATGGCCCCTCCTTTAATTTAAGGCACCACTCGGCCTAATCCCATTATTAAGCCCTAACCTTAACCACATAAAACTTAATAACGTATTAGTTACCCTTTCTAATAAATTTTTCATATCACGTTAGTTGTTCAAGTAAATGTTTTCTTATCTCCTGCCAATTACTTAAATAAGAGGTAATTAAGATTTTAAACAGTTAAAGATTATTCAGTGGAATTCATTCATATAGAACTTAAGGGTTGAAACTAGGAAACGATGATCACATGCATATATATAACATAACGACGATAACTGTATATATATGTGTTTGATCAGTACACTATCTCGTAACCCGTAGTATACATCCTCAAAAGTAAATGAAATATATATATGTCATACAACAAAACTAAAACATACAACAAAGGTATCATCTCTTTAATGGCTCAAAAGTAGTAGCCGATATTCTCTTTGCTCAGTCTGCTACTCGATAGATCTGCAACCACTGTCATAAAAGAATGAGGAGTACAATAATGTAGAAAGTAATACTGAGAGATATTTAACCACATTTCCAAACACATAAAGCTAACAATTTACCATATATATGCTCATTACAACAACAATAATGTTGATATGCAATTACATTACCAAACAAGATAGCATCAATAGACTATTCAAATAAGCCACTATTTCAAATTATGTACTTAACAAATTGTCTCAGACATACCCAATTAATCACATTTACTTTGGGTAGTCACTTATTTAGTTATTCACATAAACATATCCAGTATTAGATATGAAATACTACATATCAATCTCTTGTAATAGGTCAGTACAATCAGTACATCGGTATTACCTTATTTGTCGCCGCTTAGTTATATGCTTTCCTCTTATTAATTGTGAAACATGGCTTATCAACCTCATATAATAGTCAATACACACAGTATATCAATATTACCCTTTTGATCGTCATTTAGTCATAGATCTTCCTCTTATTAGCTGTGCAACACGACTTATTAACCTCATGTAATAGATCACTACATCAGTGTTACCCTTTTGGTCACCGTTTGTTCATTTCATCAATCTCATATAGTAGATATATAACACTAACTAGTTAGTATACCGACATCCCCGGGTCCCATACCCCGTGAGCCGTGTACACCTCAAATCACATTATAAGCTTACGACATATTCCAATTTAACAATCAAAGCATAAGAAGAAACAACATACCAATAATAACACCAAGAATTTATCACACATAGCACATAAACAAATGTAATCCAACAACACACAGTTAAGTAAGCCTACAAAGCATTGCACAACAATATAAACAACTATAAACATCCAACAACATCTAGGTATAAAATGAAGTAAAATATCTCAATAAGTTTACTTACAAACAAGGCAATTTCCTAGCTATTTCGGCCTCCCAGCACCTCATATCACGTATCCAAACTCCCGAGACTCTTCCTTAGGTTCCTAATATCAAACTAATCCAAATAAATTGGATTTAGGTAAGGTCAAATGGGTTTAGGAACCTTAACCCAAAACAACCCCTTAAAGACTAAACAATATTAAAATTTTAGACCCGTATTCCACAACACTTTTATGTATGAAATTTTCTAAATCTCAACTTCTTCCATTGTACAAAGTTTTTGGTCTCTAGCTTAACTTTTTGAAAAGGCTTGGTTTGCATAATTTTGATTTAAAACGAAAGAGATATTGAAATGTTACTAAACACACCTCTAATTGGAACCTAATATGACCGACAGATTTAGAAAATTCATTTCTCTCAATCTATAGTTTCAAAATTCATGATTTTTGGTCACAAGGCAGCTAACATAGAAATAACAACATACTAAAAAATTATCCGATTTGGATGAGTAATTAGGGAGTTATGCTATTTATAAATTTAGTTTCAAAAATCTCGTAATGCATTTATTCACCTATTTGTAGAGCACTTTTGGACATGAATACCTTTGAACTACAAAATTCTAATAGGAAAAAGTTGTTCCCCTTTTGAGTTAGCTTTCAAATGCCACAACTTTGGGTTTATTTCAATTTAAAATGAGCAAGTGACCAAATTACATAGGTTGGTTCATAATACAACTTGCATAATTTCTTTTTTGGACTTACAACTTCAAAATTCATATCTTTTTTATTTCAAAAACAAATCAAGAACTTCTTAATAGCTGGATTATCACTTCAATGAGGAATCCAAATATATTAACCAATTTCAAAGTCCTAATCATCTAACCTATGAAAAATGGCCAAAAACCAAAATAGAGATGTGTATGTAGTTTGATGAACACCTAGCATGACCTTCCTACTCCAAAATCTCCTAGTCGTTGTTCATCTTCTTCCTCTGGAACCTCTTCTTCTCTCCAGCAAGCTTACTTAGCTCCTAAGCTAATGAAATGAAATGAGAAGGTTTGATTTCAAGAGCTGATCACTAGCTTATATAGTAATGGATATGGTTCATTAATAGCCATTGATCTCATAGTGTACACGTGTCTCGAGACTCATCCAATAGTCCACATACTAACACATGTCCCACTTACTCATGCTAATTGACACTAATGTGTAATTAAATTGGTGTTGAAATGTGTCAATATGTATCCCGATGAACATCAAGTGGTTATTGTTTTAACTTACTAACTTAGGTGCATTTTAATACATAACCAACCATAGCCCCATTTAAATCAATATAAAAGTTATATAAAACTTATACCAACTTACCATATCATTTTCTACCTCGGTCCTATACTGACACGCATATCGAGGCGCATCCCTACTCAACATCTAGACAATTATATACAAGTATGAGTAACTTAATAGGCCCAGACACATACATCACACTAAGTATCCATAACATTAAATCTAACAAATCACTCGGTCTTCACACCAAGTATTCGAATCATGTACCCATTCTCGGGCCATGTCTTGGATTGGTAACACTAATTAGGGATTAATTTACTATTGGTAAATTTTAGGTCGTTACAGAATCTCAGAATGCTAACGATGTAGTTTGATTGAGATTGGATAAAATCTCATTACCGTCTAGTTTTGAACGTTTCCTATGCAGATTTTTGGCACAATTCGTCGATTTTCTTCTAAAATAAGCTTTGAAAGGCAGTGTTGTAAACATGATGAATTTCAATCGATTAAATATCAGAATTTCTTATGATGTAATTTGATTAGGAATGGGTAAAAACTCATTATCGTCCAGTGTCGCATGGTCCCTACATGGATTTTTGGCCAAATTTGTCTATTTTCTTCTAAAATAAGCCTCGAAGGGCGTGATGTAAATATGTTGAATTTCAGCCGGTTGATGTTAAGAATTCTGACAATGTAGTAACTTGAAAGTGCGTAAAAAATTCATTACTGTCTAGTTTTGAATGTTCCCTACGCGGATTTCAGGCACAATTTGTCAAATTTCTTTCGAAATAAGCCTTGAAGGGTAGTGCTGCATAATGAATTTCGGCTGATCGAATTTTAGAATTCTAACGATGGAGTTTGATTAAGAATGTATAAAACTCATTATCATCTAGTTTTGCACGTTCCTTGCCCAGATTTTAAGTATTTGTTGATTTTTTCTTAAATAAGCCATGAAAGGCGGTGTTATAAACGAGATCAATTTCAACTGGTTGAATCTCATAATTCTAACGATATTGTTTGAGAATGGGTAAAAACTCATTACCGTACAGTCTCTCATGTTCCCTATTCGGGTTTTAAGCCCAATTCGTCGATTTTATTCTAAAATAATCATAGAAAGGCACTTCTGTAAACTAGATGAATTTTGACTGGTTGAATCTCTAAATTTTGACAATGTAGTTTGATTGAGAATAGATAAAAACTCATTATTGTCCAATTTTGCACTTTTTTCCCGCGCGGATTTTAGGCGCAATTTGTCGATTTTCTTCTAAAATAAGCCTTGAAGGGCAATGCTATAAATATAATGAATTTCGGCCAATTAAATTTCAAAATCTTGATGATGTAGTTTGATTGAAAATGTGTAAAAACTCATTACTATCTAGTTTCGCCATTCACAACACGGATTTTAGGCCCTGTTTGTTGATTTTCTTCTAAAATAAGTCTTGAAGAGTGTGATTTTCACATGCTGAAAATCGGCTGGTTGAATTTAAGAATTATGACAATTTAGTTTAATTGAAAGTGGGTAAAAACTCATTACTGTCTAGTTTAGCACTTTTCGTACCCAAATTTAAGCACAATTCGTTGATTTTCTTCTAAAATATGCCTTGATGGAGGGGTGTCAATTTTTTGGTCTGGTCGGATCCGAGCCCGGGCAGGCCTTGATATAAACAAGCATTTGCATTGTCCACACCCGATCAAATTGTAAATTCGGACAAGTATGCATTGCCCAGGCCCGGTTTACTTATAATCCGTGTTGTCCAAATGTTCGAATTTTGCCGAGTTTTGTAAAAATTATTTTACATTTAAAAGTGTTTTTAATTATTAAAATCATTATAAATTCCTCATAATATAATCTTCTCTAACATAATTTTAAAAAGTAATGTTCAAGTTGTATTTAATATTTTAAATAACAAGACGTAACAATTTTTTTGTTAAAAAACAAAATGCATAATATTGTCTTAAGCAATTTAGCAAAGTCTCAAAATTAAAATAGTATATTTCTATACAAGTTATGTAGTTTCTTTATTTCTATTATTGTTTTTGTGAATTATACTTTGTATGGAAGTATATTTTCAAAATAAAATAGGTATCTTTTGAAATTCAAGCCGTCTCCGGGTTTATAGGGTCTTATCCAGACCCGATTTGGATTTTAATTTGAACATTAATTCCACGCCCAGACCCGACCCAGATTATAATCTTTTTGACCAAACCCTTTTTTGGGGCAGACAAAACAGGGCCGACGGACCGAACAAAAAATTGACACCCCTACTTGAAGGGCATTGTTGTAAACATGATGAATTTCGGCTAGTTAAGTCTCGAATTCATCGATTATCTTCTAAAATAAGCCTTGAATGGTGTAATGTAAACATGCTGAATTTCGCCTGTTGAAGTTAAGAATTATGATGATGTAGCCAATTGAAAGTGGGTAAAAACTCATTATCGTCAAGTTTCACACAATTTGTTGTTTTTCTTCTAAAATATGAATTGAAGGGCAGCGCTGTAAAAAAATGATGAATTTCGGTCGGTTGAATCTTAGAATTCTAACGATGTAGTTTGATTGGGAATGGGTAAAAAATTATTACCATCAAGTTTCACACGTTCCCTACTCGGATTTTAGGCACAATTTGTTGATTTTTTTCTAAAATAAGCCTTGAAAGGCAGTGCTATAAACATGATGAATTTTGGTCGATTGAATTTCGGAATCCTGACAATGTAGTTTGATTGAGAGTGTGTAAATGCTCATTACCTTCCAGTTTTGCACATTCCTTACCCGGATTTAAGAACAATTTATCGATTTTCCTCTAAAATAAGTAATGAAAGGTAGTGCTATAAACAAAATGAATTTCGACCGGTTAAATCTAAGAATTCTAATGATGTTGTTTGATTGTGAATGAATAAAAACTCATTACCATGCAGTTTTGTATATTCCCTTCACGATTTTATGCTCAAGTCGTTGATTTTCTTCTAAAAAAAAGCCTTGAATTCCAGTGCTGTAAACATGATGAATTTAAGCTGGTTGAATCTTTGAAATATGATGATGTTGTTTGATTGAGAATGGGTGAAAATTCATTACCATCCGGTTTCGCTCATTCCTTATGCTGATTTTAAGACCAATTCATCGAATTTCTTTTAAAATAGGCCTTGAAGGGCAATTTTGTAAACATGGTGAATTTCTGCTGGTTGAATCTCAGAACCCTAATGATTTAGTTTAATTCAGAATGGGTAAAGATTCATTAATGTGCAGTTTTGCACGTTTCCAACTCAAATTTTGGCACAATTCGTTGATTTTCTTCTAAAATAAGCCTTGAAGGGCAGTGCATTAAACATGACAAATTTCGGTTGCTTGAATTTAAGAATCCTAACAATGTAGTTTGATTAAGAATGGGAAAGCACCAATTACTGTTCAGTTTTGCCATTCCCTATTCGGGATTTAGACCCAATTTGTTGATTTACTTCTAAAATAAGTGTTGAAGGTTGTGATGATAACATGCTGAATTTCAGGAGATTTAATTTCAGTATTTTGAAGAAGTAGTTTAATTGAATGTGGGTAAAAACTCATTAGCATCAAGTATCACATATTCCCTACGCGGATTTAAGGCAAAGTTGTCGATTTTCTTCTAAAAGAAGCTTCGAAGGGCAATCTTGTAAAACTTGATGAATTTCGGCTGGTTGAATCTCAAAATTTTCATGATGTAGTTTGATTAAGAATAGATCAAAACTCAACCGTTTAGTTTCACACTTTCCCTACGCAGAATTTAGACCCAATTCATCGATTTTCTTCTAAAATAAGCCTTGAAGGGCCTTTTCGTAAACATGATGAATTTCGGCCAGTTGAATCTCAGAATCTTCACGATGTAGTTTGATTGGGAATGAGTAAAAACTCATTTATGTCCAGATTAGCACGTTCCATACGCGGATTTTTGGTCCAATTCGTCGATTTTCTCCTAAACTTAGCCTTAAAAGGTGTGATGTAAACATACTGAATTTTCGTCAAGTTTCACACGTTCCCTGCACGGATTTCAAGCACAACTCGTCGATTTTCTTCTAAAATATGCTTTAGATAGTGCTGTAAACATGAGGAATTTTGGCTAGTTGAATCTCAAAATTCTAACGATCTAGTTTAATGATGAATTTCGATTGGTTGAATGTCAGAATTTTAATGATGTACTTTGATTCCTAATAGATAAAAACTCATTCCAGTCCAGTTTCGCACTTTCCGGACGCGAATTTTAGCATAATTCGTCGATTTTCTTCTAAAATAAGGGTAGTGCTATAAACGTAATGAATTTGTGCTGCTTGTATTTCAGAATCCTAATGATGTAGTTTGATTAAAAAAGGGTAAAAACTCGTTACCCTCCAAGTTTTCCATTCCCTGTAAAGATCTTAGATCCATTTCGTCGATTTTCTTCTAAAATAATTCTAGAAGGGTGTGATGAATTTTGGGCGCTTAAGTTTTAGAATTCTGAGGATGTAGTTTAATTGAAAGTGGGTAAAAACTCATTACCGTCAAGTTTCACAAGTTTCCTACGCGGATTTAAGGCACAATTCGTTGATTTTCTTCTAAAATATGACTTGAAGGGCAGTGCCGTAAACATTATGAATTTCGACTAGTTGAATCTTAGAATTCTAACAATGTAGTTTGGTTAGGAATGGGTAAGAACTCATTACTGTGCGGTTTTGCATATTCCCTACGCGAATTTTATCAATGCCTCAAAGGGCAATGTTGTAAACACGAGGAATTTTAGTCGGTTGAATCTCAGAATTCTCATGATGTAGTTTGATTGAAAATAGATAAGAACTCATTACTGTTTGGTTTCGCACTACCCCTTCGCGGATTCTAGGCACAGCTCGTCGATTTTCTTCTAATATAAGCATTGAAGGGCGGTGCTGCAAACATGATGAATTTCGACCGATTGAGTTTCGGAATCCTGACGATATATGTTTGATTGAGAATGTGTAAAAACTCATTATAGCCCAATTTCGCACGTTCTCTACGCGGATTTTAGGCACAATTCGTCGATTTCTTCTAAAATAAGCCTTGAAGGGTAATGCTGTAAACATGATGAATTTCAATAGGTTGAATCTCAAAATCTTAACGACACAGTTTGATTGATAATAGATAAAAACTCATTATAGTCCAGCTTCGCACGTTCCTAACGCGAATATTTGCACAATTCGTCCATTTTTTTTTTCTAAAATAAGCCTTGAAGGACGGTGCTATAAACATGATGAATTTTAGCTACTTGAATTTTAGAATCCTAACAATGTAGTTTGATTAAGAAAGGGTAAAAACTAATTACCCTCCAGTTTCGCCATTCCCTATGAAGATTTCAGGCCCGTTTCGTAGATTTTCTTTTAAAATAAGTTTTGAAGGGTGTGATAAAAACATGCTGAATTTTGAGCGGTTTAATTTCTGAATTTTGACAATTTATTTTAATTAAAAGTGGGTAAAAACTCATTAACTTCAAGTTTGAAACGTTACATACGCGGATTTAAGGTGCAATTCATCAATTTTCTTCTAAAATATGACTTAAAGAGCAGTGTTGTATACATGATGAATTTTGACCGGTTGAATCTCAAAATTCTTACAATGAAGTTTGATTAGGAATGTGTAAAAACTCATTACCGTACCATTTTGCATGTTCCCTACGCGGATTTAAGGCACAAGTTGTCCATGTTCTTCTAAAAGAAGCTTCGAAGGGCAATGCTGTAAACATGATGAATTTTGGCCGGTTGAATCTCAGAATTCTCATGACGTAGTTTGATTAAGAATAGATAAAAACTCATTGCCGTTTAGTTTCACACTTTTCCTACGTGGATTTTAGGCACAATTTGTCGATTTTCTTCTAATATAAGCCTTGAGAGCAGTGCTGTAAACATGATGAATTTCGGCCGATTAAATTTTGGAATCCTGACGATGTAGTGGATTGAGAATGTGTAAGAACTCATTACCATCAAGTTTCGCCATTCCCCATGGGGATTTTTGGCACAATTCATAGATTTTCTTCTAAAATAAGCCTTGAAGGGCAGTGTTTGTAAATATGATGAATTTTGGTTGATTGAATTTCGGAATCCTGATGATGTAGTTTGATTGAGAATGTGTAAAAACTCATTACCGTCATATTTTGCATGTTCCTTACCCGAATTTAAGCACAATCTTGTCGATTTTCCTCTAAACTAAGCCATGAAAGGAAGTGTTGTAAACAAAATGAATTTTGACTGGTTGATTCTCAGAATTCTAATTGCGTTGTTTAATTGGAAATGGGTAAAAAATCATTCCCGTCTTGTTTCGTATATTCCCTACGCGGATCTTTTGACCAAGTCGTCGATTTTCTTCTAAAAAAGCCTTGAATTGCAGTGCTTTAAACATGATGAATTTCGGCCGGTTGATTCTTAGAAAAATGATGATGTAGTTTGATTAAGAATGAATAAAAACTTATTACCATCCGTTTTTGCACGCCCCCTAAAAGGATTTTAGGCACAATTAGTTGATTTTCCTCTAAAATAAGCCTAAAGGGTGTGATGTAAACATGCTAAATTTTGGCAGGTTGAATTTAATAGTTCAGATTGTTGGGGCATGTGCCCTAGGTCAATCCATTAACTGTCTTTATGAATACTTTTAGTTAATAAAAATAGAGGATTTCATTTGCTGTTTATTATAATTAATTTGCATGTTTACATTATAATAAGATCCATGGGTATTTACATAAATATCCTAAATGTCCCTAGTCGATCATTATACTGGGAACTATAATGAATTAAGACTAGTGTGAGTCTTGATTGATGATCATATGATGATTATACGTATAGGGATACGAATCAAGATCACGAGTACTTGTTAGGGAACAAAGTCTTTGGACCGACCCGCTATGAGAACATAACATGGATTAAGTCATAGTTGTTTCTCATGATAGGTATATATTCAAGTCCTCTAACTTGAGATTACCAGAGACTTCAACATTAGGAACACAGTGATTTGACACAATCAAACGTTGTCTTTAACCGGACGATTATAAAGGTTGTGATTGGTTACTGTGTGAGCAATGTGATGAAGTTGTGTAATCGAGATAGAATTTGTCCCTCTCATATAAAGAGAGATATCTAGTGGATCCCTCGATGTGTTAGATCGTTAAAAGGCCTAGTCTAAGTGAATTGATATTGATCAATGTCACTTGGATGTTTTCGATCTACCTAGAGATCGAGACTAGTACGATTGAACATGTTGGATGACAATTCCATGCCTTATGTTTGATCAAAAGGATATCGTGTGACAAAAGGATGTTATATACACTATTGATTAGGTTGTATCGATTTGATATTCGTACAACTTGGGTAGTCATAATGTCTTGCTAGAGGCCGCTTATGACTTGTATACCATAATGTGTTTTAGTTAGCGGGACCGCCGTCTAACTAATCCTAGCGCAAGGAAATTCTTTTATTGGTGAATAATATAGAAATTTCCAAATTGTTTAGTGATTGAACAAATCAATAGAATATATGATATTTTATTGTTTACATAAAAATCACTAAAACAGAATAAAATCCCTCTATTAAATTTTAAGTCTCATGTCATCCATTTTTAAACACTTGTCAAGGCCTCGATCACACTAATACGGTTTTGACCATAGTTGGGTGTATTGTGTTATCTTGGTGAGACAAGTTGGGTAAGTTACCTAAATGTTTAAAATGGTCCGACTTAATAAAGCCATCAAAATAGTTTTGAGCTTTAGGCAAATGATGAGATAAAAACATGCTAAGACATAAGATGTCCCGTATCTCATAAAAGGATCTAAAAATTACATAAGATGTAATTGGTAACTCATTACCTACCTAAATAATCTAGTTCTGTGTTTCATGCCATAGCTGTCATAGAATTAGGTGAAATATGGATTTTAGTCCCCTAAATAAACACTATGTTTTAGGAGGGTTGTTAATTTAGTGGGAGTCTATTCCTCTATACTAAAATAAACTTTGCATAATCTTTATTGTAGATCAATGGCCTCTTCAAGTAACAATAATCCCCTGTCATCTACGATCCATCCTTGAGAAGGATAAGCTATCCGGGACTAACTTTCTTGACTGGTTCGAAACTTGAGAATTGTTCTTAAGCATGAACGCAAGTTGTATGTCCCGGATGCTCCAATCCCCGAGGACCCACCACCAATGCTACGAAAGTTTGTGAAGGATGCGCATAGTAAGCATGTCAACGATTCTACCGATGTTGCATGTATTATGCGGCAACTATGGTTCCCGAACTTCGAAGGACATGGAACTAATGGAAGCCTACGACATGGCTATAACGCTCAAGGAAATGTTCCAACAAAGAAGCTAGGCAAGAAAGGTTCGAGACAGTCAAAAACCTACATTCTTGCAAGATGACCGAGGGTGCGTCGGTTAGTCCTCATGTTCGAAGATGAAGGGCTATGTTGACCATAATAGACTCGGACTCCCCATAAGCCAAGAGTTGGCTACGGATTTGATCCTAAATTCATTACCGAGAAAGTTACTCACAATTTGTGATGAACTACAATATGAATAATATGGAGAAATCAATTTCGAGTTGCATTTGATGCTCAAAACTCACTTGAACAAAATATCAAGAAACCCTCTAGCAATATGTTGATGGTCTAAAGGGAAGGGAATGAAGAAGAAAAGCAAAGGCAAGGCTAGAGTTGCCAAGGCTGTTGCTGCACCTACGCAAAGCCTGTGGAACAAGTCAAGCCCCAGCCTGTTTCTACTTCAAAACACCCAAAAGAAAAGGAAGGAAATTGTCATTTCTGTCATGCACCTGGACATTGGTTCAGAAATTGCAAACTCTATCTGGAAGATCTAAGGAAGAAAAAGGGTAGTGCGACTACCACTACAGGGACTCACCAGAAGTAGAAAGTTGAAGAAAGGAGAAGTCATCCTCCGCGTAGGGAATGGAGCAAGAGTTGCTGCCCTGGCTGTTGGATCATATGACTTAGTTTTATCTAGTGGACTTATTTTAACTTTAAATAATTGTTATTTTGTGCATGCCTTGAGCAGAAACATCATTTCTGTTTCATGTTTGGATATGGATGGTTTTGATTTTATTATTGCTAATAATAGATGTTCCATTTTTCGTAAAGGCATATTTTATGCAAATGCTGATTTGTATGATGGTCTTTATATTCTAAGCATGAAAAAGTCCACTGATACTCCAGTCTTTAACATAAATACAAAGAGGTTCAAGTCAAATGATTTGAATCAAACCTATCTTTGGCATTGTCGTCTCGGGCACATAAATGAGAAACGCATAACGAAGCTCCATAAAGATGGACTTCTAGATTCATTTGATTTAGAAACATATGAAACGTGCGTATCTTGTTTATCGGGCAAGATGACTAAAAGTCCCTTTTGGGACACGGTGAAAGGGCAAGTGATTTATTGGGTCTAATACATACGATGTATGCGGTCCTATAAACACAATTGCTAGAGGAGGTTATCGGTATTTCATTACATTTACCGATGATTTCAGAGATATGGTTATGTATATCTTATGAAACATAAAGTTTGAATCATTCGAGATGTTTTGAACGTTTCAAAATGAAGTGCGAGAATCAACTTGGTAAAACTATCAAAACACTTCAATCGGATCGAGGTGGTGAATATTTAAGCCAAGAATTTGATGGACATCTTAGAAATTGTGGGATTGTCTCCCAATTGACTCCACCAAAACTCCACAATGGAATGGAGTTTCGAAAGGAGAAATCGAACCTTATTAGATATGGTTCGATCTATGATGAGTCGAGCGAGATCTTCCATTATCCTTTTGGGGTTATGCATTACAAACTGCAGCTTTCACTCTAAATCGAGTTCCTTCTAAAGCGGTTGATAAAACACCATATGAGATATGGTACGGGAAGAGACCTAGTTTGTCTTTTCTTAAGATTTGGGGTTGTGAGGCTTACGTAAAGCGACAAGTCTCGAAAAACTGCACCTAAATCGACAAGTGTTTATTTGTGGGGTATCCTAAGGAAACAAAAGGATATTACTTTTATAATCCCGCCGAGAACAAAGTGTTTGTTGCTCTCGTATGGTGCCTTTATGGAAAAATAGTTTATTTCAAAAGACACTAGTGGGAAAGAAATAAATCTTGAAGAAGTTCAAGAATCACGGTTAAACACCGAACCGCTACTCGGAAGTTCAACAACGTTCCGAACCAGTTGAACCTCCACAAGTGACACAAGGCCCACGTAAATCTAGTAGGGTAAGACATGAGCCGAGAGAGATTCGGATTTCTCATTACCGATAGTCGTGATGTGTTGCTTATAGACCAAAATGAGCCCACCACTTATCGGAGGCTATGTCTGGACCAGGACTCGGATAAATGGCTAAGTGCCATGAACTCGAGATGCAATCCATGTATGATAACCAAGTTTGGAACTTGGTTGATTTACCCGAAGGTGGTAAGACCATTGGATGTAAATGGGTTTTCAAGAAGAAAACCGACATGGATGGCAAAGTGCATACTTTTAAAGCAAGACTTGTAGCAAAAGGTTTCAGCAGACTCAAGGTGTTGATTATGATGAAACTTTTTCGCCGAGCCATGCATAAATCCATAAGAATTTTAATTGCCATTGCTGCATATTATGACTATGAAATATGGCAAATGGATGTAAAAACAACATTTCTTAATGGAAAGTTGCTTGAGGACGTTTATATGACACAACTTTGAAGGTTTTGTACATCCCGAGAATTCTAGGAAGGTATGCAAGCTTCAAAGATCCATTTATGGATTACAAGCAAGCTTCTCGGAGTTGGAATCTTCGTTTTGATGAAGCGATCAAGGATTTTGGTTTTATTAAGAACGAAGATGAGCCTTGTGTATACAAGAAGGTCGGTGGGAGTGTAGTTGTTTTTCTGCTTGTATGTTGATGATATATTACTCATTGGAAATGACATCCCAACATTGAAGAATGTCAAGTCTTGGTTAGGGAAGTGTTTCTCAATGAAAGACTTAGGAGATGCGGCCTATATCCTAGGGAAAAGATCTATAGGGATAGATCTAAGAGGCTAATCGGTCTAAGTCGAGTGCTTACATAGACAAGGTCTTGAATAGGTTCGGTTTGCAAGACTCTAAAAGAGGATTGTTGCCAATGTCTCATGGGATAAGTCTCAAGAAGACTTAATGTCCTAAGACAAATGATGAGCGAGACCGTATGAATAAGATTCCATATGAATCGGCTATTGGATCTATCATGTATGCCATGTTATGTACTCGACTGATGTATCATATGCTTTGAGCACTACAAGCGAGATATCGATCGATCCAAAGTGAGAGTCACTTTGGATAGCAATAAAGAACATCCTTAAGTACTTAAGAAAGACTAAGGAAGTGTTCTTGGTCTATGGAGGTTTTGAAAATGATCTAGTTGTAAATGGTTACACGGATGCAAGTTTTCAAACGATATAGATGATTTTAGATCGCAATCTGGATATGTGTTTACTTTAAATGGGGTGCGATGTAGCTTTGGAAAAGTTCGAAGCAAGAGATCGTGGCAGATTCTACAACGTGAGTTTGAGTATATTGCGGCGTCCGATGCAAAGAAAGGAGGCGATTTGGATCAAAAAGTTCATTTCGAACTAGGTGTGGTTCCAAGTATTGCTAACCTGTTTGTTTGTATTGTGACAATAACGGGGCAATAGCACGAGCCAAGGAACCTAGATCACACCATAGATCCAAACATATACTCAGGCGTTTTCATCTCATTAGAGAAATTATTGAGAGGGGAGACGTAAAGATTTGCGGAGTACCTACTGAAGACAACGTTGTGGATCCATTGACAAAAGCTCTTCCACAAGCAAAACATGATGGTCATGTTAGATCATTAGGCATTAGATGCATATATGATTGGCCCTAGTGCAAGTGGGAGATGTTG
Organism: Stephania yunnanensis; assembly: GCA_039657365.1. Lineage (NCBI taxonomy): Eukaryota > Viridiplantae > Streptophyta > Magnoliopsida > Ranunculales > Menispermaceae > Stephania > Stephania yunnanensis. The sequence continues at coordinate 33,459,800 of CM077585.1, read as the reverse complement.
GGGCATGTGCCCTAGGTCAATCCATTAACTGTCTTTATGAATACTTTTAGTTAATAAAAATAGAGGATTTCATTTGCTGTTTATTATAATTAATTTGCATGTTTACATTATAATAAGATCCATGGGTATTTAAATAAATATCCTAAATGTCCCTAGTCGATCATTATACTGGGAACTATAATGAATTAAGACTAGTGTGAGTCTTGATTGATGATCATATGATGATTATACGTATAGGGATACGAATCAAGATCACGAGTACTTGTTAGGGAACAAAGTCTTGGACCGACCCGCTATGAGAACATAACATGGATTAAGTCATAGTTGTTTCTCATGATAGGTATATATTCAAGTCCTCGACTTGAGATTACCGAGACTTCAACATTAGGAACACAGTGATTTGACACAATCAAACGTTGTCTTTAACCGGACGATTATAAAGGTTGTGATTGGTTACTGTGTGAGCAATGTGATGAAGTTGTGTAATCGAGATAGAATTTGTCCCTCTCATATAAAGAGAGATATCTAGTGGATCCTCGATGTGTTAGGCTGTTAAAAGGCCTAGTCTAAGTGAATTGATATTGATCAATGTCACTTGGATGTTTTCGATCTACCTAGAGATCGAGACTAGTACGATTGAACATGTTGGATGACAATTCCATGCCTTATGTTTGATCAAAAGGATATCGTGTGACAAAAGGATGTTATATACACTATTGATTAGGTTGTATCGATTTGATATTCGTACAACTTGGGTAGTCATAATGTCTTGCTAGAGGCCGCTTATGACTTGTATACCATAATGTGTTTTGGTACACTGCCAACGTTGTATGAGCCTATTGGGTCGCACACTAAGAATGGTTTTGCGAGATTTTAAGATGATTCAAAAAAAATGAATTTTATATGATAAAATTCATGACGGAAACGTCCTTGTGGTGTATTACACTAATACTTCTTTAAGTAGGGGTATATGTGTAATTTACTTAAACGTCTATGTACAAGAGTTGTATAAATAGACGCTTTAAGTTAGAATACACTAACGAAAGATCAAAAGGCCAAAACTCCTTTTTCGTTTAAGAAACGACTTAGGGTTTTTGGTATGCTCTGATCGTTTTGGAGAGATTCAAAAGGTTTGGCATTCTCTCGACGCTAGCACTTCGAATCTCGGTCGCCGTTCGTGTGTGGACTGCTGATAGAGGGCGTTCGTCGTTGGCGCGCCTTAGAGATCGATCAACCTTCTGAAAGGTATATTGCGATTGAGGTATGATTAAGTTTTTCATGGTTTAAACGTTTTTAATGGAATTAGATTCGGATCCTGTTGGGGTTTTTGTCAAAATTGTTTTGTAATTTCCGCTGCGTATGAACCCCAAAACCCAACACAGATGATGTTGTTTGATTGAGAATGGGTAAAAACTCATTACCGTTAAGTTTTGCTCATTCCTTATGCTGATTTTAAGACCAATTCATCGAATTTCTTTTAAAATAGGCCTTGAAGGGCAATTTTTAAACATGGTGGTTGAATCTCAGAACCCTAATGATTTAGTTTGATTCATAATGGGTAAAGATTCATTAATATGCAGTTTTGCACGTTTCCAACTCGGATTTTGGCACAAGTTGTTGATTTTCTTCTAAAATAAGCCTTGAAGGGCAATGCATTAAACATGAAAAATTTTGATCGCTTGAATTTTGGAATACTCTTATACTTTTCAATCCAATAGAGTATTGAGACTTGGTCCTTATACTTTTATATCTACATTTCTAAGGCTTATGGATACTCTTATCTTTCACCAGAACTTTTTTGTCCATCTTCCATTTTCTTATTCTACTTTGTGAGTGTATGTATATATACTTTACTTTAAATTATATCGAGAGAATCACTTTCAATTTGTGAACACATACACGTCAACTCATGTGATGTTTTGAATATGTCAATTCATTTACATTTTCTTTATGATAAAGTGTTGAAATTGATATTCCGCAATCCGATCGGGCTTAAACATGCGAGTATATATCAAAAGCTAGACTGTTAAATGTTGTCTATATTGATCTACATAACACTTTGATTCAATCATAAAACATATACATACTTCCTTCCATTGACTTTAAGTTTGAGAATGTTTTTCCCCTCTCTGCCTTCTTCCGTTAGACAAGATTAATTTTAATGGTAAGATCTCTTACGTTTTGAACAAATCACATCGCGATAACTGAAAATCAGTTATTTGGGCCCATTTATTTTGAAGAGAGAGGGGATGGAATTAAAACCCCCATACTCAAATCACTTATGCCCAAACTATCATCAAGTTGTGGGCCCCAAACATAAAGTATGTAACAATATAATATGGGTCAAATATAATAGAGATTAATTAGGAAAACATAATCTAACGATCTCCCACTTGACCCATGCTATGACTCGATGATTCAAAATAAAATATAGTTTTGCACTTTATAGAATCTATCAAATCACTTTTCACTGAATTAAATGATCGGATCATGGCGGTCACGAGTCATTTAATCGACACGTTTCCTTCCATGTATCACAATCAACTTAACCAATAACTTTAATAAGGATATTTAAATCCTCTAACCATAATGTTATCTCATTGAAACATAATAAAGATACCAAGTACATAAGCAAAAACAAAGCTTTAATTGAATTCACAAGTGTCATGATAATAATATGAGAAATAAAATTATAAATGTATGCATACATACCACAATATTGTGCTAACAAGGAATTGTCTATAATACCCATAAGTTCAACATGGCCAATAAATGTTTTAGGCTATAATCCTTTAGTTAACAGATCTGCTATCATCAGATCAGTATTAATATTCTCACTCGACACTCTATGTTTTTGCACTTCTTCTTTAACAGACAAGTACTTCAATACATGTGTTTTGCACTTTTTGAATACTTATCATTCTTCAAAAAGAAAATTGTTGCAGAATTATCACATTATAGCCTTAATGGTCTAGCTATCTATCAACAATAGAAAGTCTTGACGCAAATTTCGCAACCAAAATGCACGAATAGTAGCCTTAAAGCATGCAACAAATTCAACCTCCATAGTGGAAGAAGCAATTACAGTCTACTTCGCTCTCTTCCGTGAAACTGCTTCTCAGCCAATAGGAATATGTAACTGAATGTAGATTTCCTCGTGTCCACACATTCGACAAAGTTTGAATCTAAATACCCAATCACTTCGAGATGACTCAATCTTTTGTAGGTCAACATGTAATCCTTGGTGCCTTGTAAGTACCTAAGTACTTTCTTTGCAGCTTTCCAACGATCCATTCCAGGAATACTTTGATATCGACGTAACATTCCAACAACAAAACTGATATCTAGTCGAGTACAAGTCTGGAAATACATTAAGCTCCCAACTAATGACACATAAGGAATACATTGCATTTGCTAACATTCCAAATCATTTTGAGGACATTGCATTAAACTAAACTTGTCCTCTTTCTGAATTGGAACTATTCCTGCGGAGCACTTGTCCATTTGAAATCTCTCTAATACTTTATTGGTATATCCTTTCTAAGACAAACCTAACAATCCTTGTGATTTATCATGAAATATTTCTATTCGTATCACATAAAATGCTACACCCATATCTTTCATTTCAAAGTTTATAGAGAAAAACCTCATCACATCATGTAACAAAGCAACATCATTAGCAGCAAGAAGAATATCATCAACATATAGGACCAATATAATGAACGTGCTCCCACTGATTTTCATGTATATACACCGATCAACAGTGTTTTCTACAAAACCAAATGATGTAATGGTATTATTGAAATTAATGTACAATGTCTGGAAGCTTGTTTCGATTCATATATTGACTTCTTCAATTTACACATTAAGTTTTCTTTTCATGTGGTCAAGAAACCTTCGGGCTGGTCCACGTAACCTTCCACTTTTATATCTCCATTTAGAAAGGCAGTTTTCATATCCATTTGGTGAAGCTTAAAATCATAATGAGCTACCAAAGCCAACATAATTCTTAAAGAGTCCTTCTTTGAAATCGGAGAGAAGGTCTCTGTATAGTCAATGCCATCCTTTTGATTATACCCTTTGGCGACAAGTCTAGCTTTATGTGTTTCAATGTTGCCTTGTGAGTCTCGTTTAGTTTTGAAGATCCATTTGCAACCAACTTGTTTTGCACCTTTAGGCAACTCGACTAATTCCCATACTTTGTTGTCATCCATTGATTTCAACTTGTCTATCATGGCATTAAACCATTTTTTGTGGCTCCACTTGATCATTTGCAATTTGCACATCATTAGCTGGTTCATTAACAATAAGTTCATTTTCCTTATTTGGAACAATGATTCGTTGTCCAGGTTTGTTGCGTAACCATGATACAACAAGAGGAACAACAATTTGAGGAGAAATACTAGATGTAGGAGTTTTCAATTGAACTTCATGAATATCCACATTTTGTGGTTTTTCACTCCCACTGATTTGGCCATTCTCGATGAATCGAGCATTACCAGACTCAACTATTCTCATACTATGGTTAGGACGGTAAAATACGTATCCTTTAGACTTTTTAGATACCCAATGAAGTAACCACTAATAGTCCTTGCATCAAGTTTCTTTTCATGTTGATTATATATCCATACTTCCGCTTGACATCCCCAAACATGAAGATGTCTCAAACTAGGTTTCCTACCAGTCCAAAGTTCATAAGGAGTTTTATGAACTAATTTACTAGGAACCCTATTCAGCTGATATGTAGCAGTCTTTAATGCATGCATCCACAATGATGAAGGTATAGTGTTACAACTTAACATACTCTTAACCATATCCATAAGAGTACGGTTTCACTTTTTAGCTACACCATATTGTTGAGGTGTACAAGGCATTGTGTATTACGCACAAATACCTTGATTTTTAAGGAAATTTGCAAATGGACCTGGAAATTGTCCACTTTCATCATACTTTCCAAAATATTCACCACTTTTATCAGATCTCACCACTTGTACCTTTCTATCTAGCTGTCTTTCTACCTCGATTATTAATGAACACTTCTAAAATGTCCACTGATTGAGACTTTTCATGCAACAAGTATATATAACAATATCGTGAGTAGTCATCAATAAAGGTGCTAAAATACTTTTGACCATTCCAAGATGAAGTATTAAAATGATCACAAATATTGGTGTGTATCAATTCAAGAGGCTCACTGCTTCTTGTGGTTGGATGTTTTGATATATATTTGGTTTGTTTTCCCTTAATGCAATCCATACATACATCCCAGTCAACAAATCAATTGAGGTAAGATATTACTTTTCACTAGCCTCTTTACTCATTTTTTGGATATGTGACCTAATCTTTGATGCCAAAGAAAAGCAGAGCACTCATCATGTGCACTACGTTTATTTCCAATAACATGTTTAACATTAAACAAGGATTCAACAAACATACTATCAAGATTGAAAGGATATAAGTTGTCAATTAAAATACCAAAACAATAATAATATTTGCGTTTAAACAAATTAAAACAACTGTTTCCAATCTTTGAATTAAAACCTATACAATCCAACTTTGACATAGAAACAAGATTCTTAGAACATTCAGGAATATAAAGACACTTTTCTAAATCCAAGAAGCATATGGTATCCAAGATTAATCTGTAAGTCCCGATCCCTTTTACGCGTGCCTTCATTCTGTTCCCCATAAACAAGAAATTTTCAATTCTGCTTATAGGCTGGATTGAAAGGAATCTCTGCATAATATGTGAAACATGAGTAGTTGCACCAATATCAAGCCACTAGATATTATTATGCACTTCAATAAAGTTTGATTCAAAACATACATAAATATAATATATACCTTTCTTCTTAAACCATGCTTTTGTTTTGGATAATCTTCCTTGAAGTGTCCACTCTTCTTGCAAAAATGGCACCTCGGCTCATGGATTTGACCCTCATTGACTTTCATTGGGGCTTTGTCCTTCTTTCTGTCCTTCCTTCCTGGTGTAGTTTTGTTGCTACTAGCTCCATCATGCAAAGTGATATGAACCGAGTGACCCTTCAGTTTCCTTAATCTCCCTTCCTCCTGTATGAGCATGACCTTGGTTTCTTGCAATTTCCATTTTTCTTTAATGGTGTTGTAATTCACCTGGAACTTACCAAACTCAGGGGGAAGCGAATTAATGATGAACAGAACTAGAAATGACTCACTCACGTCCATTCCCATTGCTTTGAGCTTTGCTGCAAAGTTAGACATGCTAGTCACGTGATCATAGATTAGTCGTGCCCATTCAAATTTCTTAGTGGTTAACTCGCTCATCAAGCTTCCCATAATGGACTTATCAACAATGTTCGATTGTGAGTACTCTTTTAGCTAGATCATGAACTCCTTTGCGTTGTTTGTCTTAGGCATAGATGGTTTGACCTTTTTGGCAATTCCCATGCGCATCAAGTTCAAACTTAGCCTATCAAATTGTTCCCAAGCCTCATATAAAGACCTTTCCTCTTCGAAACTAGTCTCGGTAATGGCCGCAGACTTGTCATCTACAATGCATGGTCAAGGTCCATTACACCTTATTAGAACTGGATTTGTTCAGACCAATCATTATAGTTAAGCCCGTTGAACTTAACCATCGTATTACCCAAGGCAAATATATTAGAGGACGCATCAAATATAACATAAATTATTCACATTAATACTTTGAGTTAAACCTAATAGATTCAGACACACAATACTTTTATTATTTATTTAATTAAGTTTACCTTTTGGTTGTACTTAAATACATAATTCATGCTATATCAAGTTTTCAATGAACATACTTTCATAGACCATATATCGTACTTAGGTTAATAAGTAAGATATCTTTGGATAAAACATATCTATTTCTAAGTATGAAGATAAATTTCTTAAGTTTCATTAATTATAAGCAATGGTCCACCTTTGAATGACCTCCTATCACTAGAACAAATTTAACTTTTGATAGAGGTTTTGAACCTCTATGAAAGACTTTTCATAGAGGTTTTTGACCTCTATGAAAAGTGTTATCTTTTAAGGTATCTTCAAAGCTTACATAGGGGTTTCAAACCCCTATCAATTGTAGTGATTTCATAGGGGTTTGAAACCTCTATATTATCGTCAAAGGCTTACATAGGGGTTTCAAACTCCTATCAAATTTAATTTTTAAAAAATAGCTGAAAACACCCAGAATTAATTTTCATTTCCATTTTCAATTGAAAATATAGAAATCTACATTCCACTCGCAATATTATTATTCTATCAAGAAATTTGCAGTGATCTACAACCAATCAACAAAACAACAAATCGATAGCCACACATTTCACGAAACCAATCAACGAAACTCAGTTTTCATTGTCAAACAATGTATTAGCAGAGAGAAGTATATGTAGAAAGTCACCTTGCTTGTTTGAAACTTCACTATTGCCAATTCTCTCATCCACAATTGCTTTGACAATGGAAGATATTCTTGTTCTAGCCTGTAAAGCAAAATCAAAGAAAACTCAAAGATTAAGATTAAACAACCTATCACTACATTCACATCTTCGTAAGAAAAACAAAGTGAATAAAACCTGAGTGCATGAATAGGAATAGCTACAAATGAAAAGAGCTAAATTACACTACCAAAATATTATAAGATAATAGTTATCCATCCATGACCAATTCAAAAGTAGAAAAAAAGTTACCTGGATCAAAAGTAGAAGAACCGATGAATATGACATAAAATTTTGAATGTTCATATTGTCCAAACAATATGGTAATTAATAAACCAGGTGGAATCATTTTAGGAGCTCTAAATCTTATCTACTCCTTGAGTTTGAAAAATAAATAGTATATATACTGATACAATTAGGTTCTATTATAAAAGCTATACAAACGGAAGAAAAATATTATTTTCATGAATTTATATTAGTGGCCTTCTCAATTTTTATTTTTTTTCTTCTATTTGATGCTTAAGCCACGTTCTTTGGTGTTATTCAGGTGATTATTTTCCTAAAGCTTTCAATGATACTATTTCAGTATGGGAGGATGAATCAATTTCTTTTGACGTCCTAGAAAATGATTTTTTTGCTAGAGGAAGTGGAACTGTAAATATTGCTAGAGAAGTATCTGTAGAAAGTCACCCTGCTTGTTTGAAACTTCTCCATTGCCAATTCTCTCATCCACAATCGCTTTGACAATGGAAGCAATTCTTGTTCTAGCCTGTAAAGCAAAATCAAAGAAAACTCAAAGATTAAGATTAAACATCCTATCACTACATTCACAAGACGTAAGAAAAACAAAGTGAATAAAACCTGAGTGCATGAATAGGAATAACTACAAATGAAAACAACTAAATTACACTACCAAAATATTATAAGATAATAGTTATCCATCCATGACCAATTCAAAAGTAGAAAAAAAAATTACCTGGATTAAAATTGCTGCTCTTCTCTTCAATCTAAACATAAGGTCATTGCGTCCCACCATCACTCTCATTCCTGTTTGGATGTAGGCAGCTGATGAACACAAAGTATTGTAAGCTTTCCTTGCAAGATGCATGCGCAACTATTTCTGGATCCTCAGAGAAGCAGCTTCTCTCCCCATAATATCATATTGTTGCCTTGCAAGTTGTCCTACATTTAGCATTACAAAAAATGTCAAAATGATTCATGAGAATTCTTATTATACACAATTATTCTGCCTTGCAAGTTGTCCAATTGCAATCACTGATACAAGAGAGCAAGCTTTCAAATTTAGGATATTATAGTCACACGCTGTGCCGAAAATTACTATAATCAAATTGACAATATTTTACAATAGCATATTTACTTTAATAATACTTGAACAATCTCAAAATTCCATTAACTTAAGGAGGATGCAGTTTTAAGACAAAGTTCCTTCACCTTGGCAGCCTTTGGAGGACTTCCTTCGGAGATCATACCCTGATCCTTGTAGACCACTTCATTTTGCTTCAAGAGACTTCCATTCCAAAGTAAACAAATGCCAGACCACCAACACCACAAAATTAAACACTTTGAAACCAGAAATGCACAAAATTAAATACTTTGAAACCAGAAACCACAAGAATTGAAAAGCAATCAAGCAATTATGCGAAGAGTGGAAGAAATTGAATCGCAAAATTGATCACCAATACCAGATCTGAAACCAATGCACCTTAAAGTGAAGACTGAGATATGAACTTCTTGCCTTACAAGCTGAAACCACAAATGCAACAAATCAACAAATCTGAACTAAACAACAAATTTGACAACCAAAATCATCAAAAAATGAATATTGAATCAAACATGAGACACAGAGAGAGAGAAAGCTCACATTGAGATGTTAGGGTTCTGTGGAGACGACTCCACATGGAAATCGGGGTTTTCCAGTCGCCCTAGCTGTGGTCTTCGTCCCCGCGAGAGACAGTCGATGAGGCGATGAAGGTGAGGACGACAGAGTTAGGGGAGGAGGTGAGGTCGTAGTGTTAGAGTGTGGAGACTACGAGAGAGAGACAGATGGATTGAATCCGACCTCAACCACCCCAACAATGGCGATTGTTTTCAATCTCCGCTCTTGGATTTGATTTGGCTGAACAAAAATTAGTTCAGATTTGTGTTGAAAAGCATCTGGATTGATTTGCCATGACGAACCGATCGATTATGCCATTGATCGAGCGAGTGCGAGTGAGTGTTGACGATGACGATGACGGACGAGCGAGTGCGAGTGAGTGTTTAGGGCCCTCGTTGTTCTTATGGGTTTGGGCCAGAGTTTCCATAGAGGTTTTTTTTAACTTCTATGAATTAGTGTTATTAAAAGCCTAATTATCTTATTCATGGGGGTTAATTAAAACCTCTATCTATTAAGTACTATTAAAAGCTCAAATTGTCTAATTCATGTTTATCTATTAAGAGCTATTAAAAGCTCAAATTGTTCTAGTGTAGCATTATAATTAATTGTCTTAATTAAACATTTAACATCCATTCAAGCTAGGCCACTTTGGTGACAAACAAACTTTCGATTAAATAAACACGTTTAATTAAGCATACTTTAATTTTAATTTTAAAACCTTAAATTGTAATATACATTTTCATGCAAATTGATTAAAGCTGTGTAATTCTTTCATGCGTTCATTTTCATATCAAGATATACATGCCAACCATATACATATACATGCATGACAATAAATTAATTAATTAATAATATGACATAAACGTATATCACAAACTTACTATTAATATCATGTAATATACAATATGTATTGTGCACCCATATATATAATTGATTCATTGATACCAATGTAAAGAAGTCACTTGATAAGCATGACATCTACATGAATTTCAAATTTGTATTTATCTACGGACACCAAATTTGTAGACTTTACAAACACCTACATATACACGTTCTAGTGATTTCGATAATAAGGTCAAATAAATAGGAATCGAAATCACATGGAAATTAAAATTATATTTCGCAAATAAATAGGAATCAAAATAGGCACAAAAATTAAAATGCCTATAATACCCAAAATTGGCATCGAAAATAAAATATTTTAAAAATCTTCTCTGCCAATTAAATAGGGATCCGACTAGGAAAAAAAAACCCAAAACCGAGTTCGAAATTGTAAAAGATATACCAAGTAAGCCATTCGAAAAAAAAATCCAAGATTTGGGAAGTCTTACCGAAATCCAAAATCAAACAATTTCGTCATCAGAATAGGTATATAAAACTTAAAATTAATAAATTACCTTTTATACTCTTTTATACCCAAATTGAACAATCAACTTCTAGAATTATTTTCAATAATGTCGAGCGAAATTAAAACAATAATCCTGAAACTACCATCAATAATCAAAAGTTTTTAACCATGCTCTGATACTAATGTTGTCTATACTGATCTACATAAAACTTTAATTCAATCATAAAAATATACATACATCCTTCCATTGCCTTTAAGTTTGATAATGTTTTTCCCCTCTTTGCCTTCTTTCGTTAGGTAAGATTAATCGTAATCGTGAGATCTCTTACGTCTTAAACAAATCTTATATCAATAACTGAAAATCAATATATAATATGGGTCACATATAATAGATATTAATTAGGAAAAGATAATATAACATTAAAAACTTAAAATATCACGGTCCTTTAATTAAATAACACTTGAAGGTCGTAATTCTTCAAAAATTAAAGCCTAATCAACAAAAAAAGAGTATATACTAAGATGACATGAATCGGACACCAATATGTTTAGATGCGCCTCAGATCCTGTGCTTATGGCAACCCATAAGTAGTAAAGTAAGTACTACATGTTCATATTGTTGATGAATGGATGTCATCTTCTCAAAACTCATAAAACAATAACTAAAAGAAAGAAAATCCTTGGTAGAGCTTCATCTAATATGTTATGATAGCTAGAGTCTTCGGAAATAAGTTTTAAGGTACTGTAGTGGCATCGTCGAAAGCAGCCAAGGTGCCTGGACTCAAGAACGGAAACGAAGGCGGCCATGTAGTGTTAAAAGTGCAAGGGGATGGCGAACGCAGCCCTGAAAAAGATGATGGAACCACAACACTAATCCCCGTTGTCTTCGCCACTTGTGCTCCTTTTCCGAAATCATTCAGGTCATTGTAGATTTCCCTCCAAAAATTCGTCAATGGAGAGATTCCGGAACTACTCAGCAAATTACCACTCTCATCAGGCGCCGCCACCGTGGTCTCGATGGGAGGCGGAGCCAAGCTCTTCAGTCGTTTCGACTCTGGAGACTGGTCCGGTGCACCGGTAAGCCTTTGCACCACCTTACTGAAGTTCTTGGAATGCACTCTGTACACTTTCGGTGGCACCACTTCTTTCTTCCATGGCTTGGCGATTGGCTTGCGAACCGAGTTGACCGGATTTTTAATGTCATTTTTTTCATCTCGGATGTATGTGATCTTCATAATTGAAGCAGAAGAAATATAATGATCCATGGCCCTCCTTATCTTATTATTTTTTAAGAGAGAGAGAGAGAGAGAGAGAGATCAGTTGTCTAAGTTACTGAAAATGGTTGTGAGAAAGACTGGTTATATATAATGGGAAAGAAGCCCAGAAGGTATTGACATCACATTGTGGTCAATAAATGGTTCTAGCCATTGAAGTTATTGGCATTTATTCTAGAGATATGAAGCCAGCTAGCATTCAATAATGTCGAGGACCAGCCTCAGCGTTTGTCTCATTTAGAAGCTGAGGAGAATTGAATTGGTTCTCCGTCTTCATCAACTGCCGCTGATGTGGCTGCTGCTGACGTTGACACTCTCTTGGTCAAGATTAGAATTCTTGACCGAGATTATTTTTTCTGAATATTTCAATAGTTCTTTTCAAAAAAAAATCTGAAATCATTTACAAATTCAACTCAATTATTTATTTATTTTTATATCCGGGAATGTCCAAGAGAGCCTAACTATTTTTAGGAGGCCTTAATGTCATAGGTCTGAGCGCATTTCAGTGGCTCGAGCAATCTTATCACATCTAAAAATCAAAATGGAGATCGTGCACTTAACTCACATAACCCTACTTTCGTCATTATCGTTATTATTAAGAAGGCATAAGAGTAACGCTTTGATAATTTACATAATCTGACTGAATATGCACGTGTACGAGCTTTGCTAATAAAATGACAAGAACTTCTAGTAGATTTAGACTTAATATTATACAAATTTTTTGTGTGTTGTTGTGAATTTCAAAAAAGTCCAACATCGATCAGTTCGATCCAGGGGTATCATGGGGCCGGGTATCCCAACCGGGTAGGGGGATTAAGCCCCGCAACAGACACAAAGATGTGAAATTTAGACAGAGATGCACGAGGCGGCGATGGAAAGAAAATTGATTCTCACATCCATGGAGATGAGGACTGGGATGGGAAAGAATATATTAATAGCTATATATAATTTTATGTAGGTATTTTTCATCTTTCATATTTTTAATTAAAGATTACATTTTTTAATTATTATGAAAATTACAATTACATCATTCTTCATATATTTTATATATTTTGATTTTTAAACAACTTTTATTTATAAAAAAATAAATATAGATTCATAGTAATTTAGTGTAGGTATTTTTTATCCTTCGTATTTTTAATTGAAGATTACGGTATTTAATTATTATAAGAATTACAATTACATCATTCTTCATATATTTTATATCTTTTGATTTTTAAACAATTTATTTTATTTACAAAAAAATTGATTCGTAATATTCTGAGATGATGTCTGGGTTCAATCCAAACTTGTATAACATTAAAAGACCTACCCTAATCAACTCTATGAGAATTAATTGTGGTTTAGAGTTGGAGACCCTAAAACATCATGAGGTCATGATGCCAAGCACGAGTCAACTTGTGAGAGCCTTTTCCAAAAGTTGATTCTTTATAAATAGAAGATATAAATTATTGTAGTTTGTCGATTTTATGGACTCCATGTAGACCTAAATATAGGGCTAATTAACCCCATAATGACTATCTATGTTATTAATAACCCTCTCAATTATACAAATAACTTCTAGTCTTCTACATTGTTAATGTAATAGCCCCGCGCCTTAAGGCCGCTCTAGGGTGTGTCCTGTCGCGTATTTCTCGCTCGATGGGCCCAGCTACACTGATCCAACACTTGCCCGTCCACCTTATGTCTCGATTATCGTGTCCATGTGTGTGTTATCCATGTATTTAGTTAATAGTTTTATATTTTCTTGAGTTATTTCCTTAAGTATATAAAGATTCCTTAAAATCAATTATTTGTAGTTTATTCAAATCCTAGCCATGCTAGTTGTTTGTATTTTACAAGTTAACACTAAGTCAACGAAAGCCTTAATATGATGCAAGTAAAGTAGTAAACACTACAAAAAAATAGCAGATCAGAAACGGAAATTTCCGTCTTTGATTTGCATAAATTTCGTCTCTAATTGAAATCAACGAAAGAACAGAGACGAATTCATTCCATCTCTAAAATCGTCGACGCTGATTCAATCAGAAACGGAAATATGATTTCGTTTCTGATTAGAGACAAAATAAATTCGTTTTCGTTAGAGACGGATTAGAGACGAAAATTAGAAACGGAACATAGACGGAATAGAAATGGAAATTTTTCAAAATGGTACAATTGTAATTGCATTTCTCGATCCGTTTACGATTAACGATCGAGACGAAATAATGCATTCCGTCTCTGATCCGTTGCTAATTAGAAACGGATCAGAGACGAAATTTTTGCATTCCGTCTTTGATCCGTTGCTGATTCATGCATCTATTCCTTGAAAATTAGAGACGAAATAGCAACGGAATCTCTGAATTCCGTTGCTAATCCGTCTCTAATTTTCCTTTTTGTTTAGTTTTCAAACATAAACTCAATCCAATTGGTTCTCCAATCTATAACTTGAAAATACAACCATAGGACCTACTCCATCGCCTGCACCCCCTCCAACAGCTCCTTGGGGGTGCTAACATCCCCCAAAAAAGTAAAATTTGACATTCATACATTGACAATATATATCAACAAATATTCAAATGAGAGGAAAAAAATGTAAAATTCAAAATTTGAAAAAGATTTATCTATCCACGAAAAATTGTCAAGTATAATAAATGCTCCAAATTTCTAAGTATTCACAAAAACCACCAATCCTATTGTTCAACAACCACAAAAAAACTTACAATCATCTAAATATGCACAAAAAGAATTATCAATCTAAAAGTCATGTAAACAACTATAAAAGTTACATGATATGCTTTAAATTCCTCATCTCTCACTTGAAAACCAGATTGCAATCAGGTATTGTCACAAGGATATGGGCAATCAATGGCACTAACTCCCACTCGATCGAAGAACCAGTCACCTACTGATAGGTCCACGCTTTGCAAATATTGCAAAATAGATCAAACTCATGATAAAAAAATGAAACTGCAAAAAAACTATCTCCATTTACAGTGCAAAAGAAAACATTATATTTTACTATAATTTTCGACGGTACATGGCTACTTGTGTGTCCAACTAACACAATTTATTGGAAGGGGGAATCTGAGAACCTACCTATCTACATGAACAAAAAGCTTTGCTAAAACACAATTACGAAAACGTTTTAAGTGCTAAAGCACGACAACATGCCAGCAAAAGAAAAATTCGAATCATTTCATTAAAAATGTCTAATGATCACAAAACTACATAAGGTGAAAACAAAGGGAATACAAAAAGTACAAAGATCCACAATATTGAGCAAAAATTAGAAGAGAACATAATACGTTGAGAATTTACAGTATTATAGAGCAAATAATGAAAACAAAGCATTTGTGTCTCAGGTCTAGCAAAAATTAGAAGAGAACATAATAAGTCAAATAAGGCAACAACAGAAGAATAAAGAACATGCACTTACAGAGGAAAGTAATAGAGCTGAAACATCAAAAAAAGTGAATTGGAAGCTTTTTATAAAAATTAACAAAATATAAATAAGGATTTGTAAGGACACGATGAAGCTAAGCTTAGTTGTAATGGCAAGGTAGATTATTTACTTCATTCCAAGGTCCAAGTAACGTAGCGAATACAAAAGCACCACAATTCAGCTTGTTGCCAAAGTGGCGTTCACGCGTGCTTTGTTTGTATTTAAATAGAAAACCAGAGGTATAAGCTAAAATTAACAATGTAATTCATTATAAGGACAACAATAAGGAAAATAGTACCATCATAAATTATCCATGCCCTTGGAAATAAAGCATGATATGTAGAATGCTGACCACTCAAGTTCCATCCCCACGAGGATATCCCATGATCATCAGGTTTCCTAAAAGAAGTAACAATAATGTTATGCAATGAACCAATAATAATCGTGAAATCAGCTTTTAAAATGAGAATCTGTGGCCATGAATCGGACAACACTTACTCGTCGCTCAAGAAAAAGAGACAAAGACAAGACACATGAATATTATAGCAGAAAAATCAATAGCTACTCCCACGTGTGACTAAATCATACCTAATGATTTAAGTTACAAGCCTATAGGCCGAGAATTGATAAATGAGCAAAAAATGTAGAGTTAAAAACCATCAGCAAGGTATTTACTTCATACCAAAATCAACAAAATATTAAGCATTGCAATCGCATTATTAAATTTCGCCTCAACAGGCTACAGTCCAATAAAACAAAAACTATGAATAAAACACATCAATTAGTGAAACAATCATATAGCAATCTCCTAAACAACCTAGACCAACAAAAAATTGCCACTTAGAGCTTCGGAGTAGTTCAATATCACCCCAAATTTACAAGACCAAGTCCGCATGTAATATGGACAAGATTTTCATCTGAGAAAGCGAACAAGAATGTGAAAAGAAGCATAACTATTGAGAAGCTACATTAGGTATCCGATAACAAACAGCAACAGCAAACTAATCTATAAACAGAACATTGAATCCCTGAATAACAATACAGTAGCAGAAAACTAAGCTGTAAACAAAACATTGAGTCCCTGTATCGGGGATCATCGATTCAATCAAATTATCAAAGACAAAAGTATAGTAAGTAAGACTAAATACCTGACGCATTGGCATACCTAACATGTTCAGAGATATCTGTGTAGCTATTTGCTTGTGACGAGGATGATGGAATTTACATGCAGCACCAAATTTGGACACTCCTGTCTTCAAGAAGTACTGCCGCAAATGGATGAAAAAGCAAAGAGAGAACAGTTGTCAAAATTGTGGGTTCTTAAAGAATAAAATAACCAAATGCATGAGCAATTCATGAATTCCAAAATAATTTCAACTGTGATAACACATGCAGAGGATTTCCTCATTTAACCTTTCCTTTTCTTTTTCCTTTCAGCTCATTTTTTCAAACAAAAGGTTCAAGTACTCCAGGAAATGATCCCAACACACTAAAAAAATCACGATTAGCATAAATTTTCCTAAGAGGGAAACTGTACTTGAAAACTGCGAGCCAACACACAAACAAGAAGTCTATGTCCACTAGCAACTTTGGCATGAATTTGCCAAAAAGGAAAACCATACTTGAAGACCAGGAACAAGAAGTTGAAAATTTGAAATGAATATTTTCTATGTTCTAATCCAAATGTGGTGCTCATATTGAATATTTTCTATGTTCTAATCCAAAACTATGAATAAAACACATCAATTAGTGAAACAATCATATAGCAATCTCCTAAACAACCTAGGACCAACAAAAGAATTGACACTGAGATCTTCAGAGTAGTTCAATATCACTCCAACAAGAGATTCATAACTAATTGATAATATAAATGGTAACCTCAAAATAGTTGCCTCTTTGGAACACAACACATTATTTGTAGTTATATCCCAATACTTCAAAAAGTCAAGCGCTTCACAAGCGAAAGAACATTTTTAACATCAAGTTTCAAAACTAGTTTCAATCTGATTGCTCTCTACAAATGGCAATAGCCAGTACACTGTGTTCTTAGCATTGTAAGATCAAAAACATCACAGACAGGCCCAATTGGCAGACCTTTCGATTGTTTTTTTTTTTTTTTTTTTATGCAAACCTATCATTAGCAATCATGATAAAGATCTACCAAAGCCCAAATTACATAGCTCTATATGAAGTAACACGTAAAACATTCTCCGAGAAACTCCCTTACCCTAAACCTTCATGCTGTCTAGGTGCTAAAACGGATGCATACTTTTTATTTCCCCCATCTCTAGATATGAAAATCTGCAACACAGAGTGGACGATTCAGCCAATAAATGGGGCTTAACCTTCCATGTGAAGCCTCTTCCCTAACGTAAGACCAAAGGCGAAGACCAAGCCGAATCTGAAATTCAAGATACCAAAAATCGAACATGTAAAACAAGAAAACCAATAGAAGGGTATCTTATTCTTATAAGCTATAGATCAATATCAATTGTTTCACAACCAAGTAAAACGAAATTCATTAAAGTACAAGACGCCTCACCATCTTCACTACCTCCCTAAAAGTAACACTGAATTCCCTAAGAAGATTAGCATGGCTGTTTAATCTTCTCCTCCATGCATGCTCTGGTGGGGAAGCACTATCAAAGTCCAACTACACAACTGATTAAAAAATAGTAATAAAAAAAATCAGTGATCACAATAAACAGATGAACAGATATTACCCAAGTTTTGCAAAGACAAATAAACCAAGATTCTATCACAGTTTAGTGAATTTAAAGCCATATACACATGTGGAAGCAATAAAACTACTCTTCCATCTATGATGAATAGATCCATCTATTGAAACAAACCCGTAGTGATTTATGATGAATTGATCATTTTAGAATGTCATTTATTTAGTCTTCAGGCACAATTTGTTTAGCCTCATGGAAAATGGACTCATGGTTTTTGGAATCTTATCATGCTTACCTAAATCATACTTCTATAGCTATCTACCACTGCATATAAGAATATGCACTTGTTGTCATTATGCTTTACGTGTAGATACTACATCATGAAGATCAAAAGCAGGAACTATTGAACAAATAATTCATTTTCTTTCCTTCTTTCTATCATGATTCATGAAGCTAAGCTGCTTTTAGATGCTACTTTTCTCAAACAATTAATGCTTTTCTCTACTATAATTGATAGGAGAACAAAGGAGATATTCATTTCACATTGTAACATCATGGATTCACTAGTGTTTGTATTTTTATTTACCAGAAATGACTCTTTACTATGCTTTTCTCTGCGATAATTGATATGTCCTCCTTAAGCACCTAGATCTTTATTGCTAATTTACTAGTGATTGTGGTAGTTTCAGTCAATTTACATGAGAATGTTTTACTTTTATTAATTGACAGTAAATGGAGACATAGTTTAAGAAGATTATTATGTCAACTAAAGGTTTTCAATGTTGAATATTTGGTGGATCCAAATTTTGTACTAAACTTGATCTATATCATGTATAGCTAGGAGCATGCGTGATTAGACTCGACAAATTATGGTTTCAGTTTCTTCTTTTCCTGTTGTCCTTTTACTGGTTTGCTGCACATTTATCCTTCCCCATACATAGTTTGAAGAAATTCAGCTACGTACTTACCGGTTTAATTTAGTTCGATCTATTACAAGTATTTAGAAACGCATGCCACATAGACCAATCAATGGTATCATCTCATCAATCTATAAAAGACTGCACTCAAAAATTCACAAACCTAAAGCACCAATTAGCCACATCACAATGGCTAAATATATGCTACATTGCTACATACAGTTTTCGATAAATGCTAGAGATTCACCGATTGAAAACTGAAAATATACAACAATAGAGAATAAAAGTATTTCAAAGAAGAATGTAAACAAAGCTTTAAGGTTTGAGGAAATAGCAGAACCTTGCACAGAACACGGCTTAGGAAGCCAAGAAATGTGGAATGCTTTGAAGCTTAGGAAGCCAACGCCAACGCCAACGCCACAACCATAAGGTTGAACCTTGCACGGAGCACAGCTTGTGAAGCCAAGCCTCGGAAGACCAACAACCGAATTTAGTAAGACTTCAAGCACAAAAATAATACAAAGAATAATAGAAAGTGGCAACTAAGCACAAAAATAATACAAAGAATTGCTCACAAAACAAGGGGGCTCTGATGGTCTCTCAGGTAGTAAAGAAATGTCCACTTCAGCACCCCAAGTTAAATGACAAATAAATTTAGGATACAAGACACGCACTAAGACCACTAATAGTGTAGTGGAGTACATAAGAAAAGAATTATATACTTGACAGAATATAAACCAAAACAGTGTCATAAACATATAATGATTAAAAATGAAGTCAGGAATTTTTTTACAGGGCAATCTGGATCACCAGGCCTTTCAGACAAGCAAATGTAACATCTTTCCTTTCAGACAAGAAATTTTTTTACTGGGCATACCCTGCACACCAGAGATCTGAAAATATTTAGCATTTATCAACACATATCATATGGTATTCATGGTGACAGGGGAGAACTCTTATTTTATCACCTTCTTCATACTCAGACAAGCAAATGTAACATCTGCAGTAAGGTAAGAAAGAAGAAGTAAATGAAATTTTTAAAATTCTGAACAACAATCCAATGAAACAAAAAGAAGTATCAATCTAAATATGCACAAAAAGAAGTGTCAATCTAAAAGTCATGCGAACAATTGCTAAAGTTATCTACAAAAGCAAAAGTATAATCTCAAAATTTACACAAACAACAAGAAAATACCTATGTATCACCAAGCTACTCATCTCTCGTAAGCCACTCTTGCGTCTCTCGCTCGACATTGTCCCCTTGTTATGGTGGATCGACGGGATCTATTTGCGGTGGTTGTTACTGGTCATGAGGTGGTGGTGGTGGCTGTGGCTGAGATAGGCCTGCTCCGTCCATGGTCATCCCGAGATGCTGATGCATAAACTTCATAACTTTTTGTAATTGCTCGGCAACGATATCGAACTCTGCACGTGGCACCATCTCCGGCATTTAGGACGTGCTTGCACCAGGATCTGCATATCTCCTCTTCTTTCTCCCTAAAGACCCAGACCGTAGACACGTCCTTGGGACACTCACCCGCCACATTGAGGTACACCGCCTCATCATCCACTGATTGGTCCGGTATAGCCTGGGTCAGCTCCTGACATCTCCTCTGGAGCCTATCCTGCATGTATCAACAATAAACAACATACATGATATGCTTTAAAGTAAACTTAATACTATTTAACATTTCATTTCTATACTTACATATAACCGCTCCGATCTAGTATCGATGAATGTCATCCCGTCGTGATTTACGGTGTGGAGATGCAAATACAATTCATTCACGGTAGGTGGCGTCTCGGATGAATCGATCACAGTACAGGGACCAATTATAAATTCAAAGATAGTGAACAAGTGTATAAATGTAAAAAATAAACAAGAGTGTAAAAAAAACTTACCAATTTTTCATTGGTAGTCACAAAAGACACCGAACCACCACCGTGTTTCGAGGGTCCAGTCCCAGGTCCTTCGACCTCAGTGTTCCTATTCGTTGTCGCTTGCCTAGACTTGGCAAGGAAGTCCTCGCTCTCCCACTACTCCAAGTATCTTCTCCATGCCTCATCTGTAACATAAACTGGCTGCACATGATTCTTCTTTAACTTGTGCATCAATGCGGTGTACCTTGTGCCTGCATGCGTGTCGTACGCCGCACGAATGAGATCCTCAGGAATCGCGTCATCCCATCTAAAACATACCTACAAAATGGCGATTGCAATTGTTACGAGACATTGAAAAAATAGTATAAATCATAAGACATTTATTAGTCCCGCGTACCTTCCATTGGCGCCGATAGGGTCTTAATTATGATGATTCTGCAACTTCCAACAATACCCTTCTGGAATCATCCATCTTTTGAAAACTTTTGTCATCCTCCGTGCACAAGAATGAGAAGGATGCAACTCCCTGTGTTTCATGAAAATGCATAACATCTTAACTACTTTTTTAATAATTTACATCCATATTTAGAAGTACATATATGAATCAAATACAAACTTACGTATCATCGGCAATCAGTGTGATCAGGATCCGTTGCACGCGAGGGGCTCGATCCCTGTCCTCTGAGGTGCCCGTCGAGGGCCTGTCACATGCAACCCTGCTTTGCCGTCGTAATATGGGGATGCTACGGTGATGCGGTGGTCAGGTGCGAGCCTCGTCGGTACAGGAGTGTCATGTCTCGATGTTGGCGACGGTGACTGTAACGGGCAATTTGGTATAGCCCTTGATGACGAGGTTGATGGTACATGCGACACCGACGTTATGGAAGACGAAGGTGACGCTGAATGTGGATCGTGCTCGAGAGAACGAGAAGTCGAAATCGATAATGCAGGAATCGACCCACGACCTCGACCGCCACGACCTCTATGGCCCCCTCGTGTGGCCTGACCATGACGCCCAGTCGGTATTTCGCATCCAGAGGTCTATGCTGCACCTCTTCCGACTGGACGATGTCCTCCTAAAGGTATCCCTCGACGTGGGGGATGATCACTGCCCGCCATGAAACCTAACAAAATAAAAAACAGAGTATGATAATTGGTCGTAACAATATAAGCAACAAGGAGTTCAAAAAAATAAATAAATCATAAGTTACAAGAGGCATACAAATACCACATAGTATCAAAGCGCCTACTATTTGTTCACTCGTACCTCCTTAATAGTGGTGGGCAAACCGCGGTTTGGTGGTGAAAACCACCAAACCGCGACCAAACTGAGGGTCTACGGTTTAGTGATTTTTCAAACCACCACCAAACCGCGAACCACCAAAATCGCAACCAAATCGAACCGCGGTTTGGTCGGTTTGGTTGCAGTTTTAGTGCGAGGCAGCAGTGCGAGGCAGCAGTGGACGTTCGCGCGGTGGAAGGCGACGACGATTGCGATGGATTCAGCAGCGGCTGTGAGCGGAGAGAGGAGCGGCGGGAGTGACGGAGTGAGAGGAGAGAGGAGCGACGGGAGTGTGAAGAGAGAGGAGACGACGAGTGAGAGAGAGAGAGCCGAGAGGAGAGAGCCGGCGGGAGAGAGAGAGGGAGGTGAGGAGGAGCGGGGGGGAGTGAGAGAGGGGTGGGAGTGAGAGAGGTGACGGCGCGGGAGTGAGAGGAGGCGACTCGCGGTAGAGAGAGAGGTGACGACGGCGGGAGTGAGAGGGAGGCGATAACGGAGAGAGAGGAGGTGACGGCGGCGGGAGTGAGAGAGGCAGCAATTGCGGGAGAGAGGAGGTGACGGCGGCGGGAGGGAGGCGATCGCGGGAGAGAGGGAGGTGACGGCGGCGGGAGTGAGAGGGAGGCGACGACGGGAGTGAGGGAGGTGACGGCGGCGAGAGTGAGGGAGGTGACGCGAGAGTGAATGAGAGGAAGAGGAAGAGGAAGATGATCGTTATTTAATTTTTTGATATTTTAGGGTTTTGGTTGGTATTTACCAAAATGCCCTTGGTTTGGTTAAACCGCGGTTTTCTCAAAATGAAAATGCGACCAAACCGCAATTCTGTTGTTTTTATGTTTTGCAAATCGCGACCAAACTGCGAATTTTAAAAACCAGACCGAACCGCGCGGTTTGGTCGGTTTGGGCGGTTTTTCGAAAATCGCTCCCCACCCCTACTCCTTAAGGTTATAGGTTTATTCAATTCTCTATAAATTTTATGTGAAATAGCAACATTAACTAAAAGAGTAATCCTAGTGTTTTGAATCCTAACTAGTAGTAGAAATTATATAATTATAGGTGTTATTCATCTATACCTACTCTATTGGTAGTTTTCTCTACACACATGCATATACACACAAGTGAATCAAATATAATGGGCAAAACATGAAAAAATGTGGCCAAATACAAGGCACCCATCAAGAGATAGCGAACCCAACCAAAGCAATCAGCATGTCAAGCATAAAAATAAAACATATAGCATCCAAATTGAAAATTACCCATTGAAGAAAATTAACAAGATGAAATCAACACAACTTTAGAAACCCAACTTTTTGTCTCATTACCTTCACAAACACATTACACTAGAAAAAACAAGATGAAGAGAAGTGGTTATCTATACTATATCTAATGGCAATCCTCCCTGAGATTGTATTAAATAAAACTTTGCAATATTGCCTATATTGACCTTATTTGTTTTTTCATATTGGTTTTAAAATTAAATGGTAGTTAGAGTATGAGGGTGTTTTAGGTAGACAAATGATATTTAAATATTACTTTCCTTAATCTTCTCGACTTCTTTATTTGATAACTACCCTCTACGTTTCTCTCTCCCCTCCATTCCTGTTTCCTCTCGTTGTAACTGCTATGGATCTAGATTAACTAAAAACCACTTTCTTCTTTAAAAATACAACCCCTCCTCTCTCTTTTAAAAAACGCAACGTGATCTATCATATGTGTGATCTTGCATTAGATGCATTTCAAGGTTGGAGGTTTGAAGTGCAAAAGTGAAGAATAAAGATTTAGAAGCAACTTTGGAATCGTAGTGGTTTTGCAAAAACTAATTGCGTATGTAAGAATTGCTTTCATATATTTCTTTTTCTTAGTTTTTGGTTCTTTTTCTTAAGTAGCAAAAAGAGATATTACTTTTTTCCAACAATCAGATAATTACTAGTTGTCATATGTGTGATGTACAAGGTTAATTCCTCTCCTTTGATCCAGTGCTTTATCTGATCATTAAATCCGTTCATTTTTTTTTTAACTTTGTTTAGATAATTATGCTTAAATTATTTATTATGGTTATTTTTTAAGTATCTACCAATGAAATGCAACATCCATTGTCAATCTCAATCTCGAATTATGAGTTAAATATTTTTATGCCTTTCACATTTTCCTTGTAAAAAAATATTTGAACCTTACATGCGAAGCACGTGCCTGTTTACTAGTAGTAATTAATATGCATTCACCCAAAAAAAAAGTAATAATATGTTATTAATTTGGTAGGATTAGACATGTAGTAAAAAAAATAATATGTAGTATTATAAATGTTAGAAACGTGCCTCAACAATGCTAATGAGTTCTCATCTAATAACTACTCCCACTGGTTCACTTTATGTGATGTTTTTTGTTGTAGTATGCAGGTAGAAATCTCATTAAGCATCAATGACTTGATACATGAATAAACATAGAATCAATTGCCCAAATGAAAGTGCATTGATTCACTAATTTATTTGTTAAAGAAAGTATGTAACTGTTATGAATTAGGTTGTGAAGGCCACAAGGAACAAGTTGAAAGTAATTACACATCAAATTGTTGAAATTAAGAAACATACGTACGCCTAATCACAAAGAATTTCCAACATGTTTAATTTCTCTGATCCATCACTATAAAGAAAGAGTTGACACATAAAATAAAAGTACCTTACAAGTGATCAATAAATGATTCTAAATTTCATTTTAGGACCTCTGGAATACGCATGCAAGAACTTCAATACACAAACATGTTAATTGGGCCCCTCATCAAGGGGAGATTTGGATTTAACTTATAGGTTTCTCAATCGAGGTTCTTTTGGCAACATTGTAATCGAATTGTTACTCACCAAAACAACTTGTGTATAATAAAGAAGCATAAAAACAACTAAATACATGAAACAATAAAATCTCACGCCCGAGTAAAAATCACAAATCATTGTAAAAGCAAACAAAACATCTCACTGCCAATTAACCAAAAAGCAATGTTTTGAGAGGAAAGAGGGAGAACTCACCAATGAAACACAAATGAGCGCGGATGAATGAGAGCACAATGAGAGAGCGAGAGAGGTCGAAGAGGGGACTGAATGAGAGCACGATATGAGAGCCGAGAGGAACAGAGGCGCGGACTGAAAAAGAGCACGACTGGAGCAGATCAACGCGATGACGACCAGAGCAGGGCAGCGCTATCAAGGAGCAAATGAGTGCGAGGACGACTTGTTGGGGGTTGGGGATTTGGGGGGCGGTGACCGGAGAGAAACAGAGAGACCAGAGAGACCAGAGAAACTGGAGTGACTGGTTGAGCAGGAGACGGAGAGACCAGAGAGAGAGAGAGTTGAGAGCAAGAGACAGAGACGAGAGATTTGTTGGGGGTTGGGGATTTGGGGGTGGTGACCGGAGAGAGACGGAGAGACCGGAGCGACGGGTTGAGAAAGAGACGGAGAGACGAGAGTTGAGAGCAGAGACGACATCGAGACGAGACGATCAGAGAGATGAGAGTATAGAGGAGAGACCGAGACGAGATGCGACGACGAAGGGATTTGGGGTTTTTGGTCGACGACAAACTTGACGAGACGATCGGAGAAACGAGAGTATAGTGGAGAGACGACGAAGGGATTTGGGGTTTTTGGTCGAAGAGACGCTGTGGGATTTGGGGATTTTGGTGGGGGGGTGGAGAGGGCACTCATCAAATCTCGAGATTTGATGCACAAATCTCGAGATTTGATGAACGGTTATAAGAAAACAATGTTTTGGTGGGAATGTTGGCGCCATTTTTTAGAGACGGAATTTACTTCCGTCTCTATTTCCATCTCTGATTCGTCTCAATTCCGTCTCTGAATTAGTCCATCTCAATTCTGTCTCTAACTTCTTTTTTTAGCAACGGACTTTAATTCCGTTGCTAATTCCATTTCTAAATTTCATTTTCCTTGTAGTGAAATTAGCATGATAAACATTGTTCATAAGAGCATATCTAACTGTGGAAAACCTGAAAATGTACTTTATATATAGGTGGCAGTACCATAAAACAATGTATATATACATGTACAGTGTCACTCCAGTTTCTAATATAAAAAATAATACAAAATATCAAAATAAGCACGTCTAGTAGATCCTTGAAGGCGAGCAATCATATGTAAACGCGTAGGATCCCCTTGCCCTACTAGTACCAGGATCTGCATTCAATCATCACAAAAAGACATATAACGAGTCCAGTGAGTAAAATCCCATGGAACCCCTCCGAGCATTCGCATAATAAGTAAGAAAATACAAGAAATATTGTTAAGTAAACATGCGAAATGTAAAAATAGGCAACTATAATTGGCTCATCGCATGAACAATTAACATATAAGCTAAAAAAATGTGTGTACTTGCTCTAGATGGACTAGACTGTACTTTAAGTCACCAAGTTCCCACTAACGGATGCACCCAATTGGCCTAATACATGTTCCCTTGCGGTGCTGGCCAAATCAACTGAGTCACAAACACATGCACCAAGGGCAAGCTCAAGTTGACATTCACCAAGGACTAGGTCATATGTGCTACAATCTAGCGCATCATGAACACACAACAGAGAATCCGGGGGAGTAAACTCAACCACGTCCAAGTATTAGAATAGAATATTAGAAACAAGATGAAATGAATAAAATGGAAAAAAAAATAGAATCAAATACTCAAAGTTCTTCAATTGGATTTTATAAACCTCAAACTGCTTTCTAACCTCCCTGGACTCCCATAACCGACCCGACAAGCTCCCCGATACCGAGCTATGGTCCCCTAAGTCCCTAAAGTCCAATTTATGAGTTTAGGTAGTTTAAAAGTGTTTATACATGTATTAAGTTAAAAATCACCAAAACATCCATTAATGTTCAGGTTTTATCTGTTATTAGTGTTGGACTAAGTGTTTCATCGCTTAGATTCCATCCTGAGATTTTGATGGAAACAAACAACGTGAAATGGTACTAACACGTTTGTCAAGTATTTCAGCGCAATCCATAATTGTTAGAACTCACAAGTTCATAGACTACCAAATAATTTGAGTTCAAATAGAATGGATAAAATGGAAGAAATACACTACAAAAATGGATGCCAATAGTGACGGGTCAGCTGCGGGGACCGATTGTTGACTCGTTGACAAAAATAGCAACAGGAGTAGCGACGACCCTCTCGTCGCTATTTTCTGGGCGGGAACACTCCCATCTAGGACCAAATTTGCTCGACCACGTGGCGAAGAGAACACCACGTGGCAAAAAACGAGGGGGCCACGTGTAAAAATAGCGACGGGAACACCCCGTCGCTATTCCCGTCACTAATCTAGAAAATAAGATCCAGACCAAAACCACTTCTTTTCCTTTCTGGTTTTCATCTCCTCTCCTCTCCATCTCTTCTCGATCCTCTCCTCTCCCTCACCGTGATCCTCTCCTCTCCTTTCCCTCCTCCTCCATCTTGGCCACCCGACCCGCCAATCCGCGCCTCCGAATCGGCCACCCCACTGATCCGCCTCCTCCTCGGTCGGTTGCCCGCCTCCGCCTTGTCACAACAGCCTCGACTCCCATCTCCTTCTTGATTTGGGATTTAGGTATAATGTTTTTATTTATTTTATATATTCTATTTTTTATAGTTGACTTATTTCTATTTTTTGTTATTTAAGTAGATTTATAATAATTTTTTTGTGAATTTTTTAATTTATGTGATATAATTTGTATTTTTTTGTGAAAAAATAGGGTTTTTTGTATTTTATGTTTGAATGAAAATTTGGAATAAATTTTGTAAATATGTGCATGTTAAATTAAAAAATGTAATGGTTTGATTAAAAGCTTGTAATTTTGTATTTTATGTTGGAATAAAACTTTGGAAAATAAAATGTTGTATTTCATATATTTTTAGGTGAATAAAATTTGTTAAATTGATCAAAATGTTGCAATAAATGATATATTTTGAGATTTGTTATTTATTTATTTTTGTGACAAATAAAATGCATGCTTGTGATTTGAATGTAATTATTTTTTTGATTATTTGTGATGTTTATTGTATTTTTTTTAGTATTGATGTATATGTACTTGTTTTGTAATGTTTTAGTATTAAATTAGTTGAATTTCAAATATGTCCATTAAACTATTATTTAATTGTTTAATTTAAAAATCAAATTAAAATCTATTTAACTATAATAATGAAATTTTGTTAAGTTTAAGCAACTTTAAGTATAAAATTAATTAAATGATACAAATTCATTGGACAAATTAAATCTCGATTAGGGCCAAAAATAAAAAAGTTTGTATAATATATTATACTTTAAATAAATATAGAGTAGTTAAAAGCAATTTAACTATAATAAAAAATTTGTAATTGGTTGAATAAAATAGTATTTATATAACGCTTACATACGATATATATATATATATATAGTATAGGTAAGGAGGATTGATATTCATATATATATATATATAATTATGTTAAGTTGAAATTAAAATAAGTATGAAGTTACAAGTTAAATGAAATATTAATACGGTAAATTGTACTGATAAAAACTTAATAAAATGATGCAAATTTATTGGACAAATTAAATTTCGATTAGGACAAAAATAGAAGAGTATAATATATTATACTATAAATAAATATAGAGTAGTTAAAATTAATTTAACTAAAATAAAGAAATTAGAATTGGTTGAACCAAATAATATTTATTTAACAATGCTTATATACGATATATATATATATATGAGACAAAATAAAATTATAAACTGCAAATATTGAAGTAAAATTTTAAATTTCAAAGGAAAAATTAAAAATTACGCAAAATTACGCAAAAGTATGTACATATATTGCGACCAATGCGACTAATTACGGTAAACAATCGACTTAAATGTATAAAATATATTACGCAAAGTATGTGCAAATGCAATCGATTCGACTAATTACCATTAACACTCGAATAAAATTTATATAGTGATTGATGTGTACGTGTATTCAATTAGGGTTGTTTATGTCTTTTGAGATGTCTGTGTCTCCAGATTGGATGTACAACCTTATTGAAGGCAGTTACATTAGATTAGAGTTTGTGAATGGCGTGAATGAATTTATAAAATTTGTCATGCAACACTGCACCACTTACTTGAATGAAGCAAAAATTGACGTCCTTGTCGAAAATGTCGCAACGACAAATACTACGATGTAGACACCGCAAAGCTTCATCTAGTGAGGGTTGGATTCGTTCCCGATTACTATCGTTGGATTGTCCATGGGGAGGAAGAAATAGTAAGCGATGATGACAATGGAGGTGATGATCCCATGGATGAATATCCGACATCATGTCATCGTATGATACACGACATTGCATGCCCCATTTTTGATTGGAATAGTGAAGAAGAGCCGAACCCTGAAGCGAAGTATTTCTTTGAAATGATTGATGCGGCGAATCAACTGCTTTGGTCGGGTTACGAGAAGATGAATAAACTCTCACCAATGGCACATTTATTTACGATAAAGTCGAATCATCATATTTCAGAGCAAGCATTTGACAAAATTTTGCAACTATGTATAGGCATGTTGCCTGAAGACAACTGTTTGATATATATCTTTTACAAATGTTAGGGCTTGAGGCACTGGTTGTTTCTCCCATATGAGCGAATTGACTGTTGTCCCAATGTATGCATGCTTTATTGGGAGCTCGACTCCAAGCTTACATCTTGTAAATTTTATGGAGAATTTAAGTTTAACTCTAACAAACACCCGCATAAGACAATGCTTTACTTCCATTTGGCCCCTCGTCTCAAACGTTTGTACTCCTTGAAAGCTACTCGCACACACACGCGGTGGCACGTAGAACACGTCAGAGAGAGGGCAATATGCAACATTGCTCCGATTTCTTGGCATGGAACCACTTCAATCAAATGAACCTTACGTTCAGCTCCGAGGTTCGTAATGTTCGACTTGGCTTATGCATTGATGGGTTTCAACCTTTCAGAATGACTAACAAACTATACTCTTCGGGCCGATGATTCTAACACCGTGCAACATGCCTCCCTCGATGTGTATGAAGAAAGAAGTGATGTTCTTTACAGTAATCGTACCAGGGCCAACTAATCCATCGCAAAAAATAGATGTGTTTCTCCAACAGTTGGTGAAAGAATTGCCAGAGTTGTGGTATGACTGAGTGCCTACTTTACGACGTATCGACTAAGACAAACTTTCAAATGTGCGCTGCATATGTGGACTGTTAGCGACTTTTTAGCGTATAACATGATGTCTGGATGGAGCACGCATGGGAGGACTGCTTGTCCATATTACATGGAAGATACCGACGCTTTCTTGTTGAGGTTCGGAGGGAAAGCGAGTTGGTTCGATTGTCATCAACGTTTTTTATCGCGATATTTGAAGGAGCGGAAAGACAAGTCTAGTTTTCACAGAGATAGATTCGTATCCGACAAGCCACCAGAGAAGAGGGTAATATGCAGCATTGCTCTGATTTCTTGGTATGGAACCACTTCAATCAAGTGAACCCTACGTTCGGCTTCGAGGTTTGTAATGCTCGACTTGGCTTATGCACTGATGGGTTTCAACCTTTCGGAATGACTAGCAAATCGTACTCCTCATGGCTAGGGATTCTAACATCGTACAACTTGCCTGCCACGATGTGTATGAAGAAAGAAGTGATGTTCTTAACAGTGATCGTACCTGGGCCAACTAACCCGTCTCAAAACATTGATGTGTTTCTCCAACCGTTGGTGAAAGAATTGCAAGAGTTGTTGTATGACGGAGTGTCTACCTACTACTTATCGACTAAGATAAACTTTCAAATCACTACAAAAAAAAAGCAAATCAGAAACGGAATTTTCCGTTTACGATTTAAAAATTCTCGTCTCTCGATTGGATTCGAAGCGAACGAGAGACGGAATGCGTTAGCCTCTCGAAAATGTCGTCGCTGATTGGATCGAAACGGAAAATGGATTCCGTTTCGATTTAGAGAACGGATCGAAACGGAATAAATTCCGTTTCGATTAGAAACGAATTTATTCCGTCTCTAATTCCGTTTCGATTAGAGGCGAATAAATTCCGTTTCGATTATAGAGACGGATCGAGACGAATTTGATCCGTTTCTAATTCATATCTAAAAAAAAAAAAAAATTAGAGACGGAAATAGCAAACGGAATCCAAAGATTCCGTTGCTATTTCCGTCTCTAATTTTCATTTTTGTTTAGTTTTTAAAGTCTTACATATATAGGTCTCAATCCAAACACATTTAACTCCGCCAATATATAATAAATTGACATTCATACATCGACATATATATCAACAAATATTCAATTGAGAGAACAAAAATGTAAAAATCAAAAATTGAAAAAGATATATATCCAAAAAAAATTGTATAGTATTACAAATGCTCCAAATTTCTAAGTATTCACAAAACCACCAATCCTATTGTTCAACAACCACAAAAAAAAAAAAAATTACAATCCTATAAATATGCACAAAAAGAATTATCAATCGAAAAGTCTTGAGATGTTCTTCAACACCACCTGCACAGCCAAGGGACATTTGAAACAACTTAATAATTGAATAGTTGAACTTAAATTTTTCAGGGACATAAGCATCATAGGAGATAGAGCTAAGGTAGAAGAGCAATGACTCACATCGAACTTATAGTGACGATCCCCGCACTCGACCATCAAAGTCTACAAACAAATTTAAGAATCAAAATGATAAACACTGATTAATTTAAGTAAATTAAATTCACCAATTAATTCATTTTCACTTTTATCTTCATTTTCTAAAAACATATAAGAATTTAAGAATCATAAGACTATTTTCAATCAATCCACTTTCACAAGCTACAAAATTTATCATAAGCTCATGATTTTTTAAAAGAACCAAACAATAAACCTGTTTAATCCATTTCATAAAGATCGATTTACATTGGCTTTCAAACCTATTGCAACCCACCCCTTATTTTTCAAGTAAACCTTTATCTAATTCTACATAGGTTGAGTTTGACAATATCAACTTGATGAGGAACTAGGATACCTTTTAAGTTGTGAAGTATGAACTTAATGAGTATCAAACTATTGATCACACCAAAAAAATGATATGGACTTGTTATTGCCTAAATTTAAAGAAGACATATCCTTATTCAAACAACAATGCAAATTATAGATCATATTCAAGTAAAATTTATGCATTAAACCACTTAATCGAATATTTCAATCAAAAAATGAATGAACCAAAACCAATTTTAAATATGTTTTTCATGGATTCTTAAAGTAGTATTTACTGAATTTATTTAGACTAACTTAAATCATTTAAGGACTCAAACCTCATTCCTAGTTATCTGACTTAAGTCATTCCTGACTTTTAAACCATTCTTTCAAATCAAAATCGACGATTCGAGTAAAACAAGTATGCGGTGAAGCAAAACAAGAAAAATCTCATAAACTTAGTTATCCAATATAAATTGAATGCGATCGACTAATCACAACTAAAAAGATTCAAATCAACTCATTAGAGTCAAGTTCGACTTAAAATTCTCAAATCATAGCATTTAGTCAAAAATCCATGATTTAATCGAAGTCTTTTTTCAATGGATAAAACAAAGTCTCTTCCGCATCTCAACTTAGCTTCAAGTCTCACCCAAAATGATGATTACTAACTACATTCAATAAAGTTGGATTGAACATATTTCAAGACTTGGGAAAAAAATGAATGAGCTCTCCTTGAAGCGTTTTAAAAGGATTTTACCCAAATCAATGCAAATTAGCTACAATCCTTTCGAGACATGAAAAATCATACTAATGATTGCTCGATTAAATCATATCATAGAAACAAAGCTCAATAAAGAATCCATGAGACTTTAGAATCATGCTTTTCCATGCACTTCGTTAAAAGAATTAAGGTCTCTTTTGACAATTTCATCAAACAAAAGAGCACATTATCCACCAATACCTTTTACAAGGCATGATCACTTTTGAATACTAGCCCAAATCATCAATATCATATAAATTTTTTTTCATGGAATGCAACTAACCATAACAAAATCCCAAACTTGCCCTAGACATTTAAATTTCCAAGACAAATAGAATCACAAAAAAAACAGAAAAAAAAGAGCTAAAAAGGTAGAGATTGAAATTCAATAGACAACCAAAAATCGAAATACCTCGGCGGCCAAGTATTCAAGCACGGCCGCCAAGTAAACAGAGCGCCAAAGATCGCCTCTCGCAGCGAAGAAACCCGTCGTCGTCGACTTGGTGAAGCAAAGATGGTGGAATTTGTTTGCGTGGGCGGTGGCGGTGGCGACGCCCAGCGTATGGCGGCGACGGGCTTGTCGACACGAACGCGCCTTAGTTTTAGGGTTTTGGAGTGAGGTTTGAAGAGGGGGAGGGTTTGAGAGGGAGAGAGCGGTCGACGGTCCGTGAGAGAGAGAGCGGTGACAGAGAGAGCGGTGAGAGAGAGAGAGAGAGATCTGCCGTCGAGAGAGAAGGATTTTTGGGGGAGATAGGGTTTTCCTGAGAGACAGAGAATCGGGAGAGAGAGCGGTGAGACAGAGAGAGAGAGATCTGCACCGTCGAGAGAGAGAGAGAGAGATCTGCCGTCGAGAGAGAGAGAGAGAGATCTGCCGTCGAGAGAGAGGGGTTTTTGGGGAGAGAGACAGAGAATCGGGAGAGAGAGGTCGAAGGGTTTTGGGAGAGAGAGAATCGGAAGAGAGAGAGGGAGTTTTATTTTTGAATCATCGAGATCGAAAGATGCACAAATCTCGAGATTTGATGAACGGGTATAACAAAATAAAGTTTTGGCGGGAATGGTGGCGCCATTTTTAAGAGACGGAATTTAATTCCGTCTCTAATTCCGTCTCTAATTCCGTCTCTGATCCGTCTCTGAATGTTTCCGTCTCAATTCCGTCGCTAACTTTTTAATTTAGAAACGGAAATTATTTCGTTTCTAATTCCGTTTCTGATTTAGAAACGGAACTTATTTCCGTTTCTAATTCCGTTTTTTTTGTGGATTTGTTAGCGACTTTCCAGCGTATAACATGCTGTCAGGATGGAGCACGCACGGGAGGACTGCTTGTCCTTATTGCATGGAAGATACCGATGTTTTCCAAATGAGGTTCGGAGGGAAAGCAAGTTAGTTCGATTGTCATCGACGTTTCTTGTCGATATATTCGAAAGAATTTAAAGACAAGTCTTGTTTTCGCAGAGATAGAATTGTATCCGACAAGCCACCAACTAATAAATCAGGTGAAGATATCTTGCAAGAAATCGAAGCTTTAGGGCTAATGAAAGTCACCAAATTAGGAGTGGAGAAAATGAAGCATACTGTGGGATTTGCCTTATTGGAATATGAACCTTATCAAGCACAACCTAGACGTGATGCACATTGAAAAAAATGTCTTCGACAATATTTTCAACATAGTCATGAGTGTGCTAGTGAAGATGAAAGATAACGCAAAGTCCAGGGAAGACTTAAATGAGATTTGTAATCGTCTAGAGCTTTATTATGATCCAATTTCTAAGAAATATCCCAAGGCACAATATGCCCTAGACAAACGAAGAAAACAAACGTTGTGTAAGCGCATTAAGGAATTGAACTTCCCTAATGGTTACGCCTCTAACATTGGTCGTTGCGTAGATTCTAAGAAGTTGAAGATGTTTAGGATGAAAATCCACGATTGTCATGTTTTCAACTATGTTTTTCATCGCTGTCGATTGAAGGATCTCTTAGAGGAGGACATATGGATTGCAATTAACGAGTTAAGCATTTTCTTCAGAGATTTAACTGCTAGAAATTTAAATGTTGAGAATCTTTGGCTTTTGCATGAAAACATTTCTAAGAGATTTTGTAAGTTGGAAAAAATATTTCCGCCAAGTTGTTTCAACTCAATGGAGCATCTCCATATCCATTTGGCGTATGAGGCTATCATTGTCGGCCCATCACAATTTCGGTAGATTTATCCTTTCGAGAGGTAATCAACTAGACTCGTAAACAATTTATATCACACTCTAACAATAACATATACGTTTTAACTGACTTACTTCTAAAAATGTAGGTACTTGAAACATTTAAAAAATAATGTTAGGAATATGGCAAGGGTTGATGGCTCAATATGCAATGCTTATTTAGTGGAAAAACAGCTGCATTTTGTTCTTATTATTATGAGGAACACGTCTCCACTTCGCACAACCGTCCGCCCCGCAATTACGATGGTGGAGTCGGACCAAGTCAAAGTTTTAATGGCCACTTCTCAATATTCACCCACCCAGGTCGGGCATACGGGAGATCAAATAAGCGTTATCTCACGGATGACGAGTGTAACGTTGCACACTCGTATGTGCTGTTAAATTGTCATGAGGTCGCTCCATTCATTAGGTATGCTTTAATCTTAATTATTATCTTAAATTTATTCAATCGCAATCCTTACAATTTTCAATTCTCCTATTAGGATGTAGGTATTTGAGTTGCATTCCAAACATGTGAATGTTACACAAAGTGTCATTGATAAGCATCTTGAGAAACATTTCTCAACTTGGTTTCAACAATTCGTAAGTCATTTGTACGTGGATATTCAAATAATTCTTTATTTTTGTTGTTTATTTGAAATTGAATTTTATAAATGAAGCATTTTTTGCAGTAGGCTCTATCATCTATTCAAGATATAACACTTCAAATGTTTTCATACGGCCCTAGTCGACTTTGCACTGTATGCCACACATATCTTGTTAATGGCTACAAATTTCAGATCGTGACGCATCGATCATACAAAGATATGTGTAGTAGTGGGGTGTTCGTTAGGGGCATGAATTACGCTTAATGTGACCATGACTTTTATGGGCAATTAGAAGAAGTGATTGAAATCGAATACGGTGGATTCCTACGTACTATGTTGTTTAAGTGTCAATGGTTTAATCCCACGATCAATGTCGGGACAAAAGTTCACCGATCCTTAAAAATCGTCCATGTACATTAAAATATGCGATTGAACAAGTATGAACCTTTCATACTAGCCATGCAAGCTAGTTGGGTGTACTTTCTTTCATACCTAAGTGTAAGAAATGCGCAAAACAATTGACAAGCTACATGCAGACTTCAACCGAAATTCATCAATGAACAAAACTTAGTCGAAAACATTGACAATGAGCCTATAGAACAAGACGCTTTTCAGGAGTAGCTACCCGTGCATGATACTAAGGTCGATATTGACAAAAATGTTCCAACTTCGCTAGCTGATCCTAGTAGGGCACACATGTCAAACGTTGACGAAGTAGACGATGAAAGCAATAACTCCGAGTTTTCATTGAATGATGAGGATGGTGACGACGAATCATGATACTATCATGTTCAGTTGGTAAATGATACAATTATATTTTTTTACTTGTTACGTAATATTTCAAATGTTGGAGGTTCAACTCAAAATTCTAATTTAGTCTTTATTTTTTCTATAAAGTTATGTCGTCAGGTAGACGGTATGCCTCATCTCTGGTAAGGGCTCGAGTGGACGATCCGATGGACGATCCGGTAGTTGATCCAGCGGATGATCCAGCGTTATTAGAGATCGACGATCGAATGGATTACACTGTCATTCTCATGATGATGCTTCTCCACTTGCACATACTAGTCGGAGGTCATCAGAGTCTGGATCCATACCCACACCACCCTTCTCAGCAGACTCTATTTCATTCGTACCCATACCACCCTTCTCCGCATACCCCATTTCTCCATTAGATGCCTCCCCCACATTATGCACATCAATCATATCCATCTACATCTTTCATGTCTTTGCCATCTGTTTTTGGTGATGATCCCACCTCTATGCAGATGTATTGTACTTTACTTTCCTCCCTACCCACTCCACCCGTTAATGGTCGTGGCACGTTTAGGCTAGGTGTCAGACCTATTTTTTCATTAGGGGATCAACATCTCCCTCACATCTTCATGATCGTATGCACGACCACCTTATAGTCCCACCACCACTCCATCATTATTTGCATGCCTCGCCTTATCGGGGTCGCTAATAGAGCAGTCGTCGAGTTCTTCGACATATCTTTCGAGTGACTCATCCATAGGTACACCCCACATGGACGATGATAAAGCAGTACTACTAGTCAACCCTCGAGCGGATATTATTGGTCGTGAAAGATGGGAGATAGTAAGTATACGTACGAAGTTTTACGATTACTTATTTCTTATAAACTTGGTCTAACACCTTGTTTTCAATTTAGTGAACGAAAATTACACCCGTCCGATGAAGCTGCAGGAGAGATGACTAGGGCATACAAACACTCCTTACACGAGGATGGTTATTCTTGGGAGCATGTCCCGCAGCACATGTGAGATATTTACTGGAATCAATGGAAGATGAGGTTGTTTAAGTTAATGTTGTATCATTTACATAAGATTTACAAAAAATATATAATTGAAAAGTGTTTATAGATAAATTTAAAATTTATTACTTTTTGCCTATAGTTGTCATTCGATTAAGATCCATCGAATGACGCAACTATTAGAGAGGCCTACGATAGGCAGATTGCCAATATAAGAAGATGCGGTCCATTCCTGATTTTAAGAAGTCAGAGCGAGCAAGTAAAAATCGGGGAACTGAGACAAGGGGACTTGGTACAAGGATCACGGTGCATACCGATGGCTCGATATCCATTTATTAGCACGCAGAGAAGCTAGTAAGTTATGTTATAATAAGTTTATATATATATATATAAATGGATTTAGTCTCTTAATCCTCTTTAAATATATGTTTTGTAGGCGGAGAAGTTGGGTTGACCTCCGATTGCTTCAGAGTTATGCATATATTTTCATACGAAAGATCATGACGTCGTAACTTCCCTCAATTCGAGAGTAGAGAAGATCGTCGTTACAAATTGTTTTGCTTTTAAATTTTGTTTAGTCAATTAATGAAAAGTATTAATGACTTGTAAATGTTTTAAATTCTTAATTTAGACGGCGATCCAACGCAGGTGGATTAAACTAACGCAACCACAACCTGATACCCCGATAGATGAGATCGAGATATATTTGTCCATCGTTGACCACGGTGACAAAGGACGGACATATGGACTAAGGTGTAGACATGCCACAACAGGAGGAGCTAGAGGTGGAGATGGAGATGGATCTTCTCGACCTATTTCTACTCCTAATGAGCCCATCAAGCTTTTGCGGAGGGACTTCCAGACGATGCAAACAAACATTCTTCGGGTTATGCAGTATCACACTCTAACCCAAGATCACTTGCGAGTGGTCCAAGGCCAGTTGAATCGCATGGAACAACCTCTAATGGACATATTTGGGATTTCATTCGCACCATCGCTTCCGAGAGATGTTCCACCTAATGACTCAGAGACCGACGACAATCTCGACGATTGAGTTGACTTCCTCGTATATTTAGCCTTAGGTTGTTCATATCTTGTCTTGTACATTTTCATACTTGTAATTAACTTTTTTTGTTGTATTTAATTCATTTGGATTGATGGACTTCAGTTATTAATTTTAATTTCCTTTAATTTTCCTGTCCTTATAGTTATTCCGAATAAATTATATAGTATAGATTAAAATATCTTATTTTAATAATAATTTTAATAAAGTTTTATAAATAATTTTTAAATTTAATTATTATTTCTAAATAATATTATTTTGAAACATTTCATTTAAAATTGAATTTTAATTGAATTTAAAAAATTTCATAAAATTTTTAAATATTATAGATAATAGTTTTTGCATTTAATATTTAAAATTTATCGACGTGCCAGCCAACTAGCCAAGTGGACAATTAGCGATGAAGCTCGTCACTAAAACCACGTCGCTAATTGTCCACGTGGCATGGTCAAACGAGTTTCGACCAAAACCACGTGGCAAAGAAAGACACCGAAAAGCATATATGGAGCTATGTACATTATTTGTAAGTATTTCAGTGCAATCCATTATTGTTAGAACTCACAAGTTCAAAGGCTACCAACGAATTCAAGTTCAAATGGAATGGATAAAATGAAAAAAAAAAAAAAAAGACTTGAAGAGCTCGTAATTTGATCAAGGTAAGAAAAGGCATCAGAAAGCATATATAGAGCTATGTACATCATTCGTAAGATATAAGATTCAACTACATGAGCCAAATACATTAGATTCATGCATTTCACAAATTTCATGTTTTCAAGAACTTAAATTCATGCATTTTATGATTTCGAATCCTTGCGTTTTAAAACGTTTTAAATCATACAAATGTGTTTTATGGCATAAAATTGAGGTGTAGAAACTATTAGATTCTTTTTTGAATTCATTGGTATGGTTTTTGAATGATAACTAAAATATTTGTAGATAAGCCCTTACATGTTTCATGAAATCGGAATTTCTTATTTCCAGGATTTGCGAAATCATCTGGAGAGTCAAATGGGTCTAATGACTTATTAAACATGTCTAAGGCGTTCCTATAGGTTTAGTTGAGTCGTAGGTGAGTTATGGAGTCGCTAACCTAAATAAAAAACTATTTAGTCTTTGGTCCCTGGTGATTAGCGTGCTAATTGCAAGTTAGCGCACTAATGATGTCATCTAGCGCACTAATGATTTCACTTAGCACGCTAATGACATCACCTAGCGTACTAATGATGTCACCTAGTGCTCTAACTAGCCTGCTTGACAACCAACGTTTTTAAAAGCTTACACCTTTTACATTAATTTGAACAAATGATTGATTTTGTGCCATTGGATCACTGTAATGGCTAAAAATTGTCAAAAAGGTATGGAAATAACCTTATAAACCCATAGAACATGTTTTTTATCTAAAAAATTCACAAATACATAAAGAGCAATAATATAAAGTTTTTAGCACAAAAGTGAAGATCAAATACACACACACACACACACACGCACTCACTTACCGAGGCTTTTGAGGCTGATCTTATGCAAACCAAGCGAGGCGAAAAGAAGTGTTCTAGAGTCCTTAACACGCTATCCAAATCGATCTAAATCATCCTCTCATCTTGGATTGTATGATTATATCTTTACTTACACTATTTGTGCTTAATCTATATATTATTGTCAAATATTTGTGTAGGAACCATATGTGACTAATTTGAGTATGTTCATATAGTGTGTTGAGCCTAATATCATGTCTAGATAAGACCTAGAAAAAATTTTCACATATTGAACCAAAACTTGATTCACAATTGTGTATGTAAAATTAGAAAAACACATAAAGCCTAACCTATATCTATATTGGCTGTTTTTCTATGAAATGTGTGTGTGAAACACCACCAAAAGGGGTTTTGAACTTAATCTTGATTTTGTGTGAACCCAAAGTTAAGAGTGCACTTACTTAAAGTTAATTATGATTATACATGTTGCATCGGATTGACTTGAAATCAAACTGTGCTTAATCTATATTCGTGCTTGTGGTTTCATGCTTACGTTGCTTTGAAAATATATTTACAAGGGTTTTGTTCTTGATCTTAAGTCCATTTGTAACCCAAAATCTTGATTGCACAACTTGAGCTCAATCGTGATTTTTTATATGTGTATTGAATTGACTTGAAACTGACTTGTGCTTAATCTATATTAGTTTGTGTGGTTTCATGTTTATGTTATTTTGACAACATACCTTCAATGGTTTTGTTCTTAATCTTAATCTATTAGTGACCCTAGATCTTGATTGCATAACTTGAGCTTAAACTTGGATTTTCTATTTGTGTATAAATTAGCCATTCTTTGGAACCAACTTGAGCTTAATCTATACTTTTCTTTATTGGCTTCAATATTGAGAGTGAACCTATAAAAGTTGATTTATAAGGCATCTCAATTGGCAAATTCTAACTTGCATTGTTTCATATTAGGATTACATTTGGCTTACGATAAGAGAACATCGTATACCGCTTTACTTGTTGTAGACGACAAATCATTTTCAATTTGTAAAAGTTGTAATGTCTACTAGTGAATAGACCAATTTATGAATCCTATCGGTATATAGAAGAGGTTGTAAAACCTATCGGGGAATAGGCAAAGTAAATTCCTAGTTGCATCTAGGCAAGTCAAATTCCTAGTCGAGACTAAGTGGTTGTAAAAGTCCTTATTGTGGTAAGGCAAGTGTAAAAAACCGAGTGGAGACTAGGCACATTAAGCTTGAGGGCTTAGGGTTGTTCACTTATTGGAATATAAATGTTGGTTCAAAATCCTAACCGGGGAAGTTAGGTAGTGGATGTAGATTCGAGGGATCGAACCACTATTAATCGATTGTGTACTTCCATCTCTTTTATTCTCCAAGTGTAGCATTTCACTTACTTGAACCATTTTGCAACATCACTATTGCCATCATTAATACATACGCTCATCTAGATAGAATTTTGAAGTGAACTTAGGAGATTAGCAAAGAAAGTTGTAAAAAGTTTAAATTGGCCATCACACCCAATTCACCCCCTCTTGGGTGACCTTCAATTGGTATTAGAGCAGGTGCTCTTCGTATTCGGATTTACATCCTAGAGCTGAAGATCAATGGTCATGACTTTCGGTGTTGATTCTACCATTCCATATATGGTTAGTGATTTTTTTAGGAGTTGGAGGATTAGGTTTAGAACATACCTTAGAGCCCTATCACATGAGATGTGGGGCATTTTAGAAAATTACCCATACACTCCATTTAGATTTGTGAATGACGTTGAAGTGCCCAAGCCAAAGAAGAAGTGGAATAGGGAAGAAAAAGGCTAGTGAGACTTGATGATGAAATTAGACATATTCTCCTTTCTAGCATTCCCGATGACATTAAGATTAAACTTTCTTCATACACTTCATTTAGGGAGATATGGAGAAGATTAGAAGAAATTTGTAGTGATTTTCATGATTCCAACTTCTTATTGTATTCTAGCAAGTGTGATGATTCATTGTCATCTAGTGACTCTCTTGTTCCTTTATCTATTCATGATGAACATATTTACATTACTACACATGTTTATGATAAAAATACTCACATGCATGAAGATCCAAGACCTATAGATTCTTATGTGCTAAATCTTGATGATAATGATAGGTCTATGCACTCTCATGTTCATGAAGGAGATTTCATCATTGATTCACTCACTAATATTGATTGCCCACATGATTCTTTTTTTTTTTATAAATTGTCCACTTTGAGCGAGAACCTTGAACTAGATTTGGAAAACCTCATTAAAGAGAATGAAAACCTCAATAACATGATTCAACTTGAATTAGATGAGTTGATGACTCTTCAATGCACATTTAACAAGAGTCCTGAGATGAATGAGAGCACTCTTGAAGAGAACATGACCTTAAAAAGTTAAGATCAAGTTCTTTAAGAGAGATTAGATGAATGGACAATGTCGGGTACAAATGTTACTTATGAAAAGGGGAATGTGAAATTGGAGCTTAGCGTAGAGAAACATAAGTGTCTACACTTAAAAGCTTAACTAGGGAAGTCTAGGAGGTCTTAGAAGCTCAAACCATCCCATAGACCAAATATGGCTTATTCTAGAATCAAGCCTCACATGAAGGCATGGGTATCAAAAGAAACACTTTTAGAAGCTAAGTCTGTTAAATCCAAAGAAATATGGGTACCAAAACCCATGACACATAGAGTAAATTAGACTTGCTTTGGAATATGAGTGAACCTAGATGTTAGATTGGCATATGAGAATTAAGTCTAACTTAGGTGTGTCAGGTGAATCCGAGTTTACGACACTTTGTAAGGAACAAGGTG
Source organism: Stephania yunnanensis (assembly GCA_039657365.1). NCBI lineage: Eukaryota > Viridiplantae > Streptophyta > Magnoliopsida > Ranunculales > Menispermaceae > Stephania > Stephania yunnanensis. The sequence goes on along the minus strand of CM077585.1, from coordinate 33,416,980 downwards.
TGGATCCTAGTTTTTAGACCTAAAAATCAAACGATCATAAGAACCAAAATAGATTTTTAGGAACAAAAAGAATGAGATGGGAGAGAGTGTGAAACAAGGCTAGGTGGGTTGCATAAGACTACAATTAAGAGAAAGGAATTGATTATGAAGAAGCCTTGACACTAGAAGCAAGACTAGAAGTAATTCGGATGTTGCTTGCTTATGGTTGCTAGAATGGGTTTCTACTATACCAAATGGATGTAAAAAGTGCATTCTTAAATGGTTTCATTAATGAAGAGGTATATGTAGAACAACCACCAGGTTTTGAAGACCATGATAACCCAAGTCATGTCTATCGTCTTCAAAAGGCCTTGTACGGATTGAGACAAGCTCTTAGAGCTTGACATGATCGGCTTAGTGTATTTCTACTTGACAAAAGGTTCAAGAAAGGAACACTTGATCCCATTTTGTTCATTTTAATTAAAAAATGTAACTTGCACCTTGTTCAAATTTATGTTGATGATATATTCTTTGACTCATCTAATACACGCTTATGTGATGATTTCTCATCTTTGATGACCAATGAATTGAAATGAGCATGATGGATGAACTAACATACTTCTTAGGCTTGCAAATCAAGTGATCCAAACATGAGGTTTTTATAAATAAAAAAAGTATGTGAGGGACATGCTAAAGAAGTTCAAATTTGATAATTTGAAAGCATGTGAAACTCCTAGTAGTTCCACTGTCAAAATGGACAAAGACCAATTACGAAAGTCTATAGATCCTAAACTTTATAGTAGCATGATAGGTAGCCCCTATACTTAACTGATAGCAGACCCGATATTATGTTTAATGTGTCTATATGCTAGATTTCAATCCGAACCCAAGGAATCACACTTGAAATGTCAAGCGTATATTTCGTTATCATAGTGGGACACAACACTTGGGATTGTGGTTCAACAAGGCTAAGAGTTTTGAATTCCAAAGCTTTGCTAATCTTGGCAGCGCAGGGAGTCTCGTTGTTAGAAAAAGCATTTTAGAATTTTGTCACTTGCTAGGAAATTCACTAATATCATGGTTTAGCAAAAAGCTAAATTCTGTTGCTTTGTCCACCACCGAAGTTGAACATGTGGCTGTCGAAAGTTGTTGTGCTTAAGTACATGAAGCAATAACTTGATGAATGCCAAATCCTAGTTGGTTGTGTTGAAATCTATCGTGATAACACAAGTGCAATCAATAGATCTAAAAATCCGGTGTTACACTCCCGTACCAAACACATTGAAATAAGACACCACTTCCTTCGAAATCATGTCCAAAAAGGCGATGTTAAATTGATTCATGTGTCCCTTGAGGACCAACTAGCTGATATTTTCACCAAGCCATTGCATAGAGACTAACTTTTCCAAGATTCGATGAGAATTAGGCATGATTCTTGAATCCAATTTTCTAAGCATGATCTAGCTCATCCAAACCTTTTTATATGTTGTTAGTGAGGTGTGCATAAAGTATAAAATGAATTGAAGTCGTCCTCCGAAAAGTAAAAAAATTTTGCACCCCTAATTCCAGAGAGCAATAAGCGCATTTGGTGTGACCTCCTAGCGCGCTAGGTCTTCTGGCTAGTGCGCTAACTAGCCCACCTAGTAAGTCTGTCCTTAAAACTATTTTTTTTGCCTTAGGGAACTTAGTTGCATATGCTTAGGGGGAGCTCTAGTTTGATCATGTTAGGGGGAGTATCTTGGTTATTACATGAGTGAGAGTTCATTTTTGCACATCATATGTAAAATTTTAACTCATGTCTATGTCAATTTATATTTGCGCTACATTGTCTCATCTTTCATATTTTTGAGAATATAATGCCATGAATGATTTATATCTTCGACTTATCATTTATGAATGAATGACATTCTTTTTGTCTATTACTCCATGTGTTTTCTAAAATTGCATGAATAAATAAATCGCTTTCTCTTCCTTGAATTCATCTTGAAGTAGATAAGTATTACGCGGAATTTGAACACAATGATCTTGAACTTGAAAATCATGATCTTGTTATGCACTTATTATATATTCACCAATGATCCTGATGCCTATTGATAGGGGGCTTCCTTACCTGCCTTTTTGATGTTATCAAAAGGGGGAGAAATATATATGCTTAACTTGACCATAATGATCTTGATATGCTTTTAAAGACTATGTTTGTTTGTCAAGTTCACGGTTGTTTGTTATCATTAAAAGGGGGAGATTGTTGGACTAAGTGTTTCATCACTTATACTCTGTCTCGAGATTTTGATGGCAACAAACAACGTGAAATAGTACTAACGCGTTAGTCAAATATTTCAGCGCAATCCATCATTGTTAGAACTTACAAGTTTAAAGGCTACCAACAAACTCGAGTTCTAATGGAATGGACAAAATGGAAAAGAATAAGACTTAAAGAGCTCGTAATTTGATAAGGTAAGGAAAGGCACCGGAAAGCATATATGGAGCTATGTAAATCATTTGTAAGTATTTTAGTGCAATCCATCATTGTTAGAACTCACAAGTTCAAATGGAATAGATAAAATGGAAAAAATAAAACTTAAAGAGTCATAATTTGATCAAGGAAAGGAAAGACACCAGAAGCATATATTATGTACATCATTTGTAAGGTATAAGAATTCAACTACATAAGCCAAATGCATTAGATTCATGCATTTCACAAATTTCATGTTTTCAAGAACTTAAATTCATGCATTTAATGATTTTCGAATCCGTGAGTTTTAAAATGTTTTAAATCATACAAAAGTGTTCTATGGCATGAACTTGAGGTGCAAAACTATTGGATTTGTCTTTAGACTCATTGGTATGGTTTTTGAATGATAAGTAAAATAATTTGCAGATAAGCCCCTACATGTTTCATGAAACTGGAATTTCCTATTTTCGGAGAGTCCAAACGGGTCCAATGACTCATATTAAACATGTTAAACTTGCTCCTAGAGACTTAGTTGAGTCGTAGGTGAGTTAGGGAGTCGCTAACCTAAACCGAAAACTATTTAGTCTCTGGTCCCTGCTGCATGGCGTGCTAATGAGATTCATTAGTGCGCTAACTGCAGATTAGCACGCTAATGACATCAACTAGCGCGCTAATGATGTCACCTAGCGCGCTAAGGATTTCACTTAGCACGCTAATAACGTCACCTAGCACGCTAATGATGCCACCTAGCGCACTAACCAACTTGCTGATAACTTTTTTAAAAAGCTTACACCTTTGGCTTTAATTTGGACAAATGATTGATTTTGAGCACTTGGATCACTGTAATGGCTAAAAACAGTTAAAAGGGTATGGAAAGAACCCTATAAACATATAGAACATGTTTTTGATCCAAAAACTCACACATGCACAAAAGAGGAATAATATGGAGTCTTTATCACAAAAGTGAAGATTAAATACAAACACATACACACTCACTTGAAGGCTTTTGAGGCTGATCTTATGCAAACCAAATAAGGTAAAAATAAGTGTTCTAGAGTCCTCAACACGCTATCCAAATCGATCTAAATCATCCTCACATCTCGAGTTGTAAGATCATCTCTTTCTTTATGCTATTTGTGCTTAATCTATATATTGTTGTCAAAGATTTGTGTGGGAACCATACGTGACTATTTGAATATGTTCATATAGTGTGTTGAGCCCAATATCGTGTCTAGATAAGATCTAGAACAAATTTCCACATATTGAGCCAAAGTTTGATTCACTATTGTGTATGTAAAATTAGAAAAACACATAAAGTCTAACCTATATCTATATTAGCTATTTTTCTATGAAGTGTGTGTGAAACACCACTAAAGGTTTTTGAACTTAATCTTGATTTTATTTGAACCCAAAGTTAATAGTGCATTTAGTTAAAGTTAATTGTGATTTTTCATAGTGCATTAGATTGACTTGAAACCTAACTGTGCTTAATCTCTATTAGTGCTTGTGGTTTTATGCTTATGTTGCTTTGAAACATATTTATAAGGGTTTTGTTCTTGATCTTAAGTTCATTTGTAACTTGAGCTTTTGATTGCACAACTTAAGCTTTTGATTGCACAACTTTAGCTTAATCTTGGTTTTTTATGTGCATTGAATTGACTTGAAACCGACTTATGCTTAATCTATATTAGTTTGTGTGGTTTCATGTTTATGTTCCTACAAGGATTTCGTTCTTAATCTTAATCTATTTGTGACCCTAGATCCTGATTGCACAACTTGAGCTTAAACTCACATTTTGCATTTGTGCATCAATTAGTCATTCTTTAGAACCAATATGAGCTTAATCTATACTCTTCTTTATTGGTTTCAATATTGAGAGTTAGCCTATAAAAGTTGATTTATAAGGTATCTCAATTGGTAAAGTCTCACTTGCATTACTTCATATTAGGATTACATTTGGCTTGTGAGAGGAGAACATCTTATACTGGTTTACTTGTTGTTAGTGACAAATCATTTTCAATTTGTAAAGGTTATAAGGTGTATTAGTGAATAGTCCAATTTGTGAATCCTATTTGTATATAGGAGAGGTAGTAAAGCCTATCGGGGAATAGACAAGGTAAAGTCCTAGTTGCGTTTAGGCAAGTCAAATTTTTAGTCGAGACTAGGTGGTTGTAAAAGTCCTTATTGTGGTAAGGCAAGTGTAAAAGACCTAGTGGAGACTAGGGACGGCGTGCAGGCTTAGGGTTGTTCACTTATTGTTATATAAGTGTTGGCTCATAATCCTAACCGGGGAGGTTAGGTAGTGGATGTAGGTCAGAAGGATCGAACCAATATAAACCAATTGTGTACTTTCATCTTTTCAACCCCCTTCTCTTAGTGTAGCATTTCACTTACTTGAACCATTCCACTACATGACTATTGCTATGACTAATACACGCGTTCATCTAGAACTTAGGAGATTAGCAAAGAAAGTTGTAAAAAGTTTACATTGGCCATCACACCTAATTTACCTCTTATTGGGTGACCTTTAATTAGTGCGCTAATGGGTTTATGTAGCGCGTTAGGTGAAGTTAGCGCTCTAGGGAATCAATCTAGCGCGCTACTATTCTTCATTTTGAAAAATAGTTGAGGGTCCAGAATGATTAGCGCGCTAACCAGCCTAGTTAGTGCGCTAATTGCTCTATGTGATAGAATTCTCAATTCGAAAATTATGTCCTTCCAACTCCAACTAGCTAATCTAACCTGGTTTGCACACTCTCCACAGAATAGTAACTCTAAAACATCGTTTAAACCCATCTCAGGATATTAATTAAATCAAAATCCTCAAATCCCACACGTTCACTGGCTTTTTCCAATTTCATCAAAAACTCCAATTCACGCAAAATTAGTTGTTATTTCTCAATAGAAATGATAATTAATCATATAATTCATCAAGTTTTTATCAACAACTAGGGATCTAACCTTCAATTTTGAATTATATCAAGAACATATAAAATTGAGTTCATTAGAAAGTGTAATAGATGGAGAAGATGATTACCTAAGTTTGATCCACAAATTTGATCTCTAAATTCTTGATTTTCAGCTCTGATTTCTAAATCTCCAATTTTCTTTGGTTTGCATGTGAAATTGAGTTAGTGGATATGAATTCTCTTACTCACTTAGTATATATATGTTTGTCTTGATAAAGTGTGCTATGGGTATCCCGAGAATTATCTTGTGGTCTCAATTCATGCTGTCACACACTACTTAATGACTATAATAGTCCACTACTATCCTAGATTTACTCACTAGAATCATCTAAATGCCCATCTAGGGTCCATATTATTTAGTTCAAACTATAGGCTTATCATTATTTGAATTAAATTACATTACATTAAGTCTTATTAAACACTATGGTTAATGTTTCTATTTGTCAAAATTAACCAACTTGTGGTCCCACTAACATTCGGCTAGCTCGCACCCGATTCCCCGCCTCCCGACACGCATTCCAAGGCACACAATAACCTATTATTCTAATCTATTTGACTTACCCATTTTATTGGATTACTTAGTCATATTATCATGAATTTGTCGAGTTTTTCTAGTGTACTCATAATTCGCCTCTTGATATTAGCTTTAACACGCATTTCGAATTGACTACCTATTATACAACCTCGCACAATATAACCATACAACATACACACATGCGATGTATTAGCAATTAAATTCATAAAATGCAACGCAAATAAGAAACACAACACACAATTAACTAGTGTACCTAGGTCGACGTGTATCTCAGCTTGCCCGCGACATCCACATGGATCCGAGTTGGCATCCATGTTTGAAATTACGAAATAAATAACGACGTAAATAAAACGAGTCACTACGATTAATTATACTATAATTCAAGTTAGGGTGATGCCAAGAAAAGGAAAACAATTATTGTACATATGGTAGTATACATTGTCGTGCTATTTTTGTTTTCTTGAAAACTCCTTGTGAGTTGAGCAATGCATAAAATGGTCTTCATTCTTAATTTCCTCACATCATCGTTGATAATTTCTGTAAGAGATAATATTTATTGTGTATCTTTCTTTAGTACAAAACACCTATTTATATAGGTAACAATTACAACCAAAATATCTTTTGGTTACAATCAAATGATCTCAAATCTTAACATCAAATCTTAACATCCTCCCTCAAAGTCAAGACGAGTTTGTCAAAACCAACTTAAGTTTGCTAAATAAATCAATGGAGTGTACACGGGCAACACAAGGACAAACTCAAGTGAACAAATAACAAAAAACAGATATAGGGTTCGCTGCAGAAGAAATCAATAACAACCTACAAAGCAAAAATATATATGTCATAACCCATGACATACAAGTAGTTGATCCAATCACGACTTACACTCAAACTGAAGCAAATCCTCACATCAACTCGTTAAGTCCATTTAAGGTTTTAATTTCGAGTTTTTAATTTAAATTCAATTATTCGTCGCGAAATTCAAAACTAATATTTATGTCAATATTTTGACTATCTCAACACTTGTCTCGACACGTATCTCAAGACAAAACCTCGCGAATCTCAAATTTACTCAATCACTCGAATTTTGCAAAATAAAATAATATATAATTCACAATATCAGGCAAACATCACAGATTAATAAAACTAATTATAAATCTCAAATTCACCGATGTTTAATTTTCGACTCGCGACCAAAATCATAACTAAACTTCTTTAATCCTGGATTAAACGTAATTACCGATTTTGAAATTTCGGGATTTGACATATCTCTTCGCATTCTATAGACACACTTGATTATGTGTTTTCAATGTAATTTGTAAAATTCAAAATTTTTAAACTTCATTAGGCGACTAATTAATTATTTTCAGTTTTTAATTCTCAATTAAATATCTGAGGTGGGATCCACGTATTGTGGACATGTGATTGTGTTGTTTTAATACCTCTTAAATATTTGTAAAAATTTTAAACAACCCCTATGAGTTCGGACTCATGAGTCCAAATAGGTTTATTGTATTTTAAAATGGCTAAAAAGACACTTATAAGGAAATGGAGAAAGTATTATTTAATTGTTAGAGAATTTGAAATCTTCCCTTGTAACTTGTAAGAGCACAAGAATGACAACCTCTGTTCAAGTTTTATAATATAGGTCCCAATCCAAAGCGAGTATAGGCTATAAATATGAAAGTGGGGTTAATCCAAAATGTCAAGGTTGTATGGAGTGTTCACTCCACACTTATAGCCTTTTTTTTCTAAGCTGTCGAAGTGAGACTATCCCGACATCTCCAACAACCTCTTCTATTTCTTTTTTTATTTCAAATACAATATTCGAATTGAATTCTCTCTCTTTCTATATCTTAAAATCTAATTATTGATGACAAAATCGAGGATTATGAAAAAGGATTTTTGATACAATTCAAACAAACAAACAAACAAAATGTTGAGAGAATATTTTGAACTCGTGATGATTGATTTCAATCGATCAATCTGTTGATGAGTTCTGATCGATGATGATCAATGATGATGTAAGGAAGAACAACATCAGATTGAATTCCCTTGGATTGCCTAGTGTGTACTTATTGTAATTCGACGTGAAATAAGGTTGAATCACGATATAAGCGCTTGAAGTCTTGATTTAGGCTGAATTGAACTGGACTTGCATACCACACAACAACCCTAGATCCGAACAACCTCCATAGACGATGATGAACGAAAGCGAAGATAAAACTTAGGCGTCGAAAACTCACGATTTGATGGCCAACTTGCCAAGATCATTGTCTTCTCTCCTACGAACCCCAACACACCTTTGTTTCTATTTTCGAGACTTGTTATGCAGAGACGTAAATTAAGAATTAGGGCGCTCTGACCATAGGCGTCCCCGAAACCTAATTAGAGACACTCATGGAGATTGCATCCCAAACCCTATCGGTTCGCCCATACCGTAAGCGTTCCAACATCCCAATTAATTAGCTACAATTAGATTATAAGCGCCCCACAATTAAATTATAGGGACACTCTTTTATATCAAATGCCATTAAATTTCCTAGATTTTAGATTTGCGACATGTATACATAATGTCCCAACTTTTAATTTTAGAGACGATTATGTCCTTAGATGATCTATTCACGACACTTTTATAAATGTCCTCGAGCTTGCACATTATGCGTCTCTAAATTTTAAAATTGACGACACTAATTTTTTGTGTCTTTAAGTTTAACTTTGGCCACACTTGTAAACTATGCGTCTCTAAATTTTAAATTTATATAGAGACCTTTGCATATCAAATGTCTCTAATTTAGAGACGCTCATAATTTCACGTCTCTATATTGGGAATGATTGTATATTATGTGTCTCAAAATTTCAATTTGACAATATTTATATATCAAGTGTCCTGAATTTGGGGATGCTTGTATATTATGTGTCCCCAAATTGTAAAGTTGGTGACACTTGTTTGTTATAGGTCCCTAAAATTAATATTTGAAGACATTTTTATTAGTGTTGTTAAATTAACGTCCCAATAGACCCACTTTATTGTAGTGAATTAAATGAAAAAAATTCTCTTGGTGATTTCCCACAATGAAATGATTTAAACTGCATATAAAGAAATAAATGGAGAAAAATGTTGTGAACTAAGTTGTAAGCCAACTAGAACTTAAGTTGGACTTGCTAGAGACTTAAGCATAGAAGGTATAAACTAAGAACTACTATAACAAGTAGAGAAGAGGAGAAAAGAGAGAAGAGAGCTAGAGTTTAGAAATGTAGAGATTTCCATTCCAACATTGGTGTATGAATTACAATGGGGTTGGCACCCTTTATATAGGCCATTTGGTGATTATGATAATTGTACTTATACAATGTGTACGAGTTATACATACACCATAAGTCATATAACACATCACAAGCAACATAGACAATACATGGAATAGTTGGTGTACATTGGAGATGATTACAAGTTACATGACAATACATGGATCAGTGATTATACATTAGAGTTGAATACAAGTTATGTAGAGTGCAAGTTACATTCAATGTAGAAGTCATGCTTGATGTTACAATTCAATTTGAGAGTCATGTTTGACAATGTGATCATTCATAAGTTTGGTTAAAGGGTTATCCAATTTACAACACTCCCCCTTGGATGACACTTGCTGGGAGAATATGCCTCGTTAAAACCTGTACTAGAAAAACCCTGTGGGAAAAAATCTAGTACAAGAAAAAGAGTACAATGTTCTCGTCAATCTTGATTTGCAGTATAATATTATTGATTGCTTCATTAAAAACCTTGCTAGGAAAACCCAGTGGGACAAAACCAAAGCTAATGAAAAGAGTGCAACACATTGATACATTTTGAGAGAATATATATGCCTCATTAAAACCTTTACTAGAAAAATCCAGTGGGAAAAAAATCTAGTATAGGAAAAAGAGTACATTGCTCTCATAAATTTTTTATACGTAGTATAATAATGTTGGGATTGCCTATTTAATAACCATGCTAGGCAAATCTAGTAGGATCAAACCAATAGCAAAAGGAAAATGGTGCAATACATTAATCAACCTTGATAAAGAGTTTTAATATTGTTAGAATTACCTCATTAAAAATCTTTGCAAAGAAAATCCAGTGGGATAAAACTATGACACACTACAAAAAAAGGATATTTAGAAACAGAATTAGCAACGGAATTTAGATCCGTTACTAAGAAAAAATGGTTTGAGATGGAATTAAGACAGAATAATTCAGAGACGGAATAAGAGAGATCAGAGATGAAACTAGAGACAGAATTAAATTCCGTCTCAAAAAAATTGCGCCAATAGTCCCACCAAAACTATCTTTTTTTATAACCATTCATTAAGTCTCGAGATTCGTGCGTGCTTCGATCTAGACGCCTAAAAAATGGGGACCGACGTACTCTCACTGAAATCTTTCTCTCTCAACTCTCTTTCTCTCTCACCGCTCTCTGCTCTCTCTCTCACCACTCACCGCTCACCGCCTGCTCTCACCGCTCTCTGCTCTCTCTCCGGTCACCGCTCACCACTCTCTGCTCTCGCCGGTCACCGCTCTCTCATCGGTCATCTCCGCTCACCGCTCTCTGCTCTCTCTCTCTCTCTCTCTCTCTCTCTCTCTCTCTCTCTCTCTCTCTCTCTCTCTCTCTCTCTCTCTCTCTCTCTCTCTCTCTCTCTCTCTCTCACCAGTCTCTTACCGACGTTTCCTAGCTCGCACTCTCTCACCGCTCTCTCTCACCGGAATCTCTCTCCCAAACCCTAAATCTCTGTCGTCGCTGCAATTGCAGCTGTGACGAGGCCGTCGGCTCTGCCGTTCTGCCGACTGTCGGAGATTGGAGCCTCCGAAGCCCTAAGCCGTCGCCGCTGTTCGCCGCACCCCAAGCCATCGCCGCTGTTCGTCGCACCCTAATTTCGAATTCGCTTTTTTTCGTGTTCAATTTCGGTTCAATTTTTATGCGATTCGATCATTCTGAGCTTGATTTGGTGGATTTAGAGCTGATCGATCTGATTGTTTATTTTTTAGGGTTCTATTTGAATTCCTGCTTTGTTTGTCAATGGCTTTGTTTTCTGTTGAATTGAATGTATGATGATGAGTTTGGCAGTTCAAAGTTTGGAAATTGTGGTGGAATTAGGTGTGGATTTGGAAATTGTTACACTGGATGCCCATTTGGAGATGAGAGATGGTTTCAGGAGTTAGCAAATGGAGTTTAGGGTTTTCGCGTTAAGTCTGCGATATAATTTCATCGATTCTGACTTTGTGTTTGATTGGATTGATTAAATGTTTTCACCTGGATGTTTAGTTGCATAAATTTTGTAGCTATAGTCCAACATTGCACCACGGATCGGTTTAGTTGTTGCATGACAAACTTAATGATGAGATTGAGATCTCTTATTTCGGGTGTCGTTGTTTTGAAGTTGAATTTATAAGTTTCATTGCGACAGGACTTTCGTAGCATGCTCTGTGTAGAAGATTGCTCGTGTTCCTTGGAGGTTGCAGTGTATGAGTTTTGAGATTTGTGGTAGGTCTCGGAAGTGGCCTTAGATGCTTAGCTATTGCTGGCTGTGACTTTTGAGTCAAGGCGTGGATGCCAAATGGGGACCCCCCCTCCGCAGGTTTGTTTAGTTATTGATTGTATTTGAATGCCAAGGTTATTTTTGCAAGAAAACTTGAGCACTGCACTTCAGATGATTTTTCCTTTTGTCCAGTTTGATACACCAAGCTCTTGGTAGTTATTTAGTTTGTTACAATAAAAATGTGATTTAGACATCAAGTTATTGCAGTTGTGCTAATATCATGTTCATATATATTTTTAGGCCTCGCAACTTTATTTTCGAGGACAACGTATCCGGTTGCTGGCATGGAAGAGTTGATGGCTCAGGGAATGCACAGTGCTGACCAGGTCTTTATCAATTGTGCTAATATCATGTTCCTATGTACATTGCATTTACTGTTGGTCTTTATCAATTCAATTGGCCATTGCTCTATCCCTTGGCATTCTTGATTTAATACTGATGTTCCACTTACATGATTAATGCGTCTGGTAACCGCACTATGAGAAATTTGTATGCGGGTGTTGTTAAATTGCAGGTAATTTATTTGATACGTTCGAGCTTAATGTCTGCTTACTCTTAGTTGATAAGATAGCCAACGCCATTGTTGGCTTCTAAAGTATGGATCTATAGTTCCTTTTGATGCCCTTGGTATAAAGCATATCTTGTCATCGTTTGATGGTTTCTAACATAAAGCTAAAGCTAACCTCAACAGATTTATGGTCTTAAAGTAATTGCTTGAACCACGTCAATTTCAAACAACATTTTAATACTTGTGAACCAATGTTAGTGCTTAGGAAGAAGGGTAAGCACTGGTTCTGATTAAGCCAATTTTTATTATTATTTGCATTAAATCAAGCTCAATGGAAGAGTTTGATCAATGTAGCCGACCCCAACTAATTTGGGATTGAGGCAATGTCATTGTCGGGTGGTTGTTATCTCTAGGGTCTAGTCTGTAGAAGAATGAGAACCCCCAAGAAGGACTTGGTTCGTAGAATCTTAGAGTAATTCAATATTAATACCCTTAAGTCCCTTGTGTGTTGCTCTTGAAGTAGAAATATTACTTGAGTTCCATAATCATGCTTTGCAGTTATGTTGCATGAAGTTTTAATGCGTTTAAAAAAATTGTATGACAGGGAGCTCAAAAGAACCTGCCTCCACAGTTGTACAGACCAATTGGGCCCAACTTTGGTAACACTTCTTTCTTCCTGGACTATACATTTCTTTACGCAATATCGGATTATAGTAAAATAAACTGTTTTCTTTTGTCTCAAATCGCAGTGCTTTTTTCTTAGAACTTTATCGATGATAAACTGTTGTTATGTTATATCCTTACTGGAGCACAGCTAGTTTCACACAGACACACTATTAAAATCTTTGAATCTATTGTCATGTTATATCCTTATAATTCACATTGTGTAGTGTAATGTTTTTTTTTTACTATTTGGTGACGCATTTGATTTGTTTTCCCTTTCATCAACTCAAGGAAAGTCTAGCTCCTCGTGCAGCTGACCCTAATAATGATTGGCATGATTGTAAATTAAATCACTCACGGTGCAAAGTATCTCAGATCCAATTTTTACAAGGTAATTAATCACTTTACCTTTGTTTGTTTAAAGCTTTATAGGATCAAGCTTCTCTTGTAAAATCAAGTGGATTTACCATTTGTTCTAATGAAGCAGGCTTTAGGAACCAAATGCTGGACGCAATTAAAGGTGTTTCAAAATCCAATAAAAATGGGTTGTTCATAAATTCATGTTTTGCTCACTGCCAATCCGAGAGACAAGACACGTGGTTTGTAGATGATTCTCCTATGATTCAAGACAAGGTACCTTTTTTCCCCTTAATCTAAAGGCACTTGTTATTTTTCTTTGCTATGAATTGTCTTCCTGCTTTCCTGAAAGGCTTACTAAATTTACTAATATCCACTTAAAGAGACTTGTTAGTTAGTGGATCTTAAAAACCCCTTGTCAGATGAGGAGTTGGTTTTCACCATTTTTAATTACTACGCACATTTTTTGAAGGTTCTTTTACACTGGTAATACATTTTGGGAATATTAGCCTACATGTGAATTAAGTTAACGACAATGAATTTTCATCGATGAAGAAAGATTTGCACTGTAAATGGAGATAGTTTTTTTGCAGTTTCATTTTGTTTATCATGAATTTGATCCATTTTGCAATATTTGCAGAGCGTGGCCCTATCAGTAGGTGATCGGTTCTTCGATCGAGTTGGAGTTAGTGTCATTGATCCATTCATTGACTTTTATAGTTGTTTACATGACTTTAAGATTGATACTTCTTTTTGTTCATATTTAGAGGACGGTAAGTTTTTTTGGTGGTTGTTGAACAATAGGATTGGTGGTTTTTGTGAATACTTAGAAATATGGAACATTTATTATACTTGACAAGCTTTCGTGGATATACAAATCTTTTTCAATGTCGAATTGTACATTTTTTTCTCTCATTTGAGTATTTGTTGATATATATTGTCGATGTATGTATGTCAAATTCTTCTTTTTGGGGGGATGTTAGCACCCTCAAGGAGTTGTTGGAGGGGGTGCCGGCGATGGAGTAGGTCCTATAGTTGTATTTTCAGGTTTAGAGGTTATGGAGACCAATTGGATTGAGCTTAGTTTTGAAAACTAAACAAAGTTGAATTGAGACGGATTAGCAACGGAATTCAGAGATTCCGTTGCTATTCCGTCTCTAATTTCTGAGGAAATAGCCGAGCCCAACTGGGCAAAACTAAACTTTGATACTAAATAGCAACGGATTAGAGACGGAATTCATGAATTAGCAACGGATCAAAGACGGAATTATTGCATTCCGTCAATGTTTCTATGCTAATCAGAGACGGATCAGAGACATAATGCAATTACAATTGTACCTTTTAGAAGAATTGCATTTTTGTTCCGTCTTTGTTCCGTTTCTAAATTCCGTATCTAATCCGTCTCTAAATCAACAACGACGATTTTAGAGACGGAATAGATTTTGTCTCTATTCCATTGCAGAATTGAATTAGAGATGGAATTTATTCTAATCTGCAATGAAAATTTTCGTTTCTGATCTGCTATTTTTTTGTAGTGACAATGGGAAAAAGAGTGCAATACACTAACCAATAACTTATTTTGATTCTCCCCCTCATGTTCACATGGGTGAGAATTTTGTGTATTTTGTTGCACATGGACATCGTTTTCTATATGAACCATTTAATGCTGAAGTATATGATTGTCACTCTTTTGTATATAGTACTTGCATCGAGTAATTGATTCATAACTTTGTTACTACCGAATGATCCTTTTAACTTCGAGTTCAAATTAATTTATAGATGGATCATAATACAACAAATTTAATTCAATTTAATGTGTTTCAAGCAATCTCACGTCATTCCTTTTGAATTGACTTATATATCCCCTTAATGGTGGGAAAACTGCTTCATCAAAGTGACAATTAGCAAAACTTGCTATAAATAATTTCCCTATTAGGGATTCAATGCATCATATATGATTAATGAAGATTAAATCAATATACATTTCCCTTTATTTGCCTTGAGATACTCTCCACCGAAAAAAATCCAGTTCGATAAAGGATGTCCGTGCAAATTTATGATATTTTCGCATTATTGATGATTATGGATAATCAAATAGATCTTTCCACATTATGAATGTCATTTGATTTATGACGACATTCGTTTTAATGTGTCTTATATATTCCAGAAGTTTAAGCCGAGAATATTATACTCAAATTAAATCATATAGATAAATTTTTTATTATTCTGAGTAGACTTCTTCTGAACAAGGCATTTACGATAAAATTGTTATATTAGATATTGTGTGGCGGCCCCAAATCCTGAGGTCGCCACGTGGGGAGGCGCCGCCCTAGCGGTCATATCGGATCCTTGACCCACTAGGTCCCACGCGCCACTGACGCCATTTCCTACAACACGACTCATCGATATGCGTGTTAACTCCATTCGTTAAGCAATTTAGTTCGACAATTTAATCATTAAAACAACAACGAAAGTCTTACATTTAAGGCAAGTAAAACAATTAAATTCATTTTCATATAAAACACCATTTATAAGAGCAACTCCTATTGTGGAAAACCCAGGGAAAGTACTATGTATATATGCGACAATATTAAACAGTAATATATACAAGTACGGTGTCTATCTAGTCACCCAATTCTCAAAAGTAAGCAAAATATCAAAATCGTGCATTCTAGTAGGTCCTTGACTGCAGGCAGTCAGAAAAAGTCGTCCAAAATCTCCTTGCCCCTACTAGCAGGTCTGCACTCGACCATCATAAAAAGGAAGATGGAGAGTATAGTTAGTATGATTCCAACAAAGTACACCGAGCATTTATAGGAGCATAAACGGATATCAATAATCATGTCAATTAATCATGCGGAAACTAAAAAGGCAGCTGTGCTAAGATCATCACATGAATAAATAACACGAGAGAAACAAACCGTGTACTCCTCCCGGTCACACTAAACTATACGTCGAACCACCAGGATCCTTTCGGTGGGTGCCCCACTTCCTTTCACCCGGTTTCCATACCCCCAGGATCGTTTTAGTGGATGCCCCCACTTCCTTTCACTTGAATTTTCTTGCGTACAGCCTAGTGTGCCATAAGTACAACACGAATAATCAAGTGTCTCGACCCCAACCCAAAAGTGTCACGGAAAAACATACGATAACAAGGAATAGGGGGAATAGCATCCAATAACCACGAATAGGAAATCAATAATAGAAAAATAAACCCTCAGTGACTTTTAGATGGAATCTTACGTACCTAAAAAACGCACTCGCTCGCATCTGGATATACGCACCCGACACCTTACTATAGCATCCTAAGTCCCTTGTGTCCATTTGTACCATTTAAGTTACTAAATCATGCAAATCACAATTAAAATTAGATGAAATACATCTCACCACCATCGCGTCATCGACATTCGTCGATTCGCACCTCCGATCAGTCCGACAACGTCATCGCATTGTTCACTGCGCCGAAGTCGAACTCGCGCCGACGTCGTCACCGCGCCGCTGCTGGCACTACCGTCGCGCCACAGCCGGCCGCTCGCCGGCGCCGCCTGCTCCGCCGTCCAACCCTCGCCGCGCCGGAGCCGCCGCTACTGGCCGCGACCGCCGCTGCAACACCGCCACCTCTGTTGTCCATCTCCTCGCCTCGCAGCCGCTGCCTCGCGGCGCCTCCTCGCCGCTGCCTCGACTGCTCGCCGCCATCGTCCTCGGCTTCGCAGGCCGCGCCTGCCGCTTGGCAGCGTGCCGCCGTCCGCGATCCCTGCTACTACGCCGTCCGCTCTCCGCGTCGATTGCCGCCACGTCTGTTGTCCGCCACCGCCGCTGCTGCTGGGCAGCGCCTCCTCGCCGCGCCGCCGCTGCTCGCTGGTCGATCATCTACGCCACTGCACCGATCTGTCCGCCACCGCCGATGCCGCTGGTTCGCGACCTCCCTGCGCGCGTAGCTGCTGGCTGCGCCACTGCGCTGGCCTCGTCGTCGCAAATCCGGTCGTGCCACCTCTCTCTCTATCGTCCCTCGCCGACTCTCCCTCTCTCCGCTCCTCAAGATCTCTCTATTTTTTCCCTTTTCTTCGATCTCTTTGGTTTTTCTCTCTCTCTCTCTCTTACTTTTCTTTTCTTTTCTCTCTCTTCTTATATATATATATATATTATATATATATATATATACATTTCCATTTTGATTTTAAAATCAAAAGTGTCCTCGAGATTCGTGCAACACGAAACTCAAGACAAACTCAATAATTTCACCTCTTTGTTCACTGCCTCTATGCTTGACCAAAATTGTCGCGAGTCTCGCAAATTTGCGTATTTCGAGACACATCAAAAAACATATTTATTTTTATACTTTCCTTAAAAATATCCGAACAGCGCGCATCTGGAGGCACCAACCCGCCTAATTTCCAAAATTTTGATACTCGCGCTACAGGCATCATGAGGCGTATCCAATGTACACATTAAAACTACATAACACGACTATTTCGGTCCCATGTTGGCACGCGACTCGATCCGCGTCCCCGTTCGTGTTTCGGCTCAGTGAATTTCTCGCATATACGTTTCTCAACAATTAACATCTCCATTCGAGATTTGGACATACGTATTCCGGCAAGTGGGTCCCACATACGACCCTAAAATGACACGTGGCACGAGTCGAATTTTTGGGTCGTTACATATTGCCTGAAAATTAGCCTCCGCTAAGTTCGAATAAAAAAATATTCACTTTTATATTATAATGAACATGCATGTAGCATGATACATAAGACATAAACTCATCGCCCATATTTAGGTCTCGATTTAAACACATCTCATGTGTTTGTTTTATCGAGCCATTTTCAATGATAAAACTCATAATATTTTGCCTTTGATTTTGAAGGCATGGTAAAGGTCATAAAAATATTCGGGTATATATATCACAATATTTAGGCAAAATAGTCTTACATATATGACCAAAAAATTGTCACAATTATGAGCGCTCATTGTCAATAATTATTTGCCCTTTGTAGTGGTGCACCACTTTTGTTCGAATTTTTGTTGAATTGTCAATACAACCTTTACTTGATATTTTCACATTTTTCACATCCATAAATTTATTATTGCGATCAATGACCATTATATGCAACATATGCTTCTTAATTTGAAGCTGAACTAATTGGATGGGAGCGATATTATATTTATAATATCTCATTATTTTACTCAGCTACCATGAGACAAGAAATCAATCCTTAATATTTATTGGATTGACGTGCGCACTAGAGATTTGTTGCAGCAATAAATCGAGGTTGGCCACGTGACCTTATTTTTATTGTCTCATCAGTCATATTTCCACATAGCCTCAACATAGAGGTAATTAAAATTATGGAATTATAATTAATATTTGACTGATTAAATTTTGTAGCATGAGACACAAATTACTCATTTTGAGCTTTTGGAGCATTACCCTTTTGGTATGTATATATAACTCCTTAAGATGAAAAGATATATAAAGTGAAATATTCACTTTTCAAATCTCTAAAGATAAATTGGTTAATGATTATGTATAACACACAGTTTTGCATATATGCTTTATTCGCAAATTGTAGATCTAATTGTCATGACAAGTAATTCTTGTCGGTAATATAATAAGACAACAAGTTCAACTATGGTTGAATAATATTTTGAAAATAAATTTAATATGAAATAGTTTTTCCCTTTTTTATGTAAAAACATAACATATGATTAAATATATATTCACAACTTGATTAATTAAAAAATAAAATATACTATTCGTATGAGTTGGTGGGACAACCTCCAGGTTGGGTGGCGAGACATAGTCTACTTAATACTTATATACTCAAACTTATAGCAATATTTGTATTATAAAATCAAGAATAGAACAATAACTAATCGTTTGTAGTTTTAAGAGAAAAACTACACATGTCACACATTGACTTTTGATTTCTGATGTAGAAGATCGTACAAGACGCAACTACAGAGCATACTTTCGTAGTCGGTGACGCAACTATAGAGCATATTTTCGTAGTCGGTGACGTTACAATGCATAATGTATGAATCAAGTACATTTACATAATTAAATATGCATAATGAGAGAGATTAACCATGACAACATGTAAATAAATTGAACTTATTCAAATTAATAAAAATTATACCTTTTTAGCTTTAATTTTTTAAAAGCTATCTTCAGTCCTGTATAGCAACTTCGTGCTAATAACGTGTTGTGGACTAAGTTGTAAGCCAACTAGAACTTACGTTGGACTTGCTAGAGACTTAAGCATAGAAGGTATAAACTAAGAACTACTATAACAAGTAGAGAAGAGGAGACAAGAGAAAGAGAGCTAGAGTTTAGAAATGTAGAGATTTTCATTCCAACATTGGTGTATGAATTACAATAGGGTTGGCACCCTTTATATAGGCCATTTGGTGATGATGATATTGTACTTATACAATGTGTACAAGTTATACATACACCACAAGTCATAGAACACATCACAAGCAACGTAGACAATACATGGAATAGTTGGTGTACATTGGAGATGATTACAAGTTACATGACAATACATGGATAAGTGATTATACATTAGAGTTGAATACAAGTTATGTAGAGTGTACAAGTACATTCAATGTAGAAGTCATGCTTGATGTTACAATTCCATTTTAGAGAGTCATGCTTGATTATGTGATCATTCATAAGCTTGGTTAAAGGGTCATCCAATTTACAACAAAAAATATTTTTTTATGGGGCTTCACCATTCTTGCGGGGAAATAATATGAATTCCCTATATGAAATTAAATGAACAAAATATTTTATTAGACGAGGATTGAGAAGGGGATGAAAATCCAACTCCGCATAGGGATAGGGGTGGTAACCCATCCTCGTCCCTGCCCCAGTGACAGTACCCCTACTCATTAAGTCCATGGTAAAGAGCTTGATTTTGATCAAATACTAAATAACAAATTAACTTTTCGTCAACATGTACTAAGTCCAATACTGTGAAAATGCTCACAGAAGAATGGATCGAGGACAAAAATAAAATATAAATCTTGGTAAGCTACTAAGTTATAGTAGCTTCTAAGTAGAGCCAATTATATAGAAAATTTCTATCCTAAAGTGTGTGTGATGCTCCTCGAGATGCGTGGGAATTGCATCCCGAGGACAAAAATAAAATATAAATCTTGGTAAGCTACTAAGTTATAGTAGCTTCTAAGTAGAGCCAATTATATAGAAAAACGCGTGTGATGATCCTCGAGGTGCGTGGGAATCGCATCCCGAGGTACATTGCATCTATACGAAAACACGATGCGGGCTTCGATGTGCGTTGTGATCTAGGTGTAGCAGTTCCCAATTATATAGCCAGCCTTTATAAGTTGACGATCACTGATAAGAATTCGATAACGACAAGTAAAATGAACTGGATGACCCTTAATTAAGGTATACATATCTCCAATTAATCTTGTGATGGGAGTACTACATATATGTAAAAGGTAGTACCACAATGGTAGCTACAAAAATACCCATGCCATATCACAAGAATCACATTTATGATCATTGGATTTTAATTTAACACATTACTCTATAAAGTCGTAAATGTATAAAACATTTAACACATAACACATGCATTTTGAGAGTTCTTATGGCATGCATGAGTATATATTTGGGCTCCATTGTAAAATTTCTTATACATAGGGTTTCGAGTTAAGGGTATTAATTACTTAGGCTACAAATGTATATGTGAAATTCTACAAATATATATATATGGGTAATTTTACAATGGAGCTCAAATATATATATCAATGTCATGGGAACTATTTATATATGACATTAGTATATATTTGTGCTCCATTGACGTACATAGATTTGAAATGTTTGTGTATATTAATTACTTTGCTTAATTAATAGCCTAAGTACATTCATTAGCTCAATTAATATGAGTATCCTAATTAATATCCTAAATACATTAATTGTCTTCAATTTTTGGTTTTTTTTTTCTTACATGATAGCAGCTTTCTTTAGTTTATTTAAAAATAAAATATAATAGTTATATATCATTTTGTATAAGTATTTTCATCTTTTATTTTTTGAATTAAAAATTACAATTCATAGTTATTATGAAATTACAATTACATCATTCTTCATATATTTTATATATTATGATTTTTAAATAATTTTTATTTATAAAAAATAAATATAAATTCATAGTAAGCGTAGGTATTTTTCACCTTTCATATTTTTAATAAAAACTACAAATTTAATTATTATGAAAATTATAATTACATCATTTTTTATTTATTTTATATCTTTTTATTTATAAAAACTTCTATTTATAAGAAAAAAATATATAGATTCATAAAATTGCCTACGATATCATGAGGTCATGATGCCACGAGTCAACTTGTGACAGCCTTTTTCAAAAATTGATTCTTTAGAAATAGAAGATATAAATTATTGTTCTTTGTCGATTTGATGGACTATAGACCTAAATACTAGGCTAATTAACCCCTTAGTGACTTTTTATGTTAGTAGCCCCCTCAATTATACATATAACATTTAGTCTTCTGCATTATTAATTATATTAACAAAAAAAAACTATTTGGACTCTTTGAGTCCAGACTCAAATGATTTTTACTACTAACTTAGATTACTTAATTATATAAAAGACATAATTACCCTTACCTCTAATTAACACCAATACTGCTCAAAAGGGTATATAAGTCTTTATTATTATTTGAGTCTGGACTTTTTGAGTCCACCTAACACTACCCTTATACTAATTCAACTTAGGATGATGCCAAGAAGAGCAAAGCAATTATTGTACATATGGTAGTATAAATGGTCGTGCTAGTTTTGTTTTCTTGAAAACTTCGTGAGTTAAAGCGACATGTAAAATGGTCTTCATTCTTAATTCCCTCCCATCATATTTGATAATTTCTAAAAGAGATAATATTTATTGTGTATCTTTCTTCGGTACAAATCACATATTTATATAAGTAATGATTACAACCATAATATCTTTTGGTTACAACCGAATGATCTCAAATATTAACACCCTCCCTCAAACTCAAGATGAGCTTGTCAAAACCAACTTGAGTTTGTTAAACAAATCAATGAAGCGTGCATACGGCAAATCAAGAACAAACTCAAATGAACAAATGACAAAAAACATATTTAAGTTCTGATGTAGAGAAAATCAACGACGACCCACAAAGCAGAAACATATATATATATATATATATATCGTTACCCATGATATATGAGTAGATGATTGACTTTTGAGGAAATTTGGAGTGCACATGCATGCGGATAGAGCAATTCACAAATGATCACATATCTAACAAATGAGTAGATAGTTTTGATATGACCACAAAAGCAATTCATATGCAATGATAGATCATTTCAAAGAAGAGTCTTAAAAATTGTATTTATGTGGGCTAATTGAACACGATAGAGTGCTCTTATTTATAAAGCTGAACAAATAATAAAATAAGGAAATATAGCAACTACTATAATTTCCTTAACACCCTCCCTCAAACTCAAGTTGATTCGTGAAAATCAACTTGAGGTTGCTAACCAAATCAGTACACTTGACAAATCTAAGGTTCGTTGCGAGCATATCAACTACCACCGAAGATGACAAGAATAGATTTAGATGTGGTAGAATTAGAACAACGGAACTGTAGAACGAGCGGATATCAAAGTCGATAGAGTCGACGACGTACAAATAGCAGAGTCAACGGAGTCGATGACGTATAGATAGTAGAGTCGACGACGGACAACAAGTGAAGTCGATAGAGTTGACAATGGATAGATAGCAGAGTAGACACAATGTTATCAGGATGCACAAGTAGAGGCGTCGTATTGCACGGGCAGACAAACATCAAGGAGCGGATTGAGCAGGCACTTGGGCAGACACTCAACCATAGATCAATTTGAAAGAAATTTTTTTATATATATATTGCACAAAAGGATAAGAAAAAAACTTTGATCACATGCTATGAGAGTTTGTTACCTAAATATTTCCCTATTCTTTTTATCAACTTTGATACAGTGCATGAGCAAGACGGACGACGCAGAGGATTGGACGGATGGTTGATGTGCAAACAACACATGCAAAAAAACTTTCGGATGGATGATTGCAGAAAGATTCTATTAGAACTTGAAAAATGTTTCAAGTGAGTTTGAATAGAAAACCTCTTTAGTCCCACATTGCTCACTTCAAAGAGTACAAACTCTTTATATACAAACATCTACTCTAAAGATTTGCTTTAGAGAAACCCAATGGATATAGTCCAAATTGGCACCCATTGGGTAATAGGTGTAAATATATATATATTTATATAATAAATATATATATATATATAATTATATTTAAAATCAAAGATAGGGCCTTGGGCCTTTGGGCTTTGGGCTTACATTTGTTAGCCTTGTAAAATCAAATTTTATTTTATTTTATTTTCTTTTATTTTGTATTTTCGAAATTAATTATTGGTAGTTAATTTAGTTATTTTGTGAACAAAGTCGTTTGTTGAGAACAAGTGCAAGCTGTTGAGAATAGGTGTGACTGTTGAATATATTGTTTTGAACAGACACATTGGTTTGAACCAGTGCCTCAAGTTCTATTTAAGTAGAACTAAAACACTGGAAATAAAAATAATTTTCGAATTTCGTTTTTTGAGAGAGAAGAAAAAATCACGGTTTGGCGAGACTTTTGAACTTGGTGATTTTTGGTTCGAAAGAGCATCCGGTTGTATCCTGGGGGCGAGATCTTTGAAGAAAATTCAATCACCGAATTCAAGGAGATTTACGTCTTAGGACATTGCTTCAAATGCAAGCCTCCTTAGAAATTTATTTTGTTGATTGATTCTTATTAATTACTTGTATAACTTTATTCATTCATATATATTAGTATCATTATTTATTGTTCCGGACAACAATCTAAGACAGAAAATTTTTCAGAAATTTCTGAGATTTTGTGTTGTTTTGTGAACCTCCGAAATTCTGAAAATGGTGGGACAATCGAGTTTGAACAACTCTACAAAGTCGAAGACAAGTCCGAGAAGTCCAAGGGAGTGGATTTCAAGAGGCATGAAGAAAAGCTGAAAAATTCACGGAGTGGATTTTAAAAGGTGGCAACAAAAATTGTTTGTTCTACTTGACAACCCTCAATCTTGCACATATTGTAAGAGAGGATGAACCTAAGAGAGATGAGGATCCTCTATCGAAGGAGACTATTATGTCCATTGAGAATTGGAGAAATTCTCGACTTTCTTTGTCGCAATTACATCCTTAATTGTTTGGATGACAATTTATATGACATATATTCGTCATATGACACAAAAAAGGAAGTATGGAATAATCTTGAGAAGAAATACAAAATTGAAGATGCCTGCGAAGAAATTCGTAATTGGTAAATTTAAAATATCTCATGGTGGACTCCAAAACTGTCATTAAGCAAGTAGAGGAAATCCAAGTCTTGATTCATGAACTACATGCAGAAGGATGTTCTATCAATGAACACTTTCAAGTTGGTGCAATTATTGAGAAGTTACCTCCTTCGTGGAAAGATTTTAAAATTTATTTAAAGCACAAAAGGAGGGAGATGACTATAGAGGACTTGATTTTGAGGCTTAGAGTTGAAGAAGATCATCGCAAGGAGACAAAGTTGAAGTACCTACCTTTGCAAAAGCAAATGTGGTTGAAGGAGAGGCTTCAAAATCCGATTTCGGAAGAACAAAGCAAAGAAGTTTTACGTGAAACACTCCAACAAATTTGCACCTAAAGGCAAGCCCTTTAAGAAAGTTAAAGGTAATTGTTGGGTGTGTGGAAAAAGCTGGCCATAAGGCTCAAGAATGTCGTCACTTAGGAAAGATCAACTGCAAAGAATTCTTCTCAAAAGAATCACGTCAATGTCACAACTACTCAAGAAGATTTGGTTGTTTGTTATTTCAAGTCAATATGATTGACAATGTTAAAGGTTGGTGGATTGACACGGGAGCAACTAGGCATATTTGTGGCGACAAGGCAACTTTATTTTCAACCTTTGAAGTTGTTACTAATGATGAAAAACTCTACATGGGAAATTCATCTACTTCAACTCAAAAGGAAAAGGGAAAGTGTTGCTTTGAAATTTACTTCGGAAAAACTCTTACTTTGATTGATGTACTTTATGTTCTGAAATACGAAAGAACTTAGTCTCTGGTACTCTTCTTACTAAAAGGGGATTCAAACTAGTGTTCGAATCGATAAGTTTGTGCTATGTAAGGCTACAGACTATATAGGACGAGGGTATTTAGTAGATGGAATGTTCAAACCGAATGTAATGGTTACTAATGTTATGAATAAAGTGAATGCTTCTATTTATATCGTGGATTCTTATGATATTTGGCATGCTAGATTAGGCCATGTAAATAGTAGGTCTATTAGTAGAATGATTAATCTCAATTTATTACCTAAATTTAATTTTGATGTGAAGCACAAATGCCAAACTTGCACTTGAATCTAAGTTTGCTAGGAAATCTTTTAAAGCTGTCCTAGGAAGGTCAAATGAATTGTTAGGATTAATACATAGTGACCTTTGTGACTACAAATCAACCCCTACAAGAGGAGGAAAAAATTACTACATTACTTTTATAGATGATTGTAGTAAATATTGCTATGTCTATTTGATTAAAACTAAAGATGAAGCTTTTGATATGTTTAAGACATATAAAGTGAAGTTGAAAATCAATTAGATAAAAGGATCAAAGCAATAAGAACGGATAGAGGTGGAGAATATGAATCCTCTGAATTTCCTGAATTTTGCAGTAGTCATGGAATTATACATCAAACTACGGCACCATACACACCTCAACAGAATGGTGTCGCGGAGAGGAAAAACAGAACTTTTAAAGACATGATAAATTATATGCTAAATAGTTACGGACTTCCACATAACATGTGGGGAGAGGCACTACTTACAAGCAAATTATATCCTAAATAGAATCCCAATTAAGAAGACAAATAAGTCTCCTTATGAATTGTGGAAAGGAAGAATTCCTACTTTTAAAATTTTAAAAGTGTGGGGTTGTTTAGCAAAGGTACAAGTTCCTATCACCAAGAGAACAAAATTGGGGCCTAAAACTATAGATTGTGTATTTATTGGGTTTGCTAACAATAGTCTTTTGCATATAGATTTTTGGTAATAAATTCTGAGATTAATGATATCCATGTTAATACAATTATAGAATCATGGATGTGCAATTCTTTGAAGGAATTTTTCCTTATAAAGAACAGAAATCAAGTTCATCAAACAAGAGAGTTCGAGATGAACCATCCACTTCTAATGTTCCAACATTAGATGAAGAACCAAGAAGGGGAAAAGATCTAGAGTTCAAAAGAGTTTTGGGCGATTTTTATAAGTTTTTTTGACCGAAACCAACCACAAACATATAAAGAAGCTATGACTTCTCTTCGAGGCTATTTTATGGAAAGAAGCCATAAATAGTGAAATAGAATCCATTTTAATTAACCACACATGGGAATTGGTTGACTTACCTCCGGATTAAACCGATAGGTTATAAATGGATTTTTAAACGAAAATTGAAAGCCGATGGATCAATTGATAAATATAAAGCTCGTTTAGTAGCTAAAGGTTTTCGACAAAAAGAAGGGTTGGATTATTTTGATACATATTCTCCGGTTTCTAGAATTACATCTATTCGGATGTTAATTTCAATTGCTTTGCAATTTATAATATGGAAATACATCAAATGGATGTAAAAACAACATTTTTAAATGGAGAATTAGATGAAGAGATATATATGGAACAACCCAAGGATTTGTGGTCCAAGGTCAAGAAAATAAAGTCTGCAAATTGGTTAGGTCTTTATATGGACTTAAACAAGCACCAAAACAATGGCATGAGAAATTTGACCATACTATGCTTGCAAATGGATTTAAAATTAATGAATGTGACAAATGTGTCTACATCAAAGAATTGAAAAATTCTTGTGTCATAGTATGTCTCTATGTTGATGATATGTTGATAATTGGGACTAATAAGGATATAATCATTTCAACTAAGAAGATGTTGAATTCTAATTTTGACATGAAAGACTTAGGTCTAGCGAGATGTCATTTTGGGTATTCAAATCAAACGAAATGATAATGGATATATCCTTACTCAATCACATTATGTAGAAAAAATATTGAAGAGGTTTAATCAATTTAATTGTAAACTGTTCCTACCCCATTTGAGCCAAATTGCATACTTAAGAAAAATACTGACAGTGCAATTTCTCAATTAGAGTACTCCCAAATAATTGGAAGTTTGATGTATTTGATGAATTCTACAAGACCAGACATTGCTTATGCAGTGAACAGACTTAGTAGATATACAAGCAATCCAAATAATTATCATTGGGAAGCATTGATACGAATACTAAGGTATTTAAAACATACTTTAGAATATGGATTGCATTATACAAAACATCCACCTAGGTACTTGAAGGGTATAGTGATGCCAATTGGATTTCGACAATACTTGAAACAAAGTCAACCAAAGGATATATTTTTACATTGGGAGGAGCTGCGATTTCCTGGAAATCAACTAAGCAAACGTGTATAGCACGTTCGACAATGGAATCAGAATTTGTAGCCTTAGATAAAGCTGCTGAGGAAGCTGAATGGCTAAGAAACTTTCTAGAAGATATTCCATTCTGCCAAAACCAAGGTGCCACAGCAATATGTATACATTGTGATTGTATGGCGGCAAGACAAGCTAATGCTAAGAATAATGTATACAATGGTAAGTCAAGACATATAAGGCGCAGAGACATAATACTATAAGACAATTACTTTCAAGTGGAGTGATTAGTATAGATTATGTAAAGTCAAAGGAGAATATTGCGAGATCCTATGACAAAGGGCTTACCGAGAAATCGAGTTGTATTGTTATCGAGGGGAATGGGTTTAAAGCCTATAAATGAGTTAAGTCTCTGGTGGAAACCTAACCTAGGTGATTGGAGATCCCATGTACTAGGTTCAATAGGCAAACCGATTAGATGAAACTCGCGAGAAGAACACATATTCGTTCATTCCTAAGATAAAAACTGTGTTCAGAAGAAGTTCAAGGATATGTTAAACATTTAATGACAAATAAAATTGTCACCTATATGATAGTAAATGTGGGTCGCATTTATGAGAACGAGACAGGCTAAATTCTCTAAATCTATCATGAAACCAGGATATGTCCAGGACCAAAATGGACAAAAACGTATAAACTGAATTTTGATAATCGTGTCATGCGTAATACATATTGTCTTGGTTTACTACAAAACGTGAACAGTTCAAGATCCTCCATATCCACTGCGTCACAAAGTAAATCCAATATGTTTTACTATGGTAAGTTCAAGTCTTTCAGATACTTTTCCTGACAACATGACATGAGACTTCTCTCTCTTTCGTGTATTATAATTTTCGTTATAATTTTTTTTTAAAAAAAAACCAAATTTGAACAGAAATGTGGGGTATAGTGATATTTCTATTCAAATGTGGGGTATTGTTAGAACTTGAAAAATGTTTCAAGTGAGTTTGAATAGAAAACCTCTTTAGTCCCACATTGCTCACGTCAAAGAGTACAAACTCTTTATATACAAACATCTACTCTAAAGATTTGCTTTAGAGAAACCCAATGGATATAGTCCAAATTGGCACCCATTGGGTAATAGGTGTAAATATATATATATTTATATAATAAATATATATATATATATAATTATATTTAAAATCAAAGATAGGGCCTTGGGCCTTTGGGCTTTGGGCTTACATTTGTTAGCCTTGTAAAATCAAATTTTATTTTATTTTATTTTCTTTTATTTTGTATTTTCGAAATTAATTATTGGTTAATTTAGTTATTTTGTGAACAGTGCTGTTGTTGAGAACAAGTGCAATCTGTTGAGAATAGGTGTGATTTGTTGAATATATTGTTTTGAACAGACACATTGGTTTGAACCGGTGCCTCAAGTTCTATTTAAGTAGAACTAAAACACTTTGGAAATAAAAATAATTTTCGAATTTCTTTTTTGAGAGAGAAGAAAAAATCACAGTTTGGCAGACTTTTGAACTTGGTGATTTTTGGTTCGAAAGAGCATCCGGTTGTATCCTGGGGGCAGATCTTTGAAGAAAATTCAATCACCGAATTCAAGGAGATTTCTGTCTTAGGACATTGCTTCTGTGCAAGCCTCCGGTTAGAAATTTATTTTGTTGATTGATTCTGTTATTAATTACTTGTATAACTTTATTCATTCATATATATTAGTATCATTATTTATTGTTCCGTACAACAGATTCACCCACGATCAAGTTAATCAAACAACCAATTCTTGCCAACTAATGCAAACACCACATAGCAGTCGTCGACTCAAAGGTCGATAATATAGTATTAAAATTAAGCTCTGATATCATGATAAATTTTGAAAAAGAGTTTAAGAATTGTATTGATGTGGACTAATTGAGTACAATAAAGTGTTCTTATTTATAAAGCTGAACAAATAATAAAATAAAAAAAGGTTAGTGGTGTCTTGTCCTTGGGCAACAACGGAGGAGCCGTATTTATATGGAAAAGGGGTCGCCATTGAATATCTCAATAATAATAATAAGAAAAACATACATACTTAAAAGAAATTACTTAAACTACCTACATATCAAAATATATAAACTTCTTAAAAATTTAAATTTCGAAATATAATAATTATTATCATTTTTTTAATATGCAATATAAGACCCAATTAATCGAACACAATGAAAAAATTTGATCAATATAATCGACCCCAATTAATTTGAAATTGAGGCTACATAATTGTTGTTGTTGCAATATAAGGCCCACGGGCAGATGACAGGCGCGAACGCGAGTTCCACAAAGATAAAGTAGATAGAGATGACGTAGACACACATCAGGAATGACTCACTAATGATTGAGTTGTGGCTCACACAAACACATGCAGAGGCAGGCGGATGAGATTACATAAACATGGAAAGTGGAGGGAGAATACCACTAAAAATCACACGATTGCTAGAGAAGACGTATGGGATGGATTAGACATGGGGCTGATGCACCGACAAAGAGGGTATAACAGGTAGAATGGCACGGGCAATCAAACGGCCAGAAGATGGTCTGAAGTCAAACTAAAAGTTTGCACTAATGATGTGCATGGACTTTATGTGTCATGCTCACCCACGCAAATCCACTCAAGCAATTTTTCTTAATATATATAACTATGATCCAATGAAGGTGAGACTTAAATAGCAAAATAAATCTCCAATTTCAATGGATTGTTTTCTGCAACTTAATTATTTAAATCTTCAGTTAATGTCGCGCCTCAAATTTGATGGCGCTCATGAACAAGATTGAAGGACGCACACACGTGAGGCTGGAAAACGAACACGTGCATGACAAGAATACATACACTACAAAACATTATGTGTTTAACGACATTAATTTAGTCATTTAACGACATTAATTAGTGTCTCTAAAAAATTCACCAACGCATCATAAAGTGTCGCCACTTGTATTGATAAAAGTGATGTCACCCCATTTTTTTCCAACGCAAAATGTATGCGTTGGTAACATTTGTTTAAGACACTTTTGAAATAAATGTCTTTAACGTGGGGACCTTTTTTTATTTATGTGTCTTTAATTTTATGACATTTATTTCTTATGCGTTCCAAATTAGCAACCCTTAAACATTTAATGTCCTTAAATTGACAACACTTGTGCACTTAATGTCTCCAAATTAGCAACCCTTAAACACTTAGTGTCCTTAAATTGATAACACTTGTGCATTTAATGTCTCCAAATTAGCAACCCTTAAGCACTTAGTGTCCTTAAATTGACAACACTTGTACATTTAATGTCTCCAAATTAGCAACCCTTAAACACTTAGTGTCCTTAAATTGACAACACTTGTGCATTTAATGTCTCCAAATTAGCAACTCTTACACATTTAGTATCTTTAAATTAACAATATTTATACACTTAATGTCTCCAAATTAACAACCCTTAAACACTTAATGTCCTTAAATTGACAATACTTGTGTACTTAATGTCTCCAAATTATCAATCTTATTATTATTATTATTATTATTATTATTATTATTATTATTATTATTATTATTATTATTATTATTATTATTATTATTATTATTATTTGTAGATATAAAAACAAACATAAAGAAAGACAAATGAAAACAATTTATATATTTTTCAATTATTTTTCAATTCAAAAGAGAATTACAATACATTCTCAAAAATATATTTTTACTTACATTGATATCAACATGTATATTAAAAAGATAAAAACTTCTAACTATGCAAAGCAAAAGTATAAGATGATATTTTTGAATTGATATGCTCATCTTTTCAACACTTTTCTACAACTGCAAAACAAACAAAATCAACCCAAACACAATTAAAACAAAATCAACCCAAACACAATTAATTTTGAGCACCACCCAGATCACAAAACAAGATTTTATGAAAATGTCAAGATCTTAAAGTTCTATAACCAAAAAGAAAGCATTCTATAGTCACTGAAATTTGCTGAACAAATACTACTAAACCGAAGATCTGGCTCTTCAAACTGCTAATTCACAACATACAAGCTGAAATGGTTGAAGAATTCACAACTGGTTATCTAAATGTTTTTATTGCTAAAGGGGAAAATTAGAGTGTTGTGCAAAAACAAAAAGAAAGTGCTTTCATATCTACTATTACTTTCAACAATATTTAAGCTCATATATAGTCTTTTCACATTTACAAATATAATAAGCATTGTGAGTTTGACTGTACAATCAAGAACATTGTTTTCTTTTGAGAAACAACAGAAAAAATACGCATTGTTCTGCAATTGAACTTATTGAAAAGGAAGTTAAAGCATTCAAATAGCCACACCAATGCACCCAACAATGCAATTAAGCTCACAAACCATAACCATGTACTGCATATAAATAGATTGAGCTTTCCATTAAGACAATGGAAACTTTTTATAAGTCATCACTGCGCTTCATCAAATTGAGTTTTCGGAAAGTCCATTTTGGTAACTTATGGATATATTCAGTCTCCAAATAGTATGTTATGAAGAGGAACAAAAAAATCACATTATATATTATTTTATTAAGTTCCAACACAAGTATCCACAAGTGGCGGCCTAGTTCCAGGCTGGGAAAACTCCTTACCAGTACTCCTCGATCATTCATATTAAGTTCGAAAATATAGCACATAAACATGGCAATATATTCAAGAAGTAGTTCCACATACATTCCTCCACTAGCAAGTACTATGTTAAGTAAAAAAGTACATGAATTATCTTTAATGGGCAGATTTATTGACCAAACAAGCAAGGAATTATTTGGAAGTTCTACAATAAATACCCTACTTTTACTTCTCACTTTTGCTTCAAACACAATTACTTGTGATGTGGTACCAATAGATATTCTAGCAACTTGCAAGTGATGGAATTGTTCATAGTACTCTTTCAAGTAGTCTTATAAAAAAGAGTTCCAAAGTCTTATAAAAAGTCAATTGCGGGAGATAAAAAGAAACTACTTGGTTAGTTCCAAACCTGCTTAAAATGACATTCACTACAAAAAAACAAAGAAATCGAAACGAAATTAGAAACAATACTTTCTAAATCGAAAAAATTAGAAACGGAATTAAGTTCGTTTCTAGAACAATTTCGATTAACAATTGGTTCAAGTTTCAATTGAGATTCGTGCGGATCTCGAGATAAAAATAGGGACCCACCTAACGCGGTTATTTTATCTCTCCGCTCACCGACCGATCCACCGCTTTCTCTCGCCTCTCGCTCGATGTGTTGCTCACCGCTCCCATCACCGCCCTCTCTCTCTCGAAATCTCTCGTTCTCTCTCTCTCTCTCACCTCTCTCACCGCTTAGGGGTTGTGGGGTTGATAATGACAAGGTAATCTGTTGTGTTTTTTTCGCTTTGATGACAAGGTAATCTTTCTTTGAGCATTTTATTTGTTCATTAGATTCTGAAAAGTCTCTTAATTGATTGATTTCTGGTTCTTGAATTGGTCATTGGAGTATTAAGTTCTGATTCTTGAATGGGTTTGGTGTTTGGAGTATTGGGGATTTTGGGGAAGCCTAATCTATGTCCAATGTGGATTGTTTGATGTTGGGTTGTGGAATTTGGAGAGAATTCTTGATGGGTTTTCTCGAGGGTTCTTTGTCATTGTCAATGCACACAAAGTTTGATAGCTTTAAGGATCGGATTCTTGTATTGTGAATTGTTCTTTCTTGTGTTGCAAAATGTGGTGTTCAAGAATTGTTGAAACAATGTGATCATGTTGGGTTTCTATTAGGATTTCGGCGTTTTAAGGTTGCGTATATAGTCTGGTTTTATTATGGCAATCTCTATTAGTTATGAATGTACATTAAAGTCCTTTTTCGCCAATGGACAAGAGCGAGAGGGACATGAGGGATTTGGAGGAGTTGCTCTCGAAATTGAACCCTATGGCGGAGGAATTCGTGCGCCATCGCCGGTTAGCCATGGATCGCAAGTTATGCTTAGCAATGGCAACGGCATAAGAAGCAAAAAATTTCCTCTTTTTTGTTTTGCGGTGTTAACATCTCATTGATGGGTTTTGATTTTTTGACTCTGTGTGTGTGTGTGTGTGTGTTTGTTTGTTTGCTTAGAAGAAAAATGGGTTTAATCGGGGAAGAGGAGAATGAACAAAGCAGGACAAGTATGGCACGAGAGGATGAGATTATTAGGAGAACATATGTTTCGATATTGATCACCAGGTGAATGGACGATTTGGTTTGTTATTTGGGATCCTTTTATTTTGATTTGTTTGTTTGTTTGTGGATTGGTAATTGTGAACCCCAATACAAACCATTAAAGTCCTTGATACGAATTTTCTGAGCTGATTAAGAATGCCCTTTTGAGATTCCACTTCAATCACCCATTAAAGTCCTTGATAACTCATATCCAACACTACTAAATATCTCGATGTCAAAGAAGTTTCCTCGCTCTTTTGTACCCTTTCAATAAGCATAACCAATTATGGTTAGTTATAGCTTGCAACACTACAATTTTTCAAAACTCTATTTCCCAGGCTACCACTCTCCCAATGTCTTTCCTTTCATTTCTAAGTTGTGTTACGCTCTCGAATGTCGGTTGTCGTACCACTCATTGTTTCTTGACCAGTTCTTGACACCATCAATTGGTCCTTTAAGAGCTTTGTAACAATTATAATTAGACCAAAGTCTTCCCAAAGAGTAAGAAACAAAAGCCCTAAGATTTCAAGACATACATGAAGCATAGACACCCATATTTGAGTATGAAATGAAAGAAAGCTTGCTACCTAGGCTTTGAATCACTTGACACTTCAGTTCCTTCTCTTCGTTCACAAGTTCTTCTAGCTCCAAATCACAAAATCTCAGAACAAATCTTGTTGTAATTTTTCTTCTCTTAATGCCTTTAGAGAATAAAAGCCATTTTTAAGTTTAGTAATTAAAATCTAGCCACTAGATGAACTTTGTATCTCTCAATCTCATAAATCTCTAAGAAGATCTATGACTTCTTATTTAATGGAACATGCACTCCATAGATGCACTCCAAATCGGAACACGTGTTGTACCAAGATATAGGTAAGTGCAATATGATCTATAATTTGCATTGTTGTTTGAATAAGGATATGAAATTTAGGCAATAACAAGTCCATATCATTTTTTTTGGTGTGATCAATAGTTTGATACTCATTAAGTTCATACTTCACAGAAAAAAAGCTCGGTTTGAAATTAAAAGAAATGCACAAACATCATTGGAAAGTTGTTTCAAATGAAAGAATTGGTTGAAATGAACATCCAACTTTTGTGAATATTAGAAATTTGGAGCATTTGTAATACTATACAATTTTTTTTGGATATATATATTTTTCAATTTTTGATTTTTACATTTTTGTTCTCTCAATAGAGTTTCATACTAGTGCGAAAAATTCTTTTTCATATCCCGGAATCCATTTTCCGTTTCGACAATCGACGACGATTTTTTCGAGACGACGAACGCATTCCGTCTCTCGTTCGTTTCGAATCCAATCGAGACGGAATTCAACCTTCTTTCATGTTCATTTGTGACATCGTTTAACCTTTCTTCATAGACTTTAGTCATTTGTGACATCGTTTAACCTTTCTTCAACTTTAGTCACACTCATTTTCGTCAGTCCATCTTCATTGCGATTGATTTTCTCTCGTAGTCCTCCTTCATACTCTCTATCTTTGCCTCATAAAGGGAATGCATATTCTCCATTTGGTGTTGAAGCCTATCTACTTCAAATTGAGATGCCCTTTTTGTTGTAGTGCACCAGAAAGTTGTGTTGGTGTGACCCCCAATCCATAGCCTCTTACCCTCTCATACTTGTCTTCTTTGAAAATTGAGGCAAATACGGCGTTTTCTATATCGTAATCACTATGATTTTCCACCGTTGCAGCCTGTTCTTCAATAAGACTGATCGTTTCTCCGCTAATTCTTGTGCCTCTCTATTGATGAAATTCCCATCCTTTCGTTTATGGGTGACAGAAAAAAACTCAACTCTCCCTGGCCTTTTCTTTTGGGTCATCTCCTATGGCAACATGAAACAAAAAGATTAATTAATTTCAAGACTATATATATATATATATATATATATATATATATATATATATTAAAAGTAGAGAACTTACATAATCGTGTCTAACTCTAGCAAAACTTTTGGATCCAGCCGTATGTGGCGTCTTATAGTAAGTCCGTGCCGCTTTACCCCTTTCAAAGAGATGCTTTAAGAAAATATAAAAAAATGATGTATCACATTTATGATCCAATTCCATTAAAACACATGTTACCACATGAATATTGTAAATTGATAAATATTGTAGACATGGAAAAGTTATATTGATCATACATTTGTCTTATAGTGGGTTATTTTATGTTCTTCGGTTAGTAGTTTGTATTTAAGTTATTCAACTTCAATGAAATCAGCGGACTACTGCAGAAATTTCAGTGGCAAAATGATTATTTAACAAGCTTCAGCTGTTGAAAGCAATGAAAAATAACTGCTAAGCAAGAAAAACAATACCTCAATAAAACTATAAAGAAATCACATTACTAATAGCTATCCAACTTATATTTTTAGCAAACTAAATCTTTGTCATCAAAATACTGCACAACATAGGTCATGAAAATACTACTTATATTATAAGTATCAATGAGAGAAAATAATGCACAACATGGGTCACGAAAATACTGAATTTCGGAACGTTTCTCAGGTATGATTTAATGAAGATAATCAAGATTGCGCTATAGAGATCATAGTAAGACTTGAATTCGCATAAACTTTACTAGATAGTACAAGCATCGATGGGTTAAAATATTCTTGCAGAAAAAAATTTCTAACACCACAAAAAAAGAAACATATACACTGATTAACAACTCCCTTTAAGAAGACAAGCAAAAAGTAGTAAAAACATCAGAGAGACAACATAAAAGAATTGGCAGATGACAATGAAAAGCATTTCGAAACCGATACATATTCGTGCGAGACGAAGTGTGAATTGAGCATTGTAGTGTAAAAGGAACTAAAAAGCTAGTGCAACATATAATTTATCTTCATTCACTTCACATTCTTCCACCACCATACCAATCACTTCACATAAAGAGGCTTTATAGCCATGTCTACAATATTTATCAATTTATAATATTTATCAATTCCATTAAAACACTAATTAAAAGAAAGAAAACTTATCTCTCAAATTTAAAGGCATAATTGTTACCTTTGATTTTTCAAAAAACCAATAGTTACCATAGCTTTCCAGTGATTAGGAAAGAATCCAATCGGAATTGATTTTTCAATCTCCTCACTAGTCTTGTCAGCCGTAAAATACTTAGACTTTAGTTCAAACTTGTGCTCCTTCCATTTGCGCGCAACAGACTGAAGGATCCACTTCTCTACTCCACTATCATTAGGGATCTCAAAGAACCTCTTTTTCAATATAGAGGTGATCAAATAAATCAAAATAAATATGTATTTAGATATTAAGGAAAATAAGAAACTCACTGTGAATGACAACATGAGAGGCTACCTACCAAATTGAATAAAAACATTAAGGAACCCTCTTTTTCAATCTCTTCTTTCTATCTCAAATTCATGAAATAGAACATATCAATTTACCTTGGTAAAATTTATCAAAGCTTGCTTATCCTCCTTAGGCATCAACCTCCAATCCGTCCATTCAACGGAACAATGTTTCTTTTTCCTTGCAATTGTTCCCAACCATCCACCTAAAACCCCTCCTCCTCTTTTAATTGGTTGTCCATACTCATTAAACTCAACCACAATTCTTTGGCCTTCAGGCAAACTAGAGACGTCCTTAGCGCGTGTGAGTCCTCGCTTTTTTCGCACAATCCTTTGATTATCTATAACAATTTCCAATCAAACATATAAAAAGAAAGGAATCATATAATATTTACTAACATTGGCATATCAAATATCATAGTGTCATAAACAACAACAAGACAACAAACAATTGATATTTACCTCTTACTTCTACATCATCATATAAGTCATTTTCGACCTCATCCTGTGTTTCATTCTCATTGCGTTGATCTTCACTTGGTGGTTGAGTCTCATCACTATCAAAGCTTTGTAGATCTTCATCAGTGTTTGTTAAAACACAATCTACAAAACGTTTTTTAGTCATATCTAACAACCTACACACAAGTCGCAAATCAATTTGATCAATTAATTCATAATTGTAATTTAAAAACAAATGGTAATAGTTAAAAAATAATAAATGTTCAAGCACCGAAACTAAAGATTAGAAAACGAAAGGAAGATCGCGACGTGCAAGAATTTCTTCTATTAACAGAAGTACAAATCTAAAAGTATTACATTGCATTGACAAACTAATGCATTGACAAACTAATCGTCAAAGGTAAAACAATCCCATTCAACAAACGTTACTGCACAATTCATTTTGTAAATATACATGAAATTCTATTCAACTGTTTTTAACACATTTAGTTACCACCAAATGGAAGGTTCAGAAGTACAAATCTAAAAGTATAGTCAGAAACGCATAACTGACTTAAGATGACATATCAAGCTTTCTGAACAATAATTCTTTAAAAAAATCAAATTAAAAGCTCAAAACAATCATTTCATCAAGTCTCATTTCAATATCAACGAAGGAATTGCAGTCATGTACTAATCAAGATACAAGAAAAACAACTACTACATTAGAAATTGTAGTTTATTTCATCAAGTTGGCAATGGTGACAAAGTGAACAAAGAAAACGTCAATGCATTTCTCATGATTTCTCATAGCCATTCAATTCATAGCTTAATTACAATTAAAATTGATTCAATCATCTAAATCAGGACATAATTGAATGAATTCATGAATCATGACATACCAAATTGAAACACAAAACCTCAATTAATCAAACAAACAAATCAATTGTACAACACTCACAAACCCTAACTAAAAGACTAACTAACTAATGGTGATCTCTGATGGAACCACTACAGCGTACCTGAGAGAGAGAGAGAGAGAGAGAGAGAGAGAGAGAGAGAGAGAGAGCGTACCGAGAGAGAGAGAGAGAGAGAGAGAGCGTACCTGAGAGAGCGAGAGAGAGAGAAATGTTGCTCAACTGAAATGGAATGTATGTGATTAGTTGATGTGCGTATATATAAGTAACCCAAAATACAGACAATGTTGGTCATTTAAAGACTCTAACTGAAATGCAAGGACGATTTTTGAAATGGTATGTATTTAACCCAAAATACATACCTCCAACTCTACTGGCAACCCCATAGACTCCAACATTTGACAAAGCTGGTCCTTTATCTCTTGAGGCACCTTCCTACTGAAATGCAAGGACGATTTTGAAAATTTACTACTTGACCAGTTGCAGCTTCATAAGTAACATGTCCAAATATAAATAAAACATCAAATGTATCAACCAATATCAGTACACCTTTAGCACAAAACCGAACCCGTCCCTGTGAATTTCACTTACTCATATACGAAATTCAATGGTGATATGATATAGATATACACCATTATCGTAAGGTAATCCATGTACGAAAGTACCGGCCTATTTTTGAAAATAGGAAAGTGTGCTTCACTGATGAAATGCACATTATCGTAAGGTTAATCCACCTTCGCGCAAACCTCATTCGTGTCATCACAGCTTCAAGGAAGGGCCACTCGACTCAATCATATGCTTTACTCATGTTAATCTTCATAGTGTATTCCTATTAAACCAATGATTAATTTCAAAAGCAGAGATTACAATGTCAATGATTAACCGGCCGAGTATAAAAGCACTCTAGCATTCAGAAATAATTTCGGGCAATGTACATTTTAGCCTATTTTCCAATAGTTTAGAGACTATTTTATACAACGATATGCAGACACGTTCAGGCCATCAGGTAGACACCTTGAGTTAAGAAATTGTAGACACGCTCTATATATCCCCATTCCAACAATATGCCAGAAATGTTGATAAAACGTAGGGGTTCGTATCATCCAGTCCAGGGCTTTTCTCTTGCTTCATTGAGAATATTGATTCCTTCACTTCTTCAACTGTATATCTTCGAAGTAGAAGCATCATGTTCTGCTAATACCTTTCTCATCACGCCTATTAGAGTATCCAGCCTATTGACAGGCAATAACATATAAATGCCTTAAATAAATAAGAGATGACTAAATTCAACTTGAAAAACATTTTTTTATATACACATAATTACATGCATACACAGCCTATAATAAACATATACTCTCGATATTTTTAACACATGTAATAAACATATAATAAACATACACAGAACTACATGCATACGGTATGTAGCATATGTTAAGTGTGAACCACACAAATCTTACTTTGAAACCTTCAGGGATCAGGCATTAGATCATCAAGGGAATATTTTTAACACATGTAAGAAGGAATTTGAAACACATTAAAATAGAGGAACGGGAGCAGAACTTTCTAAATAAACAAGACCTTGGTTGTTGGATCAATAACATAACATGGATTCCTCCCTTGTTCTTCAAAGTGCTTCAGCCCTTTGCTTTCACATGAGCTATATACTTTAGCAGATTTTCCTTCCAAGGCATCACGTGGCGCGGTGTACTGAAAAATCCAATTAAAAGTTTATATGACAATAAGGATCTAATTAACAATAGGCGAAACCATCCCATAAGTTATCTTAGGGCTCTCAAATCTTTGCATTCAAGGATATCTTCAGGTATTGTAAATCCATCCCATAAGTTATCGTCCTGTTTAAACAAAATAATTCTCATGTCAAGACCAAGCTAATGAGATATCGCACAAATTCAAAAAAGAACAAAGGAGTTCACATCAACAACAATTACACTTATAGAAGAATACTTCGATGGTGATGGAACTTCTATAACATCATTCTCCAGATCTAACAATTGAGATAAGTAATAAGTTGACAGCTTATAATACAATTGTAAATCACCAATTAATGATGTGATACACAAATAAATGCTTGCGTCAAGGTAAAACCTTTAGATGACCACTTTATTCATAAAAGAATGACATATATTACATGGATAACCAAAAGACAAGAAATAAACCTTCTTTTCAGCTTCTAACATCTTGTGTAAGTTCTTCAATAGGGATAATAACCTACAAAAAGGTGGTAAAGGAATATTATTATAAGAACCAAAATTAGCATTTCATCCAAGTGGAAAAACAAATAGACCAGATTATACAATTCTAAGTAACTCATTGATGCAGCTATTTTTGATGACATGTAAAGCCAAGAGATGAGTACCAT
The DNA here is from genome assembly GCA_039657365.1 of Stephania yunnanensis. NCBI lineage: Eukaryota > Viridiplantae > Streptophyta > Magnoliopsida > Ranunculales > Menispermaceae > Stephania > Stephania yunnanensis. The sequence goes on along the minus strand of CM077585.1, from coordinate 33,376,116 downwards.
TAGTGGAAGCCACTGTAGTTGTACTATTCATCAATATCTTCTCTAACCCAATTGTTTCGCTCAACGTCAGAAGCAACTCCGTATTGTGAGGCATGCATTGTGTGTAAGTGTCATCATCGTCTTCAAAATGTGAGTTAACCCCCATATCATATAAATCTCTTGGCTTCGTATGAATCACTTGATACCTTTCATTAAGCTTTGGGTCTTGCACATAAAACACTTGTTTCGCTTGAGATGAGAATACAAAGGGGTCATCTTGCAATGACAGACCGATATGAATTAATTTAGAGAAATTAACCAAAGTGCAACCATTAGCATCTTTAATAGATGTTTTAAAACCCCTATTAAATAGAGTGTTATTAAATGTCATGTAAAAATGTGTTATGTTTTAATTTTTAATACATGTATTACATAAAGGTTTTTTAAAACTCCTATCAATTACATGTTATTTAATAACACCTTAAAAACCTCTATTAAATACCAAAATTGTTCTAGTGTATAAGTGTCCATGCCCATCTCACTAAACCCTGACTTAGCCTAATTTCTCTAATTAGGCATCTAATCCATTCGATTAGCTTCAATCTCAAAATAATTTTGATTTTAATCCGTAATAATGCTCCAAGTCTAATTTATATCCTCAATGAAACTCAATTCTTATTTTATTTTATTGGAGCAAATTAGGAACCATATGAAATGTATTCTCGTATTTTTATAAAAAAATTCGGCAACACTTCCTCTAAAAGTGGTATGCCGAAAAATCCATCTAATAAACAACAGAATGTGAAGAAGCCTAGAAAGACTCACATATTCACACAGTTTACAATATATCAATTTAAATCATTTAAACTAACTTAACATCTCCAATATCTTATTTACAACTTTATAACCTTAAATTAGTCCAAAATTCGAATTGCCAGCACCTGAGTTACTTGTAGCGCCGACAATACCTATTCCACTGGAGATGTTTTCTGTGGTATAGCACCACCAACAGAGAATTTGGTTGATGCCACACTCGCATTGATAAAAAATATTAGGAAAAGGAAGAGAGGCAAGGGATTGAAGAAAACGATAAAGGATATAATTCATCAAGATCATGGATACTAATCATCATGGCAGTACAATACGTACACATCTTTCCATTGGCACCTACGATGACGAGTAGATTTCCATCCATGACTTCAATTATTATGGTTCGACCTACCTTTATTCTTGACTTTTTAGCCGACTACCTCCGATTGTGTAGCCATTGCAACAGTCTTAGCAAGTCCATGGTAACATAGACTAATATGGATCAAGGACAAGGTCAGAGATTGGCTTTGAGTTAGATGGAGTTGTCAGAATAGAGGAGTAGTATGGTATGTTTCCCATGTGGCCAGAAGGGATATGTTATGAGATGCAATCTTGAGCTAGCGAGTAAATTCCTCTTGATATCTCCGACAAGACCTGTGTTGTCACCTTTGCAGATCCAACAAATATCGGGCGATCGAGGCTAGGATGGGCCAAGAAAGGGGCAGATACGGACCGCATTTACAAACGGAGGAGAAGATCGATGTGTCATAGGTGTCGTTATGTTGGACACATGGTTCTTCAGTGTCCAAAATTTGCATATTTTTTTCAGTAAGAAATAGATAATAGAGTTAGAGATAATGGCATTAGTCCACAGAGACAAAGATCGATGCACAATCAAGCAGCTTTGACAACACAACATAGAAAACTGACGTACTACATATATAGACATATCGAAAACATGATTAGACTATGTCTACAGCCTCACGACTATCAACACCCTGCCATATAGCCACATGCCAGACATGGAGCTCACGTGGAGGCAGTGTTAGATTTAGATACAACACACGACCTTAGTGAGGGTATGCATTTATTTATAATTGTGATATTCATGCATTGTTTCATTTAGATATCTATACTATATATAATGGCAATCCCCCTAGGATCCTATTAACCAAAACATATCTTTATTCCAATATTGCCCTTAATTGCATTTTCCTTATTCGTTTGAAAAAGCTTAAAAAATTAAATAAAGAGGGCATCTTTATAAAACCATTAAGTTTATCTTTAGTTAGTATTTAAAATGGAAGTTTATCCCACTTTTCCCTATTTCTCTCCCTAATTCTTTCACTTATAGAATGGAAGTCAAAATTGAAAAACGAAAAAAAATTAAAAGTTTTTAAAACGAATATTTTAAATACGAAAGTTATAGAAACTGAAAATCGATTTCTTTCACTCCTCTCTCATACTTGTATTTCTCCACAACTCTCTCTCATTCAACATTTTCTCCCATTCTCACTGTCATCATCAAAGATTGGTCCACAATATAACAAAATTAGGTTGTGCAGACTGCAGATGGTGGGTTTATCGACACCTCCTATGAAGAAACTTATATGCGATTGCCACAACATCAACCACTTTATATCAACATAGTTTTTTAGGGTAATTTTTTTGGATTTTTCTTTTGTTTGATGATTATAAGCTTATTTTGCCGTTTATTGTGATTGATTGAAAAGGTTCCCATTAATTTTGTTTGCCTTTGTACTTCCAAGGCTGATATACTCCTTCATACAACGATTACTAGATTAGAAATTTTGTGGATTGGACTGATTTTAGACGTCATCCCTTCTGAATTTGTGTGATATATGTTGTTTATTTTACTTCTTTCTCAGGGAAAGCTTGGCCATTAGGGTTCATCATCTACATCTCTATGTACATTTGTTTTTTTGTTTTTTCAGGTTTGTCTATAGTAAATTCATACATAGTCATAACATAATAAACATTTGATATACTTAGTTATATATATTTAATTTTGAATTGACTCATTTGACAACGAAATTAAAAATCTCCTTGGTCATCGCAGGTTCATGCAATAATGTTTTAGTAGATGGTACAAATAAGCAGATTCAAGTTTGAGACACATCAAGTTCACTGCATCACAATGGTTTACAACCAACTATGACATCCAGAACATGATGAAGAATCAACATTTTTTCCTTAATAACTTTAAATCCATTGTATAAGTAAAATCTTGATACATCTTAACCAAACACAAACCACCTAATTTGTACATAATTTGTACAATTTTATTTTTTTTAATTATTGGCAAGCTCTTAAGTTATGTGTTTTCTTGGTAGATAGATTGGCATATACATTGTATTTCTTATTATTTGCTCTAGGTTGTATCCATCTTACACATAATTAATAAATTAACATTGAATTTTAATTTTGCAATGCTATCATTGTTGTAGCATTCCTACATGCTTCTTGTCAGACCCTATCTAATTAGGGCATCTGACCGGCATAAATTACATTAATCCACTGATAATCTAGCAGCCTTAATCTTACCATCAATAAATAAATAAAATTAAGATATCGTAATCATCAAATATTAAATTGTATCAACTACAAAAGACTCTAAAAGTAAATCTTAAACCTCAAAGTTCATAAATTCATTTAGATTGATTAGTTTATACTCAGAATTTCATAAAAAAATTTCGACAACACCTCCTCTATTTTTAAGTCTATACCGAAAAACCCGACCTTCAAAAATCTTCAACAAAACCTACCCAGCTTGGTGAAAATGCCGATGGACTCGCAACCCACCCATTACAATATAGATTGCAATAACAAAAACTATGTATTCATTCTAACCTACTTCAAGTTTTTGAAATCCTTAAACTATTTACCTTAACTCTACAATATTCCATTTCGTCCCAAAACCATTACAACAATTTCAAAAGAGATCATATTTGTACACGAACCTAAGAATCCATTTATACAATATATAATAATATTTTTTAAAAATACATACATAGAGAAAAAGGAACCAATAACGTCACAGAAAGTCTGATAACTTCCCCTTCCCTTATCTCCACTCAAACCTGTCATCACGCAATTATAAAATTCGATAATATCAGAGAAGTAAATCTCACACTATCCAATATACATGTAATAATCAAATGCATAATAATCCAAGAGATTAAACATATAATACAATCCAAAGGATTTAAATACAATCGTGAATCCATCCCGTTTCTATTATCCGACCATTATACGATAACGTTTTCCAAAAGTAGTAAGTAAATAGTATTAAAGCCAAATGCCCAAAGAGGATAACCAAACGACTCTCGTTCCTCAAGTTTCTCAAAGTGTGATCTGGTTCAATGTGATTTCATAATAACCACGTGATGCAAAGTATCAATGACTCTATCCCCTCAAACATAATATAGTACTACCCTGTACATAAAGTCAAGTAGACACTATATAATTCTACCTTGTATACAAAGTCAAGTAGCTTAATATACCCAGTATACATAATCAGGTAGACAATATATAGTTCTACCCTGTACACACAGTCAGGTAGACACTATAAAGAGACTCGATTCAACCTTATCCTCCCTACCCGTATATGCATGTACAACAAAAATGCAATATCAATGATCAATGCAGTTTATGTGAAATTATAATCATACAATGTAAAGGTTACTGTAGGATTTTCTTAACCTTACAATCGTGATATCATCACTTCTTACACGTCTTCGTGTCCTTAAAATAGTCCACACGGGGTTCCAATTGTAGTCCTACAATTCATTCACAATTTTGGTAAGATTCCTCAATCGTTCATAATTTTTCTCCAATTTATTTATTTTAATTAGTATCGTCTCGACTCAAAAACCCCCAAAATCAGACCAAATCAAATCCTCAGACGTCTAGATCCTGATTTTGACAGCAAATTGTGATCTGAATAAAAAATTAACTTAAACTAGGCTTTAAAATAATTTTCTAAAATCCGAACATTTTTTAGTATCGTAACATGCATCACGATGCAAAATCTCTAATATAAATCCTCAATAAAATTCGAAAATCCTCAATTTTCATTAAATTACCCAAAAATCCATTTTCTAATTTTTTTCCCTAATTTACATGGGTTTATTTAGTTTTTTTTCTTATTAAACCATTTTTTTAAATATGAGAAGGGTTTGAACCCTGAATCAGGTCTGGTTCGGCTCAAGTGAGTTGAACTTGGTTCAGGAGGGTCATCCCCTTCCTCATTACAAAGGGATTGAAACAGAGAACATTCTCTATTTCGATCTTTTTTTTTTATCTGGGGTTGAGCTCAAGCTCCCCCCATTTCCACCATTGTCTTCCTTCCCTTTTGGTCACCTCCCTCCCCTAGTCACCTCCCTCCATCAACACCACTGTCTTTTTCTTCTTCTTCATCAATGATTTTATAGTTTCTTCTTCTTCTTTTTATTTGAAACCGATCTTCCTCCTCACCTGACCTCACATCTCCATCTCAAACAACCAGTGGCTCTTTTAAATTTGAAACCACAAACAAAATAGTCCATCAAAATTGAAAATCGAACCAAACTCACCTTCGATGATGCACGCATGACAATCATGCCACAACGGTCTCAACACTCAATTTAATTTCAATAACGGTAAGGAGAAAGAGAGACTTTGACGAGAGAGATTGATAGACATTAAAGAAGGAAACAATGAAGAGAGTAAACATAGGGAAGCAAACAATGAAGCATGAACGAAAGAGACGATAAATAGGGAACCCCTACTCATATTTGAATTTAAAAGGTTTATACCCTAAGTGGCCATAATGCCCCTTAGCTGCAATCCTTTTCAATACAAATTAAATACCATTTTCGGTCTTTTGGCCATTTTTAATTATTTTCATGTTTATCCTCATTTTTTGTCCAAATTAAACCCCAAAAATACCTTAATTTCGTCGAAAATTGGAGAATTTACCAAAGCATTCTAAAACTCCCAAATAACCCATCTTGCATGCAATTCGAGGTGTGGGACCCATGTCAACTCATGAAGTCCATTTAAAGTTCAAAATTCAAATTTTAACACTTAATTACAAGTATTTTTCGTGGTACTCAAAAAATAGCTCGGGTCAACATTTTAACTTCCACAAAAGTCATTTTGATATATATCTCGAGACAAAACCTTGTGAATCTCGAATTTACTCAAGCAACTCAAATCTTGCAAAATAAAATAATTTATAATACACAACACTAGGCAAACATCACACAAAAGTAAAATTACCTGTAAATCTCATTTCACTAGTCCTCAACTCCCAACTTGCGACTAAACCATAATTAGGATTCGTTAATCTTAGATTAGCTGTAATTATTGAATTAAAATTTTTGGGATTTGACACTTCTCATATCAAAATGACCAATATTAGATGTCCTTATATAACTCATGTTATGTAAATATGCAATGTTATCACAAAGATTCATTTAATAGGTCTTAGGTATGCCTTTTGTAATTTTGTAGAAATGATGATGATGTAGACAAAGAAAGGTGTATTGAATTTATTTAGCCTACTAATAGCAGCTGTTAAACTACATTCATTATACTTAATTTTGACATTTCTCACCCAACTAACATTATATGTTTTTCTATATTGATACATATAACTTTTTTTGGTTTCCTACGTGATGTCATGTACCAATCACACGACTAATCCATGCTCGAGTATTGTTGGGCCTATACGAGGGGCGCCCTCCCAACTTAATTTTTTTATATGAGTCTCGAACTTGAGACCTCACTTAAGGGAACCAAGTCCCTTACCATTTGGGCCAATCAACTATTGGTCAAAACATATGATTATGCATCACGTGCGGAGCATGTGCTGGATCGACTAGTAACAATTGTTTTACTTGTGATTCGAGAGTTAAATTGATTATTGGAATGACGAGAATGACTCGAATAAGTCTATATCATATAGGTTAAAAAGATAATGAAAGTTGTGTTACTTGATAAGCACACTCAAAACTTTCATAAGGAAAATCACGCCTAGTACTATGACCAGAGTGCCAAATATTGTGATAGTGTGTGTGCGGTAATTGAGCATAAACTCACCTACCATAATATTTGAACCCAGGGTAAGTGATCAGTTGATCCACTAGCGGTAGTTGAGAAACACGAACTTTGGGGCTACTATCATTTGAAATCTTGGCTAGGGTAATTGTTGTGAGAATGAAATGAAAATAATTTTTATCATATATAATAAATAATGAAGAACCAAGAGTCGACTAGCGAGTGAGTCAATTATTTTAGGGATGAGCGTTTTGAGATTAAGCTTGCAATGAAATGAAGTTCAATTTTGAGGACAAGATTTCTATTAGTTAGGAAGACTGTAACAACCTATAATTTACTAATACTAAATTAGCCTCTAATTAGGGTTATCGACCTGTGACGTGTCCGATAGTGAGTACACTGTCTCAATACTCAGCGTAAGGACCGAGAAAAATGTTATATTTGATTGAGTGCAGATCCTAGTACATAAGCATGTACAAGGTTATATCACTCCCAGTTCCCAAAATAAGCAAAATATCAAAATAATCACACGTACAAGTAATCCTCAAAAGTAGGCAGTCGGTAAAATCCCGAGGAACTCCTCCGAGCATTCATATAAACAAGTGGAATTCAATGAATATTGTTAAATAAACATGCGGAATGTAAACATGCAACTGTAAAGTAGGGCATCGCATGCATAAATAACAATAAAGCTCAAATATGTGTGCATGTTCAAGTCAGACTAAACCATACTTCGGGATTCTCTTCCAGGATCCCACTAGTGGGCGCACCCAACTAACTATAACCTAAATTCTCTCAGTGGCCGGCGTAGACCTATGACGCACCGACACATGTAGCAGTTCTATCGGGTCGTTATCCACCGAGCACTCCTGATACATATGCTATGGTCTAGAATGCATGGACACACAACAGAACATCCGGTGATAGTAACTCAACCAACCGTCCAAAAGATGACAAGATAAGAATGTAATTAAAAAGCATAAGGATTAATGGAAATGAATGAAAATACGAAAGTAAAATAAATACTCGAGAGTTTTCCCTTTATGTTTTACAAACCTCACAACGCGCTCAACTACCCCGTAATCAATCATCGGGTCCAAGTCTAATTGAGTCTTTGGTCGCCAATTGATCAGCGTGTCAACCTATGTCAATTTATGAATAATTTAATTTACAATGACAATTTTCAACAATTTCTAAAAATTCTTAGGCCAAATTGCCTATTTCACTCTTTTCGAGGCAAAACGCATCAAAAAGTCGCGTCCGAAATATCCAAATATTTTAGTTTTCATAGAAATCCTTAAACTTCTATTTATTTTATTGAAATATATATTTTTTTAGAATTTTTTCAATTTTTTCGAAATTTTCCAAAAATTTCCCAAATTTTCTTCCATTTTTCTTCTCTTTTTTTTTTTTTTTTATTTTTTTTTATTGTTTGGGTCGGGTCGGGTCGGCCCAAACGGGTCGGACTTTGACCCGACTCAGCTCAGTCAGTTTTGGGTCGGCCGACCCAACCAGGTCGGACCCGACCCGGCCCTGGACCCGAATGGTCCAAGCCCGGTAGGGGGTGCACAAGCGCACACACACGCGCCCGTGTGCACCTTCCTCCCCGATCGAACCAGTGGTTCGATCGGTAAGAGGTTTTTTTTTTCTTCTGGCCTTCTCCGGTGATGGGTTGGGGTGGCTTTCCACCCCAACCCCGGTGGAATCGATGGCAGGGGAGACACCCCTACCATCACCACCTTGGTCGGCCATAGGGTTCGGCCTACATGGTTGAACCCCACTCTTGGCCATCCCACCGCCAACCACCCGAAACCCATAACCACCACGAGGACTCACCGCGATTTTGACGGCTCCTCTCCTTCCCGGTGCGTCACTGCTTATCCTTCTCCTCTCCTCTTCTTCTTCCTTACTCCCGGTTCTCTGTGTATGTGTGCGTGTATGTGTGAACAGTGTGTATGGTATGGTGTATGTGGGTAGGCGAGGTTTACACACGTGTATGGGTTGTAATAAGTGTCACTTAGGTTGGGACATGTGTGATGGTGTTTGTGACACCTAATCGTGACACCGCTACGACACTCGCCCGTGTTTTCGGGCGTTTCGACGCCCGGTTTCGCGTCCGAACCGTAATATCCGCGTATCGCCGCGTCGTTCGTAACCCGATATTCGTTACGTGGCAAATTTTTATTTGATTTGTGTATTTTCGTTTTCTCGACCCGATAGTCGGTCCCGTCGACTACTCGATACCCGTGTTGACACGTATATCCAAGCAAATATAGTTCACACAATCTCGTTGTTTGTTAGTTTCCTTATCCTAACGTTTGTCCCATCAACTACCCGGTACCCGCGTCGACATGCATATCGAGGCGAATACAGTTCACACAATCTCGAACGTATTTTTATGCAACATACACACATGCGATGTATTTAAATAACTTACACCGCAAATAAGCGACCAACACAACATAACCATCCATACCTAAATTTTGTGTGTGCAAGCCTACAGCAACGTTCACGTGGGTCCGAGTTGGCGTCCATATCTGTAAATTTGATTACCATTACTAAAATGGGTCGTTACACTTCCATACACTAAGATCAATGGTTATGGTTTAATCTTATCTACATATATAAGATTGAATGAGACTAACATGCAAAACCCATTTCATTTTATCAAAATAAGAGAGAAGAAGAATTGAAGAACGAGATCAAAGATTATGGAGGATTTTGGTAAGCTTGTGAGGGATTGATTTACAACTATGTAAGCTAGTGCACACAATCAATTCGTAGAAACTTGTTAAAAAAAACATAGAGTTTTATTTCAGTTCTGATTTTTGCTGAGGTTCAAAGAGTAAATGAAATCATTTTTGAAATTGATTTAGAGATTTGGGTTCCTTGCAAAAAAACCAATAAATTTGCTATCAAGAAAATCCAGATTTCGATTTGAATGCATAAAGTTATGAAATTTTAAAGTTGTAGGTTCTTAAAGGATCCTTTTTAGCAAAAGCTATAAGTTTGGGGTTTTTTTTCAACTTTGATAGTTTGAATAACTCCTAAAACACAATAATTATCCTCAAGAAACTAGGGAAGAGTCTCAAGAGATTGTTGGCGAGATACGGGGTGTCGGGTAGCTGAGTGAGCTCAGGAACTTTGCGTGGATTGTAAGTAAGCCGATTGAGATATTTCTCTCCATAACGTTCATTGACGTTGCTTCATTTTTATATTGATTGTATTGCAATGCTTGATATATTCTTAGTAACATAAATTGTGTGTTTTGTCTTGATATATGATTGTTGATAAATTAAAACATGTGCTTAGAATTCATGAGTTGTTTTGGGGTGTACGCGGCACACAGGGTATGAGACTTGAGGATGTTGGTACACTAATTAGTTAGTGTCAAGTACCTATTATATGTGGTTGATGAAATGATTATGCGGTGACCAATTAGGGTAATACCGAAGTACTGCGTGCTGACCAATTACATGTGGTCGATAAGCCGTATTTCACAACTAATAAGGATAGTACCTACGTGCACTGCTTAAAAAGTGACTACCCAAGGTTTATGTTGCCGATAGGGTAATATCTGGGCTAAAGTTAGAAACACAATTTAATGAATTTAGTTCATACTTAATGGTTCTATTAATGTCACATTGTTCAGTTGTAATGTTTGGTAATGTGTTTATGTTTTAATATTGATGATGTGAAGTAAATATATGTATTGTTAGGTTTATTTTCTAGTAGTGTTTGAAAATGTGGATAAATGTCTCTTAGTGTTACTTTATAATTTATTATACTCACTGTCTTTTTTACGGCAGTGGGTGCAAATACTTTGAGTATCGGACCAGGGAAGGATAAGTGATGATTAGTTTTGAGCTGTTGGAGGATAGTTCCTACTACTTTAGTAGGTGATCATTTTGTGTATCTATTACTTACGTCTTTTTATATAACTTTGGGTTGTTTATTGAGTGGAGAGACTAGACCTACCTACTATTTTATTTATTACTTTGGTTGGTTTTGTTTGATCGTATGTTCACTTGATTTTCGCAGTAGGTATTTTATAAATGCTTCTACTAATTTTATTATTGTCTTTCGCTAAAAATTAAGGTAATGATAACGATATCTTAATTAACTCTATAAATTATAATTAACAACTAAGGGATAATACCTATGTTGATCGAGTGTAATGAAGTGAATAAGTGGAAAAGGCTGACTAATACATTGTTAAGTCCTGTGTGGCATGGGCTAGGTCTTAATAACGTGATTAGCTTGGGCAGTACCTAGTTTGGAGAACAGGGCCATCACAACCTAATCCAATGTTAACTAAAACTTCTTCCAACTCGTGTATTTACATTTGTTTTATCATCACTTTACATAACTTATAGAACTACTATACTCAATAGTACTTTACATTAAGCACTTGAGAGATAAACAATAAAAAACTCAATACTTCTTTTTAGAAGTTATTTGATTGTTTTCAACCGTGGTTCTATTATGCATTTCACTTATTTCGAAAAAAGACATTACTTTTCTTCAAAGCAACTCACAATTGGTTATAAATTACACCAATATTTCGTAGAATAGGTTTTTCCGAGTTACTAACTCAATGGTACTAACCTCATTCTAAATTTCTAACTATTTATATTTTGTGTTTCCCACAAGTCTCAATTGCATTTTCAAGTTTTTCAAACGATTCTCCATCGTTTGAAATTTAATTTAAGTCCATTTTCTTACTTTTTGAGTGTTTTATAAATTGTTATAGTTCGATACTTTAAATTTCAAAGAAATTATTGTTCAGTATTTAAGTTCCTGAATCACTTAGAGTTCTTTCTCAACCAATTTTCTATTGGTTTCATGACTGATAACTTTCAGCAATTATATTAGTATCGAACTACTTACAATACCTTTGTGAATTTAAATCTCACAAGTCTATTTCATCTCCATTTATGCTTTGTTTCATTTCACAAGTCTATTCTCTCTTTAATTGTTTGTTATTAATCTCACTCGCCGTATCTCGCAAGTTAAGTATCAAATAGACAATAAGAATAAAATCCGTATCGTATATTTAGCGATAATACATACTATACAATAACAACATAATAAAAACGTATTCCCCAACCCACGATTGCTTCCCAACTAATTGCACTCATTTATTCTTTGGTTTTTAACCAAAGTTTTCCTCAATTAAGCCAAACCTAGGCTTTGATACCATGTTTGTCAAGGTCCGTCTCACTAAGGCCTGACTTGGCCTAATTCCCGTAATTAGGCATCTAATCCATTCAATTAACTTCAACCTCAAATTAATTTTGATTTCAATCCTTAATAATTCTCGAAATCCTAATTTATATCCTCAATGAAACTCAATTCTTGTTTTATTTTATTAGAGCAAATTAGGAAATCATATGGAATGTATTCCGTATTTTTATAAAAGAAATATGGCAGCACCTCTCCTAAAAGTGGCTTGCCGACTTAATAGGCAATAGAATAAGAAGAAGTCTAGAAGGAGTCGCATCTCCCCGCTGTTTACAATATATCAATTTAAATCATTTAGACTAACTTAAGGTCTCCAATACCTTATTTACAACTTTACAATCCCAAATTAAACTAAAATACGAATCATACTCCTCCCAATTTCTTTGAAACTAACTTAGGAGACTTTCATAACATATTCGAGAGCATTTTACGTCTTACACTTACCCATTAGCCTAAAACAATATATATATATAATTTACAATAAGAATTAACCTTTTTAACTAAGAAACAATCGTCACAATCTTCGAGTCTTGTCCATTCTTCCTTTGTCTTCACTGAAAATCTGACATCATATAAAACAACTCGAATGTCATGTAAATAAACTCCTACACTATTCTATACTCTTGCAAATGTTAGTACGAATACATAGAAACATGTAATTTCATTTCCAAATAACAAAAAACTTATATAATAACATGAATATCTCTTTTCCTATTTCCTAACTATACTCACACGTCGATTTCCAAATATAGTATAAAAATGGTACTAGGATTTCATGAAATGGTAGGCAATGTATCGAGTGGATTTCGAGCCAGACGCATAATCTCAGTCGTCCGCATCTACTACTAAATTTAAGGAAATAGATGATAAGTACGACTACTACTAGCTTTGAGAAATAGCCAATCAAACTCCAACCATATCCCTTCTATCAATGCATGCTCACCGGAAAACTTGCATACCTTGGTTTTTCGTGTTCCAATCTATCTGATCAGGAAAGCTAGCCCCGAGTCCTACTCGTGAGCCGTAGTATTAACAAGCCATCGTCCGGAATGACATGAATTCATGAACAAGAATGATGCAAAATACGATACATACTAAACACAAATGCATGTACAAAGATAAATTCCATGAATAGTAAAGACCATTGTAGGGTTTACTTACAACCAACCAATTTCGAGCTTAATTTTAGGGGTTCCCGAGGCGTTGAATCATCTTGAAAATACTTACAATAGCTTTCTTGCATACCCAATTATATCATAGCTTAAAGTGAAACCAAATCATAAAAAAATAAAAACTATGGCCAAAGTATTGTTGAGAACAAGTTTCCAAAAATATTAATTTATACAACTGTTTCAACTAGCTTTCAACTAGCCAACATGGGGTAACTTCTTAACCTTGAAAAGCTCAATATATGTCACGATGACCGAAAATGAACTTGTAGTACTCATGTCCTACTTTCCATAGACTCCAAGAACACTCAAATCGGGTCACCGATAAAGAAGTTATCAATTTTTCAATATGGTCTATCAACTAGGCAAACTTTATTTATTTTGAACTGAAAACTTTTCCAAATCAATATTTTCGCAATTAAATCTTGGAAACTCAACAACAAACATTACGAAACCACTTGATACCAACATAAAAAATTAATTAAAACCAATAATCAATTCATCCAAAACCCAATGTAAATAAATTATAAAAAGATCTCCAAAATGGTTATCAACTCAACTCGTCAAAAACCTAACCTACACTGTTGGAATTTATTCCAAATTGACGCAAATCAATCCAATACATCAATTCACAATAATTTCTATCAATATCTATGAAAACCCCGCGAAAGAAATCGAGGCATCGCGAAAATTTAAATTGAATTGAGGGAAAATGCAATGAATAGAGAATTTACCAAATTCTGAGCCGAATACCTCATCTTCGACGTTAAAACTTAGTTCAAACTGACCGTCTCACGACGCTCTACTATTTTGCGGAAAGAAATTGAGCAAAAATCGACGTTAGAAGTGAGCGGAGAGAAAACCTGAGTTGAGAGGCTTAGGTATCTAACTACCTAAACGCTTTGTTGAACGTTTTAAAATGAGTTTGAATTTTTTTTAGTTTCTTATATATTTATATATAAAATTTTAACTGCTTGTTAGCATTTTAATTTCTTTTTATTTATTAATTTCAAAAATCCTTATTTCGACTGGTTTTAACTTTTGGCGCTCATTTTTTATCCGATTTTTCATCGAATTGAACCAAACTCGCGACAAAACAGTCTATCTTCATAAAATGTTTGTAACACTAGTTTTGGTTACACCTAAACTCTAAAAATCTTAACATTTTCCATGACATACCAAAGTCTTCCATATTAATTCTTCTGCCATACTTAGCTAAACTTATACCAATTTGGACTCAATCTCAACCTCGCCCATCGCCAACCGACATAAAGCTCGAGGTAAGGTCTTGCACTAACTTTGTTCTCATTTTATAATATCACTGGTCTCGATTTGCACGCAAACCGAGGCAAAAATCTTTACGTCATGATTAACACTTTGTTAATTAGTTTTTGAGCAACTCATAATTAATTTTCACTTGTGCTCTTCAGACACACACTTGCAACCTCGAGTATGAAAAATGAGGATACACCTCAACGCACTCCAACTTCGTGACAACATACCATATAATACACACGCTAAGCACACAACACACAAAAATATACCTTATGATTTTTAGTCCATAATGCCAGGGTCCCGCCTTGAATATTTAAACTCCAAATAAAATCTAAAATTTCTTAATTAGTCGACCGATCAAGTTTGTGAAATTCTCGAATTTCACAATAGGTAACGGTTACAACCACAATATATTTTTGGTTACAACTGAATGTTCTCAAATCTTAACATCAAATCTAAACAATATTCATAATAAATTTTTTTTCCGCATACATGGTTTTCTTTTTTAGATCAATAATGCCTAATATTGTTGAAGAATAACGATTTATTAATGGAGCAACTATACATAATCTAGTTTTTGCTTAGAGGACCCTACTGTAACGACCCGAAAATTTTGACTTGTGTCACGTGTCAAGTCAAAGTCGTATGTGGGACCTGCTCGTCGAAATACGTATGTCCGAATCCAATTTGAAATGAAAATGCTAATTATGCGAGGATTTCGGTGAGTCGAAACATGGAAGAGGATGCGCCTCGAGTCGCGTGCCGACTTGAGACCGAATTAATGGCTCTATATAGTTTAAAATGTGCATTGGATATGCCTCGTGTAGCGTGTAGCGCGGGTATTGAGATTTGAAAATGAGGCGGGTTGGTGCCTCGAGATGCGCACTGCTCGGTTGTTGAGTTTGCCTCGAGATACGCGTTGCACAAATCTCGAGGAAAATGAAAGAGATAAGGATAAGGAGAAAAAAATATATATATATATATATATAAAGTGAAAAGAAGATAAGAACGATCGAAAGAAAAAAAAAAAAAAAAAGAAACCGAGAGAGGAAAAAAGAGACGATCGGGGAGAAGAGGAGAGGAGGAGGAGGTGCGGATGGCGGACCACCGAGCGCGATCGGACGGCTTCGACGCGCGCGGCGGCACAACTTAAGCAAGTCCGGCTGCGCGATCATGCAAGGGTGGCGATGATCGCGCAGCAACAGCAGCCGCAACGCGAGCGACGCAATGCAGCCAGCAGCAATTGACAGCGCTTCAGCGGCGGCCGACGACGACGATGCCAGCGCAGAGCATTCGCCGATGAGAAAGCGATGACGACACGAAAAAGGGCGGATCGGCGCGATAGGCGTAGACGCGACGTAACGCGGTGAGACAATGCAGCCAGCAGCCGGGTGGCCAGCGGAGGTGTCAGCGGTGGCCGGCCGGCGGGTGCTTCGCAGCAGACCAGCAGCGGCATGCGCGAAGCAGCAGCAAAGAATACGCAAATGGCGATGGCCTGCGGTTTCGATCGGTCGACGAAATCGCGACGACGCGGTGGAGGTGAGATTTATTTCACCAAATTTCAGCGTGATGTGAATAATTTGAAATAAAATTATTAAATTGGTAGAAATGGACACCAGGGACTTAGGAGTCGGGTGTCGGGTGCGCAAATCGAGACGCGAGAGAATTCGCATTTTTCGAGGTAAGTAAACCAGTTAGGAACTTATACAGTATTTCATGTTTCTCCATTGACTATTGTTTATTGTTGTGATAGCTTTATTGTTGTTCACTGCTTGTGATGATTGCTATCGTTAAATTGTTGTCGATTGAGAGGGTCCATTGGCAAGTGAGTCATAGTTACTTTTTATCTGCGAATATGAGCTCTTATCCGTACGCCGTCGATATCTCCCAATTGAGTGTACGTTGGGGGCACTTATCCGGGTCCGTAGATATCTCATAGTCGGCAGGGGTTAGAATTGGGAGGCAAGGGGGCTCGCCCTAACCCGAGTCTGCTGGCTTTTGTCGCGACTCAACGACTTTTTGGTCGGTACTCCTTGTTATTTGGCATCACTCATCGATGGATTGTTTACAGTCTGGTATATTCATGCGTTCTTTATTCCTTTCGATATATTTGCATGAATTCGACCGCTTTGGATATCGTGAACTGTTGTTTTGGATATTGTGAAATGTTGTGTATATGTTCTACTGGATTTACTTACCTGGGCTCGTCATTTTTATTTTGACTGAGTGCAGAGCCGCAGACGCGTAACAGAGGGAAGACTTCATAGTTAGGTGACATTTTTGTATATTTTGTATTTACTCTCCTCTGATGATATTTACTGGGTTCCACAATTAGGTTGCCTAACTCCCTGAATTTTTTGTTGAGTTATTTACTTTATTAGTTGCTTCCGCTAAAATTGTAAAACTCGAAAAATATTAATAACTCAAGTGTACAACTGTAAATGTTGAATGTACCGATAATGATGGGTTGGAAGGCTGACTAGGCCTGCGTTGACCTTGCGAGACTGGCTCGGGGGTCCACGTAGGTTTAGGCCGGGCAGGGCCCAATTCGTGAAAAATTGGGGCCGTCACAGTTGGTATCAGAGCCTAGGTTCAGGCGAACCTAGGGGAAAGCTTAATGGGCGAAATAAGATACAAAATCAGCGGAAGTTAGGAACGGTTGAACTTAGAGTGGAACCCTATGGTCCTGACTTGAGTCTTCGTTGGGAAGTGAGGAGAGTTGGAAAATGAAAAATGGAAGATGAAAGAACACCGATTGGATTTAAAAGAATGAAATTGGAAATCATATATGGTATATTATATACTATATACGAGGTCGATAATTATGCATTGATTCGAGGAATCATGGCTATGTAAATGAGTAATTGGATAGAAAGTAAATGGAATCAGTCAGTGATTGATGTTCCATTTGCATACGTGATTTCATTTTTGGTAAATCAACAGTTTTGCCAGTTGTTTACAACATTGTGGAAAAATGGGTGAAAGTAGTGGGGTTGCCTCGAGATTCGTGTTGCACGTATCTCGAGGACACATTTAATTTCTACTTGGGGAAGAAAACTTATTGCGTACCTTAAGGAGTTAGATTCAAGTCACCCATAACTCTTGAAAATTCCCTGCACGTGTCGCTAGGGGATCCACTTGGAAAAATTACTTGGAAGCTACCTCATGGACAATATTTTTCTGGATCGGAGGTCGTATTGCATTGCCTTCATGCACGGATCGGATGTGACAATGTTGGTGATTGTGGCGTATTTGGGAATAGTGGAGCTGCATGGATATGTACTCGTGCCTTGAAATTGCGGGAGTTGTTTAAATTCAATTCAACTATGCGGATAGTGCAATTGATAAATTGAGAATTTCCTATAAGTAGTGAGACTTGAAATGGAAGTTTGAATCTCTAAATGGTGTTGAATTGATGATAAAGGAAGTGGATGTTGTTGGATAATATAAAACGGATGGAACATTCGAAAGTAAGGAATATTCGAGTAAGGAACATTCGAATGTAAGGGACATTCGAGAACGTAAAGTTAAAAACAAAGAAACGAAGAGTAGACTCTAAATAAGCAAAGTGTTGAGATGACTTGAGAGCTAACGATTACATTATGTACGGACTCCTTTAGCTTTGACGAAAGCTTTGGAGTAGTACTGTTGGATCAGAAGCCCAAGTAACTCCACTTTAGTGACACTATACATTTATAGTCTCAGGGTCTCAGGGTTGGTGAAGTCGACCACCACCTTTAGGGACTTATAAATGAATTAAGTGTTACGAGCTGAGGTAAAGTCCGCGAATCGTTTGAAAAGTAGAGCCACCTAAGGATAAATCCTACGATATGGTATATCTCAAGAATTCTCGCATTCTAAAATTTGCTTAGATGCGTTAGTAAACGTATTGAAAGGAATTTTCATGCAAGGAAATAAGTGCATTTAAAGTTACTAAGAAAAGAGTAACTCACTTGACAAATCATTAAAAACAAAAGGGGACAAACATTTGTGAATCAAATGAACGGGTTACTTGAGATGAGGTTGAGATGAGGTAGAAGGTGAAATGTTAAGGAAAAAAAAAGATTTAAATGGAAATAATAATATTTTAATGTGTCTCGAGTGTCGCGCCGCACGAATCTCGAGGACACATTAGATTTGGATTAGGTAATGCGAGTTCGAAACTTGGCAGGTGTCTCGAAATACGTAATTTGCGAGATTCGATACAATTTTGGTCATACATAGAGGTGGTGCCTCGAGATTCGTGTTGCACGAATCTCGAGGACACATTTACTTTGAAAGTCAAAAAGTGAACGTGTTGGAGTAAAAGTGTTGAACTCGTGCTTACATGAGGAGATGCTGAGCACGCCTCCTGATACGAGAATTAGAGTGACGACTCAGGCGAGGCAGTTGCGGGAGTTTTAGCGGCATCACTCTGAAAAGTTTCACGGTAGTACGAATCTCGGAGCAGCAAATATTCGTGATGTTTTGGCCACACCAGATCGAGGTCGAGCATCGTATAAGTTTCGTTGTTCGGCGAGGCCGATGTCTACTTGTGCACTACGGTGGCATCGATGTGGACGTTTTGGAGTGCAGTTAAGGTTATGAGGAGTGAGAGCGTGGGAGCATACGAGAGCAACCTCGTAACGTATTGCGTTTCCGCTATATGAGGCGTATACGACGCCAAAGTTAGTTGGTTCATCGTAGAGGTACGCTAGTGGATTACAACAGCTAGCACCGTCAGATCCTTAGCATGAGTACCATCAGAGGGTTGATGGCAGAGGCAATGGCCAGAGACAGGGTCAGAGATCTGGTCAAGTGCACAGATAGGGACAGCGATCTACTCGTGCACATGGGAAAGGAAATGGACATGTTCCAGTTGAAGCGAGATTTCAATGTATCTGAATGGGCGTATGGACAGCCAGGTATAGCAGAGTAAGAAACATATGCATGTTATTGTCACGTCATGTCCGACTACTATCCATCGTAACCTGATAGAGGGTACGAGTTTGGTTGAAACTCACTCGGGTAGTGAGACTGAGTTACATTTCTCGCAGACATACATCGGATATACGTATGTTAGTGACGGTGGATCGTGAAATTAAAATGTTCGTTGGTATTCCAATATATGTTGCGAGGGTTGCCCTGGCATATATTGATTGAAGGAGACAGATGGTGCGTTCTTTGCTTGGAGGTCGCGGAGAAGCCCAGCTCGTCACGGAGGAGCCCAGCTTGTCGCGGAGGAGCCCAGCCCTACAGAGTAAGATGGGGGTATGGCCTTGGGCGAGTATGGCCTTGGGCGGGTATGGCCTTGGGTCTTCATACACCATGGTCATTTGAGATTTGTTTCATTTTCGAGGACGAAATTCTAATTCGTTGGGAAGACTGTAACGACCCGAAAATTTTGACTTGTGTCACGTGTCAAGTCAAAGTCGTATGTGGGACCCACTCGTCGAAATACGTATGTCCGAATCCAATTTGACATGAAAATGCTAATTATGCGAGGATTTCGGTGAGTCGAAACATGGAAGAGGATGCGCCTCGAGTCGCGTGCCGACGTGAGACCGAAATAATGGCTCTATATGGTTTAAAATGTGCATTGGATATGCCTCGTGTTGCGCGTAGCGCGGGTACTGAGATTTAAAAATGAGGCGGGTTGGTGTCTCGAGATGCGCGTTGCTCGGTTGTTGAGTTTGCCTCGAGATGCGCGTTGCACAAATCTCGAGGAAAATGAAAGAGATAAGGATAAGGAGAAAAAAAATAATATATATATATATATCTATACTATTATAATAGCAATCCCCAAACGGTTAACCGTGAAGCCTTTTTGGCTAAATCTCTCAAGTATGCCCTTATTACCTTAAATGAAAAAAAATCAAAATAAGGACAATTTCGTAAGTGAATTATCAAATCTAATTTAATTGACGGTTTCACTATTGGATAAAACCTTCAAAATTGCAGTTCCGTAAAACGATTTAGACGAAACCGAAACCGACCGCCGTCTTCGATTTCTTCTTCTTCATCTTCTTCATCGCCACGCCTCTTCTTCCTCTTCGTCCGATTACTGAGACCGCCGTCTTCGCCGATTCGCCGAAATAACGAGGGACAAAACCAGCTACGAAAGAATTGAAAGAATGTCTTCCTCTATGCTTGATGTTCTTCGTTTTCTTCCTATCCCTCTCAGGCTCCTTCAAAGCCTTGATTACCGGCGTGGCCGCGGACGGCACCACCAGACACCTTCGCACGGCGGTTACGCACCGTGAGTTTCACCGTCACTCCGAGGCCCTTCCGGTCCTTGGGCTGTCTCCTTGGCTATGTCCTCTCCGATCTTCTTCGGCGAGAGGCGAGCGGTCCGATCTTCGGAGCCGGGGAGCTCGCCGCGCCAACCTCGCCGCCGGTGACGCGGACGTACACGTCACCACCCGAGATGGATCGAACTTCGGCGGCATGTCGGAGAGCGAGAGCGATTAGGGTTTGGACGGAGGACGAGACGAAGAGTGTGGAGTGGAAGAAGAGCAAGTGGTCTGTTAGAAGAAGAAGAAGAAGAACAAGGCGCCGGCGTCGGTGGTGACGCGAGGAAGCGGGAAGAGGCGGAAGAAAACGCGGATCGGCGAGGCGGCGCGAGGAAGCGGGAAGAGGCGGATTGGAGAGGGGAAGAAACCCTATTGCTTTGATACCATGAAAGAATTGAAAGAATGTCTTCCTCTATGCTTGATGTTCTTCGTTTTCTTCCTATCCTCTCGAGCTCCTTCAAAGCCTTGATTACCGCGCGGCCGCGGACGGCACACACCGACACCTTCGCCGGCGGTTCCGCACCGTGAGTTAAGAACATCAAGCATAGAGGAAGACATTCTTTCAATTCTTTCAAGCTCCGCCACCGCCGTCTTCGATTTCTTCTTCTTCATCTTCTTCATCGCCACGCCTCTTCTTCCTCTTCGTCCGATTACGAGTCTGAAAAGAGATATCAAGAAAACCAACTCCGCGAGATCTTCAATGCCGACCGCATCGTCTTCGATTTCTTCTTCTTCATCTTCTTCATCAGTTCGTCTTCTTGATTTTTTTTTGAGATTAGAATGTTTTGGGGTGTAAATCAATGACTTTTATTTTCTAATGGTTTTAAATTTTTCAAAGTCTTAATTTTTTTTGAACCATTCTTATGTTTAATAGAGCCTTCAATTGGATCACAAAGCAGGCGTCAAGTGATTTAGTGGGTTGATCTACAACAAGACTAGACATTTCTTGAAGATCCAGGACACAATTCTTCGGCCTTCATGCGTTATAGAATGGTGGTACAAATTAACTCTCTCTTCTTCGGGTGATGTAATTTTTAGTTTCTTTTACCCTTTCTTTGGCTTATTTATTTTTCCAATGGTTTTTGGTCCTTTGTCTTCTTTGGGCATTTGAATGGTTTTACCTATATCTTCTTGATTTTTTTTTTACTTTACCTTTAACTTGATTTCCTCTCTTTCACTACTTCTTGCTATTATTTCCTGTCATCAAACAGTTGAGGAATGAGAGGTCAAGGACGCTCATACATGACACTAAAGTATTTTTTTTTTCTATGGATTTTTAAAATTGCTAAATTTTTTAAGTCAAGTTCTTTTTATCATAGCATTTGTGTGATTTCGTTTGACACGACAAGGAAAAGACGGTGTTTGAATGAATTGATCGGCGAATGCTAAAATATTGCAATTTGTATAACTGTGTGTTCCCATCATAGTAAATTTGTTGACTTTTATGATAAAATGCTCAAAAAGAGTCCCAACTGTGTTGATCCTCATCAAACGCCCCATTGCAAGCTGTTTAGACAAGAAAATACGCACTTGAACGTCCCTTGGAGGTAGAAATTCACTAAGAAAATATCAATAATTTTCATGGAAGAAATATCCTCGAATGGTATCAATGTCATGTCCCTTAGAGGTAGAAATTTGGCAAGAAAAAATCAACAATTTTCATGGAAGAAATAGCCTCGAATGTTATCGATGTCCCCTTTTTTTTGGGTTAGTGGTAGCAATGGCTATTTGGGATCTAACATGGTAGTGGGGGGCATTTGTGTGGGTTGTGAAGGTTCGTTGCTTTTTTTTTTTTTTAATCAGAAGCATCACTATCATCCATTTGAGACTATAAAATGCCTAGAAAAGAATTTTCTAATGTCAATCTATATATGATGTAATATATACCATTTTTGGCATTGATGTATAACATTTGGATGTGTACAACTCAACTTAATTAGATGGGTGGAATTGAAAAATGATCTCTTTTTGTCAATTCAATGTTCATGTGTTTTAGTATTTTTTTTTATCGAGACAACTACGAACCGGTTTGCGCTCATTTGATAATTACATATGACAATAAATACTAACTTCTCAACCCAAAAATTTACCTCTTCTAAAAACGCAGTAGAAGTTTTGTTAAACATTTCAAGAGGTCGTGAGTTCGACTACCACCTAAGTTAATAAAATAAAAAATATTTAACATAAGAAAAATAAAATAAAATAAGTAAAAATTACGGAAAGGTTAGGAAATACTTTTTTAAGTGTTTAATCCAAGTAAATCAATAACCTCGACATACCATTTATCAAAAAAAAAAACTAATTGTTTTAATTTATGAAAGTGGAACTTAGACCATGCTTATTAGTTTGTTAAGATCTTCACTTTATTTATTGAAAAGGATTTATTACGCTTTATTGCTACTTACTCATTTACTATCGATGGTAAACGATTAATTATTTTTGCAAATATGAATCAAAGGTAGAAGATTTTGTACTATGAGTCACAATACAAAAAATAATAATTGGTTCACGTGCGTATACGTAACACATTGAATACATTCCTTGCAATATCTCTGTAACACATTGAGTCTTGACTTCATCAATTTTTCCAAAAACAGAATCAAAGGTTACCTTCCGAGAAAATTGTTCTGTTCCGATCGGCAATGCACACTGCGAGGCTTAGCACTTCCACAAGCATATGCCCTGCTCCTCCCTCTATTAATCGAGCCTATGTAATGGCCATTGTACTTGGTTCCATACTCATATTCTTAGTTCTATTCTTTGGATTTTTTTTGCTCCGTGATATTATTTTTGTTTTACTTAAAAAATTCATGTCGTATAACTGTTGATTAATTTATATTACTCTCCTATATAATTTAGGTTTGATGATCACATAAGTTTGGTTGAGATATTTGTCATTTACTCCAAACTTCTACACGAAACACCTACACATGCAACAATAAAAAAAAAATTAAACTTTAATTTTTTCTATTGTGGTTTTTCTGAAAAAGAAAAGTTCTCAAGTGTTATCAGAACATCTCTATTTGCCCGTTGACTAGTATATATATATAAAGTGAAAAGAAGATAAGAACGATCAGAAAGAAAAAAAAAAAAAAAAAGAAACCAGAGAGGAAGAAAGAGACGATCGGGGGAGAAGAGGAGAGGAGGAAGCTGCGGATGGCGGACCACCAGGCGGCGATCGGACGGCTTCCGGCGTGGCGCGGCCCGGCGCAGCCGCAAGTCCGGCCGGCGAGCAGTCGCGGGGTGGCGATGATCGCGCGCAGCAGCAGCGCAACGCGAGCGACGCAGCGGGCCAGCAGCACAGACGGCGCTCGGCGGCGGCGGTCGGCACGACGACGTCGGCGAGCAGCTGCGCCGGTGAGGCAGTGAGGGCACGAAAAAGGGGCGGATCGGCAGCGATGGCGTGCGAACGCTGCGACGCGACGTAACGCGGTGAGACAGCGGCAGCGGGGTGGCCGGCGGAGGTGTCGGCGGTGGCCGGCGGGGGTGCCGGCGAGCGACCGGCGGCGGCGCCGGCGAGGCAGCAGCGCCGATGGCGCGGTGGCGCGGTTTCGATCGGTCGACGAAATCGCGACGACGCGGTGGAGGTGAGATTTATTTCACCAAATTTCAGCGTGATGTGAATAATTGGAAATAAAATTATTAAATTGGTAGAAATGGACACCAGGGACTTAGGAGTCGGGTGTCGGGTGCCGGGTGCGCAAATCGAGACGCGAGAGAATTCGCGTTTTTCGAGGTAAGTAAACCAGTTAGGAACTTATACAGTATTTCATGTTTCTCCATTGACTATTGTTTATTGTTGTGATACCTTTATTGTTGTTCACTGCTTGTGATGATAGCTATCATTAAATTATTGTCGATTAAGGGGGTCCATTGGCAAGCGAGTCATAGTTACTTTTTATCTGCGAATATGAGCTCTTATCCGTACGCCGTCGATATCTCCCAATTGAGTGTACGTTGGGGGCACTTATCCGGGTCCGTAGATATCTCATAGTCGGCGGGGTTAGAGTTGGGAGGCAGGGGGCTCGCCACTAACCCGAAGTCTGCCGGCTTTTGCCGCGACTCAACGACTTTTGGTCGGGACTCCTTGTTATTTGGCATCACTCATCGATGGATTGTTTACAGTCTGGTATATCCATGCGTTCTTTATTCCTTTCGATATATTTGCATGAATTCGACTGCTTTGGATATCGTGAACTGTTGTTTTGGATATTGTGAAATGTTGTGTATATGTCCTACCGGATTTACTTACCCGGGCTCGTCATTTTTATTTTGACCGAGTGCAGAGCCGCAGACGCGTAGCAGAGGGAAGACTTCATAGTTAGGTGACATTTTTGTATATTTTGTATTTACTCTCCTCTGATGATATTTACTGGGTTCCACAATTAGGTTGCCTAACTCCCCGAATTTTTTGTTGAGTTATTTACTTTATTAGTTGCTTCCGCTAAAATTGTAAAACTCGAAAAATATTAATAACTCAACTGTACAACTGTAAATGTTGAATGTACTGATAATGATGGGTTGGAATGCTGACTAGGCCTGCGTTGACCTTGCGAGACTGGCTCGGGGGTCCACGTAGGTTTAGGCCGGGCGGGGCCCAATTTCGTGAAAAATTGGGGCCGTCACACCTACCCTAATGAAATTACCCAACTACCCATCCATATAATACGGTTTTTACTTACCCATACTCCACTTGCCCCACTTACCCTAGTCACCCCTCTCTCAAATCACATTCTCACCACCATCCTGAATCCAACGAAGTCCGAGCAAGGCCACGTTGATTTGACTTCACGTGTACATTCTTTATCTTTTTCACAGTCAATTTCGAAGTTTTTCTAGAATTTTTTTTTTACTTTTTTTAGTTGGTATTGTTTGTGGGATTGTTGTTAGGTTTAACGTTTCGATTTAAGTTGAATCTTGCATTTGGGGTGCATAGTTTCGATATATGGATTCGAAGATATAAAGCGATTTCGAGCAAAACCTACTATATTTTTGATCATTTTAATGTAGTTTTTTAGGAGTTTTTAAAAAAATTATTCGTTCTTGTTGCCCTACAGGTATTGGACACACAGTGCCGACACCTCGACACATCTTTAGAGGTGTCAGACACACAGGGACGACACCTCTAAAGAGGTAACGATCGATTGCGACTGAAACCGTAAAAAAAAAAAAAAAAAAAAAAAAAAAATAACTAAGTTTTAGTAGGTGATGGAAGAATCCAACTGTGACCTCTTTAGATGTGTCGTCCCTGTGTGTCCGACTCCTCATCAAATGTGTCGGCTCTGTGTGTCCAACACCTCTTAAGGGTTGTCGGCTTTGTGTGTCTAACACCTCTTCGGAGAGGGTGTTGGGGTAAGGGTGAGGGTGAAGGTAATAGGGTACAATAAATATATTTTTGGAATTTTGATAAAAAAAAGTTGGGGTAGACTAAGTAAAAAGTGAGGTACGATGAAATAAAAATTCAAAAACGGGTCCTTTAATTAAAAATTGGGGTCTGTTCAGCGGCACCCTTTAATAATTGTAGGTGTACTTGTAGATGAATTAAACAAAAGGGTGACAACGATCTGAAGAAGAAAAAAAAAAATAATAAATTTAGAATATGTGACGGCTCTCGGTAAGACTGTTTAAAATATATTTTTGATGGCGGCCGAGTCTCTAGAAGAG
This sequence comes from Stephania yunnanensis, assembly GCA_039657365.1. NCBI lineage: Eukaryota > Viridiplantae > Streptophyta > Magnoliopsida > Ranunculales > Menispermaceae > Stephania > Stephania yunnanensis. Next base: position 33,349,640 of record CM077585.1, on the reverse strand, counting down.
GTGCTGTGCATTTATGAAAATGACTAAGCAACAAGATTTGTGACTGTCACTAGATTCAATGGACTCGAATATCCAAATAATGCGTGAAATGAAGATTAAGGTTTCACCAGTTAAGCCACGAAATTATCTATTTCTAGCCCATCATTGCAATTATATATCGTGTATGGACAGAACACAACTAACCACTACGTACTTTGAAGGACTTTTATTAGTACTCTACGTATTGGTTATATGAGTATGCAAAGAAGTATTGGTTATTTTTACCAAAAAAAAATATTGGTTATGAAATAATTAAGGATATCATCGAGCTCCAACACGGACGCACACCTTGTTAGCCTAATTCTCGGGGCGCCCACACACTCCGAGGTACATTGAGAGCGGAAGAAGAGTGCATGTTCGACCTAGTATTCATGCTGGGAAATGCTAACATTCTCCAATAATTAACTGTTGTGAATACATGGATGATTCTTATCAAGCATGTGACATGTACTTCACATAACTTTTATCCTCACATTGTAGGTCTACTAGATCATGTATTGTCAATTAATAAAACTTGTATCTCTTTGCACTTTATAGGCACACTTGATTATGTGTTTTCAATGTAATTTGCGAAATTTGAGAATTTCTTAAATTTTATTGGGTAATTAATTAATTATTTTTGGGTTTTAATTTTCAATTAAATATTCGAGGTGGGATCCACTTGGACTGAAGATCCTAATTAAAGGAATTTCATGATTGTCTTGTGTGTACTACATTGTAATTTGATGCCAAATAAGGTTGAATCAAGATCATGGTTTGAGGTTAGCCGAGTGACCGGATTTTGTGGACATGATTCAAAGCGAAGTTTCTCCCAATGGATATAAGCGCTCGAAGTCTCGATTTAGGCTGAATTGAATTGGACTCACAAACCACACAACCCTAAATCCAAACAACCTCTATGGACGATGATGCACGAAAGCGAAGATGAAACTTTAGTGTCGAAAGCGCACGATTTGATGGCCAAGATCACTTTCTTCTCTCCTAGCTAGGAACTCGCACACCTTGGTTTCCATTCTCGAAACTTGCTGTGTCGCTTTCCTTAAGCGTCACAGATACCAATTAAGGACGCTTTGACCATAGGCGTCCCCGAAACCTAATTAGAGACACTCATGGAGATTGCAACCCAAATTAGGGACAATCTCTTACATCAAATGTCACTAAATTAAGGATGCTTATTGTCCTTAAATTTTAGATTTGGGACATGTATACATAATGTCCCAACTTTTAATTTTTGTGACGCTTTAAAATTTCAATAGATGTTCAATTCGACGACACTTTGTATAAGTGTCCTCAAATTAAGAATGCTTGCACATTATGCATCTTTAAATTTTAAAATTGACGACACTAATTTTTTGAGTCGTTAAATTTAACTTTGGCCACACTTGTAAATTATGCGTCTCTAAACTTTAAATTTAGCTACCTTTATACATATCAAATGCCCCTAATTTAGGGACGCTTATAATTTCACGTTTTTATATTGGGAACGATTGTATATTATGTGTCTCAAATTTTTGAATTGGGCAACATTTCTATATCAAGTATCCCAAATTTGGGGATGCTTTGTATATTATGTGTCACCAAATTGTAAAGTCGGTGGCGCTTGTTTATTATAGATTCCAAAAATTAAAATTAAAATTTGAAGACAGATTTATTAGTGTTGTTAAATTAGCGTCTCAATGCAGTGAAATAAATGAAAATAAAAAACCTCCTCTTGGTGACTTCCTACTGTGATTCAAACTCCATGTAAGGAAATAAATGGAAAGAAAATAATTTTTTGGGATTCCCCATGGGAAATAATACGAATTCCCTATGTGAAATTAAATGAAAAAAATATTTGTTTAAATGGGGACGGATATCCCCATCCCTGCCCCCATTGAAAGTACCCCTACTTACTAGGTCGTGATAAAGAACTTGATTTTGATCAAATACTAAATAACAAATTAACTTTTCGTCAATATGTACCAAGTCCAATTAATACTTTGAAAATGCTCCCAGAGAAGAACGAATCGAGGACAAAAATAAAATATAAATCTTCGTAAGCTACTCATTAAGCTATAGTAGTGATAAATCAGTATTTTATATATATATATTTAATAGTTTATTTTAGTATATTTAAATATGAAAAGTCTCTAAAATGTATATTAATTATATTTATTGATCATTTTCAAGTGAAACGAGTGCGCGGTTGAATTCATGGCGAAAAATTAATCAAAATAAGTATTTACATGCAGTGATCGAATGCGGAACAGTTTGCCTCGAGTTACGTGTTGCGCTGTGGGTAGAATAGGAGACAACATATTTAAACCAATTAAAAGATGCCACGTCAGCACATATCTTCTCTCAACCAATCACACGCTGCCACGTCAGCGGTTCTCATCATAGCAGCTTCCAAATGTCGGCCTCTCACACCCCCGAGCACGTCACTCATTAGTTTTTAACCAATCACATGCTGCCACGTAAGCGGTCTCCATTTTCTCCTCCAATCAGGAACCGCCACGTCGGAGAGCATAAACGCACTTAAGCAAAACCAAATTCTCTCACGCCTCAGCTGCCAACAGATGTTCCTCCGGATGCGCGTCAACACCGTCTCCCAGGATTTCGGCTGAGTCATGCAATTTTCTTCTCCGCCTACGCGCGCCACATGTCGCTCGCACACCACGCCTAACAGCGTCATCAACAACGCTCTCCACCAATCAGAAGGCGACATGTCAGCGCTCCAGTATAAAATGCACCAATGCGGTTCAGACATGTGGCGGACACCAGTTGTTGAGCACAAAACAGCAACATGATTGTCCTCGGCGCACGAGTCACGTCCCCAACCCCTAAAATTAGTTTCTCTCACCTCCCAATACCAATTTTTAGTAGTTTTATATATTAGGAACTTAAGTTTTATTATTTTTGACCACTGACTATTATTGTGTTGTTATCGACTTTCTTTGACGATATGTTTGGATAATCAACTTATTGCCTAGGTCGGAGGGGAAACAAGTCGGGATTATGGATTCATGACATATTATGTGAGATCTTTTATTTTATTATTTAATTTAGTTTAAATTCTCCTATTTCATTGTTGTTGCTTTTAAGGTTTAGATCTAGGATATGTATGCGATCAATGCATGCTTTTAGGGGAAACACCCTATAGTTATTTGGACCATTAGTATCTGTGTAATTTTGATTTTGGACTAATAAAGTGACAAACACTCACCCGTTTACCGTAAAACACTTTCGGTTCTTGAGTGTGCAACAATCGAATCTATGTTAAAACAGGAGTGGACGCGATCTGGTTATTTAGGATTAGTGTTCCCACATATCCATATTTATTGCGATTAGTGTGTTAATACCCAATTGGCGGATGTCTAGGGTTACGCATTAATTAGGAAAGTAGTTAGTGGCTGACGTCCCCACTATCGAGATTAGGGGAACGAAGAATTTATGGCGGATGTCGATTTTATATAGCTAATCTAGGAGAATTTAAATTAATAACTTTTTGGGAAAGATTGAAGACCATGATTGCTATTGAATCTTGGTCCTGATTTGTGGAACTGTAGACCTAGGTGTTACTTAGGTATTTATTAATTGTTTTGAAAATTAGTTTAGTTGTTTTATTTTATTTAGTTTAGTTAGATTAGTTAGTTAAATTAATATTTGTTTTAAAGCCCCTGATTTTCCTTTTTTGTTGTTTTTAACCTAATAAAGATTACCAATCTCTTCGGGATCGACCATTTGCCACTATTCTACAAAATAGTTAGTGTAGGAACTTTATTTTATTGATGCGTTCGGTACGCGTCAAGTAGCTTCTTAGTAAAACAAATTATATAGAAAAATTCTACCCGTAAAGTGCATGTGATGCTCCTCGAGATGCTTGTGAATCACATCTCGAGGTAAATCACACGTACATAAAAACGCGATGAGGGCTTTGATGTGTGTACATGTAGCAATTCCCAGTTATATACGCTAAAACAATTTAGGCTTTTAATAGCACCTAATTCATAGAAATTCTTCATTTAATCTCATGTATTAGGCAATTAAGCTTTTTATAACACCTAATTCATAGAGTTTTTTAAGTAACCCCATATATTAGGCGATTAGACTTTTTATAACACCTAATTCGTAGGGTTTTTTAGTAACCTATATCTATTAGGCTATGAAAACTCAAAAACACTCTCAACGACTTACTCTCATGGACTTACATCTAGGGTTTGCTGAGGCTGCAGTGTATTTTCGATTTCAATGTCGCACCATCTCCAACCATCTCTCTCAATTCATCTCTCTCTCGCGAGAGCAATCGATTTAATCTTTTTCATATTCACCTCTAATCGTCTCCGCCATTTCTCAAATCAGCGCTCTCGGACCTTCTTCACCAGCGCTCCCCCTTTGCCTCGCCTCTTCTGCTCCAAATCAAAACACACTACCGAGGTTCAATTTCGCACTCCTCGCATCACTCGCTTCTACTTCTATTGCTCAATTTGAGGTTTTTTCACTATACATGCACATGCTTCAGATGGAGCTCTAAAGGTCCGTCTATCATTGGAGATCTTCTCGATTATCTGAATTTGTCGTGGACTCAGTTTCATGCCACTTTTGCTATTTCTGCTCTGATTTCTTTAATTTTGGTGTTCATGTTTGATGTTTCTGTGGATCATTCAATTTTTGGTTGTTGATGATGATTTTTTTGTGCAAATGCTTGTTTTGAGTGTAATTCAGTTCAACTTCAATTCGAATTGATTATCGAGAGTAAGGTTTTGAAAAATGGAGTTAGTTTTGGTTCTGAATGTCAACTGATTATTGAGAACTGGATTTTGAAAACTTAGGTTGGTTCGGAACTCGCGTATGGTGAGTTTTTGAGTTGGTTTGCTAGACTAACATATATGAATGGGTAGTTGAATTAATTGAAGTACTTCAAATTAAGCATCCCTACTAGTAGCGCTGGTAGTACTAGTAGCTAATGATCGAATGATGAGTTCATATAGTTAATAAAATGACTTGCTTTTATTAATTAATTAATTTTCTTAATTCAGTTTCATTGCTTTTGATACTTCAACTTATGAGCTTATATAATTAATGATTAAATGATGAGCTCATATAGTTCAATTAATTGAACTACATCAAATTAAGCATCCCCACTAGTAGCAGTGGTAGTACTAATAGCTAATGATCGAATGATGAGCTCATATAGTTAATAAAATGACTTGCTTTTATTAATTAATTAATTTTCTTATTTCAGTTTTATTATTATTGGGAGTTGAATTAATTTTGTACTTAATTCAGTTTCCTTGTTTTTTCCCATGAAATGTGAGTGACACACTACAAAAAAACAGCAGATCAGAAACGAAAATTTCCGTCTCCGATTTGCATAAATTTCGTCTCTAATTGAAATCTGAAACGGAACAGAGGCGCAATAAATTCCGTCACTAAAATCGTCGTCGCTGATTCAATCAGAAACGAAAATGTGATTCCGTTTCTGATTAGAGACGGATTAGAGACGAAATAAATTCCGTTTCTGATTAGAGACGAATTAGAGACGGAAATTAGAAACGGAACAAAGACGGAACATAAATGGAAATTTTTCGAAATGGTACATTTGTAATTGCATTCCGTCTCTGATTCCGTTGCTAATCTTTGAATTCCATCTCGATTCCGTTTCTGATTAGCAACGAAATCAGAGACGGAATTTTTCATTCCGTCTCTGATCCGTTGTTGATTGATACATATATTCCTCGAAAATTAGAGACGAAATAACAACGAAATCTCTGAATTCCGTTGCTAATCCGTCTCTAATTTTACTTTTTGTTTAGTTTTCGAACATACACTCAATCCAATTGGTTCTCCAACCTATAACTTGAAAATACAACCATATGACCTACTCCATCGCCTGCACCCCCTCCAACAACTCCTTGGGGGGTGCGAACATCTCCCAAAAAAGCAAAATTTGACATTCATACATCGACAATATATATCAACAAACTTCAAATGAGAGAAAAAAATGTAAAATTCAAAATTTGAAAAAGATTTATATATCCACGAAAAATTGTCTAGTATAACAAATGCTCCAAATTTCTAAGTATTCACAAAAATCACCAATCCTATTGTTCAACAACCACAAAAAAAATTTACAATCCTCTAAATATGCATAAATAGAATTATCAATCTAAAAGTCATGTAAACAACTATAAAAGTTACATGAAATGCTTTAAATTCCTCATCTCTCACTTGGAAACCAGATTATGACAGGTATTGTTACAGGGATATGGGCAATCAATATTAACTCCCACTCGATCGAAGAACCAGGTCACCTACTGATAGGGCCACGCTCAGCAAATATTGCAAAATAGATTAAACTCATGATAAAAAATACGAAACTGCAAAAAAACTATCTCCATTTACAATGCAAAAGAAAACATTATATTTAACTATAATTTCCGACGGTACATGGCTACTTGTGTGTCCAACTAACACAATTTATTAGAAGGGGGAATCTGAGAACCTACCTAACTACATGAACAAAAAGCTTTGCTAAAGCACAATTACGACGGTACATGGCTACTTGTGTTGCATACTTGCATCCTTCACATGGACAGTCGCAAAGGGAGAATGAATGATAAAACATGCACAACAGCAAAGAACATAATAAAATAAAATAAAAGTTTTTAACAAAGAACAATTGGGAGCGAAGTTCTTCCTTACATACTAAGAGACGACAAAACAAGTTTCTTTCTTATGTATTGGAAGAAATGATAAAGTTTGAAGTTCAAATGAATGTAGAAAGTGGCAGTTAAAGTAAATGACAAAAACCAAAAAAAAAAAAAAGAAAAACAAAAAAAAAAAAAAAAAAAAAAAAAAAAAAAAAACCAAAAAAAAAAAAAAAACAGCAAGCCTACACATTGTTCACAACTAACACTTCAAAAAACAAAGCAAGCACAAAAATAAACAAAGAAGCCGGTGGCAACGTGGCAGTGGAGACTCTAAACAAACCTCTTCATCTTTGAAAGGAAACTAATACTCAAACAATATACAAACAAGTAAATCTCAGAACGACAACGTAAGGAAACCTTTCACAACAAAGAAAAAACAAACCGAGATGAACCGAAAATACATTACATACAAAGCCTCTCAATCGATAGGAAGAGGCAATTTCAACCAGAGAACTCGCTAGGAGCCATTCCAATTAGCGACCATTCCACGGCCTTGTAATGCAACCCATAAAAAAATAGGAAAACATAAAAAAAAAAAAAACCAAAAACCAAAGAACCCAAAAAAAAAAAAAACACAAAGAAAATAAACAAACACATTCAGAGGAAACCAGCAACCCATAATAATTAAGGATCCATTCCCTTTCATGTGTCTATCCTGTGAACAACACAAAATCAACAAACACATTCAGAGGAAAATGAAAAGAAACATTTTATCAATACGTATAGAACTCTTATTTAATAGCCAATTTGGAACCATTCCCTTTCATGTGTCTATCCTGTGAACAACACAAAATCAACAAACACATTCGGTGTACTTTGTCTATTCACTTATTAGCAAGTATGCAACTCAATGGAACTATGGAAGTCGTACATTCCATTTCGAATGCATAATCTGAAACTCAAGAATAAGCATCTAGTGGCAGTTTCAAAATGAAAATGAACATGCAAATTTGCAATAGAAGTATTTCAAATAGAAACCAAAACCACTAATATTAAATATTAGGTGCATGTTTGTTCAAACATGACAACCAGAAATAGATCTTCGAAAAGAAGAGCAAAAAAATAAAAATAAAAATAGAGCATCTTGAACATACCTTGTTGTGTAAACCCCTGCGGCAAGTGCGATTGCTCCCCAAAACACACAACAAGCTTATTAACAACATGACTCGCTCAAGACATTAACTAAAATGTAAGAAAAACATATTCAATCAATAAAAAAAGTTCATAAGAACACAAAATGCAACTTTTGAAACCTCTATGCAAAATGCCTGAAATAAAAGCACTCAATCCCAAATTAGTTGGGGTTGGCTACTAGATCATACTCTATCCGTTGCTCTCGATTTAATGCACTTAACGACATGCTTTCCAAATCTTGTAAATTTTTCGTAATCAATGTGTCCCAAGTTAGCTTAGATCTAACCCTGTATCGTCTAATTTCTTCAGCCATAAGGGTGTTCTGCTACTAAAAGGCACGTTAGGTAAGACATGAATGAAATATCAAGGCAAGAAAGTTTGATTGTTTAAGGGTTTAGGAAAGAAAAAATTTACCGTAAAATAGGTGAAGGCAAAGTACCAAGCAGGAAACAAAGCTTTAAGGTTTGAGGAAATATCAGTACCTTGCACGGAGCACAACTTAGGAAGCCAAGGAATGTGGAATGCTTTGAAGCTTAGGTAGTAAAGAAATGTCCACTTCGGCACCCTAAGTTAAATGAAAAATCAATTTAGGATATAAGACACATTCCTATTGTAATTGTGCAATTAAATTAGTCAACTAGTTTCATAATTTCCAACGGTACATGGCAACTTGTGTGTCCAACTAACACAATTTATTAGAAGGGGGAATATGAGGGCCTACCTAACTACATGAAAATATTAACTTCGAGAAGTTAACTCCAAGAAGATAGCTCTCAACTAACAATGTAAGTTAACAAAAATGAATCAAACGAGGCATAATGGCAATTGAGATTTGTAGACAATAAAGTAATTTCAGTCTTACTGACGTTCAGTTAACATATCTAACTCGTGAATCTAATGACCCCGTATAACTAGCATGAATTTTAGCAAACTTGAATTATTCTACTAAAATCCATTCATGGACTAAACTTAAATATCAACTAAAAAATATTAACTTGAAGCCAAACCTTAATCACTGTAGCTATTCTACCTCATAATTTGCAAACCGAAGAGGCCATTAAGTATTGTGTCAGTGCTTACTACTAGTATAACAGAGACAAAACGTTTTATGGCATAAAAAATGGTTCCTCTATTTGAGGCCAATAAGAAACCATGTGGGAGCTATCCAACACATCAACACATTTAGGTGACCAATTCATTTGGATTGGCAAGTCTATTGTCATTGGGTTGAGAAGAATCGAGAGTATTAATTTGTAGTCTCTAATGCTTCAATTGTTGAATGCCTGTAGAAGACCAACACGTGAATGTGCACTCATATGTTGTGCTTTTTAGCCTTGAAAAGCATGTATGGTGAGACTGAAAGGAAGAACATGAGAATTATTGGTAAAGCTTAAATGCTTCTACTGTGACACACATGGGTCCTTCCTTCATCATCTTCTTGCACTCAAATGAGATTGGCTAATTGGGGTTTCACTTTATTACTTGTTGTTTGCCTAGTGAAGTCCGTTCAAAAGCCACCTCTTTTGTGTAGTTAAACTCCGCTAACAAAAATAGAGAAGATAAAACATACATTGGAACATTGATCCATCAAGTCTCTTCTCAAACAAATCATCTTTAGTTTTTTTAACTGAGGGACCCAACTCAACAATACACCAAGCAATTTAAGGACTTTGAAAGGCTATGATTCCCTCTAAAGTAAAATTTTTTGGTTGTATTGTTTTGCATGGTGGTTTGAATACAGGCGAAATGCTTAACTATCCTTTGTTTTTGTTTAAGTGAATTATGTGATTTTTTAGCATGCTTAAATTGGGGAGGTTTCACTCCCATTGACGCAGCAAATAGAGGGGCTATTTTACTTCTTGCTATTTGCAAGTGATGTATAAAAAAATTATTTGTTTCTTCTCCTAGAAATCATGAAAGACAATTTGAGATGAAATATGAATGAAGACCATAGAGATAGCTAAAATCCACACCGTCTACTCTAAGAAAATTAATAATGAAGCAAAAAAATAGGTAACAATACAAAGGGTGCACTCGCAGTTCCTTCAAGCATTTTCAACAGTGCCTGCTGAACACCCTCTCCAGATACATCTCTACTAATGTTCAAGCTCTCTGCCTGCACAAACAATTGAGGATATATAAGGTTTTTATCATGAAGAGTCTAAAAATAGTACATGAATCAAGTATAGGACCTTCTTTGTTATCTTATCAACTTCATCAATGTAGACAATGCCTTGCTGAGCAGCTTGCACATTGAACTCAACAACCTAAATGCCAACATAAAGGAGGAAACAAGACAAATGAGAAAATTGTACGTGCTAAATGAAAAAGGCAAAGGCTTTGTTCGGATTGGTTTCGCGGTTTTCAACTTTTCATGCACTCTATTTTCAGAAAAAAAAACAGCAACGAAAAAAACACAAAAACAAACAAAGAAGGATAAAAAAAGCAAGGATTAAAAAAACAAAGAAGGAAAAAAAAAACACAAAGAAAACAACAACCAAAAAAAAAACAGCAAGCCTACACATTGTTCACAACTAACACTTGAAAAAACAACAAGCACAATAGGGAAAAAAAGCAAGCCAGTGGCACTCTGGCAGACTCTAAACAAACCTCTTCATCTTTGAAAGGAAACTAATACTCAAACAATATGCAAACAAGTAAATCCCGTAACAGCAACCTAAGGAAACCTTTCACAACAAAGAAAAAACAAACCAGATGAACCGAAAATACATTACATACAAAGCCTCTCAATCGATATGAAGAGGCAATTTCAACCATGCCAGGGCCAAATCCAAGAGTTTATTTTAAGAACTCTTTCACAGTCCCCTGTATGGAATATCAAATTTTAGGAAATGAAAACATTACCAATTGTTCTCTCGAAGTTGATCATAAAGAATGTGATCACGCCGTACAATATTGACTGTAGTCCTATGTATGGAATCTCTATATGACCCTATTAAAGAAAGCTAGTTAAGTTCCAATCAACTGTGAAGAATTTGGAAGTAGTTATTCCAGTTCCAGCAAAACCTATGATTTACTGTGAGTAGTATTTATTACCCGAGCCATTTGCATAAGAAAAGGAAGCGTACATCCCAAATGCTTTCTATCGTAGTAAACGATTCTCTCAATAGAAACAACCTACGCGCCTGAAGAAGAATTACTTACACCAAGAAACAAGCAAGCGTAAAAAGAGAACCCACGACCATCATCAGGTCCATTACGGTATCCCTGCAGAAAGAAGGATTTTTTTTACTGCTTTAGAGCCACAAAGCAAGATTTTCAAGTGAAATGAGACGGTTACTATCAAAGAAAGTTCCCCTTTTGAACCAATATTCCAAAATACTGTGCCAATTATCAATGCGCTCATTGTGGTGAATAACAATCTCACGGAATTATATGGAGGGCTTCTCCAGTATACAAGATGTTGCTTCCATAAGCATAGTTTAAATTGAGTTAAACGATCTTGTGAATACGTGGAGGCGAACTTCAAAGGCATTGAATCAGTATGTGGAATACTCAGCTGCTCAATCGGAGCTTCTACATCTCTTTAGCAAATATTTGATTGTATTAATGTATACCGCGACGATAACACATTCACATACATAAAAAAGAGAATATTCTATAGATGTTACCTGAACTGATCAGAGTTTTTGTAAATATTAGCAACGTCTTCACCAATCCTCTGTTCAAGAAGAAAGGCGTGCGATCTCAAGCATCCAAGTAGCGGGATTGTAGCCATCGGAATAGGTGGTATTCCATCATTTTTTTGCATCAGAATAAGCAGAGATATATTGATAAAGAATAAGCGATTTAGCCATCATAAGACTGTAACGCTTATATAGAATAATTGATCATGATTACGTAGGTATTCTTAAACCTAGATTAATACAAAGTATCGAGCTATTTGTTTCAATTCTTAGATAGAATAATTGATCATGAACATAAAGTTTACGAACTATATGCCTAGTAATGAAAAATGTAAAGGTATCACAAAGTAGAAGCCCCCGAAAGGTATGGTTCAATGGCGAAGATGAGCAGTAAAACTTTAACTAAGGCAACGGTTGTGATTTCAACTCTTGGTAGCTACATTATATCCCTTGGTTTCAATACAATACATACACACATTCTAGTGATCAAACTCATGATAAAAAAAAATCGAAACTGCAAAAAAACTATCTCCATTTGATCTAAAGCCATAGTTGACAAGTACAGATGCGATAATGAATATTGAGCTACTCTAAAAACCCTCACAAACCAATTGCCTATCCACATCGACAAAGCCTCAGTCCCATAGGATTAAAAGAATAGAGTGATAAACATGTGAATGGGGGCACAAAGAAATGCAAAATGCCAACAAGAAGACTAGAGCTCTGAGGCATGTAGAATCACCACTAAATATAAGCACTTCATTGAGAATGCCCAGCCTACAAACCTTTCCACTGCCAATGCCAAGTAAAAAAATAAAATGAAGGAAGCTATCGTCTACATCTCTTCTATTTCAGTTTCAAAGTTAAAAGGACTTTATTAATCTTCTTTTCCACACAATTCGAGAATGAACTGACCCCACGAACCACCATCAAAGTATCAAACTAATAAAAGAATAGAACAAAAGGCATATAAAGGTCATTCAACATTTTAACAACAACCAATCATCTGAAAATAGTACATTCATAAAAATCAGCTTAGCTATGATATCAACAACTGTTGACCCAGCAGTATCAACACATACTTTGTTGACCTGATATTCCACAAATTTGGATTTTGAGTTGGTAGTTAAGTCAATAAATTTTTTCTCAAAAAGGCCAAAGTAATATGTGATTCAAGGCCCAAGTAATATTTGATTCGATAACAATGTATATCGTTGAACAAGACAGACTAGCATACTTGGCAATTGTTTTTCAGATTCCCTGCCACAAGAGGAATTGAGACAGTAAAGAAAAAGGAAAGAAACAAAATTCAACTCTGTTTTATTGTAGTTTGTCCAATTATAAATCCTTAACCTAGTAACTTTATTGTTAATATGGAGGTCTAAACAGCCTAAAATTGAGAAAGCTTCCATATTTATGATTTTGATTTGTTTAGCGCAATAGGACTTTTAAACATAGTTAGCAAAGGAATGTAAAAGAGAATTGCAACATCAAACACAAGGAAGTAATCAAAATGGTAATTGATTTATGTTGCAAACAGATAAACAAATGAAATTCATCAGGATAGGCTGACATGATAAGATTAGAAGCAAGTTCTGAACAACTTACACTTGCATTCAGTAGCAGTGTTTGCTCAAAATCCAGGGTATGGATTTACCTTCATGATGAAGAAGCCCTTAAAGCTCTAATTGGAGCCCGTTCTAGCTTTTGCATGACACGAAAGATTCGATTAAGACCACTTATAACACGGGTCACCATAAGTATCTGTGTATAGCCTCCAGCTTTTTCATTTGCCTAATATCACCAAAATAAAAATTTATGGGATAATTTATTGTAATAAAAGAAGTGTAAAACAAGGAAAGAACTCTGCCTATAAAAAATCGAAGGTTGAATAACATAAGTTCCCATAGCTAAAGTTGAATTAAGCAACTAATTGAAAACGATGGAATAAATTCACATACCTGAGTGTATGAGAAGGTAAGCAGTCGTGTATTACCAAGCCATCTAAACCCCCTAACGATGCCATTATGTACACAGAAACTCGCTGCAACCGCATTGGTAGAAACATATTGTCCTTGTTCAGTGGATATGTCCGCCAGAGGTAGCTTTCCACAAATTTTGAGAAAAACCATCTCTGCATCATCAATTTGTTTGTAACTCCAAAATTAACACATACAATAATTGGCTATTCCAAAGCTATGAAAAGAGAGAATGAGAAATATTAATTGGTACATTACCAAAGGTGAGGGAAGTCTGAGAACTGATAAACTTGCTTGGGAGTCTGAAGCTTGGTAGTCTCTATAATGCGAGTCCACACTCCACCAACGCCATCATCGGCTTCAAACACGATGGGGGTGAAGCCCTTCTCCAACATATTTAAGAGTATATATATGATATACATAAGCAAATTATGTCATAACATATATTTAATCATTTTAAATCTATTCCCACCCTAAGTTTGGTAACTTGTGCATAATAAGACAATGTACGTATATGCAAATGACTCCATTCCTCAATAATGAACAATGTTTCCTAAGTTCTACAAGATACTAATCCTTAAGGTGACTAAAGTTATATACTATTTTGACATTCTATGTGATTTTTATCGAGTCATATTCTTAATTTTCTGATTGTACTAAATTTTGTACTCATCAATCTATAAAAGACTGCACTCAAAAATTCACAAACCTAAAGCACCAATTAGCCACAACACAATGGCTAAATATATGCTACATTGCTACATACAGTTTTCGGTAAATGCTAGTGATTCAAGATTGAAAACTGAAAATATACAACAATAGAGAATAAAAGTATTTGAAAGAAGAATGTAAACAAAGATTTAATGTTTGAGGAAATAGCAGAACCTTGCACGGAGCACAGCTTAGGAAGCCAAGAAATGTGGAATGCTTTGAAGCTTAGGAAGCCAACGCCAACGCCAACAGGTTGGACCTTCATAACCGACAATAAACCAAATTAGTACACTACAAACCAAATTAGTACACTACAATGATTAGACATGGAAAAAGCAGGACTATTTAAAAAATACTTGTACAACGAACCTTCAGCAGGACTGTTTTTAAATGTTCATGATAATCTATTTCAAGTAGTCACAAAGAGCAACAGTAAAATCAGCTAAAATGTAAAGTGCAACAGTTGTCTGTCAACTATTTCTCTTGTCATTAACATCTTACCACAGTTTTTAAGATAAGAAAGTTTTATTCAATAAAGAAGATAAAGATATAACCAGGAGTACACACAACATGCAACAGTTGAACTTGTAAAGTGCATTGGCTCTCGGTCCTCACATATGCATATATGTACACAGGTATTCGTTAGGGGTTTTTCATGAGCTGAAAATCGAACTTTCGGCTACACCTTCACAAACATCTCCACGCCAAGCAAATGTAACATCTGCGGTAACGTAAGAAAGAAGAAGTAAATGGAATTTTTAAAATTTTGAACACCAATCCAATGAAACAAAATGAAGTATCAATCTAAATATGCACAAAAAGAAGTGTCCATCTATAAGTCAAGCGAACAATTGCTAAGTTATCTACAAAACCAAAAGTATAATCTCAAAATTTACACAAACAAGAAGAAAAATACCTATGTATCACCAAGATGCTCATCTCTCGTAAGCCACTCTTGCGTCTCTCGCTCAACATTGTCCCCTTGTTGTGGTGGATCGGCGGGATCTATTTGCGACGGCTCTTACTGGTCATGAGGTGGTGGTGGTGGTGGTGGTGGTGGCTGTGGCTGAGATATGCCTGCTCCGTCCATGTTCATCCCGAGATGCTGATGCATAAACTCCATAACCTTTCGTAATTGCTCGGCAACGATATCGAACTCTGCACGTGGCACCATCTCCGGCATCTGGGACGTGCTAGCACCAGGATCTGCATATCTCCTCTTCTTTCTCCCTAAAGACCTAAGATCGTAGACACGTCCTTTGGGACACTCACCCGCCACATTGAGGTACACCGCTTCATCATCCACCGATTGGTCCGGTGTATCCTGGGTTAGCTCCTGACGTCTCATCTGGAGCCTATCCTGCATGTATCAACAATAAACAACATACATAATATGCTTTAAAGTGAACTTAATATTATTTAACATTTCATTTCTATACTTACATAGAACCGCTCTGATCTAGTATCGATGAATGTCATCCCGTCGTGATTTACAGTGCGGAGATGCAAATACAATTCATTCACGGTAGGTGGCGTCTCGGATGAATCAATCTGCGAACAGGACCAATTATAAATTCAGCATAGTGAACAAGTGTATAAATGTAAAAAATAAACAAGAGCGTAAAAAAAACTTACCAATCTTTCATCGGTAGTCACAAAAGACACCGAACCACCACCGTGCTTCGAGGGTCCAGTCCCAGGTCCTTCGACCTCAGTGTTCCTATTCATTGTCGCTTGCCTAGACCTGGCAATGAAGTCTTCGCTCTCCCAGTACTCTAAGTATCTTCTCCATGCCTCATCTGTAATGTAAACTGGCTGCACACGATTCTTCTTTAACTTGTGCATCAATGCGGTGTACCTTGTGCCTGCGTGCGAGTCGTACGCCGCACGAATGAGATCCTCGGGAATCGCGCCATCCCATCTAAAAAATTCCTACAAAATGGCGATTGCAATTGTTACGAGACATTGAAAAAGTAGTATAAATCATAACACATTTATTAGTCCTGCTACCTTCCATTGGCGCCAGTAGTGGTCTTTATGATGATTCGGTACCGACTTCCAACAATACCCTTCTGGAATCATCCATCTTTTGAAAATGTTTGTCATCATCCGTGCACAATAATGAGAAGGATGCAACTCCCTGTGTTTCATGAAAATGCATAACATCTTAACTACTTTAATAATTTACATCCATATTTAGAAGTACATATATGAATCAAATACAAACTTACGTATCATCGACAATCAGTGTGATCGGGATCCGCTGCACGCGAGGGGGCTCGATCCATGTCCTCTGAGGTGCCCGCGGAGGGCCTGTCACCTGCAACCCTGCTCTGCCGTCGTATTGTGGGGATGCTGCCGGTGATGCGGTGGTTGGGGGTGCAGGTCTAGTGGGTACAGGAGTGTCATGTCTCGATGTCGGCGATGGTGAGTGTAACGGGCAATTTGGTATAGTCCTTGATGACGAGGATGATGGTACAGACGACGCCGACGGTATGGAAGGCGAAGGTGACGCTGAGGCTGGATCGTGCTCGAGAACACGAGAAGTCGGAATCGATAATGCAGGAATCGACCCACGACCTCGACCGCTACGACCTCTATGGCCCCTCGTGTGGCCTGACCATGACGCTCAGTCGGTATTTCACATCCAGAGTCGGTGTTGCACCTTTTCCGACTGGACGATGTCCTCCTAATTGTATCCCTCGACGTGGGGGATGATCACCGCCCGCCATGAAACCTAACAAAATACCAATAAAATTTTAGAGAAGAAAGGCATACAAAAATAAGTAATGAACTATAATTGATGGGAATTAAGAACACATGATCCATGCTGATAAAAGGAAATTAAGAAATATATCGTCAAATGTATGCATGTCTATATATCATAATGTTTAATCCCTAATTGATGGAAAAAAGATTAGACCTATAAAAGATAAAGCAACATATTAAATATTAAGATCCAATTTGGGCCTTCTCCAATGGGACTACATTGTAATAGCTTTTGGACGTTGACATAACATAGACATACATTACTCGCTATCATCCGTTTCAAATTCACTCTCATGAGTAGAAGTTGATGATTCTTCTTCTGAATCATCTCCACTATCAACAATGAAGTCATTGACTTCTTCACTTGGACCCGCTTCAACAATGACGCGAGTCCCATTCGGATAATCCAGATTGTTGATATCCTGAATTGCATCGTCAACTACGCACGTGGTGGGCATCCCATCTTGGAATGCAATCTCTGCCGAGCCCTGGTCATTATCGTCTTTGCTCGTTTCCTCGTCAGCGAATTTTGGTTGACAACAACAAACTGCTAGCCATTCTTGTCGGTTGTTCCTCATAGAAGGGTACGAAAGGTAGTACACTTGAGTGGCTTGCATTGCTAGGACAAATGACTCGTAGTTGTTATATCGTCGACTTCGATGAACCTCTTCCAATTGAAGTGTTTGGTGAGTCCTCACACCATGATTCGGTGTAGGGTCATACCATTCACACTTAAACAAGACTACACGCTTGAGGCCAATATATTCAATCTCCACAACCTCTTGCGGTACTCCATAATAGTTATGGGAAACATCGACGTAGTTAGAACCCTTCACCAAAACACCGCTGCTCTGCGTCGATCTGTTAACGTCATATGTTGCGGAGTGGAACTTATACCCATTCACTAGGTAACCAGGGTAGACAGTACATGATCGACTAGGACCAACCGAAAGATCAACGAGCGTCTCGTCTATGATAGAATTCCGAGCCTATTCACAAAAAATTAGAAATGTAATAAGACACATTACTTATGAAAGAAATTTATGAAGCTATAACCTACAATAGTAATAACCTTACATATGTTTGAAACCATATGGGGAAGTTGTGCTCTAGACTACTATCAACTTCCGACTCCCCATTGCTTGAGTAATTTCATCGACGAATATCCTAGAAGAAACGAACATGTACATAGGATGTCTTAGTAAAAGATGAATAATGAATATACTGCATTATTGAATGAAAGTGACGGACATACTGGATGTAAGGAGCGATCTCTGGACAATTGAGCAATATGTACGAATGAGCGGCATTATACTCCTGCTCTGTTAAGTACCGCTCCTTCGACTTGCCCATGGGTCAACCAGGATAAGTGAAAATTGAGAAATTGCCCACAAAATGCGGTGTGGGCCCGAGACTGCCATCGTCGTTTCGTTGCACTTTGTCATGCAACGTAAAGACGTGATCTTCGAAGTAGTAAGAACAAAAGGATGTGACTTCTTCGACCAAATAAGCATTACACATGGAGCCCTCTACCTTCGCTTTGTTCCGAATATTGTTTTTCAAATGTTTAAAGTACCTGTTGGCATGTTATAGGAAATGTTGATTTAAAACTTATTGAATGGGAAAGTAATTTCAAGGGCTCAAGATATTACCTCTCAAATGGATACATCCATCGAAATTGAACGGGACCGGCCAAACGGGCCTCGTAGGTCAAGTAGATTGGTAGGTGTTCCATAGAGTCGAAGAAGCTTGGAGGGAATATTTTCTCCAACTTGCAAATAATTTTTGGTATTTCAGACTCTAAGACCTCCATATCTTTGAGACTGACACTTTTCGCAGTTAGGGATCGAAAAAAAGGCTTACTTCGCTAATTGCAACCCAAACCGGGTTTGGGAGGAGTTCTCTGAATGCAATTGGTATCAATCGTTGCATGAAAATATGACAATCATGACTCTTCATGCCGAACATTCGCAATTTCTTTGGATCCACACATCGACCAAGATTCGAAGCATAACCATCAAGAAAACGCAACTTTTCAACCCACTCGCACAATTTTTATTTTTTTGATGTATCAAGAGCATAGCATCCAAGGATGTAAGTATTTGTCGCCGAATCAATGTGTAGAGAAGGTCGGTGACAATATTCACTAATATCTTGTCTCGCTTTCGCATTGTCCTTACTCTTGCCCGGTACACACATAATAATGTTGAATATGTTGTCAAAAACATTTTTCTCGATGTGCATGACATCGAAGTTGTGGCGGATCAAGTTTGTCTTCCAATACGGCAAGTCCCAGAAAATGCTTTTTTTTTTCTCCATCTTGAATTCTTAGCTATCCGCCCATTCAAAGAATCAGCTCCGATTTATGTCACCTTCATCAAGCCTAACGATTCAATTTCTGCCAAAATTTCATCACCAGAACGCAAAGCGGGCGGATCGTCATTTATGACCATTTTGCCTCTAAGAAATTTTTTTGTCTTTCCTTAATGGTGATGCCTTCGCCAAGAAACGTCGGTGACAGTCGAACCACGATGTCTTACCACCATTTCACAATTGAAATGCATTTGTATCCTCCATACAATACGGACAAGCCATCTTACCGTGTGTGCTCCAACCGGACAACATGCTATATGCAGGGAAATCACTAACAGTCCATAAAAGGGCAACTCGTATTAGAAAATTCGTCTTTGTGGACATGTCGTATGTAATCATCCCATTGTTCCATAAATCTTGCAACTCTTTCACAAGCGGCTGAAGGAACACGTAGATTTTCAGCTTTGGGCCGGTCGGTCCAGGAACGATAACGGTTAAGAACATAAACTCAGATTTCATGCACATCGATAGTGGAAGGTTGTAAGGAGTCAATATTACGGGCCATGAAGAGTATGATTTCCCTGATATCCCAAATACTTGAAAACCATCAGTGCACAATCCTAAACGAACATTCTGAACCTCGACGGCGAAGTCTCTATTGACGTCATTAAAATGTCTCCAAGCTATCGAATCAGAACAATGTTATATAACATCTTCTGGCGAGGAATGATCTCCATGCCATCGCATATGTTTTGTCGTTGACTCAGACGCATACAATCGTTGCAACCGAGGGCCCAAAGGGAAGTAGTACATTTTTTTGCAAGGGCGTTTTTTGGTGTTCCGACCACGACCTCGTCGATGTGCAATGTAGCGTGATTTCCCACAAAATTTACATGATGTCAACTCAGAGTCCACTCCCCAATAAATCATACATTGGTCCTCACAACAATCTATTTTCTCAATAGGTAGACCTAGACCTCGCATTAGTCTTTTAGTGGCATAAAAATTTTCAACCAATGAATTGTCATTTGGCAAACAATCCTTCATGAATTTAATGATTTCATTATACCCTCGTTCAGATATATGATGTTCAGACTTGATCGCAAGTAATCTTGCCATTGCGGACAACGTTGTCATGGTTTCGCAACCCGACCACAATTGTTCGCTACTAGCCTCTATCATGTCATATAGTTGGCGTGCTTGGGGGTTTGGTGATTCTTCCAAGTGAGTCCAATTGAAACTTGGACCTGCCACGTTGTGTAGCATCTCGCGGTAAGTTGTCGGATCGTCTCCTCCCACATCAACATCATCAATATGGTTATCCATTTGGTAAAAGTTTTGCGGGCCTTCATCTCCGTTCTCACCATGTTCGTACCAACAGTGATATCTCGAAACAAATCCATACCTACATATGTGGTACTCAACCGTTTCGACGTCCAGGTACGGTACAAGTCGACATTTCTTATAATTGCACGGACATCTAATCTTCCTTTCACTGTGGTATGTAGGACAACGTTGTTTAGCAAATGATATGAATTCTTTAACCTTCGCCGCGAATTCAATTCGAACGAAGCCGTTGTCGAGACGGTTGTGCATCCAGTCTCGACTTGTAGACGACATTCCTATTGTAATTGTGCAATTAAATTAGTCAACTAGTTTCATAATTTCCGACGGTACATGTCAACTTGTGTGTCCAACTAACACAATTTATTAGAAGGGAGAATCTGAGGACCTACCTAACTACATGAACAAAAAGCTTTTCTTCTAGCCATTGAATAAAGGGGGTTGGAAACAACTTTCTTAATACCTAGCTCGGTACATAACTAATACCAAACAGAGTATGATAATTGGTCGTAACAATATAAGCAACAAGGAGTTCAAAAAAATAAATAAATCATAAGTTACAAGAGGCATACAAATACCACATAGTATCAAAGCGCCTACTACTTGTTCACTCGTACCTCCTTTAGGTTATAGGTTTATTCAATTCTCTAGAAATTTTATGTGAAATAGCAACATTAACTAAAAGAGTAATCCTAGTGTTTTGAATCCTAACTAGTAGTAGAAATTATATAATTATAGGTATTATTTCTCTATACCTACTCTATTGGTAGTTTTCTCTACGCACATGCATATACACACAAGTGAATCAAATATAGTGGGCAAAACATGAAAAAATGTGGCCAAATACAAGACATCCATCAACAATCCCACCATAGATCTTTATGAGCTGCGAGAATAACAGTAGCAAAAGCCAAGAGATAGCGAACCCAACCAAAACAATCAACATGCAAGCATAAAAATATAACATATAACATCCAAATATAAAATTACCCATTGAAGAAAATTAACAAGATGAAATGAACACAACTTTAGAAACCCAAGTTTTTGTCTCATTACCTTCACAAACACATTACACTAGAAAAAACAAGATGAAGAGAAGTGGTTATCTATACTATATCTAATGGCAATCCTCACTAGGATTGTATTAAATAAAACTTTGCAATATTGCCTATATTGACCTTACTTTGTTTTTTCATATTGGTTTTAAAATTAAATGGTAGTTAGAGTATGGGGGTGTTTTAGGTAGACAAATGATATTTAAATATTACTTTCCTTAATCTTCTCGACTTCTTTTTTTGATAACTACCAACTGAACTTTTAGCTAGAACACAACTATTGTGTGCACATTGTAAATAATCAATCTCATTTAATAATATGCTCTAGTGGAATCTATATCAAGTGCACAATAAAGTAGAAAATTAGAGATATATTTACAAATCGTGGTCATGAGTTGCATGTCAAATGACGAAGCTTGGAGAGACAAACTTGCATAGGTTTTCTCTATACTAAAAACTATAGAAATTTGAATCTATGAACCCATCTTTTAATTACATTACAAATAGGTTGAATCGAAATAAATATATCAAAGTCAAAATGAAAAGTTCCACTTAAAACGTTGCTAGTTTTTATCTTGTGCATTGACTATGATGTTAGGGGCGACGAGTACTGGTTTATAGTGGTTTCCAAATGGCAAAAAAAGAAAAATGTATGTCCTCAATTTGAAAGCATAAAATCATGATAATTATTGATAACATTGATAAAAAAAATTCCTATAATATGGCAATGCCTCTGAAGTGAAGTTACCAAAGCCTTTTTTTTGTCAAAAAGTCACCAAAGTCTTCTTATATATTCAAGAAAATATGAATGCATCAAACCTATAATGAACCACCCATGTATTACAAAACTATTGACCAAGAAACACAAAAGAACAGACACCCATAGAGACATATTTAATCTCACAACTTAAGCCAATGAAACACTTAAGAAAGGTTGTAAAATGATGAAACATAGTGAGAGGCTTGCAAGGACAGTTCCCTTTCTTCCTTTATCCTTTTTTTAATTATATAGGTAAACCTCATAATTTTAAATCAAGTTTAAATTAATAAAAAGATGTAAAGAGTTACAACCAAATCAAATTTATTAAAATTATACATTTCTAGCTTTGTCTCTTTAACAAGCTTTCTTGAACTTCAAGATCTCTTTTGTGCAATATCAAATTTGTGCTGATAACGTGTTATAAGCTAAAGTTGGCCTTGCTAAAGACTTAAGCATGGAAGGCTTAATTAAACTAACAATTAGAAGAGCAAGTAGAGAAGGGAAACAAGAGAGAAGAGAGTTAGAGATAATGTAGAGATTGTATTTCAAAAAATTTTTATATTGTTTACAAGAGAATGAACTCCTTTTATATGCCCTTGATCATGATGATCATATGTACTTTCAACAAAGATTACAAGCTACACTTAGTGGATAAGGTAAATAGAAGAGTACACAAAGTGGAACAAGTAACATATAGACAACAAGTAATTACATAGTTGATGTTACATATACATGTCGTCGTGAAGATTCATCCAAATATTTGCCAACATTGTAATCGAATTGTTACTCACCAAAACAACTTGTGTATAATAAAGAAGAAGAAAAACAACTAAATACATGAAACAATAAAATCTCACGCCCGAGTAAAAATCACAGATCATTGTAAAAGCAAACAAAACATCTCACTGCCAATTAACCAAAAAGCAATGTTTTGAGAGGAAAGAGGGAGAACTCACCAATGAAACACAATGAGGCGCGGACTGAATGAGAGCACAATGAGAGAGCAGAGAGGTCGAAGAGGGGACTGAATGAGAGCACGATGTGAGAGCCGAGAGGAGCAGAGGCGCGGATCGAAAAAGTGCACGACTGGAGCGGATCAACGCGATGACGACCAGAGCAAGGCAGCGCTACCAGGGAGCAAAGGAGTGCGAGGACGACTTGTTGGGGGTCGGGGATTTGGGGGCGGTGACCGGAGAGAGACGGAGAGACCGAGAGAGACCGAGAGACACGGAGTGACTTGGTTGAGCAAGAGACGGAGAGACCCGAGAGAGAGAGTTGAGAGCAAGAGACCGAGACGAGATATTTGTTGGGGGGGGGATTTGGGGGCGGTGACCGGAGAGAGACGGAGAGACCAGAGTATAGAGGAGAGACGAGAGTATAGAGGAGAGACGAAGAAGGACGCTGTGGGATTTGGGGATTTTGGTGGTGGGGAGGAGGAGGAGGGGGGGGTTGGAGGGGCTCATCAAAATCTCGAGATTTGATGCACAAATCTCGAGATTTGATGAACAGGTATAACAAAATAAAGTTTTGGTGGGAATGTTGGCGCCATTTTTTAGAGACGAAATTTAATTCCGTCTCTAATTCCGTCTCTATTTTCGTCTCTGATCCGTCTCAATTCCGTCTCTGAATTTGTCCGTCTCAATTCCGTCTCTAACTTCTTTTTTAGCAACGAAACTTAATTCCGTTTCTAATTCCGTTTCTAAATTTCATTTTCCTTGTAGTGACAATAACAATACACTGGTTCATGTGTTCGATCACAATCATGTTATACTTTGGTTCTTTTTCTCGACGAGTGTTTGTGACATGACTGATTTAGTTCTTCACTTCTCGCATAGTAAATACCCCGTTCAACGATTGTGATTTATTTGTATTTGTCATGTGGTTGAACCATGACAAGTTGTCTGAAATTCATAACCATTGAATTGTCTAGTTGGCACAATTTGAGAGTGGATGTATTGTCTTTGTTATTCATACTTAAAAAGGTTTTTGTATCCGATGGGTTTTAGCTTCATATTTCTTCCAATATTCTTCAAACATACCACATTTTATTAACTTGTGTGCACAATACTATTTTTGTGATTGTGTATTACAATCAATTAAAAGTGCATGTATATTTGAAGGGGAGTTGGGAAATGTTGCAAAAATTCAATCTCGCACAATAACTTGTATGAAAAACAAATAACAATAATTCATTCTTTAATGCGTTTATGGGGCGACTTTAAACAAAAGAGGAGGTAGTAAACGTTTTCAAATTTAACAGAGCGAAGATTACAGTCTCAAGATGGATAAAGGTTGGGCCAGACATTCGAGATTAATATTATCTTTTTATAGTGATAGAAGCATTCACATTTTTTGTAGGGTTGAAACTTACTATTCAATTCATTTTTTGTTATTAGAGTTTCAAAAGAATATTATAAATGAGAAAAAACATTCGTTCTTCAAGCTCAAGCTAGAGAAAGACATCCAGAAGGAATTAGGTGTCCTTGTCAAAAATATCGAAACTTGTCTTGTATTGCTCACAACCATCTAATCGTATATGAATTGGATCCCATGTATGCGATTTGGTTCAATCAAAGAGAAAGTAGACACATTATAAGGAATGAAGTCGCAAGGGATGAAGGGGATAAATTTGTTAGGGATGAAAGGGATGGAGGGGATGAAAGGGATGGAGTTGCTAGGGATGAAGGGGATGGAATTGCTAGGGATGGAGGGAATGAAGGGGATGGAGTTGCTAGAGATGAAGATGATGAAGATCAAGAAGATGTCAATATCCAAGTTGATGATGAAAAGTTATTTGAAAAGGACTTAACACCTCTATATTCAAGTTGAACCAAATACACTAGATTTTTTGCTGACGTGGTTTTATACAAATATAAAGCTACGTATTGTTTAGCTAATAATGATTTTAATGAACTATTAAAGATTGTGGTAAATATGTTGCCATAAAAATATTCTCCTCAAGTCGTTGGAATAGGTGAATAAGTTGCTAAATGAGTATGAGCTTCATTATGAAAAAATTCAAGTTTGTGTGAAATGATTGTTACTTATTTAGGAAAGAAAATGAAGCTTCAGATGCAAGTCATCTAGATGAGAATTAAGTAACTCAGGCCAAACAAGTGTTTTATTCCAGTGTTATTCATCAAACTAGTGCATTGTGCTAAGGGAACCTCCTCGAGGATTGTACGATATTGCAATGCACGACGAGAATGCGCAACCATCATTTTCTGCTGTTGACATATTGCGTGTAGATTTGGACACTTGCGATGAAGATGAAAGTTATGATAGAATGAATTTTCAGGGTTAGTTTGTGTAATGGAGTTAAGTTGTAGCCTTATTATCATTTTGATCAAATGCTTATATTTGTTGTGTTTGTTTATGAACTTTTTGAAACTTGTTTATTCAATGACTTCATTTGCCTCTTGAAAGTTGTTTGTACATGCAACTATAACTGTGTATTATTAGCAGTATTATTTTCTTCTTTTTTGGTTGTCATTCTTATGCTATTAATTTCTCTTTTGCTTTTCTTTGTCTTTTCACTTGTTCTAACTGGAGCATTTACATATGTTTTTTACAACAATTTTACAACCATTTTATAACCTTTTCTTATGTCGAATTTGTTCAAGTGATAGCTAGTCCTTTTGAGTTGATTATAACTGATAAGAATTTGATAACGACAAGTAAACAGAACTGAATGACCCTTAATTAAGGTATATATATATATATCTCAAATTAATCTTGTGATGGGAGTACATATTTATAACATGTATTACTACCATGAGAATTACAAAAATACCCATGCTACAGAAACCACATTTACAATCATTGGATTCTAATCCATTACATAATATGAGTCGTAAATGCACAAAACATTTAATGCACAACACATGCATTTTGAGAGTTCCCATGGCACGCATGAGTATATATTTAGGCCCCATTGTAGAATTTCTCGTTTATATAGGGTTTAAGGTTTAGGATATTAATTACTTAGGCTACAAATATGTATGAGATATTCTATAAATATAATATATATATATATATATATATGAGTTCCAATGGCAAGTTTATATATTTGTGTCCCAATTAATTTGGGACCGAGGCTATGTTGTTGTTATTGTTGTATTGTAGCGTACATAGATGTGACGACCTGGCCTCCCAAATCGGGTAGCGGTCGGCCTAATCCGTTATTCAGCCATAAACCACACCATATAGAATCTAACAACGAATTAGTCAGCGTTTTTACTAATTCACCTCATCCATTAGTTATCATTCATTTCAAATATTATCAGAGTTAATTAAGAGATTGTTGACATTACCCTAATAATCAGCTGAAGACTTAATAATTTAGCGGAAGCATTTATGAAACACATACTGTGGAAACTAGGTAAATAGATGATCATATAAAACCAGTGAAAGTAGTACATGATACAGTAGGGAAATCTAATTTCTCAACCCAATATACAACCTATAATTTTACCAAAAGACGTAAATAATATATACAAAATGAGCACCTACAAAAGTATCAAAAGCTCTTCTCTGAAGGCTTAACACTAATCCTCGATCTTCTCCTTCCCTGGTCTGCTACTCGAAGTATCTGCACCCACTGTCATAAAAAAGGCAGTGAGTATAGTAATGTAGAAAGTAATACTGAGAGACGTTTGTTCACATTCCCAAACTATACAACGAGTATTATTGTGAAGGTCGTAACTATGCTATACGCCTTTATAATTATCTCAAGTGCTAGTCACCTAGGATGTATACTTACCAACAACCCCGAGTCTTATAACTCATGAAATCACCAAAGTTATGCATGCTAACATCCTCGATTCCCATATCAAAAGTCTAGTGACGTTGTATGTCCGCCATATCTATATCATAAAATGGTCGTATATACAAGAACTACTTTAATATTCAAAGAACAACACGATATCGGAATCCAACAAAACAATTGTATACTTATGCACAAAGGATATAAATTCACAACATTATGTAACACCTACCTAATAGCATGCTATTTCACTGACCACATGTATTAAAAATCAACAATGACGTTGCACATGATTTGGAGTCAATGAAATTATTTAATCAACAAACTATACCATGAAAGCAACTTCATGTAATGAGAAAGGACAACAAATCATGACATATTGAGTACAAAGGTAAATCATTCAAAATGAATGGAAATGAACATGTAATTAGGAATGAAATGTAAATAAATATCTCGATCAGTTAACTTACAAACACGCCAATTTCCTAGCTACTCCGGCCTCCCGACACCTCAAAACTCGTATCCAAACCTCAAAAACTCTTCCTTAGGTTCCTAATATCATATATTATGTTTTTGAGTGTGTTTAGACCATTAACTAGGGTATTACACTTGTTTATAATGTTTAAGTTAACTTTAGAAATGTCAATTATTAGGCTGTCATAGCACTTAGTGCGCTAAGTACCCTGATTAGCGCGCTAGTGGTCTCATTAGTGCACACTCAAGATTATCTAGCACGCTATGTGCAGGAAAATCTAGAATTCTGAAATTCGAATTTTGAGTTTTCTCCACACGTAAGCTTTCCCAATGCCTTGGAAACCCTCTTGAACACCTTTAGAGCTCTAAGACATCCATAACAACATAACAACAACCATACATATACTCTAATTCATGAATTCATTGAATTGACTAAGCTAGTGTAAATGGATTACCTATTATATCAACTCCTAGCTTGATCTCCTTCATTAGCCCACTAATTTCTCCAGCAAAGACTTGCTGATCTTCTTATTCTTTCTCTCCAGCACTTCCTTAACTCCTAAGGTCTCAAATGAATTGAATTGTTTGATTTACATGTGTTGAACTTAGCTTCATATATGAATTGGATAAAACCAATTAATAGCCATTGATCTTGTTGTACACACGTATATCGAGGCTTATCTAATGGTTTACAACCTAACATGTGTCCCACTAACTCTCCACTATCTCATGCTAAGTGACACCAATTTCAACTTAATTTTTCTTTAGATGTGTCAACGCGTGTCTAGAGAATCAACATATGGCTATTGTTTTAAGTTGCTTAACTTAGGTACACTTAATGTATAGTAACATTAGCCACATTAATATTACTATATAAGCTACTTTTAAGCCTAAAAAAACTTACCACATTCATTATCTACCTCAGTCCTACGCTGGCACACATCTTGAGGCACGTGTATAAGTCGGAGTGACTAAATAGGTCTACACATATACATCATACTAGGCATCCATCATTCACAAATATCATATTACTCAGTTCTCATACCAAGTATTTGAACCGTGTACCCATTCTAGAGCCTCATCAAGTAATCTTGATTAGGGACTAATTTACTATTATTAAATATTGGGCCTTTACATTCTTCCCAACTAATAGAAATTTTGTCCTTGAAATTTACTTAATCGTAAGCTTAATCTCATAAATTAATCTCATTTCTAAAATAATAGTCACTTACTAATCGACTCTTAATTTTTCACCATTTATAATTCATTCTCTCAATAACTACCTTGGCCAAAATTTCGAATGATACTAGCCCCAAAGTCTGTGTTTCTTGAATACCACAGGTGGATCCCTTGTCCGTAAATCCTGGGTGTATATATCATTGTGGGTGAGTCTATGCTGAGTTACCACATGCACATTATCACAATATACGACACTCTTGTCATAGTACTCAAGAGAAATCTTATTAGGCATAATCTTCCTTACAAAAGTTTTTAGTATGCTTATTAAGCAACACTAATTTCATTATTTTAGTAACTCACTTGATATGGATTGGTTCGATTCATTCTCGTCAGGCCAGTGGTAAAGTATAATTCCTAATCGCTAATACTGCTATTGTTACCTAAGTCAAACAATGCATAATTAACATAATAATTAAATATGCACCCTCATCAGGGTAGTGTGCCATCTCTAGGTCCAGCTCTGCCCCATGTGCACTCCACGTGTATCCTGTTGCTGCTTGGTAGACTACTAATAGTCGTGAGGTTGTGGACATTGTTTAAGCATATGCCCACTCACTCACTACATATGTAGCATGCGCTGGCTATTTTCTCGGTGCTATTGAGATTGCCTGATCGTATGTTGATTATTGTCTTTGTGGACTAATTCCACTATTTCCAACTCCACTTTCTATCTCTAGGTGAAGAAAATCTTCAAGTTGTGGACATTGAAGAACCATGTGTCCAACTTGACAACACCTATAAAATGTCGATGGCCTCATTAGCTCTACAAGGGTAATCTGGATATGCCCCTTTCTCGGCGCATCATGATCTCGATCCCTTAACGTCTGCTGAATCCGTAAAGGTGATAATACAAGACTTGCTTGAGGTGGCATTGGAAATCCACTTCGTGACTGTGGATCACAACTCATGATGTGCCCTCTTGACCACATCTGCCATACGACACATGTCACGTATGCCCCATCATCTCGGTCGATATTGAATTGATTCTCTACACTTGCCCTAATGGATATCGGTCTCTTCTACCCTTAGCTTGCTGAAATTGATGCAGTGGTTGCACTATTGAAGATGATTGGCTGGCAAAATCAGGAACAATGGTAGGTGGAACAATAAAAACTGAAAACATGGAAGGAAGTCTACTAATCATCGCAGGTGCCAATGGAGAAATGTGTATGTATGGTACTGCGATGGTAACTGGTATCTCCAATCCTGATGAACTAGCTCTGTCAGACATCTTCTTCAATCTCTTGCCTCTCTTCCTCTTCCTGAGTTTTGGTTAATACTGGTGTAGTGGCAACAAGAATCCCTACTGGTGCTATCACTGATAACCTCTCCGATGGAATAGGTATTGTCGGCGCTACAGGTATCTCTGGTGCTCTTCGTATGGTGGTGGTAACAGTCAATACAATCAAAGTTTCGGGTACTGAAATCAATGTCGCTGTAGGCTTGGTGCGAAAAATTGGTGAAACTAAATGTGCTTGTATAATTTTGAAAAGCTCAGTCAACTAATATCCCTAGGCAGTGACTGTGTTAGTCCAAAACTACATATCATCAATCGTAACAACGTGTGCTTCAAATGCTGGTAATAATGAAATAGAAGTAGTAGCAGTAGAAACTGTATGTGCAAGTGTGGACATACGCATTGTCATATGTGACATAAAATCAGCCAACTGCTGACCCTGTACCGCAACTCTATAGGATAGCCTATGGAAATCCTCAACTGATACCGTATGCTGACTACCACTGGCACTAACATCTCCACCTTCGCGCCGATCTACCATTGTAGTCTGTATGGTGATAGCGTTCGCGACATCAACTACTACGTAAATATTACGTATATACATACAAAACATAACATATACACATAGAGATTCCCAACTCACATTCACTAACTTCCCAACTAATAGTTTCTAAGTAAGGACCATTTGGTTTCCACATCTAAGATTTATATTTTATTCAACTTTCATTGTATACTATTAGTAACTTTGGTTCCAATATCAACTATCATGTTGGTATCACATTATAGAATAATTATACTTTACTACTAGGCTCTGTAACTAACTGTTTTGTTGGTATTGCATTATAGAATAAACTAATTTTCCATAGCCGAAGCTCTGTATCCTAAGCTTTGATACCAACTATGACGATGGTATCACAATTTCGGACAACTCTATAATATGTCCTTAATCTTCTAGATCCTAGGCTCTTGTACCAACTATGGCGGCTTGGCCTCCTAAACTGGATAATGCCCGGCATAATTAGTTATTAAGCCCAAAAACACACTATATAGAACCTAATAACGAATTAGTAAGCCTTTTTACTAATTCACCTCATCCATTAGTTAGCATTCATTTCAAATATTATCAGAGTTAATTAAGAGATCGTTGACATTACCTTAATAATCATCCGAAGACTTAATAATTTAGTAGAAGCATTTATAAAACACCTACTGTGGAAACGAGATAAAGAGACGATCATATGAAACCAATGAAATTAGTATATGATACAGTAGGAAATCTAATTTCTCAACCCAATGTAACATAATTATACCTAAAAGACATAAATAATATATACACAAAATGATCACCTACAAAAGTATCAGAAGCTCTCCTCTAATGGCTCAACACTAATCCTTGATCTTCTCCTTCCTTGGTCTGCTACTCGAAGTATTTCCACCCACCATCATAAAAAGGACGGTGAGTACAGTAACGTTGAAAGTAATACTGAGAGACAATTGTGCACATTCCCAAACTACGCAACAAGTATCTAAAGCATAATAATAGGAATTAAAGCTAAAAGGAATCATGCTATAATATACTCCAATTAAAAAATATGAAACCGACACTAGGCTAAGTAGTACTGATCCAGGGTCGATTGGTTGA
This sequence comes from Stephania yunnanensis, assembly GCA_039657365.1. NCBI lineage: Eukaryota > Viridiplantae > Streptophyta > Magnoliopsida > Ranunculales > Menispermaceae > Stephania > Stephania yunnanensis. Next base: position 33,317,840 of record CM077585.1, on the reverse strand, counting down.
GATTCCTATCTCTATGCATGTTTCACTATATAAGGAAGGTCGTAACTATGCTATACGCTTTTATAATTTTCCCAAGCGCCAGTCACCTAGGATGTATACTTGCCAACAACCCCGAGTCTTATAACTCGTGAAGTCACCTAAGTTATGCTTGCCAACAACCTGGAAGTCCCATATCCCGTGTGTTGCGTAAGATAGTGGAGAGACCCGGATCACTCTGGAAAGTCTAGGGAACCCATATGGCCGCCATATCTCTATCATAAAATGGACATAAATACAAGAACTACTTTCATATTCAAAGCACAACACGATATTGTAATCCAACAAAACAATTGCATACTTATGCATAAAGGATTAATATTCACAACACTATGTAACACCTACCTAATAGCATGCTATTTCACTGATCACATGTATTAAAAATCAACAATGATATTGCACATGATTTAGAGTCAATAAAATTATTTAGTCAACAAACTATACCATGAAAACAACCTCATATAATGAGAAATGACAACAAGTCATGACATATTGAGTATAAAGGTAAATCAATCCAAATGACTGGAAATGAACATGTAATCATGAATGAAATGTAAATAAATATCTCAATATGCTTACTTAAAAACGCACTAATTCTCTAGCTATTCCGACCTCTCGCACCTCAAAACTCATATCTGAACCTCTAAAACTCTTCCCTAGGTTCCTGATATCTTATATTATGTTTTTGAGTGTGCTTAGACCATTAACAAGAGTATTAGACTTGTTTATAATGTTTAAGTTAACTTTAGAAATTTTAGTTTTTAGGTTGCCATAGCATCTAGTGTGCTAAGTACCCTAATTAGCGCGCTAGTGGTCTCAATAGTGTGCTACCAAGATTATCTAGCGCACTAATCAAAGTTACCGCGCTAGTTTTCCCACCTAGCACGCTTTGTGTAGGAAAACTCAGAATTCTGAAATCAAAACTCTGAGTTTTCTCTACACATAGGCTCTCCCAATGCCTTGGAAATGCTCTTGAACACCTCTAGAGCTCCAAGACATCAACAAAAACATAACAACAATCATGCATATACTCTAATTCTAGAATTCATTGAATTAACTAAGCTAGTGTAAATGGATTACCTACTATATGAACTCCTTGCTTGATCACTTTCACTAACCCACTTATTTCTCCAGTAAAGACTTGCTGATCTTCTTTTTCTTTCCTTCCAACACTTCCTTAACTCCTAAGGTTTCAAATGAATTGAATTGTTTGATTTACATGTGTTGAACTTAGCTTTATATATGAATTGGATAAGACTAATTAATAGCCATTGATCTTGTTGTACAATCGAGGCTTATCTAATGGTTTACAACCTACATGTGTCCCACTAACTCTCCACTATCTCATGCTAAGTGACATCAATGTCAACTTAATTTGTCTTTAGATATGTCAACGCGTGTCTTGAGAATCAACATATGACTATTGTTTTAAGTTGCTTAACTTAGGTAAAATTAATGTATAGTAACCTTAGCCACATTAATATTACTATATAAGCTACTCTTAAGCCTAAATAAACTTACTATATTCAATATTTGCCCTAGTCTCATGACGGCACAATCTCGAGGCGCATCCCCGCTCATGTCTTAACAACTATGTATAAGTAGGAGTGACTAAATAGGTCTACACATATACATCACACTGGGCATCCATCATTCACAAATACTATATAAAAACCTGCGGAATAACATATAGACAATATGGAAAGATAATGCGAAATTTGAATTTAAATAAATACCATATTTCATCATTAACCGAACTATCAGATATCTTAAACTCACTTAACCAACTCAAAACAATATGAAATATTCAAGAACTTCAAAGGCTTATAAATGTCTCGAACTAACTGAAGGAGGGTTAAACTACCCAACATACTTGCCTAAGTTGCAACCCCTATTAATAGATTTTAAAAAATAGTAAATATATCTTATAATGCTTACATTCCAAGGAGACTTCAAGCAATGGCATTCCCCTTGTTGCGATCTATCGCACTCGTAGATAAACCTGTATTGTAAGTGGCATCGGCTAAAGAACCGGCTGAGCCTAATAAGAGAAGAACTACGCTCAAATATTAAACATGCAAGTAATACCTATAAAACGAAATAAAGCTAGCATGCATTTAAGATAAGAGTAACATTGAAATCTGTAGCATGACATCAATTTTCATAAAGAATAGGCATATCATTTCATAAAACATTTTAAGCAGATATATGGAGTTTTAAGGTTGTAAAACATAAGAAAATCAACTTTTGCATGCAAAGGGGTTCCAAGAGAGAGACATAGAATGTAATAGATATAAATGCAAGTCCGTTGTCTCATTTGTCATTACCTCCCCTTGTTGACCAATCATCATAATATAATAAATATGCGTGGGTGACTTGATTCCACCATGTGTCCATGGCTCCTCAAGAGGTCCGGGTGACTTGGTTCCATCGTGCATCCACAATTCCCCAAGAGGCCCTTGTAGAAATGGGTGACTTGGTTCCACCGTATTACTATGGCTCCCCAAGAGGCCCTTAAACATGTAAGGTGACTTGGTTCCACCATATAAGTGTGGCTCCCCAAAGGCATTACATGAAGTCAACCAAGGTAGGTAATGATCCCGTCCTAAGTCATTTGTTAAAATCATGAATTCTAGATATACTAGTAGCAAGCTACATTTAATAGATAAGTGGAGTTCCCCATTTACCTCAACTCGCCAACTTAAACTATCTCGGCCAACCTCGCACGCATGGGGCTCGATGTGAACCTTTTGCGGACCTATAAAATTTAAACAACAGCCGCATTATTCAAAGATTTGAGATTCAAAATTAATTGTTCTTCAATTACTTCTAGGTGAGACCCATTACGACGATCCCGCCGGTTCCCCGTTACCCGTGAGAAGGTCGAGTGTGGGGGCCCACCCCACCCCATTTGAAAACATAATATTATCGTGTTTATTTATAATATATATTTATATATATATATATTTCATCTTTATTTTTATTTATTATTATTATATTTATTATTTTTTTTTTGTGTTGACCGGTCAAAACAGTTGTCTGGTTCCCACATGGTTGGCCGAACCAGGAGCAATACTCCTGGTTCGTCAACCACATGGGAGGGGGGATGCGCAGAGCGTTGGGGCATCCGCTGCGACTAGCCGGGGCACGAGAGTGTTATAGCCAGTCACGACTTCGACAGCCACCGTGAGAGGGGTGGCTTTGGGTGCCACTTTTTTTTTAAAATTAATCAAATCAAGATTAAAAACCAAATGGGGAATACCTCGTTTGTGGAGTCTTTTGGCTTGCTCTCCCTCTTCTCTTGTTCTTTCTCCCCCTTCTTTTCCTTGATCAAGCGTTTGTAAACTAGTGGTGGCTAGGGTATAAGATTTGGTTTATTTTATATTAAGGTTAATTTAGTTAGGGTTTGGGGGGTATATTACTAGGTTGCCCCCATAGCGGGTCAACTTAATTTATTTGGTCGTCACAGCATCCTCAATTTTAAAGAACTTTCATCCTCAAAAGTAAAATAAAGTCGTACCTTATGGTTCGAAGAGAAATGGAAAGCTCTCCACCATATAGTTATCATGTTCCCAACTTAACTCCCGTTCTCCATGGAATCGCCACCGAACTTGCACCAACGGAATTTCTTTTACGACCCATATTTTTTCAACTGATGTGAATTCGCTCATATGAAACTTGATTGTACCCTCGTCAAATAAAATCTTAACTCTTGAATCTATATTTTCAATAGTATTATATCTGTCCTACAAGCCGAAACTTACAAAGTCGGCCTCATATGAGTCCCAATAGAATAATTATATTTTAGCTACGTGCAAAGTCCTTGTATCATCACGCATTTCTGAGCATTCTTTTGTAATCTTCACGCACCTAAGTCGTTCATCCAACAATTAGAAAGAACCATACTGTGATGTGATCTGGTGTTTATCTGTGTCGTAAAAAAAATCTATGTCATATGGTAACAATACACGCCACCTACTGGTAGTAGGAACAAGGATAGCTACATGCTATGATATGAACACTAGCACACCATCTCGATTACACATATCCATGAACGACTTATCATGTCGTTGTGACTTATCTGTGAAGGCTACAGATGTGCATACATGATATTCCTTTATTGAATTATACCTTAACATCAGTTTCATTACATGTTTATCGACATTAATTTATGTGGGTTCATAATTCAAGTCAACTCTTGACAAACAATCCACCTAATAACTTCTTTGTCACATTTAACCGTTTACTTACACATCAAGCTTCCGCCCTTAGTAAGCTGTGGAATCATCATCATCATCACTATCCCAAAGAGGCTTTCGATACTCATTTGTATGCATTTTATTACATCGTAATTTTTTTGTTCCATACCAAAATCTCATGTTGTAATTACTCAAATTTATGGAAATTTGTCGTATCGTATCCTCGTACTAATCAACTCTCACAATCCTGGGTGACAATTTTAAACTTCCGTCGCTAAGAATTCAATGGCGGTTTCACTTTCATGTTGTTTCTTGAGAATATATAACTGATACCTCGAGTTTTGTCATTAAGAACTTGTAATTTACTACAATCCAATTATTCTAAGTTCATAATTCACCCTCAACATTTCAATTTGTTGCTTGTGTGCGTTACTACTATCGCTCTTTCATTTATTTATTTATTTATTTTGGATACTTCATAAGTAAATTGCACGACTGTGTACTTAATACTTAGGCAAGCATATTCGTACGTCATGCCATTTAAAGCTTTGGCTCAATGGTATCCAAATTCACGTTTACATGCTTCAAGAATTTTCTTGCAATGCTAAGCTTGTGGTTTCCACTTTTAAGATCGCATTAAGTTCTCAAGCTTCCAAGTGTAAATGACACATTCTATTTAACAATTTTAACGGTGTCAAATTTAGAATATCTCATATCCACTTAGAGGTACACATTTCATAACTAGCTTAATATGTCTTCTCATATTTCCTAGTAATCATACTGTTCGTGTTACATAATATGAACTTCATTGGGATTCAATTATAGCTTAGGATCCCTAATTTTAAATTGTCAGCCTATCATTAGTTCGAGCCTTTATCCTTTCCAAAACTGTATAGTTGGTAGTTCAGGTTCTTACAATAATGTTTACTCTTATCGAGAAATTTTAGGTTACTTCTTACACGTAATTATTATTATTTCTCATGATGTCACCATTTCGATTAAGAATTTTAAGTTTTAAGATGCAATACTCCCACTTGAAAGTCCAACAACTACAAAAGCTATCATAATAAGTGTCTTCCCTATTAGGATCACAATTCTTCATACCACCAATTTATTATTTTTTATATGGGTCAACCCTATCTTAGGATCCCCAATTTTAAAGATTCAATCATCATTGACTTCGGTTAGATGAAATTAGTAAACTTATTTATCTTTCGCCATTATTTTCATTTAACTACCCTTACGATCATGTTAGGTTCCATTTGCCTCAATAGTCGTTAGTTCACGTGTCCATTACCGAATAATCATACCAACAATATTCTTTTGAGTGTGTATCCCCAATTTTAACGATTCACCTATCATTGGGTTTATTACGATAACATTAATATTGATCTACACCCTTCAAACTGAATAAATTTCGAGTCATATAAAGCATTTAATTTTGAGGCATCCTTAATTTCTCAATTAAGCGTCAAAATCATTTCGAAAACGATTTATATATCATTTTTTTGGTATCCCCAAATTTCTTGATTCAACTCACTTCTAGTTATAAATGATTTATCTTTATTTCAGTTGCCTTTAATTTATATCATCTTTATCTCAAATCCAAAGTCCTTATAACATTTACAAATCCTACTTGGCAAAGCAATACTCAAACGTGGCAATTCAACGAAATAGTCCTTAATTGGGATCACTAATTTTAGAAACTCGCCTATCTTCGAGTGTACTAATTGGACATTTTGTATTCCATGGATTTCTTCATTGAGTTGTTTTGAGGCACTCTTTAACTCCTCATTTACTGATCATTACGACACATTATTATATTCTGCATTAATGCTCATTTTAGGATTCCTCAATTTTGATATTCAACCCATTGAATGCTGGTTTAGATTTAACTTTCTTCTTCGTAAGGTTGATCAAAACTTGATGAAGGTGATTCAATTTCCTTTATGTCAAATCCAAATCAAAACTTCTTCAAAGTCTTGAGTTTTCATCAAAAATAATAATCCCAAAACAGAGTCATTTTCACGAAAAATACAAAAATATCCTCGCATTTCGGGCGATTGTAAACACCTTTTTAAATCAATTTGGTCTATGCCAATTTTTAAAAATAGATCATAATACCACTCAAATTTTGTTTTTTTATATCTGTTCATTGGGATGATGGTTTAGATACAAACTGTTACTTCGCATTTCCTTTAGTCCAACTTCAAATTCGGTAAAAAACTTTTGTATAACCGAATTAGGTTCGAACTATCTTAAACTCAATCATCTAGGAAATCTCAACCACGCTTGCAAAACTCATTTCAAGATACTTCATTTTATTTAAATAGCTTTTCGGCTTCTCACGACAAGTTGAAAACTCATAAATCGAGTTCACCCCATTTCAATGATACAAATCACTTAGTAGAGATTTTAAGCGAAATTACGACAATGTGTTTTTTTTTTGAAATACATGGAAGTTTATTCACTCTATTTTCATTTTTTTAAACAGTAAGGAAAATGAATCTTTTACTTTCATACTTACTTACGCTTTCAAAACTTGTAAAACAAGCAGAGTTCTTCCTTAAAACTTCATGAAGGTGTGATAAACATTAACTCAGATCGATGCAAAAATCAAGATTTAATATAGTCATTTTTTTCTTAATAAAAATAGATTACATATAATAGCAAAATTCGATTGTAGTATTGACCTTTTAGTCAAACTTAGACTGATGATTCACATCTTTAATCAAGAATTAGACGTTTAAGAGTACACGTGTTCTCCCCATCTCGAATTAAGTTTTCAAGTTTAACTTCATAACCAAAATATCTTAACTTAATTTATTTATGTACAAGACTCATTGGCATCCTTGATACATCATTAACTTCTTTTAAACATGTATTTTTAATTTTAGCCGTGTTATTAGAATTTCAAGAGTCAGAAATTGCTCCTATGTGGTGTGACCACGTCACTACTCTATTTTGTATATATAGCGTGGCGTCTCACTGCCATTTCAAGGCTCATGATTCTTGTCTCACTATTTTATTTACTACTCTACTATTTTGTACAGGCACGCCTCCATGTAATTCCAAACCGAGGCTTATTCATTCTCGCAATGGTCGGTTTTTTTTTTGCCGTAATTGTTGCAAACATCACTTGAAGCACGTGTGAACTCTCCCAAAAAGTTCGCCTTGATTTTGTTGCGCCGTCCATTGCCCTTCCTTTCGCGTGGAACTCACGTTCCTAGTCTTAAGAAAGAAAATTATCAATATATATAGCGATATATTTATATATATACATGGTAGCAAATAATCATCATAATAAATCTTTTTTTTTATCAACTCTCTTATCTCCCATCCTAACCTAGAATTTTGTCATTTATGTATGTTAAGTCGAATTTGAACCAAAGTCTCATATCATTGATTCTTCTAACTTAAAATTGACTTTTAAATCATAAAGGGTCCAAAAACTTAGGTTCCATTAACCTAACGTTTTCTTAGGTTCTAATCCCTACGCTCTGATACCAACTGAAACGATCTTCCCCGACTTTGGGTCGAGTCGCCCGGCCCAGACCGCCACTTAGGCCCCATACTTGAACCAGGCTCAAATAACAGTCTGACATGCCTAAATAACTTGTGCAATAACATATAGATAATATGGCAACATAATGTGAAATATGAATTAAAATAAATACCATATGTAATAATCAACCGAACTATCAGATATCTCAAATTCACTTAACCAACTCATAATAAAATGAGATTTCCAAGAGCTTCAAAGGATTTTAAATTTGTCAAACTAACTGAAGGAAGGTTGAACTACCCAACAGACTTGCCTAGGTTACAACTCTTATTAATAGTTTTCAAAACAAATAGTAAATATATCTTATAATGCTCACGCTGCAAAGAGACTTCAAGCAATGGCATTCCCCTTGTTGGAATCTATCGCACTCGTAGATAAACTGTATTGTAAGCGGGGTGAGCTAAAGAACCACTGGAGCCCAATAAGAGAAGAACTACGCTCAAATATCAAACATGCAAGTAATACCTATAAAACGAAATAAAGCTAGCATGCACTTAAGATTAGAGTAACATTGAAATCCGTAGCATGGCATCCATTTCCATAAAGAATAGGCATATTCTATTCATAAAACATTTTAAGCATATATATAGAATCTCAAAGGTTGTAAACCATAAGAAAATCAACTTTTGCTTGAAAAGGGATTCTAAGAGAGATACGCAGAATGTAATAGATATAAATGCAAGTATGTTGTCTCATTTGTCATTACCTCCCCTTGTTGACCAATCATCATAATATAATAAATATACATGGCTCCTCAAGAGGCCCGGGTGACTTGTTTGCATCGTGCATCCACGACTCCCCAAGTGGCCCTTGCAGAAATGGGTGACTTGGTTCCACTGAATTACTTCGGCTCTCTAAGAGGCCCTTAAGCATGTAAGGTGACTTGTTCCAACATATGAGTATGGCTCCCCAAAGGAATTACATGAAGTCAACTAAGGTAGGTGATGACCCCATCCTAAGTCATTTGTTAAAGTCATGAATTCTAGATAAACTAGTAGCAAGCCATATTTAATAGATGAGCGGTGCTCCCCACTTACCTTGACTCACTGAGTTAGACTCTCTCGGCCGACCTCGCATGCACGAGGCTCGATGTAAACCTCTTTGTGGATTTATACAATTTAAACAACAGTCGCATTATTCGACGATTCGAAATCTAAAATTAATTTCTATTCAATTACTTCGGGGTGGGGCCCACTACAACGATCTCGTGGGTTCCCCGTCGCCCGTGAGAGGGACTGTGGGGAGCCCACCCCAACCCATTTGGAAACATAATATTATCTTGTTTATTTATATACAATATTTTATTTTATTTCATATTTATTATTATTTATTATTATTTATGATTTTTATATTTTATATTTTTATTTTTGTGTTAACCAGTCAAAAACAGTTGACCGGTTCCCGCATGGTTGGCTGAATCAGGAGCAATGCTCCTGGTTTGTCAACCACTTGGGAGAGGGGGATGTGCGACGACGCTGGGGCATCCAGTCACGACTGGTAGGGGGAGCGAGATCGTCCGGCTAGCTGCGGCTCCTGCAGGTGCCGCGGGAGGGGTGGCTTTGGGTGCCATCCTTTTTTTCTAATTAATCAAATCAAAAATAAAAACCAAATGGGGAATACCTCATTTACGGAGCCTTTTAGCTTGATCTCCCTCTTCTATTGTTCTTTCTCCCCCTCATTTTCTTTGATTTAGGGTTTGTAAACTAAATGTGGTAGCTAGGTATAAGATTAGGTTTATTTTATATTAGGGTTAATTTAGTTAGGGTTTACCAGGTTGCCCATATAGTTCAACTTAATTTATTGGGTCATCACATTACTGTTTACGGTGATTCATTCAATAGCTGTTTCATTAAACTGACAAAGGTACTTAGCAGGTGTATCAAGAAAACTTGGTTTTGAACTATAAAAAAATGTTATTTTATGGTGGACCAAGGTCTTATTTTGGGACACATTTTCTCACCCAAGGGTGTAGAGGTATACCTAGCTAAAATTAATGCTATCAAGAAACTTCTATACCCTATGAACGTGCGAGAGATTAGATTGTTCCTTGGACACGTCAATTTTTACCGTCTTTTCATCAAGGACTTTTCGAAGATCGCACAACCACAATGCCATCTGCTCCAAAAGGACATACCTTTTGAGTTTGAAAAGGCATCTAAGAGTCCATTTGATGCATTGAATGACTCACTTACTAGCACACCAGTGATTCAGGACCCTAATTGGAAGCTCCATTTGAAATTATGTGTGATACTAGTAGTCATGGAGTGTGTGCAGTCTTAGGATAAATAGTCATGAAAGCTTCATATGTTATTTACTATGCTTCTTGTACTCTAGACACGGCTCAGATGAACTACACCACTACTAGAGAAGAGCTCCTTGCCATTATCTTCGCACTTGAGAAGTTCCGGCCTTATTTTTTAGAACCAAGGTTATTATTTACTCTGATCATGCTACCTTGAAGTACTTGATGAGTAAAAAGGATGCCAAACTTATGCTCATTAGATGGATAATCCTACTATAGGAGTTTGACATCAGAATTAAAGATAAAAGTGGCGCAGAGAATCTAGTCGCAGACCATCTCTGGAGAATTGAGAATGGTGAGCGTCCCACCCTTCGTACAAATGATTTCCCTGACGAGCACATCTATGTTGTTATTGAAGATCTTCCCTGGTATGCAGATTTGGTGAACTATATCACCTCTCGCAAGATATCTCCTCATCTTTTGAAGGCTTAGAAGAATAAAGTTAGGAGTGATGCTAAATACTATGTGTGGGACGACTCGTACTTATGGGAATTCTACTCTAACCAGGTTAACAGGCGTTATGTTTCTCAGACTGAGAGTCACTCCATCTTGGCTTTTTGTCATACTTACACCTGCGGTGGCCACTGCGGTCCCCGTATGATATCTAGGAAAGTTTTTGATAATGGGTTTTACTGGCCCACTATTTTCCATGATTCATACATGTTTACCAAGACTTGTCTTAACTGTCAGAAGACTGGTAACCTTGGTCGTCGGGACCAAATGCCACTTAACTCGATTCATATTTTTGAGATATTTCATATATGGGGAATAGACTTTATGGGACTGTTTCCAGGGTCCTTTGGTAATGTTTACATACTTTTGGCAGTGGACTACGTGTCTAAGTGGGTGGAAGCTAAGGCTACACGCACTAACGACTCTGAAGTGGTATGTGAATTCCTCAAATCAAGAAATTTCACAACATTTGGTACCCCACATGCCCTGATCAGTGATAGAGGCACTCACTTCTATAACCATATGGTTGAAAGTCGTCTAAGGAGGTACAATGTCACTAATAGAACGTCTATAGCGTATCATCCTCAAACGAGTGGCCAAGCAGTGGTATCTAATAAGGAGATCAAATCCATCTTAGGTGAACCCTACTTGTAAAGATTAGAGTATACGTCTTGATAATGTGATTTGGGCTTACCGAACGGCATTTAAAACACCAATTGGAATGTCCCCATATCGCCTTGTGTTTGGTAAAGCTTGCCACCTGCCAGTCGAACTCGAGCATAAATCCTACTGGGCTGTGAAACAGCTTAATATGACGCTTGATGAAGTAAGAAAAGAGAGAATGCTCAATTTCCAAGAATTGGGGGGAATTAGGAATGACGCGAATGAAAATGCGCGAATTTACAAAGAAAAAATGAAAGCATTTCATGATCGCAATTTCTCTAAGAAATATTTTTGTGTTGGTCTAAAAGTGCTTTTGTTTCAATCACCTCTTAAGATTTTTGCAGGTAAGCTGAGATCGAGGTGGACATGACCATATGTTGTGATTGCAGTGTATGATCACGGTGCAGTTGAGATTCAGAGTTTGAAGATTTTTAATGCTTTTAAAGTGAACGACCATGATTGAATATCTTCTATGAAGACTTCCCAAGCCATAATGTGGAGGACGTGTCACTTGTAACACCAGTCTACACTGATTGATAGACTCGAACCAAGTCGAGTAACCGACTTTAAACAAAAGCGATACCGGGAAGTGGACCAAATTTTGATAAATATTATTTTGTTTATTCATTTTATTATTTTTTTATCATTATGCATCAACTCGTATCATTTCCTTCTTCTTATATCTATCATGTTCTTTAAACCTCTTCTTTATTTTCTATGTGTGGACCTCTTGACTTGTTTCGAACCTTGGGGACAAGGTTCGAAATATGTTTGAGCGTATTTTATGAATTGTGGATTGTGTTAGATGGGTTTTCTTGCTAAACACCGCATGCATGGTCGTTAAAGTTTTTGAAATTATGCGGTTATCAGATCGTAATGGTGGTGTTATTCTAATTCTCGTATCTTTACATTTCTATTTCCTTATCATTTATACTTTTATCCCCCATTTCACTAGGATATGATATATTTTCATGCATGCATTTAGTATAGTTTTTTTTATTAGTAGTAGACTTGTGTCTATCTATGTTTGTTCTTGCATTTAGACCTTACATAGTGTCATATGTTGCATTTAGAGTCACCCGAGACTTTGTTTCATGCCTGATTGTGGATGAGTATACTATATTTGCCTTTTTGACTTGAAACTTAGGGAAAACTAGGAGAAACACTCAATCGAGTCCGTAGCTCAGCATTTTTATGATTTTATGATTAGGGACTTAGTTTTTGGTTAAGCTTTGTGCTAGATACAATAGGGAGTAGATGGTCAAACTTGTGCAAGTGGTAGTATTTAAACCCATTTTGGGGGATTTGCTTGATAATAGTGGAACCGAGAAGGGCTAACAAAACTTTTTTAATATAGAAAGTCCCATAGGTTTCCATAGGAAATGGAGAAGGGAATCTTATGGTGAAAACGTGAGAAAAGCAGTCTACAGGAAATGTAGTAGGGATCGTATTACTTGAAAGAAAAATTGTGAAAAAAAGAAAATAAGATGAATAAAGGTGGAAGTTATGAAAACTTCTCAGGTAAAAGATTTAGCTCGAGTGCTTTCACTTGATTAAGTGAGATTTTAAACTGTGTGCTTGAATGTATATACAAAGAAAACTCGTGAGTAGTTGATTGCCTTTGTCTTAACCAAATCTGTTTTAAAGTGTGATCTTAATTATGTTAGGGTTGCGAGTCTTGACATATCATAACTCCAGCTATTTTAGCAAACTATGGTGCTGGTGGTGGCATAAGTACTATTCTAGAAGGTCTGGCTAAAATGGTTGCTTCCACCTCTATCACACTCTCTAATATAAAAGCATAGCTAGTGCGAGGATAAAAGGAAATTGCAACTCTGATCTCTTAACTCAGCCCACAAGGAAATAAATCAATTTTGTTCTCTTCATGCTAAACCATCTTAGGAGTAAATTCACTCAACTTAGTGAACCTCCTTTCGTACTCCCACACAGACATAGCTCCCTGTTTCGGTTGGATAAACTCAGTTTTCTTCTTGTTTTTGACGATTTCGAGAAATAATTCTTGTAGAATATGATCCTAAACTATGGCCAAGTGGTGACAGTCTTCCCTTCTCTCTATAGGGAATCCCACTTCTTGGCTGAATCAATCAACAAAAATATGACCAATTTAACTTTAAATCGATCTTCAACATCCACAATAACAAATCATTTCTCTATCTCAAGTACCCAGGTTTCAGCTACCCCTTCCTTCATTGTGCCATCGAATCTTATAATATCGTATTTCATGAATTCCTTGCGGGTTTTGAGAAATGCAACCTTTAAAGAATGCACTGGCATAACGACAATTGTTTATGGAACCTAAATATGCTGATGGCTCAATTGTCTGAGAATCTCATAAATACTGTTTTAGGCGTCATATCTACTAACTTTAGGACTGGTTGTAGGTTGTAATTCAGGTCATTGTATTAGTAGTACCATATGAGCCATCAGCATAGCCATAGGTTTTGCTTGAGACTTCACGAGTTCCTACATTTGCTACGCCATTATAGATTTCCATTAATCCTCAGTTTCCTTATTACCTTATGGTCCAAGCCAATGCGAACCCTCTCCTTGATCAACTATTAGTTTCTAAAGTCAAAGAAGAGACATGATCATTAGGTAACATTCATAGAGAACAAGGAAATCTTATCTATATAATAAATAACAATATGTGCAGCTAATAACATATAATAATGTTTTCATTTTTATTTTCCCCTAAAAACTTGAAAAACACTGTTCATACCCTTAGCTTATTCATAACTTGAGACAACTCTTAGAGTCAATATATTTACATTCCGGTACAAAGGAATATGGTGTCACTTAATTTAATGACAATTTGAAAGTGAAAACAAAGTTATAGCCTTGTCCATGATACCAAACTATATCAAAGTTACCACTTATATTCAAAAGTGATAAATTTTATGCTTTAACAACCCTACCCAATGTAACTAGAGCCAACATTCTTTTTGTCAGTAGCTAATAAACTCAACTTGTATATCAATATCAAATAAACAATACAAAGTATACGCACTGGAAAATTAAAACTTTTTCGATATTTAAACAATATAAAAAATTATGAGTTTATCAAAACCCAAAACCTCATTTATAAACCTATCAACCTTGTTTATATACAACAAAATATATCAAATAATGTATATATGTACAGGAAGGCTCATTACATCAAAGAGAAGATTAGAACACTCCTAAATCTTCTCCTTTCATGCGAACCTGAAATATTAATCCAACTTGTTCAGTAAGGATTCATAAAGCCATCAACATTCCATATAATAATAAAGAACATTATGCAATAACAATATGCACCAATGTTAACTAACATGAATATGAAAATCATATAATTAAATAAATAACGGATGCAAATCAATTGTCAATGACTATTACACTGTGATTCTCATTTTATTTATAAAACTAGGGTCAATTACCAACAGACCCCATTAATACGATTGTTAGACCAACACATTGGCCGATGTGCTGTCTAGCCAATCCATTAATGCCTAGTGATTCTACCAAAACCCTATAGTGAATATCTAACCCACGCAACCTATCTGTAGCATCCGCTAACCTGATCAAGGCGATACCCATCCCGAAACCCTAATTAAGTCTATTTTACCTAACCAGACTTCACTAGAGCTAGCTTCCTATCCTACTTCACCTATTTAACCCTACTGTATATCGAATATCGATTGAAAACGATTAATAAACACATCGAAATTTAAAACTTTTTCGATAATCCGTTTATACAATATTAAATCAAAACGAAATAAACTTCGGTTATGTAAAACTTCTATCCCTTGTGATATTACAAAACTATAATTCAATATAAATATATATAAGATAAGGGAAAACTCATGACATCAGAGACAAGATCAAGACTCCTATATCATCTCCATCCCATAATCGTAGTGCTCGTCGGTATTACCTAAAATGTTAATTGGGGTGAACTCTCCAACTTGCTCAGTAAGTAGGGATTCACATAACCTTCAACATTCCATATAATAATCAACAACCTTATGCAATAAAAATATGCACCAATGTTAACTAACAAGAATATAGAAAGCAAATAATTTAATAGATAACAGATGCAAAGCCAATGTCATGGCTATTACACCGTGATCCTCATTTTGTTTATAAAACTAGGGTCAATTACCCATTGAAGCCATTAATAAGAATGCTAGACCAACATATTGGCTGATATGATGTCTATCCAATCGATTAATGCCCAATGGTTCTATTCAAAACCATGTACTAAATATGTAACCCATGCAACCTATAAACTGAGTAGGAGTTACGTATAGACCGGGATATTAACCCCAAGTCATATACAACCTGGTCTTACCCCTTAGGAGTTACTCTCGTGGATCACATTAGACATTGTTTTTCCATTTATTGAAAGCCATCATAGTGAACATAATCCTCCATTCCAGTCCAACAACTACATGAACTAGATATACTAAAATAGCCGTGCAACATTGATAAATAAGCGAATCCATACTTACCTCTGGTTAAGTCTTCATCTTCAAACTCATTATTTTTCGGGTCACTTACACTTTCTTGGTGTTCCACAACCTATCCCTAATCATTTGCCATCAATATAGGTCAATTGTCCTAAGTTTAGAATCCCTAAGTCAATCCCTAAGACCTTAGGAAATTCTATGAAAAACATAGTAGACTTGTTGTTTTCAGGGGTAGGAGTGCGCTCGCTCCTCTCACTGGGGTCCGCTCCATCAACCTTGTTCATCCCAATTGATGAAGGGAGTGTGCTTCTTTGCTAGGTGGAGTGCATTCCACCCTGCACTGTCTCGACATTGAACAGGGCATTAGCCGTTGTTTCCCTACCGAATCCACCAAATCACTTCCAATACACTCCCAAATGATAAAGGAGGACCTCTAGTGAGGTTACAAATCATTTCCAATCAACAAACAACACAATTCGTAGAGAAATCATCATCACCAACAAATTGAACGTCAACTAACTCAAAAGAAAAACTCACCAGATGATGATCCCTGGATTTGGAGTTGATTTAGCTCCTCAATCTCGTACAATTAAGCTCTCGAAAAAAACCTCCTACGATCATAATCCATTTGAACCCTCTCTCTCGCGATCTTTCGAATGTTCGAATGATATAACGATGAATTTTTTATTTATGCATATAGGATTTTTCTCGAGATATGCATTGCGCTATCTCGAGATCGATCAAATGGTTGATGTGTTAAAGTGACACTCCTTATAGTGACACTAATTTTGACACATCAAGCACTTACTCTTCGTTTGAAACAATCAAATGATCCATATATTTCAATTATACTTTTATTTTCCAATATACATATTTATATATTTAAAATATATAATTATATAAATATCTCATGCATTTGTTCGTAAATAAACTCACCGGACGTGCCTACAATTGTCCTTGAGCGTGTGCATTCATGCCATGAGCCCTTCGTCACATTTGGTGTCCCGGGAACTTATTGTTTATTATTTATTTTCTTAATTTTAGGCATGTGTATAATTTCCTTACTATACAACAACCTATATATAGATTCGTTTAACAATTCAAACAAACATCATATATCATGCAAACACACACATACTCTAATCGAGGTATGCTAAAGTTAAACATGAGCCTAACTCAGGTTAATTAGGATTTGAATTAGTACCAATCAGCAACTTAAGATAACAGGTCTTTACACTATCTAAACAAGTACGAGTTACATATATACCGAGAGATCATCCGCGCATCCTATAAAACCTAGTCTCAATCCTTAGGAATTATTCTCGTGAATCACATTAGAAATCTTTTTCGTTTAATTAAAAAAATCACAGTGTACGTAGTTCCCCATTTCAGTCTATGAACTACAAAAACTACATATACTAAATAGCTAGGCAACATTTATAAATAAGCGAATTCGCACTTACCTCGGTTTATTTCTTGAACCAAATTCCTAATTTTCCGGGCCCTCAACCTTTCCCAGAGATATAACACCTATCAAAAACCATTTGTGATCAATTTAGGTCTGATATCCTATATCTTGAACCCCTAGTTCAGTTCTTAAGTCCTCCAAAAATCCCAATCAAAATACAACATTATTGTTGCTTTATGGGGCGGGAATGTGCTGCATCAATTCATGGAGTGCGCTCCAGCGGCTGAGTTCATCTTCACTAATGAAAGGAGCACTCTCCTCTGCCAGGTGGAGTGCCCTCTGCCCTATACGTTTTCGACAATAAATAGGACAACAACCACTGTTCCATTTATCAATCACTGCAACAACAATAAACACTCCTTAAATTCATCATGGAGGACCTCCAGTAAGGTAACAAACCATTTCCAATTATCAAACAACACAATTCACAAAGATTGCATCACTTACTATCAAAATTGAACTTCAAAAACATATGAACTAAACTTACCAAAGTGATGATCTCTGGCTTTCAAATCATTTAAGCTCCTTAATCCACGTTGAATCGACTCCGTGAATGATCTCCTAAAATCAGAATCGTTAAACCCTTAGCTCTCCTTGTTTCTCTCAATCAAATTATGAGATAAGTATAAAGAGTTATAGTTTAAATAGATAATCCTTGAGATATGCATCACGCTATCTCGAAACTGATCGAATGATTGATGTGCTAACTTAACACTCTTAAAGTGACACACAAGTTGACACCATCAACACTTACGCCTATCTCGACGCGATCTGATGATCCATACAATTCAAACTAAACTTATAATTTTCAATATACATATTTATATATCAAATATATATATATATATCTCATGTATTTTCTCGGCAATAAATTTACCAAACGTGCCTTTAACTATTCTGGGGTGTGTACATTCATTCCACGACCCCCTTGTTGCACTTGGTGTTCCATCTATTTATTGTTTATCTATTTATTAACACTTATAGGCTTGTATATAAACTCCTCTATTATAATGCAACCTATAAAATTCATAAACATTCCAAACAAACATAAAACATGATGCAAACACGTGTACATACTAATTGAGGTACATAAGACTCTATGAGTCGAACTCATGTTAATTAAGATTTAGATTAACACTAATCACAAGCTTAAGGTAAACAGGTCATTACATAAATCAATTGAGAATCCACGAATCATCACTTTGGTAAGTTTAGTTTTTATGTTTTTGAAGTTCAATTTGATAGTAGGTGATGAGATCTTAGTGAATTGTATGGTTTGATAATAGGAAATGGTTTGTTACCTCACTAGAGGTCCTCCCTGATGAATTTTGGGAGTGTTTACTATTGTTTTGTCGATTTATAGATGGAACAGTAGCTGCTACCTTATGTACTATAGAGATAGTACTGGGTGGAGCACACTTTACCTAGCAGAGGAGCGCACCGCCTACGTCAGTAAGGATGAACTCACCTGCTGGGGGTCACTCCACCTAATAAGGGAGCGTGTTTCTACCCTAAAAAATAGTATTATAGTAATTTGATTAAGATTCCTTGAGGACTTAGGGGTAGAATTATGAGTTTTAAATTTAGGTTATTAGACGTAAATTGATTACAAATGGTTTATGATAAGTATTGGGTCCCCGAGAAAGCTCGAGAGCCTAGAAAGTTATGAATTTGGAATAGAAACCTAAACAGAGGTAATTACGGATTCACTTTTTTATCAATGTTGTCTGACTATCTTAGTATATGTAATTCATTATTTTATGGGCTGAATGGAGGACTATGTACACTGTTATGGTTTTAAATAATTAGAAAATAGCGTGTAATGCGATCTACTAGAGTAACTCCTGGTTTTGAGAATAGGTTTATAGGAGATAAGTTACCTTCCCAGCCTATATATAACTCCTACTCAATTCGATAGGTTGCGTGGATTACATACTCACTAAAGGTTTTAGATGGGTCCATTGGTCATTAATGGATTGGCTAGACAACACATCAGCCAATGTGTTGGTCCAATAATTGTATTAATAGCATCGGTGTGTAAATTAGCCCTAGTTTTATAAATAAAATGGGAATCACAGTGTAATAGTCATTGACAATTTGATTTGTATCCGTTATTTGTTGACTTATATGCTTTCCATATTCTTATTAGTTAACATTGGTGCATATTGTTATTGCATAATGTTCTTGTTTATTATTTGGAATGTTGATGGCTTTGTGAATCCTTACATGTTGAGCAATTTGGAGTGCTCACCCCAAATTTAATATTTTAGGTTCGCAACCTAGTGCTTCAGCGAAGGGCAAGGAGAAGATTTATGGGTCTTATAATCTTCTCTACAATGTAATGAGCTTTCTTGTGCATATATACACCGTTTGATATATTTTGTTGTAAATAAACAGGGTTGGGAGGTTTATAAATGAGATTTTGGGTTTTAATAAACTATGTATTTTTATATATTGCTTAAATATTGAAAAGTTTTAATTTTCCACTGCGTATACTTTATATTGTTTATTCGACATTGATATACGTTTTGAGTTTACAAAGTACTAACGGAGAGGGTGCTGGCTCTAGTTAAGTTTGGCTACGTTACTTGGGTTTAGTTAGGGTTTCAGGCTTAGTATTGCTCTAATCGGGATAGGGGATGGTACACTATAGTCAACCTGGATTCCTCAAACTCATACACTCAAGCTACGATGGTTAGCTTGTCGGTTCACGTAGAAATTGTGAAGTGACTCCTCACATCCATATATCAAGTCTAGGTCATAGGGTGGTCTTTTTTAGTGCTTGGTAGTCCCTAGTAAAGAACTCATAACTCCTCTCTCCAATAATAAATGTGAGTCTCCTCTCATATTTGGGAGTTGCTATATGAAATCCCCTCTCAGCTAAGGGTTTCCTATTCTTAATGTTGAGATTACTCTCGTACCTCTTTGCTGCTACTTCCCTCACAAACCTAAACTGATCAAAAGGTTAAGGTGCTCTAGGTGGATGGGCTCTAGATATAAGAGATGGTAATAAACTACCTCTCATCTTTCTAGGTCATGCAGATCCACTGCACTCCTCTCTCTCCATAGCTAAAACAAAAATCACAACCAATAAAAAATCTTGCAAAAGTTTAATATTGAAATTACGATCAAATTAATCCACAACACTCGGCAAACCAAAGAACATGGAGTTCAAAATACAAAGTTTTGCTCAAATTTCTTCGAGAATTCGAAAATCAAGACAAATACAATTTTGAGAAAATTTGGTTAAAAATTATTTTTGATGTCTTGAAGGCACATAAACACTCAAATCAATAGAGATAGGTGAAAATAGCATTCTAAACAATCCATCTATTATGTAATATCAAAACCATAAAATAGAATATATCTAAAGTGTCGACAATGTCGACGAATTTTTGACAAAAACTGAACTTTGAAAATTCAGTTTTTGACAAGCTTTCCTGCAATTTCCCCCAAACTTAATTTATGCAAAATTGATCAAACCAAAGCCATTGGAATGGTCAAAATCAAAATTTGGATTCGAAATCCAAGATTTTCCAAAAAACATAGGCTTTCATTAAAAAATTAAAATTTAAAAAATCGTTAAAGAAAATTACGAATAATCTGACCAATTCACTCCAAATCACGTCACAACAGAAGTCCTGTGGTTTTAGGAACCAATTAGACTCCTAGAACACATTTTGCCCAAATTAGCGGAACAACACTTGATAAGAAATTGACAAAATTAAGGCATAATCAAGTTGTTAACTACTTGGGATTGAGTTTCGTAAAGCTTACAGGTGCTTTCTGAGCCTAGAGAGGCCATGGGCGGTCCAAAAAATCAAACCCCTAGCTCGAGGCTTCGTCGTGGTGCTTACCAAACTCGCGAGTTGAAGATCAAACGGTCTCCACTTAATGAAGAATAAAAAAATGAGTAAGATTGGGGCTTGGAATCCGTGGATTTGGTGGTTGGAAGAGGGTTGTCAAAGCTTAGGGGAGATGGTAAGTCGCTAGGGTTTTAGCGAGGAAGACGAAAATGGAGTTCGGCCTATTTTTAAAAACCTGATTTCGAGCTCAGCTCCGTACTTTCAAACATGACAGTGATGAGAAATCTTTGGTGAAATCGCTAGTGATTTCGAAAAGTTCCCAAAATGACATGTGGCGCCTTGTTAGCACTTTATTTTCACCCCAAATCGTTATCAAATCGTTGACTAAAAAAAATGGGCTATTCCGAATTTGGAATATTCTCAAGCGCCTCCACAACAATTTATGTACAATTTTCTTGGCGCTGCAACATAGCTAGACTTGCAAAATAGATTAATTCCTAAAAAGTTTCCAACGTGTGCACCTCCCTGTATATGTAAACGATGTCATGCAGATGCATCAAATTAAAGTATACTTGCACTAAATTACATCGCCAAAAATTGCTTGGACTTCGGTGCACCCAAAGCATTCCATAAATCTCCAATCAATCATCATATTTCAGCAAAATTTAGAGGTATTAGATGTATGCAACAAATTCTATCAACATTAATTCCCCAAACTAAAGTAAGCCAAATCTACTTCTTCAAATCCAATGTTTATTCAAATTCAAAATAATTAAACCAAGTTCATGCAAAATAGATAAGTAAACCAATGACTAAATATAAGCTGCCTCCCACGAAGCACGAATGTTTAATGTCGATGGCCTGATGTTACCACGTTTTTGGACTAATTAGAGCCCAAGTCAATCATATCAATTAGTGGTTTATTTTCCTTTGCTGGCGGTGTAGACAGTTTTGGCCGGTTGATAATTCCTACTGCTTCGTGTGCAATTTGCCATTGCTATAAAACACCTTTTGTCACTAATTGTGAATGTGGCATTTTCATTGTAGATGTCAATGCTGGCTTTGGCTATGTAGAGGAATGACATTCCAAACAACATGGTGTTGATCTCACGAAGTCCTTAATCAATGACTAAGAAGTCCACCAAAAACTCAAGTTCTCCAAGTCTCACATGTACCTTCCTCGCAACTTTATAGATCCTTGTTGGTGTACCATTTGTTGGAAAACCAACCTAGTCTGGGTGCGATCAATGATTACCAACTTTGCCGTCAGCATGAGTTTCATAGAAATGATGTTCTCTAATGCTCCTATGTCAATGATCGCGGAATGCACCATTAGGCCCACTTCCCAAAAATGCATAAGATATGAATGCATGTTGGTGGTTCTGACTTCTATCTCTTACTGTAAATCTCCCAAAGTTTGTAATTCTATGTCAACACCCAACCTTTAGGTGCTCTGTCCCTCTTTTCTTGCCTATTTCTTTTCGTCTCTCGTTCGCTCTCGCCCTTTTTCTTCAAATAATCTATGAATAGTTCAATGCTATCATTTGAATCATCGTCAGTAGGGGATGAAACTGCATATATGGTGGAAACTTTAGAGGGTAAGTCCAAACAGTCAGGAACATCAAAGTAAACTACACTATCATCACGTTCGAGTGAAATATTACTACTAAACCCATTAATTTTAGTTTTAGCTGTCTTTAGAAAAGGCCTCCCAAAAACAACCAAAGTAAGCGAGTTCACCAAAGTGTCTCCCATGTTAATGAAATGGAAATCACCAAGAAAGTCTAGGTTTTTGACGTGAATAGTCACGTCTTTCAACATACCAATCGGTCGGATTGAAGATTCAACCATTAAATGGAAGGTTATGTAAGAACACTTTAAAGCATGATCATGCATGGAAAAGAAAACGAACGATGACATAATGTTTATGGATGCATATAAGTCAAGCATCACCTTTTTTACATCCAAACCTCCTACTGTATAAGTAATGTACCTGGATCACCACATTTATGTGGTGTATCTGTGTTACCTATTAGGATATTCTCCTCTTCCTTTCCAAAAAGTCTTGCGATGTCAAATAGCTTGCTAAATTTTTTGACCTTTGGCTGAATTCTCTCATTTTCCTTCAACTATGTCTTGGCTTCCATATATTTCTCGGGTCGCTCCTTGGTAATGAACAAATACCTCTCAAAATAAAGTCTTCGAGAAAATGGTGCCCCGTGCTGGATGTTATTAATCCATCCTCCTCTCTTACTTCTCATCACAACTTCCTCTATGATAGATGATGCGTTAACATGTGAAATAGCATTCACATGCACGTTAGGGTTCGAGACTGGTTAGGATGGCAACTTTTCCTAGTTGTTTGATTTATTAGAACTGACATGTCATATAACCTAGCTTGCAACTCCTTGATCGAGGCGTCGGTCCTAGCCTTGTATTTTTGTCTTGATAGGATCAATAACATCATCATCCCCTCTAGGTTGGGTCCCCGTAGATGAGGTGGTTGGCACAGTGATCGGCAATGGATGTCGCCTGGGCATAAAATTCGAGTAGTTCCGATTCCTAGCAGTATAGTTGAAGTTAGGATTTCTGTCTTTCCCCTATACAGGCAATGGCTTTTCTTGCAATGTCTCAAGTTAGCTTCCTTGAATCTAGTCATGTTTGGTCCAGTGATTCCTTGGCGATTTAGCTTTATGCTGAGATCTCTACCAAGGTGTTATACCTATCTTCAACTTTTTGACTAAATTTATATAAAAATTACTCTTTTTGTACAAAATCCCATTTTGTACCTAAAAAGGAAAAAAAAAAACGATTTAAAAGTATAAATGAGGATAAGTCATGAAATTAGTGGTGAAATCACCCTAAAATATAGCACAAATAACGACTTATCATGTCACATGCCTATTTGATGTATTATACATTATTTTTACACAAAATAGAGTTAAATTATGTCTTAGATGCAATATCCGCATGTTTTGAATCACGTTAAGAATTTTCCCAATTTTCGAGGAAATTGAGGTATCTTCTTTGGTTTAATTTGGGCTTGAAATATATATAATAAATATTAAAGAAAAATAAAAGAAGTGGCAAATTATCTAAAAGGGCAATGGTGGTGTATAAGTAAAGGTTATAAGGATAAAGGTACTTGGGGTATTGGAATAACCAAACTTACTAATTTAAAGGGATGAAAAGTTAGGGTTTTTGTTGAAACCATTTGTAACACCCAAAAACTTAAATATCTGCGTCGGGGTAGTTTTGTAATTTCACAATTTTATAAGTGCTTGGCGTGGTATATGCCCGTAACATATGCTAATAAATCAAATTAATGAAAATGAGCCTTAAGTTACAGGGTACTAACTTAATTGAAAATACTAAATTGATCTAAACTCCCTTATTATTGTTTTTTGAGAAATTATTTAGAAAACGTACTCCTCAAAACCCTACCTTTATAAACTAGTTATAAGTGTGTGTCCTCCTTTGCTCTAACAAAAACCAAGTGAGGAAAATGAATATAACTAGTTAGAGATTGTGGATTTAAGGTGGAGGAGAGTGCGAAACCACATAAAGAATTCGAAGTAGGTAATTTTTTATCTTCATCACCTTTAACTACTAAATTTCTTATTATTTGATGTTTTGGTGAGATTTGAGTATGTTGGAAAAAAATGGTGGTGGAACAAAAGGGGGCGGCGCGCCGCGACTACACCGGAGAAAGGTCGCAGCGGTTTGCCGCTGCTGGAGAGGGAGGATGGGCCTCCTATTAGAGGCCTTCAAAAACCACAACCATCAACACTCGACCTACCCGACAGGGTGGAGGAGGGGGAAGGAGCATTTGCTTCCTCATACCCATCAAAACCAGGGACGAAATGTCCCTAGCCACTTTATTTTAATAAATAATATATATGAAATAAGATAAGAATAAATCCTACCTTCAAACGGGGCGCTCTAAATCGTCTATAGGGGAAGAGTTTGGCGGGTCCTACCCCCCGACTCTAGCACAGGGCAATGAGGGACCTACATTAGTGGACCCTGAAATAAATTTAAAAACAAATTGAAATTCATATACGACTTGTAGATGATTCGAATGTCTTAAATTTTTTAGATTCGCAAGGCTATTCGCATTGGACCCCGAGTATCCGAGGATCGAGAATAAAATTTGCAGCGAGTTGATGTAAGTAAGGAGCTTGCTCAATTATCAAATATTGCTTGATATTAGTTATGGTAGGACATACATTTTTAATTAGAGACTTGGGAAATGTGTTGCATCTTATTATTGACTTGATTCTACTTATCGATAGGATATACATGTGTTGCATCGAACTTGAAATTATCTACGCTATTGGTAAGGAGTTAAGATTGACCCATCCTAGGTAAGGAGTTGGGATTAACCTCTCTTGTGTAAGGAGTAGGGGTTACCCTCTCCTAGGAAAAGAGTAGGGATTACTTTCTTATATATATCCTTGTAGTTGGTTATTAGGGACATGAGTAGTGGCTAACTTCTCATGGAAACCTTAAGTGATTTTGGTGCAGACAATGGTGATGGCTTTGGACGAAGTTACTATTGGTTTGATGGGAGTAACAAGAAGGCACATAAGGCCTGTGTGTCACTTAGTGGTTGCCATCATCTCGATGGTAGGGGAATCAGTCACTGGACTCTTGTCAATAACTAGTATGTATTGAATGAGACCATGACTTTATATTATTACTATTTTCTATAATATCTCTCTTTGCGAACCATATGCATGATAATGAGTTTTGACTTAAATATGCTTTTATCGACTTTGTTGACGTGATTTATGAATGCTTTATAAATCCATGCAATGTCCTATTTTAAATGCTTTTCTGTTCAATTTCAGTTCGTGTTAGCCTCGCATGCTTATTAAGTATTACTTGTATATTTGATGGTTGAGTGGGTTTTCCACATTACTAAGCTCCATTATCCCTTTTAGCTCAACCACTTACATTTTAAGACCATACACATCGGTGCTAGATCGAGACAAGCGAGAGGCGATAGCTTGAACCCTTCCCTTTTGATGTCAGGCTTGTAATGATATTTTTATTTATTTTATTTAGAGATTATTGAACGTGGGTTATATTTAAATAGGTTTTTCGGGTACAATGAACCTTACTCTCATTTAATTTAAACTATTAGGATAATTTGAATGGTTTATGTTGTGTTGTAAGGATTTGAAAACCAATGATAGTTTCATAGTATGTCATTTGGGTTTACCTTTATTTAACTTTGAGATTATTTATCCATATGTACTAATTTGATATTCCACATATTTTTGTAGGCAAGCCAGATCGCTTGTTTTGGTGCGATTCGATTATTGACCCTAGGAGGCAGTTTAGGCTGGGAGACCCGTCCCTAGGTTAGGTGAGTGTTGTCGTAATTGGTATTAGAGAATAGGGAGTAGAACCTAAGGAAATGTCAGGTTAGTGAAACCTTAGTTTATAAAGCCTTTAAGTTTAAGATTAAATTAGAAGAATAAATGGTATGGGACATTGGTCTAAAGTCTACTTAACATACACAAATGATAAATCTTAAGATGGGATGGGATAAAAGAAATTTAACAAAGATTTAATGTGATGCTTATTTGCTACTTTATATATGAAATATATCGTTAGATATATAGATAATGGTCTTTCCTTAAGATATGGAACTTGAGTTCCACGAGATGGGAATCATAATGAACGATAGAAGAAAATCAAGGTGAACTACTCAAAAGACTCCACATGCGCTTCAAGGGTCCCTACAACGAATGCTGCAAGAATGGATCTAAAACAATGGATAAGCTTCGATATGAAATTGGATGGCGAGATGTGCCTATACATAAAGGTAGAGTTGCAAATAAAGTTTCAAGAAAGAATCGTGAGACTTTAAAGGGCATTGAGATGCCACTATACATACACGAAATGGAATAGTAACATGTTCACATTTTAAGGAAGTAACTCTGACACCTGAAACTTTACTAAAACAGTTAAAGTTAATGATATCATGTTTAAAATGGAAGTTAATGATCATAGTAAAAATTGTGAATGAATCTCGATTTCAAGAATGAGAATAATAATTTAGTTTGCTAGGAAGCTAAACTTGAAGACTTAATTTGAGATAGGAAGGGCAAGTGTACTTTTAAAGCATCTAACTTTCGATTAGAGATGTGAATCGTTGTTCTATAAATTTAATTAGAAGGTTAATACTATGGTTCAATGTCTGTTGTTTCATGTGATTTATTTTTCGAATATGTTGGACCATGACTTTTTATTGCTTTAAGTTGATGTTTATTGCACTTTGTTGAGATTTTCAAGGAAGGATTCTACGTGTCTGTAAAAAAATTTAAAAATACAAACTGTTGGGCTTTTTGGGTTCATATGTAGCGAAAAATTCAAAACGATTTTGAAAAACCCTAACAGGATAGACAATTAGTTCCATTAAACTAAATTTACGAAAGTAAATCTTACCTTATTCCGCGATTACCTTCTCTGGATTGTTCAATTTTCAAGAAGTTCAAGTACATGTTCTCTATCAGAAACCTACATATAAATGGTGACCACAATTTGGGGTACTAGCCCCAAGAGTGATAGAAAATATTTTTCTTCTCTCTCCCAAAATCTAGAGAACTCGAAAATAGTAAAACAAAAATCTTATATCATTTTAGGCTTTCACCCTTTATTTATATGGGCAGATGAGCCCTCACTTTAAATCCTATTCGTAATACAACTATTATATTCAAGCAGTTTAAGCAAATTACACATATGCCCCTATTAATAAGTTATCATATAACAAATCGTAAAAGCTTTTATGTCATGAATTTTATCATATAAAATTCATTGCTCTAGACTAAATGAAATTGTGCAAAGCCATTCTTTGTGTGCGAACCAATAGGTTCATGCAATGTTGGCAGTGAACCAAAACCATTTTGTACACCAATCATAAGCAGTCTCTAGCAAGCCATTATGACTACCCAAGCAACATGAATATTGAAATCGATACAACCTAATGAATAACATATATCAAATCCTTTTGCAATGCGATATCCTTTGATTAAACATAAGGAGTCGAACGTCACCCTCAATGTTCAATCGTACTAATCTCGAACATTAGGTAAACTGAAAAACATCCAAGTGACATCTATCATATCAATTCACAAGTACTTGGCCATTATTAGTTTATCATATCGAGGGATCCACTAATATCTCTCTTTATACGAGAGTGACAAATTATATCTTGATTACACACATTCACGTATTATTCACATAGTAACCAATTACAATCTTTATAATCGTCCGGTTAAAGACAACGTTTGATTGTGTCAAATTACCATGCTCCTAATATTGAAGTCTATAGTAATCTAAAGTCGAAAGACTAAATGGTATACCTATCATGAGTAATACTTATGACTTAATACATGTAGTGTTTTCATAGCAGGTCGGTTTAGTACCTTATTCCCTATCAATTACTCATGATCTCGATTCATATCCTTATACATATGATCATAACATGATCATCAATCAAGATTCACACTAGTCTTAATTCATTATAGTTCCCTGTATAATGACCGACTAGATACATTTAGGATATTTGAACAAATACCCACAGATCTTAATATAAGGTAAACATGCAATAATTTAAAATAAAACATCAAATGAAAACATTTTTATTAACTAAAATCATAAGATAAATAATGTTTCTTGATTGACCTAGGGCACATCCCCTACTTCTCTAACTTGCATTGGGGCCAATCATTCATGTATCTAATACCTAATGACCTAACATGACCATCATGTTTCGCTTATGGAATAGCCTTTGTTAAAAAATCTGCAACATTGTCTTCTATAGGAACTTTACAAATTATCACGACTCCCCTCTCAATGATTTCTCGAATGTGTTGAAAATGTCTAAGTATTTGTTTGGATAAGTGGTGTGATCTCGGTTCCTTGGCCTATGCTATCATCCCATTGTTGTCGCAATATAAGCAAACGGGGTTAGCAATACTCGAACTACACCAAGTTCAGAGATGAACTTTTTTTTTCCAAAATGCTTACTTAGCTAAATCCAACGCTGCAACATACTCAGCTTCAGTTGTAGAATCTACCATAGTTTCTTGGTTCAAACTTTTCTAGCTCATTATACCTCTATTCAAAGTAAACATATATCCAGACTACAACCTAAAGTCATCTATATCTGCTTGAAATCTTGTATCTGTGTAACAATTTACAACAAGCTCATCTTCCAAACTTTCATAGACCAAGAACACTTCTTGAGTCCTTCTCAAGTAATTATGAATGTTCTTTACTGCTATCCAGTAACTCTCACCAAGATCAGACTGATATCTGCTTGTTTCGCTCAAAGCATATGATACATCAGCTCGAGTGCATAACATGACATACGTGATAGATCCAATAGCTGATCCATATGGAATAGTATTCATGTACTCTCGCTCATCATTAGTATTCGACATTAAGTCTTGCTGAGACTTAAACCATGAAACATTGGCAAGTCTTGCATATTTAACCTATTCAATACTTTGTCTATATAAGCAATCTGACTTAGACCGATTGACATTTTAGATCTTAATCCCAAAGATGTAGGCCGCATTTCCCAAGTCCTTTATAGAGAAACACTTCCCTAACCAAGACTTGAAACTTTGCAAGGTTGGGATGTCATTTCCAATGAGTAATTTATCATCAACATATAGTATCAGGATAACAACCACACTCCCTCTAACCTTCTTGTATACATAAGGCTCATCATTATTTGTAATGAAGCCTAATTCCTTAATTGCTTCATCAAAACAAAAATCCCAACTCCGAGAAGCTTGCTTTAATCCATAAATAGATCTTTGAAGCTTGCACACCTTCTTAGAATTCTCAAGATGAACAAATCCTTCTGGTTGTATCATATACACATCCTAAAGTAGCTTTCCATTTAGAAAAGTTGTTTTGAAATCCATTTGTCATATCTCATAGTCATAATATGCGGCTATGACAATTAGAATTCTAATGGATTTAAATACGGCTACAGGATCATAAGTTTCATCATAATCAACACCTTGAGTTTGATTGAGACCTTTTACTACTAGCCGTGCTTTATAAGTATGCACATTGCCATCCATGTCAGGTTTCTTCTTGAAAATCCATTGACATCCAGTGGTCTTACCACCTTTAGGTAAATTAATCAAGTTCAATACTTGTTATCAATGCATATCAAAATTCATGGCAATAAGCCATTTATCTGCCTCAGGAATAGACACAACCTCCCGATAAGTAGTAGGTTTGTTTTAATCCATAAACAACACCTCACTATTATTAGTAATAAGAAATCCAAATCTCTTAGGCTGATTTCTTACCCTATTAGACCTACGCGGGCCTTGTGGTACCCGTGCCGGTTGAACTAGTTCAAGACTTTGTTGGTCTCCCACTTGTAGTTGAGTGTTTATTTACGATTTTTGAACTACTTCAAGACTTACTTTATTCCTATTGTTGGCTTTTGAAATAAATTCATTTTTCATAATGACACCATTCCGAGCAACAAACACTTTGTTCTTAATGGTATTATAAAAGTAGTATCCTCTAGTTTCTTTAGGATAACTAATGAATACACACTTGGTAGATTTGGCTAATAATTTTTTTAGATTTTTCGTACAAAAACCTCACAGTCCCAAAACTTAAGGAAATGCAAACTTGGTATTTTCCTAAACTACATGTCATGTGGTGTTTTATCAACCACTTTTGAAGGAACACGATTTAGTATAAACGCATTAGTTTCTAAAGCATAACCTCAAAATGAAATAGGAAGATCTGCATGACTCATCAAAGATCAAACCATATCCAATAAAGTTTGATTTCTTCTATAAGAAACACTATTCCATTGTGGGGTTGCTAGAGGAGTTAATTGTGAGAGAATCCCATAGTTTCTAACATGATCATGAAACTCTTGGCTCAAATATTCACCACCTCAATCTGATTGAAGTGCTTTAACAGTCTTACCAATTTCATTTTGCACTTCATTTTGAAATGCTCGAAACTTCTCAAAAGATTCACCATTACGTTTCATGAGATACACGAAACCGTATCTGCTGAAATCATCGATAAATGTAGTGAAGTACTGATAACCATCTTTAGCCATTATGTTTATAAGACCGCATACATCAGTATGTATTAGACCCAATAAATCAATTGCTCTTTTATTGTGTATAGTAAAGGGACTCTTTGTCAACTTTCCTAGTAAACAAGTTACACATGTTTCATATGACTATAAACCTAATGAATCTAAAAGTCCATCTTTATGGAGTTTAGAAACGGATTTCTCATTTATGTGGCCAAGATGACAATGCCAGAGGTAAGCTTGATTCAAATCATTTGACTTGAACTACTTTGTATTTACGTTAAGAATATGAGTATCTGTGGACCTTTTCATGTTTATAATATAAAGACTATCATATAGATCAACATTTGCATATAAAACGTTTTTACGAGAAATGTTGCATTTATTATTCCTAATAATGAAATTAAAATCACCCAAATCCAAACATGAGACTAAAATGATGTTTTTGCTCAAAGCAGGAACATAATAACAATTATTTTAAACTAAAACAAGTTCACTAGGTAAAACTAACTCATAGCATCCTACAGCTAATGCATCAACCTTTGTTCCATTTTCAACTCGTAGTATTACTTCTCCTTTCTTTAGCTTTCTACTTTTGGTGAGACCCTGCACATCAATACAAATGTGAGATCCACATCCAAAATCTAATACACATGAATCACTAGTAGAGCTTGCAATTTCTAAACCAACGCCCAGGTGTAGTAGAAATGAGAATTTCCTTCTTTTTATTTTTCCTTCTTGGACTGTGAAGTAGAAGCAACCCGAGGCTTGACTTGTTCCATAGACTTTGTGACAATCACAAATTGTGAATAACTATCTGACACATTAGCAATGTGTTTCTTAACATTCTGCTCAGTGGTTTTAAGCATCAAATGCATTTCTAAGATAGACTTATCAATGTTATTCATGTTATAGCTCTTCATTAATTGTGAATAACTATCAGACAATGAGTTCATGATCAAATGCGTAGTCAACTCTTTGCTTATGAGAAATCCAAGTATGTCAAGATTGTTAATATAGCCCTTCATTTTCATAACATGAGGACTAATTGACGCACCCTCAACCACTTTGTAAGAATGAAAGTTCTTGAGTATCTGGAACCTTTCTTGCTTAGCCTACTGTTGGAACATTTCCTTGAGCATCATAGCCATGTCGTAAGCTTCCATGTGTTTGTCCTTCTGAAGTTCAGGAACCATAGTTGCCAACATAATGTATGCAACATCAGTTGAGTCGTTCACATGCTTAGTATGTGCATCCTTCACGACTCTTAAAGCATCAACTGGTGGTTCCTCAGGAATAAGATCGTCCAGGACATACAACTTGCATTCATGCTTAAGAAAAACTCCCGTGTTTCTGAAATAGTCAAGAAAGTGTGTCCTGGACAACTTATCCTTCTCAAGGATGGACCGCAGTGACAAGTGATTAGTGTGATTTGAAGAGGCCAAAGATCTGCAACAAAGATTATGCAAAAAGCTTATTTTAGTATAGAGGAATAAACTTCCATTAAACTAACAACCCTCCTTAAAATGATATGTTAATTTAAGACTAAAATCTATGTTTCTCCTAATTCAAAGACAGCTAAGGCATGATACTTTGAATTAAGTTACTTAGGTAGGTCCCAATTATCGATTACATCGTATCTAACTTTTAGTTATTTTTATGAGATTATGACATTTTATTTCTTAGCATATTTTATCTCATTTAGTGCATAAAGCCCAAAATCGTTTTGATAGATTTATCAAGTCTAACAATTTCAAACAATAGAGTAACCGTTTCTCAACTTCCCTCACTGAGATAACACGATACACTCTGCAGAGATAGACCCATATTGATGTGATCAAAGCCTTGACAATTATTTGAGAATGGATGACACTTAACTTAAAATTTGTAAGAGAGATTTTTATTCTTTAGTGATCATAATTAAACAAGATAAATATCATATATTACAATGTGTGAACAATCACTAAACAAGTTATGAAATTTTACTAATATTGATTATTATACAAGTTTCCTTGTGCTAAGAATACTTAGTGCGGGGTACAGGGGGTAGCGCCCCCATTTTTTTTAGACAACAAACTTCAGTTATGAAAATCGAAAATTGCCTAAAATTTCTAATTATTTTTGTCAATCCAATTAACCAAAACCGCCACTTATTTTAATTTCGAAATATTAATTAAGACATTTATAATTAACGTGGGCCCACCTTTAACTTAATATCTTATCCTAACCAATTAGAATTTAAGATACTTTGAATTCTTATCCAATTAGAATTTGTTATATATCTCACCTATCTTATAGGATTTGTAATTATAATCCGATTACAAGTTTATCTCCTATCTTATAGGAATATACTAACGGATTACCATAATGAGATATATGATCAAAACCATTTCAAAATATTAATCATGCATTCAACATCATAATCATATTAAAATTATTCATATGGACCTAATCATGATTTCTATCATGGAGACATACATAATTATTAAACATAATGAAATATTTGTTCAACATTCGAATCATATTAACCTAAAATAAATTCTACCATTAACATATAAAATTCGCATTGTTCAATATTAAAATATATGTTAATTGAAATATTATAAACATAAGACCAACACCTTTAAAGAGGTCTCAGTTGGATTCCTCCGTCAGCCACTAAAACTTAGTTATTTTTGTAGTTTTAGTCGGAGTCAGCCGATACCTCTAAGATGTACCGGTCATGTGTGTTCTACACCCACGGGCAACAAAAATGAACAAAAAAATTTTAAAACTCATAAAAAACACATGAGAATGACCAAAAATAGCGGGTTTTGCTTAGAACTGCTTAATATCTTTGATTCCATCGAAACTTTGCGCTAAAAATGCAAGATTTAACTCCTAAATCGAAGCCCTAAACCCAACAATCACATAAAATATCGACTCAGAAAAGTAAAAAAAAGATAAATGTTTTTGAAATAGACCCTAAATGAGATAAAGAATGCACCCAGGGCATCGAATCACGTAGTTTTGCTCGGAGTTCGTGGGATTCAGGTTGGTGGTGAGAATTTGATGGTTGAGTGGGCAGCTGGGGGCATCGAATCGACATCGTTTTGCTCGAACTTCGTGGGATTTGGTTTGGTGGTGAGAATGTGATGGTTGAGTAGGGTAGGTAAGGTATGTGTGAGTGGGGTTGGTGGGTATGCGTAAGTAAAAACCCTTTTATATAGAGGGGTAGTCAATTAATTTCACTAAGGCGAGGTCCTTAAACAAAAATTAAGGTTTGTTTAGCCGCTCTCTTCTTTTATTCTCTCAAGCTCAAAAACTCACAAGTGTCCAAGTTTTGACATCAAAAGCCTTGATTTTTGTATTCAATCACTTGGAATCTTTGGAGGCTACCAAATTATCATCAGAATTGGTTTAACTGAGGTGTTTTAAGGCTTGCAAACACTTCACCAGAGCTGATTTGATTCTCACTCATTTGAGTTTGTTAGAAAATTTGATTTCCTAGCTTTTTTGTGCTTAAAATACATATTTTGTTATGCATTTTTTTAACGTATTTATCTTAAGTTTTGCACTTAAACTTGAATTCATAAACGCCAAGACTGATTTGAAGAAGAGTTAGGGCTTAAATTGGATTTTTATCAAATTAAACTGTTCTTTGGATTTGAAATCAGATTTATTCTCATCGATTTGGTTTAATCAGTTTCTTGTCTGAGATTTATGAAAAATCAGTCACATAGTTATATATCTTATTCATATTCATACTAGCATGCATTAAAGTTGATAGGCTCTAGGTGGCTTGGTTGTAATTGAACTTATTGCCGTTTTACTTTGTAAAGTTGAACTTCATTATACTCATCAATTCTTGTATGTGGTTGTTGTAAGACTCAGTGGGATCTTAGTCAAGGGAAGACCTAGTTGAGGCTAGCCATAAACCTTAGTTAAGGCTAAGTGGGAAGTCATAATTTGTAATTAGGCATTCTAGGCTTGTATGCTTAGGTTGTAAAACTTATTGTTAATATAAATGAAGGTTTGAAAATCCTAACTGGGTAGGTTAGGTAGTGGATGTAGAACGATTGTTGATTGCATTTAAATTTTTGATTGTGTGTGCATTATGGATTGTTGTTCATTGAAAGTTTTAAAAAGGCAATAACCTCTCGATACACCCAATTCACCCCCTCTTGGATGTGGTTTGAAAGAGCATAAAACCACATAAAGACTTCAAAGTAGGTAAAATCTCGATCTTCATCACCTCTAACTACTCGATTTCTTATTATTTGATGTTTTGGTGAGATTTTGGTGTGTTGAGAAAAAAATGGTGGTGAAAGTTGACCCCAAAAAGGGGGGTAGTGTTGTCGCGCCGGAGAAGGGAGGCTGTGAGGTCACCGTTGTTACCAAAGAAGGGCGGCGGAGGTCTTCCGCTTTAGAGAGGGAAGATGGGGGAGCATTTGTTCCCCTTGCAAATTTAAATCATTGACAAAATGTCCTTGGACACATTATTCTAATAAATAATATATATAAATAATAAATATATATATATATATATATATGAAATAAGATAAGAATAAGTGTTGCCTTCAAACGAGGCGCTCTATTTCGTTTCCAAGGGAACAGTTGAGCGGGTCCCACTCCTCACCCCTCGCGCCGAACGATGAGGGATTCGTAGGACCCAAACTAGTTGACCCTGAATAAATTTAAATATAAATTGAAATTGATATACGACTTTTAGATGATGTGAATGTGTCTTAAATTGTTTAGATTCGCAAGATGGTTCGCATTAGACCCGAGCATGCAAGGATCAAAAATAGGATTTGTGGTGAATGGAGGTAAATTGAGAGCTTGCTTAGTTATCAAATATGGCTTGATATTATTTTGGTTAGGACATATATTTTTAATTAGATACTTGGGAAATGGGTTGCATTGTTTTATTGACGTGATTCTACCTATCTTTATAATGTATATGTGTTGCACCAAACTTGAAATTACCTACTCCTGGGTAAGGAGTT
Organism: Stephania yunnanensis; assembly: GCA_039657365.1. NCBI lineage: Eukaryota > Viridiplantae > Streptophyta > Magnoliopsida > Ranunculales > Menispermaceae > Stephania > Stephania yunnanensis. Next base: position 33,281,786 of record CM077585.1, on the reverse strand, counting down.
AGGATTGCCCCAATCTGGGTAAGGAGTTGGGATTACTCTATAATGGCTAACCCTAATTAATCCTAATTAATAGATTAATTACAAATTAAGACTCTAATCTCAGACCCACGTGGACGTCCAGAAAAAGTTTAGGGCACTCCTGACGAGGTAAATTTTGGTAATATTTGTTTGATGCAAGTTAATTTATATATTGTATCATTATCAAAAACTCGTGTTGCACTAGTGTTAGGATTTTCATTGGTTGAGGTGAGCGTAAAACGGGTGTGTCACATCACCTATTATAGTGCCCATCATGTCACATCACCATCAATCACCATCCCTCATATACAAATAAAAAAAATAAAACAAAAAATTATTTCCCTTACTTTTCTCTCTCTAGCCGAACCACTATCCCTCTAATTTTTTTCTTCTTTTCCCCTAAATCTCATTTTCCATCTCGTTTAATCTCACCCTAACCAAGCTTTCCTACAACCCTCAACTCGGCCTTTTACCTTTCTCGCGGCGTTCTCCCCTTTCGGCGACATTTGGCGACTTTACTAGACCAAGGTAAGTAATGGTGGTTGTGGTAAAAATTTTATAGTAATTTGGAGGTTTTAATGGTGGTGTCGTGTTGGTTGTTAATGTTTATAGTTGTTGAAAAGAGAAGAAAAAAAAAGAAAAAAAATTCGATCTTTGCATCTCCAAATCGTCTCTGTTCTAGGGACTAAAATCATCTCTAGAGATAGATGTTTAAGGGGAGTTGGGTCAGGCCGACCTATGCCCGACCCAATTTGGCTAGACAAACCCACGTTCGATCTAGTTCGGCTAGGTCAACCCGGGTCCGAGCTAATTGGGTCGGACCATACTCGACCTAGGCCCAACCCCTATTAAATAATAAATTATATTTTTTAAATAAATTAAGTATAATTTGAAATAAAATAAATTACATAATAATAGGAAAAATAGGTAGAAAATAATGGGAAAATCCCGAAAAATTTGATTAAGATAGAAAAATTGGATTTGAGAATTTTTCGGGTGTTTGACACATTGGTGTAACTTGAAAAGCGTGTCACAACTACAATTTGGGATAAAAATCTAATTTTTGTTTTTACAATATAAAATCATTAAATGCGACGCTAAAACATTTTAAAATGATAAAATCTGACATCAGTGAATTAGGACACTAGTCGGGTGTTGGTTGCACAGTTCGAGGCGCAAGCGGGTCATTTCAGAGTGAGTTCACGATATTCAAGTAAATAAACCCATGAGAAAGTGAGTTTAGAATTTACTTATTTCCTTCATAATTTACTTATTTCACTCTTACTTTTTACCAATTAGGCTTGCATATTTACTTTATGCCCGAGTATGTCTGTGTATGGTTAAATGGACGGTATAACTTTTTTCGGCTCGCTTGTAGATGATGATCCGCTTTTTGCTACGATGTTGGTCATAACTTAGACCATGCGTAAGATTTCTCTCTGCGAGTCGATGATCTTGAGAATGGGTTCACATGAGGCACGCCTCCGTCACAAAGCTCATCTCATTTGAGGCGTAGGGCGGAAGTCTACCTTTCGACCGATAGAGTTCTTCATTTTGACCTTGAAGAGGAGGCATGGGTTACCTCGCAACTAGGGTTTTCTCAATTTTGTATTTGTGTCCTAGGAGTTGACATCTATACACCACACTTGCATCCCATATTCTTGATTATCTCAGCGACTTATATTCATGCTTTACATTTTCGTTTATTTAATTTATCTCGATAAATTATAGCCATTTTCCTTGGATTTAATGTGAATACTAACTGAGTTTATCTGTGATTTACTCACTAGAACTTGTCATTATTTTTGGTGGCAAGGTGTAGACTATGCGATGATTTGGATCTAAAGAGCTACAATAGCTTCATGTGTAGGTGTTTGTATTTATTTATGTACTATCTTTAGGGAATCTTTCGGGAGACTTATTACTTGACACATGTATATTGACAATTATTATACCTTTTGTCGCTTTTATGGATATACATGGTATCTTTTTGTCGGGTTTCCACCCCATAGGTTTTTTATAATCAATGCGAAATTCGTTCACATTACTTATTTGCATATTATTAAGACTTCTACTATTTAAATAACGTAATTGAATCTAATGTAAATGGATGAACGTATCAAACATGTGTGACTTGTATATCTCCATGTTGCTTGTATTTCCCCACTTTGTAAACCTATAATTGATTGTGCGTTTGTTGTCTAAATTACTGTTTACACTTTCATATTGTACATGTTATGTCAATCTATTGTCCACTTTGTGTACACTAGTTATGTTTGTAACTTACACACTTTGGGTTACTTGTAAGTTATGTTCAAGAATATATATTCATGATTATTAATGGCGTACATAATAGGGTGTCTTCATTTGTAAAAGACAACGATTTTTGAATGAAAATCTCTAGATTTCTAAACTCTAGCTCTTTTCTTTCTTCGTCTCATCTTCCCTACTTGTTCTTGTAGTCGAATGAAAATTTAATCATTCTGCCGATAAGTTGAAGACTCTATATACATGTTAAGGATGGACAATAAGATTTTAACTCTTAAAGTCGTGGAGTAGTCGTTAAAAGACAAAATTGGAGTTAGCATGATGACTTTTGCTGTAAGTATTAGTTTTGGCATCCAGATAGGAAAGGGAAAAGGCGTGTTGCCTATAGATCTAGAAGTATGACTCTTAAGAAAATCAATGGAAGCAAGTCAACCTTATCGTTTGAATAGTTACTGTCAGACCCCCATAACTTGGTCATCGCCAGCCTATGTTACCTTAATTCCCCTGATAATCTGGCAACCTTAAACTCACCATTAATAATTAAATAAAACTAAGACATCGTAATCATCAAATATGAAACTTTATCAACCACAAAGGATTTTAAACAAAATCTTAAACCTAAAAGTTTATAAATTCATTTAAATTGATTAGTCTATACTCAAAATTTCATAAAGAAATTTCGACAGCACGTCCTCTATTTTTAAGCCAACAACGAAAAACTCGACCTTTGAAAATCTTAAACAAAACCTGTTCATCTTTGGTGGAAATGCCGAAGGACTCACAATCCACCCAAAATAATATATATTACATCAACTGAATTTTATATTCGTTCTAACTTGATTTAAAGTATCAAACCTTTAAACTAACATTACCTTAACTAAAAAAATTATCTCATATTCGTCCTAAAACCATTCCACCCATTCCTAAGGAGATCCTAATCACACTCAGACCCAAAAACTCATTTATACAATATAATATATTAAGAAAACAATACATACATAGAGTGAAAAAATTAAGCATGGTACAAATAGTCGGAAAGCTTTTGCTTTCCCTTGTCGCCGCTAGAACCTATCATTATCCAATTATAAAAATTCCATAATGTCAGATAAGATAATCCCACCCTATCAAGTACACATATATTATCAAATGCATTGTATTCCAAGAATTTAACCGAAGAACAATATCACAATGAATCATAAATATACAAGTATGCAATCCATCTCGATTTTGTTGACCGAATACAATTAGATGACATCTTCCAAAAGTGGAAGGTAAACTAGTCCACAAGTGGCTCCAATTGCAGCCCTACAATTCATTTATAAGTTCATTTAGTTGTAGTTCAATTGAACCAATCGCGGCCCGAAACCCCAAAAATACTTCCCAAATAAATTATCTAATGCCTAAACTTCATTTTAGACTGAAATCGACTCCTCGAGTGTCCTCCAAATCTGATGCCCATACTTCATTTTTGAAAATTACATTGTCTAAACTTATATATAATTCTTCCAATTCTTTATATTTTATTTCATCCTCTTTGACCTGAAACCCTGGATTCTATCCAAATCAACTCATCGGGTGTCCGGATCCTAATTTTGACTCCAAATTATGATTCATAATAAAATCTTAACCTAGACTAGGCTTTAAAATAATTTTCATAATTTTAGGTATTTTTGATCACATAACATGCTTTACGAGGCAAAATCCCCGACATAAATCCTCGTGAAAAGTCTGAAATCCTAATTTTTCATAGAAATCCACCATTTCTATTTTTTGTCCAAAACATATAAATTTTTTTATTTTATTTCCATTTTTTAGAATTTTTCAAAAATCCTAGTGTTTTCTTTAACACTTTTTTAATTAGGGTTTTACCCCTTAACCGGACCGATCCGATTTAGCTGAACCAGACCCGGTTCGATCTTGGCTGCGGCCCAACCACATCTTCTTCCTCTAGCAACCTATTTCAACAATTTTTTTAATTCAATTTTGTTGCGGTTCGGCTCCCAACACTAACCAGGGATGGGATTGGGTAGGGGAGATCGTTCCATTGCCATCCTCTTCTTCCCAGCTCCATTAACAACCACAATAGCCTCAAGATAACCCAACAACATTGTCAACGACACTAACACAATAACGCAATAGTAATTGAAGATATATATTGAGATTTTCTAGAGATTTGCATTACATAAAATCTTGAGACAAAACTAATGTTCCATTTTCATTATTTATGTTAATTTTCCTCGAGATACGTACTACTTATCACGAGGTCAATATTTGTTTCAAAACTAAATTGAATAAGGCACTATATGTTTATTGGTATGTGAAATTATATTTGATTTCTTCAAGATTCACATTGCAAGAATCTCGAGGCATGTCTTATGATTAATTTATTTAAATCTTGCGGCTATCAACAAGATAATCACCATCTCTTGAGCGACTTACTGTTGATAAATTATATTGATCTACTCTAAATATATAATTCATATCTCGAGGTAGATCTTACGATTTAATAATACCATACAAATCACTTAATTTTCCTTGAGATTGGACAACAAGCATCTCGAGGAGTGTATATACCTCACCAACGACACATTCCACCATTCTCTTCTTCGACACTCACACTATGAGTATCTCGAAGTGAATCCAATGTTTACTTTTTATTTGATTTTAAACTATATGTTTCATTTAGTCTTGAATTGGAAATCGAGTATTTTCCAAGTAAAATAGTTATCCATCATATAACTTATTTACTAAAAAAAAGGTTTGCAAGGGTTTGTTGCAAAATAATAATATGTTCCACTAACGTCAACATGAGGCGGAGAATCAATGGAGCTATTGGTTAGTAAATTGCATTTTTTCCCTAACTATGGTTTTATCCCTCTGGGTTTTCCTAGCAAGGTTTTTAATGAGGCAATGCTAACATTATTATACTCCATATAAAAAAGTCATGAGAGGAATTAATGTACTCTTTTCCTATACTAGATTCTTTTCCACTGGGTTTTTTCTAGTAGAGGTTTTAATGTGGCATATTTATTCTCTCAAAGTGTATCAATGTGTTGCACTTTTTTTCTTAGCTATGGTCATGTCCTACTTGGTTTTTCTAGCAAGGTTTTTCATAAGGCAATCAATAATATTACATTACAAATCAAGATTGATGAGAACATTGTACTCTTTTCCTATACTACATTTTTTTTCGCAGGTTTTTTTTAGTAGAGGTTTTGACGAGGCATATTCTATCAGCAAGTGTCATTGAAACGGGAGTGTTGTAAATGGATGACCCTATCAAGCATGTGTAATATTAATACATGTGTGACTTGTATATCTCCATGTTGCTTGTATTCCCCACTTTGTACACCCGTAATGGATTATACATGTATTGTCTAAATAACTTGTAATACTTTCATATTGTACATGTTATTTCAATGTATTGTCCACTTTACTTACACTATTTATGTTTGTAACTTACACACTTTGGATTAGTTGTAAGTTATGTTCAAGTACATGTATTCATGATTATTAAGGGCTTATATAAAGGGCTTCCTTCACTTGTAAAAGACACACTAATATTGGAATGAAAATCACTACATTTCTCAAATCTAGCTCTCTTCTCTCTTTATTTCTTCTCTACTTGTTCCTATAGTCTTTAGTTCATGCTTCTTATACATTAGTTATACAAACTCTAGTTGGCTTATAACTTAATATACAATAGAATCAAAATAAACAAATTAAGTTATAAACTTTATAATTTAACATATTTCATCAAAATAATCCTTTAAACATCAAAATTGACTAAGTTGGTTATTAAATGGTTAGTTCGAGGGTCGTCATTGGCAGGTGTGCAAGTGATGTGGCATGACCTAGTGACATGTGCGGTGACATGTGCGGCGACGTGATAAACTCTAGTTGTTTATCTTGATTTGCCTCGAAATATGGGGCTATCAAAGTTGGTATCAACGATTACGTTCAGGCGAACATAGGAAAAAGTTTAATATAACTGAATAAAACTTAATAAACAAATATTAGATGTGGAAACCCAAAAATCCAGACTTAGAACCTTTAGTTGGGTAGTGTAATTTATGTATTGTATATGTGTTATGTTTTGGTTGTATTATGTATACACGTTAGGGGTGGGCAAACCGCGGTTTGGTGGTGAAAACCACCAAACCGCGACCAAACCGAAAGTCTACGGTTTGGTGATATTCCAAACACCACCAAACCGCGAACCACCAAAACCGCAACCAAACCGAACCGCGGTTTGTGCGGTTTGCGGTTTGGTTTCGCGGTTTTGGTGCGAGGCGGCGGTGGACGTTTGCGCGGTGGAAGGCGACGACGATGGCGATGGATTCGGCGGCGGCTGTGAGACGAAGAGTGAGGAGGATGAAGGAGGCAGACGGGGGTGAGAGGAGCGCGCCGCGAGCGAGGAGAGAGAGCGCCGGGAGTGAGAGCACGAGAACGCCAGCGGGAGTGAGAGCGCGAGAGAGAGAGCGGGAGTGAGAGCGCAGAGAGAGAGAGTGAGAGCGGCGCGAGAGAGAGAGAGAGAGCGGCAAAGAGAGAGAGAGCGACGAGGAGAGTGAGAGCGACGAGGAGAGTGAGAGCGGCGCAGAGAGGAGAGTGAGAGCGGCGCGAGAGAGGAGAGTGAGGGCGGCGAGGAGAGTGAGAGCGGCAGAGAGGAGAGAGGTGAGGACCAATTTTTTTGTTTTTTTTGTTATGTTTTAGGGTTTTTGATATATGGTGGTTATTTACCAAAATGCCCTCGGTTTGATTAAACCGCGGTTTTTCTAAAATTAAAACCGCGACCAAACCGCGACCAAACCGCGAGGTTTAAAAACCAAACTAAACCGTGCGGTTTGGTCGGTTTGGGCGGTTTTTAGAAAATCGCTGCCCACCCCTAATACACGTATTACGAGTTTGATCCGACATGTGAATATCGTTGTATACAAAAATGGACGACGTCTTATTGCAACTGGTGTTAGAGGCAGGACAAGGGATACTACACCGTGGTCAATTTTTGCTTTGATTATTTGTGAGATGGTTATTTCACAAGATAAACAACCGGTAGAGATATGCACATTCCTCAGGGATTAAGCAACTAATTGATGAGACTAGGAATAAGCACGATGATTGACGCAGATGCGACAAAGTACAAAATTCATACAGTGACACCCGTACCTCCACCAGAGATAGTACTAGCTGAGCAGATTACTAAGGTAGTGAAGAAGGGTAGGCAGAGACGCGGCCAGAGTATAGGCTAGTGAATAGTCAACAAGCATTAGGAAAAATACACGGTACTTCCCAGTGCGGCCATAAGGGATAAACAAAAGTGTGAGTATAGGCCAATGACTTTGACATCGATACCACCACTAAGTTGTCAGAAGACATCAGCAAGGGATAAACAACTAGTTAACTACTTTTTATGCCCATAAGAGCTCAATTGTGTAAGTTGTATCATCATCTATTATGGGGCTGGTAATTTAGGGTAAAGGTTCTGGTTCGGGAGGCATCTGAATAGTATGCTTAGTACAAGATTTAAGTACTAGTTCTATTCCTACATGTTAGAGATGGTGATGTCATATCATTTCATACCTAGCAATTTAATAGGTTAATTACGCTTTAACCATATTTATAGTCAATACATACCTTATTCTCGGCACAGCAGCCGATGTTGTCGATGGGCGCCACTTCTACCTCTTTAACGGAGAACAAATCCAGAGTTCGAGCCGAGATATAGTACATGAATATATCTGAGGTCGAAAGCGACCTCAAGCAAACCTAATGAACAAGTTGTTTTGAATTTCTTACAAATCTATAAATAACTTGGTCTTAAGAAATTTTGCACTTGACACTAATCCTACGTAAATAAGAACCCGCATAAATTTTGGGACAATGTCTCAAAGAGATGTGGAAAGTCTTAAGAGCTCAAAGATTAGGATCAAACTAAGCACGTGCAAGTCACTAGTTCTGAGGGTTAAAAGGTTCAACTCATGTAGGAGTGCGGAAAAGGCTATAGGGAACGAATTATAATTTAGGGTTTGGAATAGTTAGTTTAGACTCGCGATGACAACAAATGATTATTTAGGTTTTTAGTTAGTTATCAATTTCGAATAACCCATAGGTAAAGCTTAGAAAATATGGGCAAGACCCACCAAACCAACTAATAAAGAGTTGGACTCCGTTAAGTCCAACCGGATAAAAAGATGCCCATACCAAGACAATAACGCAAAACTTAACTCAAAAACAAAATTTTTATCGCAATTAAAAATTTTAAAAATTTAATCATTCCACCGATATGTTGAATACTCTAGATACATGTTAAGGATGAAGAGTAAGATTTTCTCTTAAAGTCTTGGAGTAGACGTTAAGAGACGAAATTGGAATTAGCATGATGACTTTTGTTGTAAGTATTAGGTTTGGCATCCTGATAGGAAAGGGAAGAGGCGTGTTGCCTATAGATCTAAAATATATACATCTATGAATCTTAAGAAAATTAATGGAAGCAAGGGTTAATCTTATCATTTGAGTAGTTACTGTCAGACCCCATATAATTGGGGCATCGAGCAGTCTAGATTATCTTATTTCCCCTGATAATCTAGCAGCCTTAAGCTCACCATCAATAATTGAATAAAACTAAGACATCATAATCATCAAATATGACACTTTATTAACCAAAAAGGGTTCTAAACAAAATCTTATTCCTAAAAGTTTATAAATTCATTTAAATTGATTAGTCCATACTCAAAATCTTGTAAAATATTTTTCTACAGCACCCCCTCTATTTTTAAGGCTACACCGAAAAACCTGACCTTCAAAATTTTTCAACGAAACCTGTTCAACGTTCGTGGGAATGCAGAAGGACTCACAATCCACCAATAACAATATTTATTACATTAACTAAATTATATATTCATTCTAACATGATTTAAAGTATCAAAAAACCTTAAAATAAGATTACCTTAACTAAAAAATTATCTCATATTCATCCTAAAACCATTCCAGCCATTCCAAAGGAGATCCTAATCACACTCAAACCCAAAAACCCATTTACACAATATAATATATGAAAAAATAATACAAACATAGCGTGAAAAAACTAGGCAAGTTACAAACATCCGTAAAGCTTTTCCTTTCCCTTGTCGCCGCAAGAACCTGTCATTATTCAATTAGAAAAAAATGATAATGTCAGATAACAAAATCGGTACACCTATAATAATCAAATGCCTTATATTGCAAGGATTTAAATGAATAACGACATCACAATGAATCATTAATATACTAGTATGCAATCCATCTCGATTCTATTGACCGAACACAATCGGATGAAAGTGGTGGGTAAACTAGTCCACATGGGGCTCTAATTGGAGTCCTACAATTCATTTATCAGTTCATTAAGTTCCCATAATAGTTCTACAATTTTTTCCACTTAGTTGCAATTCAATTAACCCAGTCGCATTCTGAAACCACTAAACTACTTGCAAAATAATTTATCTGATGCCCATACTTCATTTTTTACTCAAAATTATTGTTTGACATTGAGAATTACATTGTCTAGGCTTAAATATAATTTTTTCAATTCATTATATTTTATTTGGTCTTCCTTGACACGAAAACCTTGGAATCCCTCCAAATTAACTCCTCGAATGTCTAGATCCTAATTTTGACTCCAAATTGTGATTTAGAATATAAAATTAACCTAAACTACGCTTTAAAATAATTTTCATAATTTTATGTATTTTTGATCTCATAACACGCTTTACGAGGCAAGATCCCCGACATCAATCCACAAAAAAGTATAAAATCCTAGCATTTTCTTTTCCTCTTTTATTTTTAATTGGGGTTTCACCCCTGAACTGGACCAGTCTAGTTTAGCTGAATCAAACCCGGTTCGATCATGTTCGCTGTCAAACCCCATTTTCTTCCTCTAGTAACTTGTTTCAACATTTTTTTTAATTCAATTTCGTTGGGTTTGCGCTCCTAACCCCAACCTCAAATTGGGACTGGGTAAGGGAGATCATTACCCTACCATCTTCTTCTTCCCACCTCTATTAACAACCTTAACAACCATAAGATAACCCAACAACAACCTCAACAGCACCAACACAACAACGCGCTCACGTTATCCCCGCATCTATCGCTGATCTCCTCTCCCTCTTAATCGATTTCCTCATCCCACTTTACTTCTTCGTCTCACTATCAATTTTTTTCCTTTGGTTTGAACTACAGAGGATACAACTATTGTTGAAGATATATAGTAGGATTTTCTTGACATTCGCATTACGCGAATCTCAAGAAAAAACTAATGTTCCATCGTCATTAGTTATTTTGATTTTCCTCGAGATACGTAGTCAATCTTTGTTTCAAAACTAAATTAAATGAGGCGCTGTATGTTTTGTTGTTTTGTGAAATTTTATTTGATTTCTTCGAGATTCACATCGTACGAATCTCGAGGTAATTCTTATGATTCAATTATACATATATTCCTTTTGATCTTCCTTGGGATAAGTACTTATCTCGAGGTAGGTCTTATGGTTATCAACAATATAATCACCTCCTCTTGATATCCTCTAGATACATAATTAATATCACGAGGTAGATCTTACAGTTTAATAACACCATACATATCACTCAATTTTCCTTAAAATCAGCTAACATGCATCTCGAGGTGTGTACATACCTCACCAACACCACATTCCTCTATTTTCTTCCTTGACAGTCACACTACGCATACCCTGAGACGAATCCATTGTTTACTTTTTATTCGATTTTAAACTATAGGTTTCATTTATATATATTTATATATAAACTATATATAAATAAATATGCACCTATGTATTTTTGCGGCTATGAATTCGCCACGCACACCAATGTCTAACCTCGGGCGTGCACACTATTGTACATCCTACGCGTGTCACCCTTGACCATGCGTGTCATACCAATTTATTAATTATTTTATTTAATTTCGTGATTATCTCTTCAATCTAAGTCCAAATTAAATTTAAAAAATAACACAAAATTACCAAAATTGGAGAAAATTCACTCACATGCTCTAGAAACTATAGAAACCGCGAATACACTTCATCTTGACCTTATTACATATTGAAATGGTGTAGAATACATCAAATAGGCACACAACATTGAAAAATAATTCTAAATTTATGATCTGTGATCCTTAACGAGTGGGTCCTATCTTAGATATCTAAATCCCAAATTAAATCAAAAAATACTTTATTAGCCATCTAATCAAGTTTATAGAATTCTCAGAGGTTACAGTTACATTATTTAGGTCATTATTGTACACGTGAGGTATGACCTAGTTAGGTATACGCCACATAAAGGCATGATAAGAAAATATGTGACTTATACATGGGAGTGTGTTACTCATGACAAACGTAGTTGTATACTTGTTAGGATATTCTTACTGCGAAAGAGTATGCATGTGCCCAAAGGATACACCTCTAATATTTCAATCAAATGCATAAGTTAGAGTCGGCAACGAACATTTGATTACGGCGTAGTTGTTGACTGGAATTCATATCACCAGGGTTTATCCAAACATGTTTGATTCAATACCAATTACTAATTTCATTTGAGATTATGTTTGTGATGAAACGTTTTAGGAACAACATGGCCTTATTATGATATAGACTTAGACATAAGTTTTCAAAGTACGACTAGAGAACTCGACATTGTAAGCATAGCGTGAGGAAACATGTTTTCAACCATGTCTGAGAATCTAGAACTCACCTTCGTGTGAAGTTAAACATGTGGAGTTCTGAGTATAGTTCAATAATTAATCGTTCTTGTTTTGCACCATATAATAGTTTTAAATACCCTAAAGGTGATAATAATTCAAAATGATGAAGAAGTGTTTTATAATATTTTCATTATGATCGAGAAACTAGACAAGTTTTTAGGTAGGACATAATCTGAGATGACGAGTTGAAGGGTTGCAAACAGATATGACAGAAAAGATAAGGTATCGCCACATAAGTTTTATTCTAGTGTCAAATAAGCAAGCAACTTTATCTCGATAAAACAAGATTACCTTTAGATTTGGATATGAAGGTTTGTAGTCAAGTGACATGTGAAAAGAATATGGTTTAAGTGAGCGCTTAAAATGAGATTTACCAGTCATTGAGTGGTCAAAATTCTTTGAATGGTTTGAAGTACAGACCAGATTTAGGTTTTATACAATATCAATTAATGCTGACAAATTAAGTCATGATAATGTCTCGAGATACGTAGGGTCATATAAGTAGGATCAGACGCATATGTCGATGTTCTAGATTGTTGAACAAGCAGGAAGGAAATATGTGAATACGTACCATGATGGGCTGAGCTATGAGGTAGAGCACTAGTTTAATTGAAGATTGAACTCTTAAAGGTTAGAAGAGATTTGGGAATATGGGAAAACTTGCACTGAGATTCATAGGGTCGTTCAGATAGTCCGACGACTTAAAGATGTCACTTATCAGTTGAGATTGTCAAGCCAGTTGACATGGGTTCATGACGTTTTCCACATTTCTATGCTAAGGTTAGACAAATTAATACCAAGACCAATAATTGACTTGACTAGGATCGAGGTCATACCCAATGTGACGTATGAGGATCACCCAATTGAGACAATAGATTACAAGGTACAAATTCTTAAGAGAAAGGAAATACCGCGAGTACTTGTTTGGTCCCTGTACCATAAGAACGAGTGTCTCACCTGAGAGAAAAAGTGTCTACCATGCAGAAGCGATACCCATAGCTTTTCTAAGGTAAAGGCTTAGCTAAAGTTTGAATTTCAGGACAAAATTCCTTTTAGTTGAGAAAATTGTAATGGCCTTCCCTAATTAATCCTAATTAATTGTTAAATTACAAATTAGGATTTAAGCTTGGACCCACGTAGACATCGTGAAAAAGTTTAAGGCACGCCTGATAATGTGAATTTAGTGATTTTTGTTTGACGCTTGTTAGTTTATATACAATATTATTATTAAATACTCATGTCACACTTGTGTTAGGATTTTCATTTGCTGCATTGTTCACCTATAGTGACTAGATCATAGGACGTTGCGGGGTATGCGTAACGTGGATGTATGGGTAGTCAGGGGTTTACATGTCACATCACCCATCACATCACCGTCACATCACCATCACTCATATACAAATAAAAAACTAATAAAAAAATCTCTCCCTCATTTTTCTCGCTAGCCGAACCTCTTTCCCACTCATTTTTTTCTTCTCCCCCAACTCTCCCTCTGCATCTCATTTGATCTCACCCTCACCAAGCTTTCCTACCAGCCTCAACTCGGTCTCTCAACTTTCTTGTGGTGTTCTCCCCTCTCGACGGCATCCGCCAGTGACTTTTTTAGATCGAGGTAAGTAATGGTGGTTATGGTTGATTTTTATGTAATTTGGAGGTTTTAATGGTGGTGTTGTGTTGGTTGTTGATGTTTATTGTTGTTGATGTAGTTGTTGTTGAAAAGAGAAGAAAAAAAGAAAAAAAATTTCAATTTTTGCATCTCCAAATCGTCTCTCCTCCAGATACTTAAGTCGTCTCTAGAGAGGCGATTTTGAAGAGTTGCACCGAGGCGTCCCAGGCCTGGCCCACTCAGGGGGTGGACCTAGGATCGACCCGATTCGGCTGACGAACTTGAGTTGGACCCGATTCAACTAGATCAACTCGGGTTCGAACCAATTGTATCGGACCAGTCTCGACCCGGCCCAACCCCCTTTTAAATAATAATTTATATTTTAAAATAAATTACTTACAATTTTACACAAAATAAATTATAGATAAATATAAAAAATAGGTAGAAAATTATGAAAAAATCCAAAAAAAGGTAAAAATGTGAAAATTTGAAAAAGATAGAAAAACATGTTTCTAGACTTTTTAAAGGCGTTTAACACCCCAGTGTAACTCGAAAAATGCGACACAAATAAATTTGGGATAAAATTCCAAATGTTATTTTTCGATTATAAAATCATTAAATGTGACACTAAAAAATTCTCAAATTATAAAATTTGACACAAGGGAATTAGGAGACTAGTTGAGTGTCGGATGCGCAATTCGAGGCATGAGCTAGTCATTTCGGAGCTATTTCACGAGCGTCAAGTAACTAAACCCATGAGAAAGTCAGCTTAGAATTTACTTATTTCCTTTGTAATTTTCTTATTTCATTTTTACTTTTTGCTAGTTCAGCATGCATATTTATTCTATTCCTGCGTGTGTCTATGTATTATCGAAGGGACAATATGACCCATTTTTGGTTCTCTCGTAGATGACAATCCGATTGTTGCTATAGTGTTTGTCATACCTTAAACTACGCGTGAGATTTCTCCCTACAAGTCAATGATCTCGAGAGTGGGTTGACGTGAGGTTCACCTCCGTCATAGAGTTCCTCTTATTTGAGGCATTAGGCGGAAGTCTACCTTCCGACCGACCGAGTTCCTTATTTCACTATGAAAAGAAGGCATGGATTACATCGCCACCAGGGGTCGAAAGTTATACATCACACTCGCATTTCATATTCTTAATTATATCACCGACTTATATTCATGCTGTACATGTTCGTTTATTTATTTTATCTATTAATTGTAGATGTTTTGCTTGGACTTCTTATGAATACTAAGTGAATTTCTATAGGATTTACTTAATGGAACTTGTCATTGTTTTTTGTGGCATGTTGCAGATTATACGATGATCCAAATCTAATGAGCTACAATAGATTCATGTATAGGTGTTTGCATTTATGTATGCACTTTTTTCTGGTGATCATTTATCTGGTGATCATTTTAGGAGACTTATTACCCGATACATATATATTGACATTAACTATACCTTTTGTCACTTTTATTGATATTTATGGTATCTTTTGCTGGGCTTCCTACCATAGGTTTGTTAGTCGATGAAAAATTCATTTACATTATTTATTTACATATTATTAAGAATTTCACTATTTAAATAACATAAATAAATAAATAAAAAATAAAAAATTAAGTTATAAACTTTATAATTTAATATATTTCAACAAAATAATCATTTAAACATCGAAATTGACTAAGTTAGATTATTAAATGGCAGTTTGCAAGATGTCATTGACCGGTGTGCAAGTGATATGGCATGACCAGGTGACGTATCCAGTGATGTGGTAGTGCTCGATTTGACTTTGAATTCGGGGCCATCACAGTTTGTATCAGTGACTAGGTTCAACCAAACATAGGGGAAAGTTTAATATAACTCAATAAAACTTAATAAACAAACATTAGATATGGAAAACCAGAGACTTAGACTTAGAACCTCTAGTTGGAAGGGTAACTTAAAGGATTATATATGTGTTATGTCTATTTTTATTATATATATACACATATTACGATGTAGTTAGATTTTCTTTGAATCTTCGCGAGAAAATTATTTCTCATGATCGACAACGGGCAGAGATAATCACACTTCTTAGGGCTCAATCGACTAGTTGAAGAGACTAGGAAAACGCACGGTGATTAATACAGATGTAGCAAAGTAGAAGACTCGTACGGGGACACCTACACCTCCGTCAGAGATAGTACTAGCCAAGCAGAGTACTAAGGCTTTAAAAAGGGGTAGATGGAGATGAGGTTAGAGTATAAGCTATAGAATAGTCAATCAGTGTCAAGACAAATACACAAGAGTTCCCAGTGTAGTCATATGGGACAAAAGAGTGTAAGCATAGGACAATGACTTTGACATAGATACCATCACTAAGTTGTCAGATGACATCAGTAAGGGATAAACAACTGGTTAATTGCTTTTGATGCTGGCAGGTAAGGCATTACAAGAATAAATACCCGTAGAAGCTTAATTGTGTAAGTTGCAACATCATGTATACTAGCGGTGTCGCTATAGGCTAAAGCTCCCAGTTCGGGAGGCATCTGAATGGTACGCTAAAGGCAAAATTGAACAACTAGTTTAGTTCCTACATATTAGAGATGGGGACGTTATATCGCTTTGCACCTAGCTATGTAATAGGTTAGTTAGGCTTTGACCATATTTAGAGTCAACACATACCTTATTGTCGGTAGGGCAGCTAAAGGTAATGTGTTACCCTGACCAAATTGGTATAGGATTTCTATTATAGGTTGAAAAATGATAATTGTCAAGAAGGTTCCCATAAGCCAAGACTTTCAAGCTAATGCGCCACCTGGTTAATTACTTCAACAAGTAAGGAAGCATAGTCTAAAAACGTAGTTCAAAAGCATCAATGGAATTAGAGAATATCATAGCTAAAGATTTTGTAACAACTAGGATATGTGACGATTATTTCATGCATACAACAGGTTGAGTACTGAAATTTATTGGCTTGAATGCATTCTGGGAAAGGATATATACAAGACAGGAATGACCTTTGCCTAATCTAACACATACTGAATATGAAGTACAACACCTAGCTTTTGTGAGCGAGATCTAACTTATAGTAAATCATACATGATAGCTGAAGAAAAAACATATCTAGTTTCAGTGGACTCTAGGGAAGCAGATAATGTTGAGATGACTCAAGATTACAAGAAAGTAAGTACGAACTCCGACCATAGCAATGGAATAGTCTTGCAAGAATAAGAGCCCGAGTAACTACAATATTATGCCATAATTTGTTCGAGGTTTGTGGGGCATCACAACCACCTCTTTGATAGAGAACAAATAAGGAGTGCGAGCTGAGATAGAGTCTACGAATATATCTGATATCGAAAGTAACCTCAAGCCACCTAAGGAACAACTTGTTTCGAATTTCTCACGAGTTTATAAATAACTAAGTCTGAAGAAATTTTGCACTTGAGACTAGTCTGACATAAATAAGAACTCGCAAAAAGTTTGGTACAATGTATCAAAGAGATGAGGAAATCCATAGGAGCTCAAAGATTAGGATCAAAATAAGCAAGTGGAAGTCACTAGTTATGAGGGTTAGAAGTTTTAAGTTATGTGGCATTGCAAAAAAGGCTATAAGGGACATATTATGAATAGGTTCTTGAACAGTTAGTTTACACTCACAACAACAACAAATGATTTTTTAGGTTCTTAGTCGGTCATGAATTTCGAGTAGCCCACAGGTGAAGCTTAAGAGATCTGAGCAAGACCACCGAGCCAACTAAGAAAGAGTTGGACTTCATTAAGTCCAATCGGATAAAAGGATTCCCGCACTAGGAGAATAACGCAAAACTTAACTCGAAGACAAAAAGTTTATCGTGGTTAAAAAAAAAAAAATTTTAATTATTCCGCATATTAGTTGAAGTTTCTAGATACACGTTAAGGATGAAGAGTAGGGTTTAAACTCTAAAGTCGAAGAGAAGTCGTTAAGAGACGAAATTAGAGTTAGAAAGATGACTTTTTCCGTAAGTATTAGGTTTGACATCCTAATAAGAAACATAATAGGCGTGTTATCTATAGATCTAGAATCTATACATGCATGAATTTTCAGAAAATTAATGGAAGAAAGGGTGAACTTATCGTATGAGTTGTTACACTTTTTAGGTCATTGTACACGCGAGGTATGACCTAGTTAGATATATGCCACATAAAGGCAAGATGAGAAATTATGTGACTTGTACATGAAAGTGTGTTACTCATGATAAAAGTAGCCGCATACATTTTTGTATATTGTAACTCCCAAAACGTACGCATGTGCCCAGAGAATAACATAATTTGGTTTCTATCTGATGCATAAGTTGGAGACGGTGATGGACATTTGATAGTAATGTATTCATCGACTCAAATTTATATAACCAGGGTTTATCCAAATATGTTTGATTCGCATATAAAGTTAAACATATGGAGTTTAGAGTGTAGTTTGATAGTTAGTCATGCTTTTTAGTACCATATAAGATTTTTAGATACCTTAAAGGTGATAATAAAGCACAGCGATGAAGAAGTGTCTGATAATATTTTCATTATAAACGAGTAACTTGACAAGTTTTTGGGTGGGACATAATTCAAGATGTTAGGGTGCAAGGTTGCCAACTGATATAATTGAAGAACGAAGGTATCGCCACGAAAATCTTATTCTAGTGTCAGTTTGGGTGTCTGTTTGGCAAGCACCTTTATCTCGATAAAACACGATTACCTCCAGTTTTGGATACAAGGGTTTGTATATATGTCCTGGGGCCCTTAATTTTAGTCAAGTGACAAGTGAAAAAAATATGGTTTATGTGAGTAGTTAAAATGAGATTTAGTAGTCACTGATTGGTCAAAAGCTTTTGAAGACTTTGTAGTAAACACCAGATTGAGGTGTCATCCAATAACGATTACTGTCGACAAGTTGAGTCAAGATACTGTCTCGAAATCACTGGGTCATACAAGTACGATAAAAAACATATGTCGACGTTCTAAATTGTTGAGCAAGTTAGAAAGAAATACGTGAATAAGTACTGTGATAGGCTGAACTATGAGGTAGACCACTAGTTTTCTTGAAGATTTCTTTCTTAAAGGCTTAGAAGAGATTTAGGAATAAGGGAAAACTTGCACCAAGATTTATAGGGTCCTTTTAGATAGTTCGATGAGTTGGTGATTTCGCTTATCTATCGAGATTGTCGAGCCAGTTGCTAGGGGTTAGTGACGTTTTCCACATTTCTATGCTTAGATTGGCTAAATCAATATCGAGACTAATGATTGACTTGATTTGGATCGAGGTCATAATTGATGTGATGTACGAGGAACACCCTTTTGAGACAATGGATTACAAGGTATAAACTCTTATGAAAAAGGAAATACCGCGAGTACTCCTTCGATAGCAGTACCATAAAAATGATTGTGTCACCTGAGAGGAAGTATACCATATAGGGGCGATACCCATAGATGTTATAAGGAAAAGGTTTAACTTAAGTTCGGATTTTGGGACTAAATTCTTTTTAGTTGGGAAGATTGTAACGACTCACCCTAATTAATCTTAATTAACTGATTGATTACTAACTAGGACCCTAAGCTCGGACGTACTTGGATTAGTGGAAAAGTTTAGGGCATGCTTGAGTAGGTTAATTTATATATTGTATGATTACTAAATACTCGCGTTGTAATAGTATTAGGATTTTTCTTTGTCGCGTTGTGCTCTTGTAGTGACTAGAGTGTAGGACATTGCGGGGTGTGTGTAACACGAGTGTGTGGGTAGCCGTGGTATAAAGTTCACATCACCCATCCCATTACCCATCTCATCACATCACCATCCCTCATATACAAATAAAAAAATCTTTCCCTCACTTTTCTCTCTTTAGCCGAACCTATCTCCCACTCATTTTTTTCTTCTTCTCCCCTAACTCTCCCTCTCCATCTCATTTAATCTCACCATCACCAAGCTTTCCTACCACCCTCTTCTCGGTCTCTCACCTCTCTTGCGACATTCTCCCCTCTCGACGGCATTTGCCAGTGACTAAGTAATGGTGGTTGTGGTAGAAATTTTAACTAATTTTAAGGTTATTAAAGTGGTGTAATGTTAGTTGTTGATGTTTATTGTTGTTGATGTAGTTGTTGAAAAAATAAAAAAATAAAAAAATTTTCAATCTTTGCATCTCCAAATCGTCTTGGTCGATAGACTAAAATCATATGTGGTCCATAGACTAAAATTGTCTCTTAAGAGAGACGATTTGAGGGTGTTAGGCTAGGCCCCAGTTGGGGCGGGTCGACCCGAAATCGACAAGGGTTCGACTCGATTCAGCTGTGTCAACCAAGATCCGAACCAATTGGGTCGGACATGACATGACCGGGGCCTAACCCCTATTAAATAATAATTGATATTTTTAAGATAAATTAAATACAACTTTAAACAAAATAAATTAAAAAAAGAAAATATGTAGAAAATTATGAAAAACCCGAAAAATAATAGAAAATGTGAAAAATTGGAGAAAGAAAGAAAAATAGGTTTCAAGACTTTTTCAAGCGTTTTACATCCCGTGTAACTCGAAAAGCATGTCATAACTAAAATTTGGGATAAAATTCTAATTTTTTTTACATTATAAAATCATTAAATATGACACAAAAACATTTTAAAATCATAAATTTCACACCAGGGAATTGGGAGATTAGTCGAGTGTCAGGTGTGTAGTTCAAGGTGTGAGCGAGTCATTTCAAAGCAATTTCATGAGCATAAAGTAAGTAAACCAATGACAAAGTCAGCTTACAAAATACTTATTTCTTTTGTAATTTAGTTATTTCACTTTTACTTTTCGCTAGTTCGACTTGCATTTTCACACTATTCCCGCATGTGTTTGTGCGTGGTCGGAGGGATGGTATGAATCCTTTGTGTCTCTTATACATGGCGATCTAGGTTGTTGGTACGGTGATGGTCATACCATAAAGTACGCACCAGATTTCTATCCACAAGTCAATGATCTCGAGAGTGGATTAACATAAGGCTTGCCTCCGTCACCGAGTTCTTCTCATTCGAGGCATTGGGCGGAAGTCTACCTTTCAACCGACAGAGTTCCTCGTTTCGACCGTGAGGAGGAAGTTGAGATAACCTCACCACTAGGGCTTTCTCGATTTAGTATTTGCGTCATAGGGCTTGACAGCTATACACCACACTCTTGTTCCATATTCTTGATTATCTCAGCAACTTATATTCGTGCTTTACATTTTCGTTTATTTACTTTATCTACATGAATTGTAGCTATTTTATTGGATTCCTGTAAATACTAACTGCATTTCTCTAGGATTTATTTATTGGAACTTGTCATTATTTTTGGTGGAAAGTTGTAGATCGTACGACGATCTGGATCTAAAGAGCTATAGTAGCTTCATGTGTAGGTGTTTGTATTTATGTAAGTACTATCTTTCGGGGATCATTTTGGGAGACTTATTACCTTAAACATGTATATTGACTTTATTTATACCTTTTTGTTGTTTTATTGATATACATGATGTAGCATCCCCTATCTCAAATTAAGGCGATAGTTGGCCTGAAACTTTAATTAAGCCCAGTACACCAATCAGACTCAATTAGAGTAACAGTACAACTGTTCTTCATACCTGATAATCACAATTACAGTATATTTTATATCGAATAATTTATGAAAAACATAGTGGAATTAGAACTTTTTTAGATAATACAAACATTATTTAAAATCCAACATAAACCTCGATTGTAAAACCATATCGTCACCATATTTTTACAAAATAGTAATTCAATACAATATATAAATAGTAGGAATGTCATTTTGCTATAGAGAAGACTATAGACTCCTAATCTTCTCCGTTCTTAAGTTGAAGCGCACGTTGATAACCTGATATGTTAATTATGGAATGAGCGCTCAAACTTCCTCATTAAGTGATTCTCGTAAATGTATAAATTATCAACCAATATCAACGAATGAATGAATAAAAATATGCATCCAAATCATATCTATTCAGTCATTAGAAATTAAATAACAATAGATAACGGAATGCAAATTCATAGATCAATTGCAACTGTACTTGGCACTTGTATTTTTTATTTCTTTTGCATTCAAAATAAGAGTTGTAAACTCTGTTACCTTGAATTATAGTCCACATAACCCAACACGTTGGTCGACGTATGATTTATGTGGTGTATTC
Source organism: Stephania yunnanensis (assembly GCA_039657365.1). Lineage (NCBI taxonomy): Eukaryota > Viridiplantae > Streptophyta > Magnoliopsida > Ranunculales > Menispermaceae > Stephania > Stephania yunnanensis. Next base: position 33,259,972 of record CM077585.1, on the reverse strand, counting down.
TAGCATGGCGTAGCATTGAGATATCGCCATTTGAGGCTTTTTATAGCATATGTTATATAGCCTAAGTTTATAAAGCTTACAACAACAGTTATCAGGCTAGCATTGAGATATCGCCACTTGAGGCTTTTAAATGGAAAGTACCAATCACTTTATGTCATGAATATGAGGGAAGGGTATTGGTTGGCCTCTCAATACCTCGATTGTCAACCTCAGTCAGATTCCCCTCGTCGCACCCTTTTTTGAAATCACTTTTCTTATATAAAATAATAGGAAAACGACAATAGGGTACCTCAAGGTAACTAAAGAGAATGTGTCAGTAGCTATCCAATCACTTTCATCGTCACTCTAGTCCAATTCGCCCGTCGTACCTCTTTACGAATAATTTCTCATAAAAATAAGTTCACAATACATAGCAACATTCCTAGTTTGTAATACTATATGAACTAATTATACTAATTACATTACATAATTTACAAAAAAACAAGTTCCGCTTTGTGCCGAGCTTTTCTATTTTTTTACCGATTTACCCGACTTTTGAGATCCACAAACCTTTCCCCGTCAACCAAGAACCTAAATTAAATAAATTAACATCAATTTGGGTACAATATTCATTATTTAAAACCCTAAACTAGTTCCAATCAAATTTGAAACCAATTTATAAAATTTTAAGCCAATGTGATCATTTCACATTTTTCGATGGAATAACCCCGATATAAAGGTAGGTAAAAACTCAAAATACTTCATTTTTTTTTATAGAAACTCATCAATTTCTATTTATTTTCTCATAATATTATTTTCATTATTTTTTCCATATTTCGACATTTTGTTTTTTAATTTTTCAACATTTTTCTCTATTTTTTTCTTTATTTAGGTGGTTTGACCTTAAATCGACTAGTCTGATTCAACTGAACCTGATCCGGCTCGGGGTCAAACCCTCATTTCTTTTCCTAGTTGCCCTGTTCGATCGAACTAACAATTTTTTTAATTGTAAATCAACCATTAGGGTTGGGTTTAGCCCAACCCGAAGCCGTTCTCAAGTAGGGAAGACGACTCCTCAACCGTCTCCTTCCTCCCATCCTTTCTCCATTATCAACTGATCAACACACCATTAACATCCAAGAACCACAACATCAACGCCATCAACAACATCCAACGACATCAACAATAGTCTCAACGATACCCACACAACAACGACTCACCTTGATTTTGATTTCTTCTCCTTTTCCATCTCAATTCCTCTCACAATCTCACCTTTGAATTCGATATTTGAAATCAAATTGAAGTAGCTGTTCTATTATGTATTTGGAGATAAAGGTGAGATCAACTTGAAATTCGCATCGAATGAATCTTGAGACGGATCTAATGGTTCAATTACATTCAATATATTTTAATCTTTCTCGAGATACGTGCTACTAATCTCAAGGCTGATCTTGTGGCCGTTAACAAATCAATGAAACCCTCAACCATTGATGACCGCCATACTTAGGATCAAATATATATCGATCTCCTCGAGATAAGTATTGTGTATCTCGAGGTAAATCTATACCCTTTATTTTGGCATACCTAATTTGTCGTGATGATGTGGTCGCACACATCTTCTGCATGCACCACTTTATTGTTCTGATGATATGGTCGCACACATCTTCTGCAGGCACCACTTATTGTCCTCGATTCTGACTCTATGCGTATCTGGAGGCAAATTCAATGTATACTTTTATTCGATTTAAACTTTAGGATTCATTTATATATATATATATATATATATATATATTATATTTATATACAACGCATATATATACAAAAATATAATCACCTATGTATTTTCATGCCTATAAATTTGTTGCGTGTGCCAATGATCATTCTCAGGCATGCGCACTATTGTGCATCCCTTGTATGTCACCTTCGACTCCATGTGTTATTAAGCACCCATCAATTATTAATTATTTATTTTTTTCAATATATATTTATGTATACAATTATATATATGCGTTTATAATTTCTCCGTACGCGCCAACGAGTAGACTTAGGCGTGCTTGCTACCCCATGACTCGTGTGCGTTAACTATAACCCATATAATAATTTTTCAATTATTCAATTATAGGACAATAAATCTAATTAATTTTAATAAATACTAGTACACATCAAATAAACACCAAACGACACACAAATATACACATATGTTAATCAAGACAAGCTTAACAACGAGCCTAACTCAGGTTAACTTCGAATTAACACCAATCACCTGCTTAAAGTAACATGTCGTTACTGTCTCCCCAATTTAAGACAACTTTTCCTCGAGATTAAAGGAAATGTACAAGTTACCAATAGTTTCAAAAAGAAATAAAAATTGTTCTTCTATGTATAACTCTTGTTCCCAAGTGATTTTTCATTTTAAAACTACTTTATTGCAATCCAAACTTCAAAGCCCTTTCATAGATGAGACTTTCAAAAGTACAAAAAAATTTTCTTTTGAACCCTCCAATAATCTAGAATGCTTAACTCCTCATTATTTTTATATATATCCAGTTGAAGTTATATATCAATTATTCTACCATACCCTATCTGTGTAGCTTTTTATTATCTCATTTTTTTTTTCAAAAGCTATACCTCCAATCTTAGTTCTGTACATCAACGTACAAGAAGATTGAGCATATTTAACTTTATCATTCGATGATGTAATCCACCCGATTACCTTTTTTATTAGAGAGCTCACACAAAGGAAATTATTTTCTTTCAGTGGTTAAACATTATGAGACACAAGCTGTCATGGCCTAAGTTTCTAATTTGAGTTTAATATCTTAATCAGTATCAAATGACTCGTGACATGGAACCCGCATCGAGATATGTGTCGTGACTGAGGTGAGATGGCTGAGGTATATGTTGTATTAGCAATGACATATGCCTAGTGTATTGTATATGTGTAGATTACTAAGTCATTCCAACTTATGAGTAGATGTCGAGACATGTGTGGGAATGCGCCTTGAGTTGCGTGCCGACCTGGGACTGAGGAAGAAAGTGATATGGTAAGTTGGCATAAGTCTTATAGCTTTATAGTGATTTAAATGGGCTATTGTTGATAATATATTAAGTATACCTAAGTTAGTAAGTTAAAACAATAGCCATGTGATGAAGCTCGAGATACGTGTTGACATATCTAAACGCCTTGTGTGTTAAAAGTTAGTGTCACGACCCAAATTATTAATTTGAATATAATCTTTTAATCAGGATCAAATGACCCGTCACGTGGCACCTACATCGAGATACAAGTCACGACCGAGGCAAGATAGCCAAGGTAAATGTTATATTTATAGTGTTGTATGCCAATGTATTGTATATGTGTAGACTACTAAGCCATTCCTACTTATGAATAGGTGTCGAGATGTGCATGGAAATGTGCCTTGAGTTGCATGCCGGCATGGGACCGAGTTAGAGAGTGATATGGTAAGTTGGGGTTAGTTTTACATAGCTCTTATGGCCTGTTCACTTCGCCATCTTAGGTCGGATTAGCCACACTGGACTAGTTAATCCGGTGTTCGCTTGGAGGATTAACTAGGCCACGAGATTAGTTAAATGGCATGAGAGGGGATTAAACAATACCACCATTTTTGTGGGATTAGCTAATCCATAGTGGGTGGTTAGTGGAGATTACCACTTTACCCCTCACATTACAACCCATCTTCACTGAATCACCCCTGTTTCTTCGTTTCCACCCACGCCCACCACTTTCAACGACGTTTGAAGAAATTCAGCAACCTCGATCGATTCGTCGCTGGAGAAGGAGAGGAGGAAGCGAGGAGGAGGAAGCCCTTATCGTCGCCAACGCCGTTGCGAAGAAGAAGGCACAGGTGCGTGCGAGAAGGAGATGAGGAGCTGAAGAGGAGGAACCCTAATTCGTCACCACCGCTGTCGCGAAGAAGAAGACGATCGACCATCAACCGAAATCGACAAGCGAGACACGCGAGAAGGTAAGACTCGTTCACTGGTATTCTTCTTTAGTTGTGTCATGCATTTCGATTGGTTTGTCAATGAATTGAACATGTTTCCCTTGCCTGGTCGTTCACTGTTGTACTTCATCTTCATCACCGATGTGCACTAGATTTTAGTAAATCAATTTACTTCTTTTGAATTGTAATGGAGAGGAAAACGTTAGTGGGCAAAAAAAATATCAACAGAACAAAAAAAAATTTCTTCGTATCTCATCGATTGGAAAAAAAAATCTCTTGAATTACCACAACTGTTTTAACAATCTACAATTAATATATGAACACACACAATTACAACCTCATTTAATCCCAGTGGAATCGTTCAACCAGTGGAGGCGATGAGAAATGTGTGAAAATGAGGTGAGGATGTGTTATTTATGCAAGGGTATTTTGGTAAATGTACAATTACAACCTCATTTAATCACAACCTTAAAACTCCCAACCAAACAAGATACACAAATGGAACTAAACCATATAAACCCATGTCTTAGTCCCATCACAAATTAATCCCATGTGTTAGGATTCACTAAAATGTGAAGCGAACATGCCATTATAGTGATTGAAATGGAGCTATGGTTGATAACATATTAAATGTGCCTAAGTTAGGAAGCTAAAACAATAGCCTTATGATGAGCTCGAGATACGTGTTGACATATCTAAACACCATGTGTGTTAAAAGTTGGTGTCGCTTATTATAAGTAAGTGGGACATGTGTTAGTATGTGGACCACTAGGTGAGCCTCGAGACACGTATGCACATGAGGGTCAATAGTTATTAACAAACCATATCCACTTCCTATATAAGCTAGTGATCAACTCATCAAACCAAACCTTCTCATTTCATTTCTTCACTTGGAAGTAAACTTGCTTGAGAGAAAGAGAATGGCTGGAGGAAAAAGTAGACCAGCAACTAAAGTGGGTTTAGCGAATGAGCGATCAAGCTAAGCTAGGTGTTCATCAAACTAGGTATACATTTCTCTATTTAAGTTTGAAACTAATTCTAGTTTTTAGCCATTTTCAGAGGTTAATGATTAGGTATTTGAAATAGGTTGATATACTTGGATTTGTCTTTTCAAGCTGATAATCGAGCTATTAAGAACTTCTTTATTTGCTTTTGAAATTAAAAAGATATGAATTTTTGAAGTCGGCAAGTCCAAAATAGAAAGTCGGCATGTTGTATTATGAACTAACCTATGTAATTTGGTCATAACATGTCCATTTTAAATTGAAATGAACCCAAAACTACGGCATTTGAATGGTATCTCAAAGGGGAACAACTTTTTCCTACTGGAATTTTGTAGTTTAAATGTTTTCATGCCCAAAAGTGCTCCAATAATAGGTGAATAAATGCACTATGAGATTTTTTAAACTAAATTTGTATATAGCATAACTCCCTAATTAATGATCTACATGAGCTAACCTTTTAGTATGTACTTATTTGTTATGATAGCTACCTTATGAGACAAATTCACGGATTTTGAAACTATAGATGGGGAGAAATGAAGTTTCTAACTCTGTTGGTCGGATTAGGTACTAATTTGAGCTGTGTTTAGTAAAATTGTGATGTCGCTTTCATTTTAAACCAAGTTTATGCAAACCAAACATTTTTGAAAAGCTAAGTCAATGAACAAAAACTTTGTACAGAGGCAAATTTTAAGATTTGGACTATTTCATGCCTAAAAGTGTATTGCAATATAGGACTAAATTTTTTAATATTATTTAGTCTTAAGGGGTTGTTTTAGGTTAAGATTCCTTACCCCATTTGACCCAACCTAAACCCAATTCATTTGAATTAGTTTGATATCAGGAACCTAAGGAAGAGTCTCAAGAGTTCAAATACTTGATGCGAGGTGTTGGGAGGCTTGATTAACATAGGAAATTGCATGGATTGTAAGTAAATTGATCGAGATATTTATTTTCATTTCATTCCTATTCATATGTTCATTTCCAGTCTTTTGGACTGATTTACCTTTATAGTCCATATACCATGACTTGATTTCTTTTCTCATTTCATGAAGTTACTTTCATTGTATAGATTGTTGATTGAATGATTTCATTGACTCCAAATCTTATGCTATGTTATTTTGATTGTTAATATATGTGGTCAGTGATATAAAATGTTATTAGATATGGATATTCTATATTTTTATGCATTAGATATGCAATTATTTTGTTCGATTCTAAAACTGTGTCATTCTTTTAAATGTGAAAGTAGTTCTTGTATCTAGGGCCATGTTATGACAGAGGTTAGACTGACATATAGACTTCCAAGATGATCGGGGATCTCTCCAATATCTTGCACAATGCACGAGAAAGGAATCTCGGGGAAGTAGGCAAACAATACTTACATAGCATACGCGGGGTATGGAACATGGGGGAAATTGGCAAGTATATTTATGTCGTAGGTGACTAGCACCAGCGAAAGGTTATAAAGGGAAAGAGCATAGCTCTGACCTTTACTTTGATATAGAGCACAACTCCATCCATATAGAGACGAAAGGCTAATGTGATGAAAATAAAAAACGACTGGCCCTAGACCCATTACTACTTAGCCATTTGTTATTTTCATTTTGTTTAGCTAAATTATCTCCTTCCATGTTCTTTTTTCAGCATAGTTGCTACTATCATGCTTTCAGATAATTGTTGCATATTTGGGATTGGGAACAAATGTCTCATAGTGTTAGTTTCTACTTTTTAGTACTCACCATCCTTTTTATGATGGTGGGTGTAGTTTCATCGAGTAGCAGGCCAGGCTAAGAGAAGATCGGTGACTAGCTTTAGGCTTGTGGAGTGTTGCTACACTAATGTGTTATATTATAATTGTTTCTATGTATATATATGCATGAGATCTTAATTTCCCGATTTTTCAACAATTGTTAGACATCAAGTTTTAAGCTTTGCTAATTTGTTAAGACTTTCACTGAATAAATTTTTAAGTAAATTTTTAATTAACTATGATTTATGAATTGACCTTAGATAGGTATATGTTTATAAGAAAAATTAATTGGTAAGCGTTAAGGTTTTGGAAAGGCTGACTAATTCCTTGTTAAGTTTTATCGGGTGAGGTTAGGGCTTAATGACAGGATTTGGCCAGGGGTGCCCTAATTTGAGAAGGGCCGTCACAAGTTGTACTAGAGCCTAAGTTTATGTAGCATATGTTATATAGCCTAAGTTTATGAAGCTTACTATTGTGGAATATAGTTATTCTACAATATGATATGAAAGCTATAGTTTGTAGCAAAAGGCTTAACTTTTCCAACAAGTAACAAATAAAAAATATAAATAAGAAAAAACAAATCTTAGCTATGGAAAGCTAGATAATCCTTGCCTAGAAACTATTAGTTAGGAAGTGAGTGAAAGTGGGATGGGGTATTCTTATGTGTACATTTTAGTTTTCTATATGTATATGTGCGTTATTTAAGTAATAGTTGATTAGTGTTCGCTTTCAATTTGCAAACTTTGATGGCTGATTCACGCGATAGTGGGGATGCAGGTGTGAGTGGCAGCCAGCCAACAACATTAGTCGATGAATTTTAGAGGCTATCAAATGAGTAGCCGCATAGGGACAACAGTTGGTGGAGTTCATTACTATGTCGACTTCATAATTTGCTCCACCAACACAAACATCAACCCCTACTAGTGCAATTAATTCCACATTACCGATAGTAGTGCCGATAATACAGACTATACTAGTGATAGCAGATGTAGCCATAAAGACATTTTTACACCATTTTTACACCTATATCTACTAGCTCGATGGTAGAGGTTCAGTTGATGAAAAATTTTATCAGACTGAAGCGAATCTACTTTTATGGTCGGCGAGACTTTGAGAAGATTGAGAAGTGGGTACTACTTCAAGAGAAGTTACATAGAGTATTGAGGATTGAGGACAAACTCCAAGTTGAGATTTTGTCGTACACTCTACACAGAGATGTTGATATATGGTGGTGTGCGATTATAGCTTCTGAAGGAGAGTTTTAGTCATGGGATGCCTTCAAGAGGAAGTTTTACCAGTAGTATTTCCTACCTATATTGATGAAGCGGTTGAAGAAGGAATTCATGAACCTAAAACATGGAGCTGATGAGTCGGTGATGCGTTATAGAGACATATATGGCTATCTTAGGCAGTTGGTTAGGGATTTAGTGAAAAAGGATTCAAATGATGTTACCATTTCATGGATGGACAAATACCGGATATTGGGTTTTATGTGGTCAGTTCAGGTACCATGACTTTGTGTGAGATTTATGTGCGTGTACTCTCTCACGAGACATTATTTAGACAGAGTTTTTGACAAGATGTCACTAGTACTAGTATTGAAACCTGATAGGTTGTAGAATATGATAGGAGGAGACAAAGGGACAAGGGACTGAGAATATATGATAGAGGTTCTTAAGGGCAGGGACATCTACAGCGGTTGTACCCCTTTGTATCATTCCCTACACCATTACAGACTATTATTGGTAAGACCCCTTTGCTGACACCAGTTAGACCTGCAGTACCAGCTCCTACTACTTTGTTAGCTTAACTAATACAACTAGCACCACGTAAACCGTAGTAGGGTGGTAGAGGTTAAGGTAGAGGTAGAGGTAGAGCTAGACGTAGAGGTAGAGGTAGAGGTAGAGGTCGAGATAGTTTCCAACAGGGGCATAGACATGTACGGGCCTAGGATCAAGGTCGGGCTCAGAGTCAGTGTAGACCTGTTACATGTTATAGGTGTGGTCAAGTTGTGCACGTAAAGAGGGATTTTCAAAAGCTAGCAGTCAAGGTTTTACAGTAGAGACGAGAGGGCATACACATGGTACCACGCAAGGACTCATCGAGGGTATGGTTTCCATTTATAGTAGAGGTTTATATATTTTGTTTGATTCGGGTTCTATGGTATCTTTCATTTATGGTCGCATGATAAGCATCTTAAGGTCGACACTAGTTAGAGTTACCGTACATTTAATTTTGAGTAACGCATTCGGGGATAAGGTTTACCCTAATTGTATTGTTGAGAGATGTCTTGTGGAGATAGGTGAAGTAGAGTTACTTGTAGACTTCACGGTTCTCAAGTTCTTAGATTTTGATGTGTTGTTAGGGATGGATTGGCTAGCATCGTATCACACTCATATCGATTGTTTCAGTGAGATAGTGATATTTGAGATCCCGGGCATCCGATGTTTACGTATAGTGGTAGTATATTAGAGTCAAAGGCACTAGACGTCGACTTGCGACTAGTGGAGAGATGGAGATTCTAGTGTCATCATACACCGTAGTAGAGAGTAACGGACCTGGACTTGAGAAGATTCTGATTATGTGCTAGTTTTTGAAGATGTTTCCAGAGGACTTACCTGGTTTACCACCACCGAAGAAGATAGATTTCATTATTGAGTTGGTATCAGCCACTAGACTTATATCATACCATTATACCGTATGGCTCCAACAGAGCTGGACGAGTTGAGGATTCAGTTGTAAGATTTGGGATAAAAGGGATTTATTACACCTTCTATATCACCATAAGTAACACTAGTCTTGTTTGTGAAGAAGAAAGATAATACTTTGAGACAGTGTATCAATTATAGACAATTGAATAGGGTTATAGTAAGAAACAAGTATCCCTAACCACAGATTGCTGACTTACTAGATCAACTGAGAGGAGCACAGTATTTCACCAAGATAGACCTGCGATCAAGGTATTATCGGCTTAGGATCAGGGATGAGGATAGGTCCATGATAGCATTTAACACGAGATGTGGACACTATCACTTCACAATCATGTCATTTGGTTTGACTAATACTCCCACCATGTTTATGGATTTGATGCATCAAGTAATGAGATCATTTCTTGACCGCTTTGTGATCATTTTCATCGATGATATATTGATATACTTGAGGACTCGAGAGGATCACGAGCAACACCTCAGGAAGACGTTGCAAACTTTGAGGGAGCAAATACTATACGCCAAGTTCAAGAAGTATGAATTTTGGATGTCATAGGTCAACTTTTTGGGGCATGTTGTTGGAGCAGCAGGCATTGCTGTAAATCCAACCAAGATTCTAGCTATTATTTATTAGCTAGCGCTAATGTCAGTTACGAAGATCAAGAGTTTTCTAGGTTTAGTAAGGTATAACTGCAGGTTTGTAAAGGACTTTTTGAAGATCGCTTCACCAATGACCAGTTTGACCTAGAAAGACTTCTAGTTTGATTAGTTTAAGGAATGTAGGAGACATTTGCTTAGCTGTAGTGATTGTTGACCACCGCACTAGTGCTGATATTGCCAGAGGCTAGATAGGGATTCCTAGCATATATAGATACTTCTCATATGGGTCTAGATTGTGTGTTGTTGCAGGATTAAGGCGCGGTGGCTTACGCATCTAGATAGCTAAATATGTATGAGAAGAAATTATTCCACTCATGTCAGCAGTGGTGATTGCTCTTAAGATATGGAGACATCATCTGTTTGAAAAGAGGTTTACACTCTATATTGACCATAAAAGTTTGAAATACCTTTTTACACCGAAAGGCTTAACATGAGACAATGCATATGGTTAGAGTTTCTAGAAGACTATGACTTTTCTTTGTAGTATCATCTTGGAAAAGCTAATGTAGTTGCGAATGCGCTGAGTAGGATACTGACTGGAGATGTCAAAGTTGTTGATTTGTGCACTAATGAGGCTTCATACAGTGTCTACATAAAGAGTGTTAGAGGGTCAGATAACTGACATCTTGCACCTGAGATTTAGTAAGTTAGCCCAAAGTACTGACTGTATTGACTAGATTGAGACGATGGATTGGTGTCTTAGATTTAGAGGCAGATTATGGATACCGATAGTGGTAGAGCTGAGAAATGAGATTCTTCAGGATTCACATCGTTCCCAATTCACTATTCATCTAGGTAGAACCAAGATGTACCATGATATAAAGAGAAAATCTTGGTGGCCTGGGATTAAAACGAACATATGGTTCATCAAGAACTGTAGGATTTGATAGCAGGTGAAGGCTATGCATCGTAGACCTGGAGGATTATTATAGCCTCTTCCCATTCCACGATTGAAGTGGGAAGACATAGCCATGGTTTTATCAGAGGATTGCCGAGGACTGCCCATCGACACGATTCTATCTGGGTGATTATGGACAGATTGATGAAATCTACCCATTTAAGGCCTGTTGTAGCTCATTACACATTTGACCAATTGTGCACATTATTTGAGAGAAAGATTATTAGGATGCACGAGACACCATTGATTATCATATGAGACAAAGATGTTATGTATATGTCTAGGATGTGGTGGAGTATGCAAGAGCTATATGTACGCGCCTAAGGTTTAGTACAACTTTTCACCCTCAGACTGATATGCGGACTGAGAGGTTGATTCATAGACTCAAGGATATGCTCAAGGATTGTGTACTTGAGTTTGGTGAATCATGGGAAGAGTAATTACCGTTGTATAAGTTCTCATACAACAACAGTTATCAGGCTAGCATTGAGATATCGCCATTTGAGGCTTTTTATGGCATCGTGTAGCCTGAGCCAGAAGTCCGAGACATTGTAAGGCTTAAAATTGTTGTTGATCACATAGAGAAGGTACGACATATTTGCCAGAGGTTTAATAAAACTCGAGAGAGGAAAAAGAAGTGTGCAGACACGTGTCTCAGCAATCTCATGTATGACGAGGGAGCCTTGGTGTATCTTAATGTTTCTCCTTGGAAGGGTCTTCACTTATTTAGTTTGAAAGGCAAGTTAGCGCCGAGATTCATCGGGCCTTTCAAGATCATGAAACGAGTTAAAAAAAGTTGCTTATGAGCTAGATTTTCCTCCGTAGATGTTTTGGACTCATCCAATGTTTTATATCTCTATGCTTTGACTGACCAAGTCGAAGGCAGGTGAGAGACCAACATTGGACTTGAGTCCGATTAACTTGAGTGAGGACGCATCATACGAGGAGCGACCAGTACAGATTCTATACCAGGCGGTAGAACAGTTGAGAGGCAAGTGTATCCCAAAGGTTTTAGTCAAGTGGAAATTCCATGAAGACTTGGAACTCACTTGGGAACGGAAAAGCTGTGTGCAAGATTGGTTCGCGTAACTCTTCGAGTTAGGTATGACATTAAGTTAAGTTTAATTTAGAGGATGAAATTTTCATTAGTTGGAAAGAGTTTTCATGGCCTAAATCTTAATTTGAGTTTAATTTATTAATTAAGATCAAATGACACGTGACATGGGACCGGCATCGAAATACATGTCATGACCAAGGCGACATGGCTGAGGTAAATGTTATATTTTTGGTGGTGTATGCCGAGTGCATTGTATATGTGTAGACTACTAAGTCATTCCAACTTATGAATAGTTGTCGAGATATGTGCGGGAATGCGCTTTGAGTTATGTGCCAACGTAGGACCAAGGTAGAGAGTGATACAATAAGTTAGGATAAGTTTTACATAGCTTTTATAGCAACATAAATGGGGCTATGGTTGATTATATATTAAATGTGCATAAGTTGGGAAGTTAAAACAACATCCATGTGATGAACCTCGAGATACGTGTTGACACATCTAAACACCTTATGTGTTACAAGTTGGTGTCACTTATTATAAGTAAGTGGGACATGTATGCACATGAGGATCAATAGTTATTAATCAACCATATCCATTTCCTATATAAGCTAGTGATCAACTCATCAAACCAAACCTTCTCATTTTATTTCTTCAATTGGAAGTAAACTTGCTTAAGAGAAAGAGAAGGGTTGGAGGAAGAAGAATATCAACAACCAAAGTGGGTTTGGTGAAGGATAGATTAAGCTAAGCTAGATGTTCATCAAACTAGGTACACATCACTCTATTTAAGTTTTAAACAAATTCTAGTTTTTGGCCATTTTTAGAGGTTAGATGATTAGGTCTTTAAAATTGCTTAATATATTTAGATTCCTCATTTCAAGCTAATAATCTAGCCATCAAGAACTTCTTGATTTGATTTGAAATAAAAAAGATAAGAATTTTTGAAATTGTAGGACAAAAATAGAAATTATGCACATTTCATTATGAACCAACTTACGTAATTTGGCATAACTTGCTCATTTTAAATTGAAATGAACCTAAAATTATGGGATATGAAAGCTAGCTCAAAGAGGAACAACTTTATCTTTATGTAATTTTCTAGTTCAAATGTTTTCATGCCCAAAAGTGCTTTACAAATAGGTGAATAAATTCAATATGAGATTTTTGAAACTAAATTGGCATGACTTTCTCATTATTCATTCAAATGAGCTGATCTTTTAGTATGAGGTTATTTGCTATGTTAGCTACCTTGTAACAAAAAATCATAAATTTTGAAATGATAAATTAGGAGAAACGAAGTTTCTAAATCTGCTGGTAATATTAGATTCCAATTTGAGTTTTGTTTGGTAAAATTGCGAAATCGCTTTCGTTTTAACTCGAAATTACGCAAACCAAACCTTTTCGAAAAGCTAAGTTAGAGACTAAAAACATTTTATAATGTATGGTGTTCAAATTTGGATAATTTCATGCCTAAAAGTATGTTGCAATATATGACTTAAATTTTAATTTTGTTTAGTCTTGAGGGGTTGTTTTGGGTCAAGGTTACTAAACCCATTTGACCGAACCTAAACCCAATTTATTTAAATTAGTTTGATGTCAAGAACCTAAGGAAGAGTATTGGGGATTCAGATATGTGATACGAGGTGTTGGGAGACTCGATTAGCATAGGAAATTGCATTGATTGTAAGTAAACTGATTGAGATATTTATTTACATTTCATTCTTATTCATATGTTCATTTCCAATGTTTTAGACTGATTTACCTTTGTACTTTATATTCCATGACTTGTTGCCCCTTCTTATTTCATGAGGTTGCTTTCATTGCATCGATTGTTGATTAAATGATTTTGTTGACTCCAAATCTCGTGCTATGTCATTTTGATTGTTACTATATGTGGTCAGTGAAATAACATGCTATTAGATAGGTTTTACAAAGTATTGTATGTTCTATATCTTTTATGCATTAGATATGCAATTACTTTGTTCGATTCTAAAACGGTGTCATTCTTTTAAATGTGAAAGTTGTTCTTGTTTCTAGGGCCATGTTATGACTGAGGTTCAGCTGACATACGACGGTCACTAGACTTCCAAGACGATCGTGGATCTCTCCACTATCTTGCACAATACATTGGAAAGAGTCCCGAAGAAAGTTGGCAAGCAATACTTGCACAATACGCTAGGTATGGGACCCGCGGGAAGTAGGTATATATCCCAGGTGACAGGCACTAGAGAAAGGTTATAAAGGAAAGAGCACAGCTCCGACCATTACATTAATGTATAGCATAGCTCCAACATATATAATGGAAAGGATGATGTGATGAAGATCGCGACCGACCGACCCTAGACCTATTACTACTTAGCCATGTGTCATTTTATTTTGTTTAACTAAAGTATCTATTTGCATGTTCATTTTTCAACATAGTTGCTATTATCATGCTTTTAAATACTTGTTGCATAATTTGGAATGTGAATACATTTATCTCAATGTTACTTTCTAGTTTCATATACTCACCATCCTTTTTATGACGGTAGGTGCAAATATATTGAGTAGCGGGCCAGGCTAAAAAAGATTGTCGAATACCTCTAAGCCAGTGAAGTGCTGCTACACTATATTTTTTACGTTATGACTTTTTGTATAACTTTTACATGTATATTATATACTTTTAGGTTTTATATTAAGGGTTGAATTATTAGTAACTTGTCCAGACACATGATGTTATATTATCGTCGTTTCAATATATATGCATGTGATTTTTATTTCTTAGTTTTTTCACAATTGTTATGCATCATGTTATAAGCTTCTGCTAATTTGTGAAGACTTCTGCTAAGTAAACTTTTAAGCGGGTAAAATTTTAATTAACTTTGATTTTATGAATTGGCACATGATAGGTATATGTTCATTAAAAAATGAATTGGTAAGTGAAAATATTATGGAAATTGTGGCGGCCCTCCCCACCCCGAGGTGACGTGTCTCCATGTAATCCTTGCCTGATGGCCCAACTACACGTGTACGGGACCTGCCGTCCTTACTCTATCTCGAAATGTATCCACTTGTGTGTGTACAATGTGTAAATAACATATTCAGCAGAAAACGTATTTAAATGCAAAAATTTTCATGAATCAATTAAATAAATCCTAACGGGAAAAACCCTGAAAAGTATGAGGTAAACAACTATACCATATAAAACTAAGCATGTACAAGGTCATGTCACTCCTCAGTTCTCAAAAGAATCAAAATATCAAAATAATCACACGTACAAGTACTCCTAAGAGGTAGGCAGTCAGAGGTAGTCACCTAAGATCCCCTTGCCTTTACTTGTACTCGGATCTGAACTCAATCATCACAGAAGAAAATGGATGACGAGTCCATTCAGTAAAATCCCAAAAACTCTCCGAGCGTTCATATAAATAACTGGAAGTCAATAAATACTGTTAAATAAGCATGCAGAATATAAACAGACAACTATAAGTAGGGCATCGCATTTATAGATAATAATAAAGCGCAAATGTGTGTGCCTGTTCCAGTCGGACTAAACCATACCTCGGGATTTCCTTCTAGGATTTCCTTCGAGGTAAAACCCCGCAAAAAGTCGGGTCGGACATTCTAACATATGTTCTTTTCATAGAACTTTATCAATTTCTATTTATTTTATCGAAATATTTTTTATTTTTTTTTTTTTTGGAATTTTCCCAATTTTTTTTGGAATTTTTCCAAATTTTTCTTTTCAATTTTCTTCTCTTTTTTTTTTTTTTTTTTTTTTTTTTTAAAAAATTTTGTTTGGGTCGGGTCGACCCAACTGGGTCGGACCCGACCCGGCCCTGGACGAGAACAGGTCCAACCTCGGCCCATGGGCTCGAGCGTGTGCCCCATTTTCCCCGATCGAACCACTGGTTCGATCGGCGAAATTGTTTTTTTTTTTTCTTCGACGATGGGTTGGGGTTGCTTTCCACCCCAACCCCGGTGGAATCGATGTCAGGGGAGACACCCCGCCATCTCCACCTTGGTCCGGTTCGGCCTCCATGGTCGGACCCTACTCTCGGCCACCCCACCGCCAACCACCTAAACCCACAACCAAATACCACGAAGACTCACATTGATCGTGATGTCTCCACATTCCCTTCTCTCGTTTCGGCACGTTCCTTCTTCTCCTCTCCCTCTACTTTTCTTCTTTCTTCTCTCGATCTCTCGGTTGTGTGTGTGTGCATGAGGTGTGTGTCAGGAGTAGGTGTGGGTGAGGTGGGTGGACACCTGTTAGTTAATGGGACAAGTGTTGTTTGAGTTTTGACAATTTTTGTTATTTTAGGTGTCTTGACACCTAAATGTGACACAGCTAAGACACTCGCCCTTGTTTTCGGGGTTTTTGACGCCCGATTTCGCTTCCAAACCGTGATATACACGTACCGCCTCGTCGCTAGCCACCCTATATCTATTCCATATTATTTATTTGACAAATTTTTATTTAATTTGTGTGTTTTCATTTCCCCGACCTAATATTCGATCCCGTCGACTACCCGATACCCGCGTCGACAAGTCTATCGAGGCGAATACGGTTCACACAATCTCATTGTGTGTTAGTTTCCTCGTCCTAATATTCAGTCCTGTCAACTACCCGGTACCCGCGTCGACACGCATATCGAGGCGAATACAGTTCACACACCCTTACACGTATTATTTTGCTACATACATACATGCGATGTATTTGAATAAATTACACCATAAATAAGCAACCAACACACCATAAACTTCCATACCTAAGTCCCCGTGTGTCCTAGCCTACCGCAACGCCCACATAGATCCGAGCTAGCGTCCACTTCTGTAAGTTTAATAGACAAAAAATGGGTCATTACGGTTTTCCCAACTAAATAAAATTTCATCCCAAAATTTAATTGTAACTAAAATCCCATACCTAAGAATAGTTGAGGGTATCGCGTCCTCATCGTTGACTCGAGCTCCTAGGTTAGTCCCTCTGTCTTATGATGCTGCCAAAGAACTAGGACCTTCGCGAGTTCCCTATTTCGGAGAATCTGTACTCGACAGTCAACAATCTCTACCGGTCTCTCCTCGTAAGTCACGTCGGGCTGTATCTCCACTTGTCCCAACTCAATCATCGGTCTCGGCCCTGACATAGCGAGTCTCAACATGGAAATGTGAAAGATTGGATGAACCCTACCTAACTCGGCAGGTAACTCCAACCGATATGCAACATGGCCTACTCTTAGTGCAGTCTAGTATGGCCAATGTATATCGACGCTAGTTTCCCCTTAATGCCAAATCTTTGTTGACCTTTCCAAGTAGAAACCTTCAAATAATCCATATCGCCCTCGTCATAGCTCAGACCATCGCGATACCTATCTGCGTATTTCTTCTGTCTATCTTGTTCAGCTCGCAGTATCTTACGAATTTTAGAGTTTTCTTTGTGTGATCAACAACTATCTCAGGCCCTACCGTCACTATATCTTCCGGCTTTGCCCAACAAGCGGGTGATCTATAGGGTCTCCCACACAGTGCCTCCTCCAAAATCTCGTACCGTATATCTCGATCCGCAGGTATACACAATCCCCCTCTATATCTCAAACATCGATTTGTGGTTTCTGCCCAATCAATGCATTCCGGATTCCGTGACAGACCACTGACCCGCTCATAGAGCCCATCAGCCCTCTAACACTTGGCAACCCGTTCAATCGATTCGGTTGGTGTCCTCAACTGACAACAAATGTGTTGTTCCGCCGTAGTAGACAACTCGGCCATGCACATAACTAATGTTGCCCATAATAAGCCATGCTCATTTGTCATCTGCTGTAGAACAATCTGACGTCGACTCTACTCCACTCCTGCTCAATGCATCTGCTATGACGTTCGCTTTGTCAGGGTGATACTCAATAGTAAAGTCGTAATCCTTCAGCAACTCCAGTGAGTGAAAATGTATCGTAAACTCGAGTGATCTGTATACAACACGGATCGCACTCCATATAGATAATGCCTCCAAGCCTTTAGTGCAAACACGACCGCTACAAGCTCCAGGTCGTGCACAGGATAATTCCCTTTGTGGGGTCTCAACCGACAAGAAAGATATGTAACTGCTCTACCATTCTGCATCAACACACATCCAAGAACAATGCCCAACGCATCCGTATATACTGTCAAGGTCTTGCCCCGCTCCGGCAATGTCAATACTGGTGCAAATGTAACCTCTGCTTCAATTCACAAAAGCGTGCTCACACTCCTCTGACCTGTCAAATCTGACGTCTTTCTTAGTCAGTCTCCTCATAGGCACTGCGATCGAGGAAAATTCTTGAACAAATCATCAATAGTATCCGGCCAGTTCAAGGAAACTCCGCATATGAGCCAAAAACTCAAGCGTCTTCCAATCAAGAATCGCCCTAATCTTTTCTGAATCCACTGAGATACCCTGCTCATTGATGACATGGCCTAAGAATCTCACCGAACTTAGCAAAAAGTCACACTTGCTAAACTTGGCATACAATTGGTCCTCCCTCAGTGTCGTCAAAACTGCCCTGAGATGCCCCTCGTGATCCTCACTAGTCCTGCTATAGATCAAACTATCATCGATGAATACGATGACGAATCAGTCAAAATACGGCCTAATAACCTTGTGCATCAGATCCATGAAAATCGCTAGAGTGTTGTCAGCCCAAATGGCATGATTGTGAACTCAAATAACCCGTTTCTCATGCTGAAAGCAATTTTTTGGATATCCTCTTCTCGAATCCTCAACTGGTGATAACCTTAGCAAAGTTCAATCTTCGAGAAGACTCTAGCACCCGTCAACTGATCAAACATATCATCAATCCTAGGAAGTAGGTAACGGTTCCTCACGCAGTTACCTGATTCAACTTCCTATAGTCGATGCACATCCTCATCTTACCATCCTTCTTTTTCACAAACAGTACTGGAGCTCCCTAAGGTGACATACTAGGGTGAATGAAACCCTTCTCCCATAGCTCATCCAACCGTCATCTCACCTCCTCCTACTCCGCTGGTGCCATCCGGTAAGATCGACTTGCAATCTAATGTGTCCTTGGTATCAACTCGATTATGAACTCAACAACTTGTGGCGGTGGCAATCAGGGTAGATCATCTGGAAACACATCGAAAAAATCCTGAACCACCGGAACGTCTTCAACCCGGACCTCCGTCCGAACATTCAGCTTAACTATTGCCGCAAACGCTTCCATCTCCTGTATTGTAGCTAGTCGGCCTCTCGTGATGGGCGAGTAATGTACCTTCAACCAGTTGCCTAGTCGCCCCACTATCTAACGATGCTAACGTATGCGCTCTATCTCCGGCATGGTCTGACCCTCGCCATGGCGACGGTGGTGTCCGACAATCAGCCCTCAAATGTCCCTTCTGCTCTCACTGGTGACATCTACGACTCTACAGTATACCCGTCTGTCCATCTCCAAATCTTGAACCCTGACCCCGATCTACCTGACCCCTGTCATGTCCCCTTTGATCTCGACCCTGACGGTAGTCCTGTGGTTGTGCCCTCTATCGATCCACTGGTGGTGAGGTGATAGTAGGAATTGGTTGTGGCTCATCATATCAGAACTGGCTGCCTTGAAACTCGTCCCAATGGCCCCTATCCCGTCTATCTTATTTCGGCCTCTATCCGGATGATCCATCGATCTCTTCTGCCTCTGTTTAGATTGAGAACTCTACCCTGATTGTACCTCCCTACTAGTCACATGTTGGCCAACCATTTGCAGTAGGTATGTCTCATGAGCTAATGCCCTATCAAAGATTTCCTACAGTTTCGTGGCTCTGGTCGACATAACTGCTGATGTAATCCTATCATCAACCCCTCTGGTGAAATAATATATCTGTAAATGCTATGTCTCGGCGACATATAGAAAGAACTGAAGCAAATGTCAGAACCTCTCCATATACTATATCAATTTTCGACTACCTCGTCTCAATGCTAGGAACTCCTCCCTCAGCCTCAGTCGAACCTCCATAGGCATGTATTGATCGTAAAATAACTCCCTAAACTCAACCCATGTCGTCGGTTCCAGATGAGTATCTGTATATGTCGTCCACCAAACTGTTGCATGCCCTTTCAAACAAGCTCTAGAGAGTCGTGCCTATATAGTCTCTTCGTTCCTCATCAGCTTATGGAAATGCTGATGAGACACTATCCATTTCTCTGCAGCCTCAAGGTCACCGCCTCCATAAAAAAATCAAGGCTGGGACTTCAAAACCTCCCTCAATAGCTTCGCCTCTGGTGCCAGAACGAATGTCGATGTAGTAGGAGTATCAACAGTGGGGGTGGTAGTAACCTAGTCCATCATCGTGTGTGCGCGGCGGAAGAGTCGACATTTCTAAAGGAATAATTGCAGTAGCTGTAATACCTCGACCATCTAAACTGGTGTCTGAGGTACCATATGAACAACAGCTGCCTCAGTCGGTATAGTCACAGCTATTGGCTCTCTAGCCGAAATGAGTGCCGCCAGTACCGCGGTCTGCTCGGGTAATAGCTGTAATACCTCGGCCATCTGTGTCTCTTGGGCCAAGAGTCTATCCTCCACACTCGCGTAACCGAGACATCCCTAACCGCATCGCTAGTCTGTCCAGTCTCAAAAGGCGTACTAGACTGTCCGTCCATAATCTCCATCGAGCTTGTGATATGGATCAGTTTCGAGATATATACGTATATCATTTAGTAACATGAAAATATAACACATATATAAGTTCTAACTCTACCTGTCTCACAACACCTCCCTACTAAAGTTATAAGGCACTAACTTCGGGTTTCCACATCTAAGTTCATTGATTAAGTTTTATTGTCTCAGGTTTGGGATCTGATAAAACCGTGGCGGCCCTCGCAGCCCCGGGGTGACGTGTTTCCATGTACTCCTTGCCTGCTGGCCCAACTACACATGTACGGCACCTGCCCGTCCTTACTCTGTCTCAAAATGTATCCATTTGTGTATGTACAATGTGTAAATAACATATTCAGCGGAAGACGTATTTAAATGCAAAAATTTTCATGAATCAATTAAACAAATCTTAGTTTGAAAAAACCCTGAAAAGTACGAGGTAAACAACTATACCATACAAAATTAAGCATGTACAAGGTCATGTCACTAGTTCCCAAAAGAATCAAAATATCAAAATAATTACACGTACAAGTACTCCTCAGAGGTAGGCAGTCAGAGGTAGTCACCTAAGATCCCCTTGCCTATACTTGTACTCGGATCTGCACTTAATCATCACTGAAGAAAATGGATGTCAAGTCTAGTCAGTAAAATCCCAAGGAACTCCTCCGAGCATTTATATAAATAAGTGGAATTCAATAAATATTGTTAAATAAACTTGCGGAATGTAAACAAACAACTGTAAGTAGGGCATCGCATGCATAGATAAGAATAAAGAGCAAATGTGCGTGCCCGTTTCAGTCAGACTAAACCATACTTTGGGATTTCCTTCCAGGATCCCACTAGTGAGCGCACCTTACTAGCTATCACCTGATCCCTTTCGGTGGCCGACGTAGACCTACGACGCACCGACACATGTAGCAGTTCAATAACTTCGATTGTTATCCACCAAGAACTCCTAATACACAGGCTATGGTCTAGAATGCATAGACACATAACGAGAAATTCGGTGGGAGTGACTCAACCAACCGTCCAAAAGATGACAAGATATGAATATAATAAAAATCACAAGGAATACTGGAAATGAATGGAAATACAAAGAAAAATAAATACTCGAGAGTCTTTCCATTGGGTTTTTCAAACCTCATAACGTGCTCCACTACCCCGTAATCAATCCCCAGGTCCAAGTCCATAAAGTCCTTGGTCGCCAATTGATCACCGCGTCAACCTATGTCCATTTATTAATAATTTAAGTTAGCATGACAATTTACAACAAATTTCTAAAACTTTTAGGCCAAAATGCCAATTTTGTGCTTTTTGAGGCAAAACCCCGCAAAAAGTCACATCCGACATTCACACATATGTTCTTTTCAAAGAACTTTATCAATTTCTATTTATTTTATCCAAATATTTTTCATTTTTATTTTTTTCGGAACCTTCCCAATTTTTCTTGAATTTTTCCAAATTTTTCTTTTCATTTTTCTTCTCTTTTTCTCTTTTTTTTTAAAGATTTTTGTTTGTGTCGGGTCAACCCAACTGGGTCGGACCAGACCCGGCCCATGAGCCAAGACTGGGCCATTATGGGCCCAACCTAGCAGGGGGTGCACATGCGCGCGCTTCCCCTATCGAACCAGTGGTTCGATCCTGAGAAATTTCTTTTTTTTTTCTTCGGTGATGGGTTGGGGTTACTCTCCACACCAACCCCGGTGGAATCGATGGCAGGGGAGACATCCCTGCCATCTCCACCTGGCCGGTTCGGTCTCCATGGTCGAACACCACTCTCGGCCACCCTACCGCCAACCATTGAAACCCACAACCAAATACCACGAAGACTCACCTTGATCGTGACGTCTGCACCTTCCCTTCTTTCTTTCCTACGCGTTCGTTCTTCTCCTCCTCATTTCCTTTTATTTCTTTTTCATTCGGTCTTTCGGTTGTGTGTGTGTGTGCATGAGGTATGTGTGAGGTGTAGGTGTTGGTGAGGTGGGTGGGCACCTGTTAGTGAATTGGACAAGTGTTGTTTAAGTTTGGACAATTGTTGTTGTGTTACTAGTCTTGACACATAAATCTGACACAGCTAAGACACTCGCCCGTGTTTTCGGGGTTTTTAACGCCGGTTATTGCGTCCAAACTATGATATATGCGTACCTCTGTGTTGCTAGCCACCAAATATCTATTCCATATTATTTACTTGACAAATTTTTATTTAATTTGTGTGTTTTCGTTTCCCCGACCTAATATTCGTCCCATCGACTACCCGATACCCGCATCGACACGTATATCGAGGCAAATATAGTTCACACAATATCGTGTGTTAGTTTTCCCATCCTAATATTCGATCCCATCAACTACTCGGTGGCTGCATTGACACGCATATCGAGGCGAATACATTTCGCACACCCTCACACGTATTATTTTGTAACATACACGCATGCGATGTTTTTGAATAAATTACACCGCAAAGAAGCAACCAACATACCATAAACTTCTATACCTAAGTCTCCGTATGTCCTAGCCTACCGCGACTTCCACGTAGATTCGAGCTGGCGTCTACGTCTGTAAATCTAATAGACAAAAAATGGGTCGTTCCAGAAATGCTGACTAATTCCTTGTTAGGTTTTACAGGGTGAGGTTATGGCTCAATGACGGGATTAGGCCGGACGTTGCCCTAATTTAAGATGGTGTCATCGCATTTGGTGTAGCTTATTATAGGTAAGTGGGACATGTGTTAGTACATGGACCACTTGGTGAGCCTCGAGACATTTATGCACATGATGATCAATATTAATAAACCGTGTCCATTTTCCATATATATAGCTTATGCTCAACTTAAGCAACTCAAAACCTCTCATTTTAATTACTTACCTTGGAAGAAACCTTGCTAGAGAAAAGGAGAGTTGATGGGGGAAGAAGAAGACCTGCAACCTAAGAGAAGAAATCGATCAAACTAGTGTTCATCAAGTTGGGTAACTTCACATCACCATTAGCTTAGCTCAATTCAATGAATTTATGAGCTTGATGTTATATGTTGTTATTTTATGTTGGTGATGATGTCTTGGAACTTTGGAAGTGTGTATGGAAGTGGCTAAGGCATTAGTATAGCCTATTTGTGAAGAAAACTCAGAATTCTTTTTGCAGAATTTTGGATTTTACTGGACATAGCGCGCTAAGTATGGTCAGCTAGCGCGCTAGAAAAACCTTAGTAGCATGCTAATAAGGTCGTTAGTGCCCTAAGTGCTATGATAGCATAAAAATCTGCAAATTTCAAGAATTTCCTTAAACAATATAAAAGAGTCTAATACCATAATTAAAGGTTCAAACACACTCAAAAACATGTTATATGGTATCAGGAACTTAGAGAAGTGTTACGGGGATTCAAATACTAGTTATGAGGTGTTGGGAAGCCAAAATAGCTTACAAAATTGCGTGGGTTCTAAGTAAACTTATTGAGATATTTATTTACATTTCATTCTTGTTTACATGTTCATTTCCATTCTTTTGGACTGATTTGCCTTTGTCCTCTATATGCCATGACTTGTTGTTTTTTCTCATTTCATGAGGTTGCTTTCATGGTATAGTTTGGTGATTAAATGATTTCATTGACTCCGAAACTTGTGCTATGTCATTTTGATTGTTAATATATGTGGTCAATAAAATAACATGCTATTAGATAAGTGGTATATGGTTTTTTACATTCTAGTTTCCTTTATGCATTAGATATGCAATGGTTTTGTTAGATTCCAAAACTGTGTCATTCTTTTAAATGTAAAAGTAGTTTTTGTATTTAGGGCTATGTTATGAAATTCGTTCGGCTGACATACGGTGGTCACTGGACTCCTAAGATGACCTGAGGTCTCTCCATTATCTTGTACTATATGTAGGAAACAAATCTCGGGGGAAGTCCGCAAGCAATACTTGCATAATACGCGAGGTATGGGACCGGAGGGAAGTTGTTAAGTATATATATCGTAAGTGACTAGCACTAGTGAAAGGTTATAAAGGCAAAGAGCATAGCTCTGACCTTTGCATTGATGTAGAGCACAACTCCATCCATATATAGTGGAAAGGCTGATGTGACGAAAATCGTGGCCGGTCAGCCCTAGACCCATCACTACTTAGCCACATGTCAGTTTCACTTTGTTTAACTAAAGTATCTTTTTGCATGTTCTCTTTTCAGTATAGCCGCTATTATCATTATTTTATATACTTATTGCATATTTGGGAATGTGGACAAATGTCTCTTAGTTACTTTCTATTTTCTTGTAGTCACCGTCCTTTTTACGATGGTAGGTGCAGATCTATCGAGTAGCATGTAGGCAAAGAGATGATCGACGACTGCTTCTAAGCCAGCGGTGTTCCGCTACACTACATCTTCTAGGTTGTGACTTGTCGTATAACTTTCATATGTATACTATATACTTTTGGGGTTGTATATTAGGGGTTGAGTGATTAGTACGTTGACCAGACACATGATGTTATATTATCGTCATTTCATTATATATATGCATGTGATCTTTATTTTCTAGTTTTTCCATAATAGTTAGGTTTCATATTTAAAGCTTCCACTAATTAGTTAAGACTTTCGTTAAATAAACTTTTAAGTAAGTGAAACTTAAATTAACTCTGATTTTTGAAAATTTAAATTAACTCTTATTTTTGAATTGACACAACATAGGTTTATGCATACTTAAGAAATTAATTGGTAAGTTATGTGATTTTGAAAAGGTTGACTAATTCCTTGTTAAGTCATACATGGTGAGGTTAGGGGTTAATGACGAGATTAAGCTGGGCGAGGCCCTAGTTTTAGAAGGGCCATCACAGTTGTATCGGAGGCTAAGTTTCTAAAGCCCTGGTACAAAGCCTAAGTTTATAGAACTTAGGATTGTGGAATATATTTATTCTATAATGTGATACAAAAGCTATAGTTGGTAGCAAAAGGCTTAACTTTTTGTAATAAGTAACATATAAAAATATAAATAAGAAAACACAAATCTTAACTGTGGAAAACTAGATGATCATTGCCTAGAAACTATTAGTTGGGAAATGAGTGAAAGGGAGATGGGGATGTCTTATATGTGCACATTTTAGTTTGCATGTGTACATATGCGTTATCTACGTAATAGCTGACTCACGTTTGCTATTAACTTGTAGATACTGATGGTTGATTCATGTAATAGTTGGAATGCAGGTGCGAGTTGCTTCCAGCTGCTTATACTATCTGCTTATGACTTTTAGAGGCTATTCGACTAAGTAGCTGCTCAAAGACAGCTGTTAGCGGAGTTCATTGCCATGATGACTTCATGATTTACTCCTCCAGCATAGACATCAGCCCCTACTACTGCGACTACTTCAA
Organism: Stephania yunnanensis; assembly: GCA_039657365.1. Taxonomy (NCBI): domain Eukaryota; kingdom Viridiplantae; phylum Streptophyta; class Magnoliopsida; order Ranunculales; family Menispermaceae; genus Stephania; species Stephania yunnanensis. Next base: position 33,233,983 of record CM077585.1, on the reverse strand, counting down.
TATTACCGATAGTAGTGTCAGTTGTATAAATTGTACCAATGATAGAATGTCCAACCGTAGAGACAATTTTTACACCATCTTTCACACCTCCATCTTTTAGTTCAACAGCAGAGTTTTATTTGTTGAAAGATTTCATCAGATTAAAGCCAGTCTACTTTGATGGAGCGTAAGACTTTGAAAAGATTAACAAGTGGTTTCTGTCTTAGGAAAAGTTTCAAAGAGTCTTGAGGATTAAGGATTGACTTTGAGTTGAGATTTTGTCATACACTTTACAGAGAAATGCAGACGTATGGTGACGTGCAACGATAGCCTCTTAGGGAGAGTTTGAGTCATGGGATGCCTTCAAGAAGAAGTTTTATTAGCAGTACTTCCCACCTATAGTGATGAAGAGGTTAAGGAAGGAACTCATGAACCTAAGGTAGGGAGCAAACGAGTCATCGATGAGTTATAGAGATAGATACGGCTATTTGACAGTTCACTAGAGATTTAGTGAGAGAGTATTTGGATGATGTATTCCACTTTGAAGATGGACTGAGGCCAAACATTAGATTTTATGTGGTCAGTTCAAGCGCCAGGATTTTGGGTGAGATTTTTGAGCATGCACTCTCTCACAAGACCTATTATTTTAGTAGAGTTGCTGATGGGACACCATTACTACCAGCCTTGACACCCGAACAGTGCTAGAGTATGAGAGGAGGAAATAGAGGGGCAAAGGATCGAGGAGATAGATAAAGGTTCTCAAGGGATAATGACAACTATAGCGGTTGCACCCTTTGTATCATCACCCACACCATTACGGACTATTGTTAGTAAACTCCATTTGCCACCACCAGTCAGACCTGCAGTGCCGGTTCCTATTACTTTCCTAGCTCTACCAGCACCTTTAGTACTACTTCAACAGCAGCAAGGTAGTAGAGATTGAGCAGAGGTAGAGTTTTAGATAGTTTTCAAAAGGGCGGAAATAGGTAAAGGCCCAGGATCAGGGTCAAGGTCAGGCTAAGAGTCAGTATAGACCTATCACAGGCTATAGGTGTGGTCAGGTTGGGCACATGAAGAATGATTTACACAGCCAACAACCATGGTTCCATTGCAAAGACGAGAGGGTGTACACATGGTAGCATAGCCTAATACTAATGCTACGCGGATACTCATTAAGGGTATGGATTCCATTTGTGGTAGAGATTTATATGTTTTGTTTGATTCGGGTTTGAAATATCTTTAATTTTTGGTTGCAGGATCGACATCTTAGGGTTGTCACTTTTCATGAAATGGATCAAACATATATAAACGTTAGGGCGTTCCTACCTAGCGACGCACTGCATCGATCCCGGGTGTAGTGAGAAATGAGCAAGAGTGTGTTTCACATCGCCGCCTGGGTGTGAAGAAAAATGAGCAAGGGCTCCCACATATAAGACGTGTGTGGGTAAAGAAGCTAGTCCCTTCACATCATCGCCCAGATGTGAAGAAAAATGAGCAAGGGTTCCCACACAAAGGACGGGTGTGGGTAAAGAAGCTAGTTCAATACAAAAACGAAAACAAAAACAAAATCATAGATACGAACACTAGATCTTTTAGACAAAATAGAAATACAAAAGAAAAACAAATAGAAAGGGGAGAAAAAATTCGTTTAGGAACATGGAACAAAGGAACACTTACGAGGAAGTCGATAGAACTAGTAGATACCATGATTAGAAGGAGAGTCAATATTGCTCGCCTCCAAGAGACAAAATGGGTACGAGAAAAGTGTAGAGAAATAGGAAGCATAGGGTTTAAATTGTGGTACACTGGTATAGATAGAAAATGCAATGGAGTAGGAATTGTGGTGGATAATGATTATAAGGATAAGGTCGTAGAGGTTAAAAGAATGGGGGATTGATTGATTCTAGTTAAATTAATTATTGGAGACAAAAAACTGAACATACTTAGCGCATATGCACCACAAGTAGGATTAAGCTAGAGCATCAAACGCAAGTTTTGGGATGATATGGATGGATTTATGCAGAGTATACCATTAGATGAAAAGGTTTTTATTGGAGGAGATTTAAATGGGCATGTCGGGGTAAGTAACGATGGGTTTGAGAGAGTTCATGGAGGTTTTGGTTACGGTAATAGAAATGAAGAAGTAGAATCAATTTTAGAATTTGCTTCAGCATATGATCTTGTCTTAGCAAATACTAGTTTTAGGAAGAGGGAGTCGCATATAATTACTTTTAGTAGTGGTCATAACAAGAGTCAAATAGATTTTCTTTTAACAAGAAAAATAGATAGAAAACTATGTAGAGACTGCAAAGTAATACCTGGTGAAGCACTTACTACCCAACATAAGTTAGTAGTACTTGATATTAAGCTAACACAACAGAATAATATGAATAAAAGAGTTAGCGACCCTAGAATAAAGTGGTGGAACCTAAAACATAGTAAACAAGTAGAGTTTAGAGAAAAGCTACTAAAGGAAAATGTTTGAAATCTTGACTTAGATGCTAATACAATGTGGCTAGAAATGAGTATTTGCATAAGGAGGGTGGGATCAAACATATTAGATATATCTAAGGGCTTGGGACCTCCAAAGAAGGAAACATGGTGGTGGAACGAGCATGATGTATAGGAAAATACCTAAGTGTCAAGATGAAGATGCGTACAATCAATATAGAGAAGCTAGAAAACAAGCTAAAAAAGTAGTTAGTCAAGCTAAAACAAATTTCATGGAAGATCTATATACAAGGTTAGATAATAGAGATGGAGAAAAATATATATATAGGCTAGTCAAATTAAGAGATAAAAAGAAACAAGACCTAAGTCATGTAAGATGTATTAAGGACGAAAATTGAAATGTTTTAACGCGCGAGGAGGATATTTAGGAGAGATGGAGAAGTTACTTCGATAGTTTATTTAATGATGGCCAAGTTGATACTATAATAGACGAAAACCCATACAAAAAAGAAATGTAAACTATACACGCAATATTAGAATTGTAGAAGTTAAAGAGGCATTGAAAAAAATGAAAATAGGGAAAGCATGTGGCCTAGATGAAATACCTATAGAGGTTTGGAAATGCTTAGGAGAAATCGGATTGACTTGGTTAACAAAACTTTTCAATAAAATTTTAAAATCAAAACGGATGTCGATGGATTGGAGAAGAAGCACGCTTGTGCCAATCTTCAAAAACAAAGGAGACATTCAAAGTTGCTCAAACTACCGAGGAATTAAACTTATGAGTCACACTATGAAACTGTGGGAGAGAATAATTGACAATAGGCTGAGGAGAGAAACAACAATATCAGATAACCAATTTGGTTTAATGCCTGGAGGTCAACTATGGAGGCGATTTTCCTTGTAAGACGATTGTTAGAAAAATATAGAGAAAAGAAAAAAGATCTTCATATGGTATTCGTAGATTTAGAAAAAGCAAATGATAGGGTCCCTAGAGATGCTCTTTGGTGGGTTCTAGAAAGAAAAAGAGTGCATGCTAAATACATAAACACTATTAAGGATATGTATGATGGAGTAGTAATGAGTATAAAGACATTTGGAGGAGCTACAAAAGAATTTCTCATTACGATAGGACTACATCAAGGATCGGCTTTAAGCCCATATCTATTTACTTTAATTATGGATGAACTAACTAGACATATTCAAGAGGATATACTATGGTGTATGTTATTTGTAGATGATATTGTATTAGTGGATGAAACCAAAGATGGAGTGAATAGGAAATTAGAACTTTGGAGGAATACATTAGAATCTAAAGGCTTTAAGTTGAGTAGGAAGAAAACTGCATACATGCACTGTGAGTTTGGAAACACTAGACATCGAGATGACGAAGTGGTAAAATTAGGAGAAGTAGAAGTTCCTAAGGTAAACCACTTTAGATACCTAGGATCAATCATACAAAATGATGGTAACATTGAAAATGATGTCACACATAGAATTCAAGCTGGATGGAAGAAATGGCGAGTGCAACGAGGGTGATTTGTGATCGACATGTTCCTACTAAGTTAAAAGGAAAATTTTATAGGACCGCAATTAGGCCAGCTATGCTCTATGGAAGTGAATGTTGGGCGGTAAAGCAACAATAATTACATAAAGTGAATGTAGCAGAAATGATGATGCTTAGGTGGATGTGTGGTGAGACTCGTAAAGATAGAATAAGAAATATAGAAATTCAAAGACAAGTAGGAGTAGCATCAATTGATATAAAGATTAGGGAAGGGCGGTTGCGATGGTTTGGTCACCTGCAAAGATGGCCTACAAATGGCCTAACTAGAAAACTTGACTCAATAGAAACTGTAGAAATTCGACGAGGTAGGGGCAGACCAAAGTTAACATGGGATGCATTAATTAAAAGGGATTTGAATGGTTTGCAAAGCTAACCATCAATTGCACTTAATCGAGTACAATGGAAAAGTTTTATCCATGTAGCCGACCCCAGTTAATTTGGGACTGAGGCTATGTTGTTGTTGTTGTTGTTGTTAGGGATAGATTGGTTAGTAGCGTACCACGCTCATATCAACTGATCCAGTAAGACAATGATATTTGAGATCCTAGGGCATTCGATGTTTATGTATAGTGGTAGTATACCGAGAGCCAAGGGCACTAGAGCTTGAATTGTTATGAGTGGAGAGATGGAGACTCTAGTGTCATTATACACCATAGTAAAGAGTCAAGGATCTAGACTTGAGGAGATTCAGATTGTGTGCAAGTTTCAGGATGGGTTTCCTGGTTTACCACCACCGAGGGAGAAGGATTTCATTATTGAGTTGGTACCATGCACTGGACTTATATCTATACTATCGTACCGCATGGCTCCGAGAAAGTTAGAGGAGTTGAGAAGTCAGCTGCAGGATTTTGGGACATAAGGGATTCAACACACCTTATATTTCACCATTGGGAGCACTAGTCCTATTTGTGAAGAAGGACGGTACTTGAGACTATGTATCAACTACAGATAGTTGAATAGGGTTATAGTCAGAAACTAATATTCCTTACCACGAATTGATGACTTATTTGATAAGTTGAGAGGAGCATAATATATTTCCATGATAGACTTGTGATCAAGTCATCATCAGCTTAGGATCAAGTATGAAGATTGGTCCATGATAATGTTTAGTATGAGATATGGACACTATCAATTCATAGTCGTGCCATTTGGTTTGACTTATATTCTTTCCATGTTTATGGGTTTTATACATCAAGTGATGAGACCATTCCCTAATCGTTTCGCGATTATTTTCATCGATGATATGTTGATATACTCGAGGACTCAAGAAGATCATGAGCAACAACTCAGGGAAACATTACAGACTTTGAGGGAGCATTGAGTTCCTGCCAAGTTCAATAAGTGTGAATTTTAGTTGTCAGAGATCAAGTTTTATGGGCATGTTGTTAGAGTAGCATGCATCATTGTAGATCCAATAATAATTCAGGCTATTATGGATTGGTAAACGACGACATCAATTACGGATATTAGAAGTTTTCTAGGATTAGTAGGATATTACCGCTGGTTTGTAAAGGATTTCTCGAAGATCGTCTCACCTATGACCATATTGACCCAGAAAGACATCAGGTTTGATTATTTGAGAAATGTGAGGAGGCATTTGCTAAACTTAAGAGATTGTTGACTACTGCACCAGTATTAATATTGCTAGAGGCCGAATAAGGATTCTTTGTATATACAAATGCTTCTCTACTAGGTTTAGGTTGTGTATTGATGCAGGATATAGGCACAATAGCCTATGCATCCTGACAACTAAAGATACATGCGAAGAACTATCTCACTCGTGACTTAGAGTTGGCAGTGGTAGTATTTGCGTTAAAGGTATGGAGACATCATTTTTATGGAGAGAAGTTCATACTCTAAACTAACCATAAGTGTTTGAAATAACTCACCTCTATGAAAGTGTTGAATATGACATAACATAGATGGTTAGAGTTCTTGAAGGACTATGACTTTTCTTTGGAGTATCACTCTGAAAAAGTTAACGTAGTTGCTAATGCGCTGATTAATATACCTACTATAGATGCCGAGATTGTTAGATGCCACATGACTCATGAGTATGGATTACTCGAGGCAGAGGCGATAATGACCAAGTCAGATATTCCTACCAACACTCGAGTGATGATTTATGCATTGATGAGGTTTAAAACAATGTCTACATAAAGAATGTTAAAGGGTCAGACAGTTGATATCTTATACCCGATATTTTGTGAGTTAGCCCAATGTATCGATTATACTGACTGGACGGAGACGTCGATTCAGTGTCTTTGATTTAGAGGTAGATTATGGATATTAGCAGTGGCAAAGATGAGAGATGAGATTCTTCAAGATTCACCATTTTTGATTCACTGTTCATCCAGCAAGGACTAAGATGTACCATTACATGAGAAGACATTTTTGGTGGCCTGGGATGAAAGAGAAAACATCAGAGTTTATCAAGAACTATGGGATTTGCAGTAGGTGAAGGTTGAGCATCGTAGAACTGGAGGATTATTACAACCGCTTTCCATTCCATGATGGAAATGTGAAGACATAGCCATGGACTTTGTCAGAGGACTGCTACGTCCTGCCCATCAACATTATTCTCTATAAGCGATTGTAGACAAATTAACGAAATCTGCCCATTTCATACCAATTGCAGCTTACTACACATTTGAGTAGTTAAGTGTATTATTCAAGAGAGAGATTATCAGGCTGAATAGGTTACCATTGACTATCATGTCAGATAGATATATTATGTATACGTCCACGATGTGGCAGAGTGTGCAGGAGAAGTATGGTACGCGCCTACAGTTTAGCATAACATTTTACCCTTAGATTTATGGGCGGAATAAGAGGTTGATTCAGGCTCTCAAGGATACGCTCAAGGCTTGGTTATTAAGTTTAAGGGAACATCGGAGGATTACCTACCATTATGTGAGTTTGCATACAACGACAATTATCAAACTAGCGTTGAGATGGCACCATTTGAGACTTTATATGGCAGACCATGTTGCTAACCATTTTCTTATGCTGAGCTAGAAGACCTGGACATTGTAGGGCCTGAAAGTGTTGTTGACCAAACTGAGAAGCTATGATCGATTTGCTAGATGCTTAAGGGAACCGAGGAGAGGCAAAAGAAGTATGCAAAAATGTATCATAGCGATCTCACATATAACGAGGGAGCATTATTGTATCTAAAGGTTTCTCCTCGAAAGGGTTTTCACGGAATTGGTCTAAAAAGCAAGTTAGCAGTGAGATTCATCGAACCTTTTAAGATCAAACGGAGGGTCGAAAAGGTTGCTTATGAGCTTCAATTGCCTTCACTAAATGTCGAGGATTCATGTAGTATTCCATATTTCTATGCTTCAATTGGCCAAGTCGAAGGCAAGCGAGAGACATACATTGGACTTGAGTAAGATTGACCTAAGTGAGGATGTATCTTATGAGGTGTTGCCAGTTGTGATCCTAGACGATGGGTACAACAATTGAAAGGCAAGTCTTTCCCGAAGGTGTTTGTCGAGTGGCAGTTCCATGGAGACTTGGAACTCACTTGGGAACAAGAGGACTATTTTTGAAATAGGCTTTCGTACCTCTTCGAGTCAGGTATAATTATAAGTTAAGTTTAAATTCTACGATGAAATTTTTATTTGTTGGAAATAATTGTCACGAAAAAAGTTTCTAATTTGAGTTTAATATCTTAATCAAGATCAAATGACCTGCATCGAAATTTGTGCATGGTCGAGGTGAGATGGTCGAGGTATAGGTTATATTTGGAATGAATTATGCCTAGTGTATTGGATATGTGTAGATTACTAAGTCATTCCTACTTATGAATCGATGTTGAGACATATGTAGGAATGCGCCTCGAGTTACGTGCCCATATGAGATCGAGGTAAGTGTGATATGGTAAATTAGCATAAGTCTTATATAGCTTTTATAGTGATTCAATTGGGCTATGGTTGAAAATATATTAAGTATACCTAAGTTAGTAATTTCAAATAGTAGTCATGTGATGAGGCTCGAGATATGTGTTGACATATCTAAACACCATGTGTTTTACAAATATGTATCACTTATTATAAGTAAATGGGACATGTGTTAGTATGTGGAGCACTAGGTGAGCCTCGGGACATGTGCACATGAGGATCAGTGGTTATTAATCAACCATATCCATTTTCCATACATATAACTTATAATCAACTTAAGTAACTCAAAACCTCTCATTTCAATTACTTAATTTGGAAGAAACATTGTTGGAAAGAAAGAGAGTTGCAGGAGGAAAAGAAAACGTGAAACCCAGGTGGAAATCGACCAAACTAGTGTTCATCTTGTTAGGTAACTTCACAACACCATTAGCTTTGCTCAATTCAACGAATTCATGAACTTGATGTATGTTGTTGTTTTATGTTGGTGATGATGTCTTGGAACTTCGGAAGTATGTATAGAAGTGTCTAAAGCATTAGTATAGCCTATGTGTAAAGAAAACTCAAAATTCTATTTTGTAGAATTCTGGGTTTTGCTGCACATAGCACGCTAGGTAGGTCAGCTAGCACGCTAGAGAAACTTTAGTAGCACATTAATGAGGTTATTAGCGTGTTAATCTAGGTCATTAGCGCACTTAGTGCTATGACAACATAAAAATCTACAATTCACTAGAATGTCCTTAAATAATATAAATGAGTCTAATACCCTACGTTAAGGTTGAAACACATTTAAAAACATGTTATATGGTATGAGGATCCTAGGGAGGTGTTACGAGGATTCAAATACGAGTCTCGAGGTGTTGGGAAGCCGAAATAGCTTAAGAAATTGCGTGAATTGTAATTAAACCGATTGAGATATTTATTTACATCTCATTCCTGTTTACATGTTCATTTCCAGTCTTTTGGATTGATTTTCCTTTATACTCCATATGCCATGAGTTATTGTCCTTTCTCATTTTTCATTTTATGAGGTTGCTTTCATGGTGTAGTTTGTTGATTAAATGATTTCATTGACTCCAAATCATGCGTTATGTCATTTTGATTGTTAATATATGTGGTCAGTGAAATAGCATGCTATTAAAAAGGTGCTACATGGTTTTATATATTCTAGTTTCCTTTGGGTATTAGATATGCAATAGTGTTTGTGGATTTTAAGAGAACCAGGGATCTCTCTGCTATCTTGCACAATATGCGGGAAAGGAATCATGGGGGAAGTTGGCAAGAAATACTTGCACAATATGCGTGGTATGGGACCTAGGGGAAGTTGTCAAGTATATATATCGCTGGTGACTGGCACCACCGAAAGGTTATAAAGGCAAAGAGCATATCTCTGACCTTTACATTGACGTAGGGCACAGCTCCACCCATAGATAGTGGAAAGGCTGATGTGATGAAGATTGCGGTCGACCGCCCCTAGACCAATTACTACTTAGCCATATGTCAATTTCACTTTTTTTTTAACTAAAGTATATCTTTGAATGTTCTCTTTTCAGCATAGTTGCTATTATCATACTTTTATATACTTGATCCATATTTGGTAATGTGAACAAATGTCTCACAATGTTGCTTCCAACTTTCCTATACTCACCATTCTTTTTATGACCGTGGGTGCAAATCCATCAAGTAGCAGGCTAGGTAAATAAAAGATTGGCGACAACCTCTGAGCCAGTGGAGTGTTGCTACACTACATCTTGTAGGTTATGATTGGTTGTATAACTTTTATATGTATATTATATACTTTTTGGGTTGTATAACACAAATCTTAACCGTGGAAAACTAGATGATCCTTGCCTAGAAACTATTAGTTGGGAAGTGAGTGAAAGTGAGATGGGGATGTCTTATATGTACACATTTTAGTTTGTATGTGTAGATATGCGTTATCTACATAATAGCTTACTCACGTTTGCTATTAACTTATAGATACTGATGGCCGATTAATGTAATAGGTGGAATGCAGGTGCGAGTTGTAGCCTGCTGCTTATACTATCTTCTTACGACTTTTAGAGGCTATTAGACTAAGTAGCAGCTCAAAGACATCTGTTAGCGGAGTTCATTGCCATGATGACTTCATGATTTACTCCTCCTGCACAGACATCAGCCCTTACTACTGCGACTACTTCAATATTACCGATAGTAGTGTCAGTTGTATAAATTGTACCAGTGACAGAATGTCCAACCGTAGAGACAATTTTTACACCATCTTTCACACCTCCATCTTTTAGTTCAACAACAGAGTTTTAGTTGTTGAAAGATTTTATCAGATTAAAGCCAGTCTACTTTGATGGAGAGTAAGACTTTGAGAAGATTTCTTAGGAAAAGTTTCATAGAGTCTTGAGGATTAAGGATTGACTTTGAGTTGAGATTTTGTCAAACATTTTACAGAGAAATGCAGACGTATGGTGACGTGCAACGATAGCCTCTTAGGGAGAGTTTGAGTCATGGGATGCCTTCAAGAAGAAGTTTTATTAGCAGTTCTTCCCACCTATAGTGATGAAGAGGTTAAGGAAGGAACTCATGAACCTAAGGCGGGGAGCTAATGAGTCATTGATGAGTTATAGAGATAGATACGACTATTTGACAGTTCACTAGAGATTTAGTGAGAGAGTATTTGGATGATGTATTCCACTTTGAAGATGGACCGAGCCAAACATTAGATTTTATGTGGTCAGTTCAAGCGCCAGGATCTTGGGTGAGATTTTTGAGCATGCACTCTCTCACAAGACTTATTATTTTTGTATAGTTGCTGACGGGACACCATTAGTACTAGCCTTGACACCTGATCAGGCTGCGGAGTATGAGAGGAGGAAATAGAGGGGCAAAGGATCGAGGAGATAGGATAAAGGTTCTCAACGGATAAGGACATCTATAGCGGTTGCACCCTTTGTATCATCACCTACACCATTACAGACTATTGTTAGTAAACTCCATTTGCCACCACCAGGTCAGACCTGCAGTACCAGTTCCTATTACTTTCCTAGCTCTACCAGCACCACTAGTACTACTTCAGCAGCAGCAAGGTAGTAGAGATTGAGCAGAGGTATAGTTTTAGATAATTTTCAAAAGGGCGGAAATTGGTAAAGGCCCATGATCAGGGTCAAGGTCAGGCTAAGAGTCAGTATAGACCTATCATAGGCTATATGTGTGGTCAGGTTGGGTACATGAAGAATGATTGTACACGTGCAACAACCATGGTTCCATTGCAAAGACGAGAGGGTGTACACATGGTAGCATAGCCTAATACTAATGCTACGCGGATACTTATAAGGGTATGTATTCCATTTGTGGTAGAGATTTATATGTTTTGTTTGATTCGAGTTTGACAATATCTTTAATTTTTGGTTGCAGGATCGGCATCTTAGGGTTGTCACTCTTCATGAAATGGATCAAACATATATAAATGTTAGGGCATTCCTACCTAGCGACGCGCTGCATCGGAGCCCGAGTGTAATGAGAAATGAGCAAGGGTGTGTTTCACATCTCTGCCTGGGTGTGAAGAAAAATGAGCAAGGGCTCCCACATATAGCACGTGTGTGGGTAAAGAAGCTAGTCCCTTCACATCATCTCCCAGATGTGAAGAAAAATGAGCAAGGGTTCCCACACAAAGGACGGCTGTGGGTAAAGAAGCTAGTTCAAAACAAAAAGAAAAACAAAAACATAATCATAGATACGAACACTAGATCTTTTAGACAAAAGAGAAATAGAAAAGAAAAACAAATACAAAGGGGAGAAAAAATTCGTTTAGGAACATGGAACATAGGAACACTTACGGGGAAGTCAATAGAACTAGTAGATACCATGATTAGAAGGAGAGTCAATATTGCTTGCCTCGAGAGACAAAATGGGTACGAGAAAAGTGTAGAGAAATAGGAAGCATAGGGTTTAAATTGTGGTACACTAGTATAGATAGAAAATGCAATGGAGTAGGAATTGTGGTGGATAATGATTATAATGATAAGGTCGTAGAGGTTAAAAGAATGGGGGATAGATTGATTCTAGTTAAATTAATTATTGGCAACGAAAAACTGAACATACTTAGCGCATACGCACCACAAGTAGGATTAAGCGAGAGCATCAAATGCAAGTTTTGGGATGATATGGATGGATTTATGCAGAGTATACCATTAGATGAAAAGGGTTTTATTGGAGGAGATTTAAATGGGCATGTCGGGGGAAGTAACGATGGGTTTGAGAGAGTTCATGGAGGTTTTGGTTACGGTAATAGAAATGAAGAAGGGGAATCAAATTTAGAATTTGCTTCAGCATATGATCTTGTCTTAGCAAATACTAGTTTTAGGAAGAGGGAGTCGCATATAATTACTTTTAGTAGTGGTCATAACAAGTGTCAAATAGATTTTCTTTTAACAAAAAAATAGATAGAAAACTATGTAGAGACTGCAAAGTCATACCTGGTGAAGCACTTATTACCCAACATAAGTTAGTAGTACTTGGTGTTTTATTATCATCATTTCATTATATATATGCTTGTGATCTTTATGTTATGGTTTTTCCACAATAGTTAGGTATCACATTTAAAGCATCCGCTAGCACGCTAGAGAAACTTTAGTAGCACGTTAATGAGGTTATTACCGTGTTAATCTAGGTCATTAGCGCACTTAGTGCTATGACAACATAAAAATCTACAATTCTCAAGAATGTCCTTAAATAATATAAATGAGTCTAATACCCTACGTTAAGGTTGAAACACACTTAAAAACACGTTATATGGTATTAGGAACCTAGGGAAGTGTTACGGGGATTCAAATACGAGTTTTGAGATGTTGGGAAGCCAAAATAGCTTAAGAAATTGCGTGAACTGTAATTAAACCGATTGAGATATTTATTTACATCTCATTCCTGTTTACATGTTCATTTCCAGTCTTTTGGACTGATTTTCCTTTATACTCCATATGCCATGAGTTATTGTCCTTTCTCATTTTTCATTTTATGAGGTTGCTTTCATGGTATAGTTTGTTGATTAAATGATTTCATTGACTCCAAATCATGTGTTATGTCATCTTGATTGTTAATATATGTGGTCAATGAAATAGCATGCTATTAGAGAGGTGGTACATGGTTTTATATATTCTAGTTTCCTTTGGGTATTAGATATGCAATAGTCTTTGTGGATTTTAAGATAACCAGGGATCTCTCCACTATCTTGCACAATACGCGGGAAAGGAATCATAGGGGAAGTTGGCAATAAATACTTGCATAATATGCGTGGTATGGGACCTAGGGGAAGTTGTCAAGTATATATATCGCCGGTGGTGACTGCCACCACTAAAGGTTATAAAGGCAAAGAGCATATCTCTGACCTTTACATTGACATAGGGCACATATCCACCCATAGATAGTGGAAAGGTTGATGTGATGAAGATTGCGGTCGACCGCCCCTAGACCAATTACTACTTAGCCATATGTCAATTTCACTTTTTTAAACTAAAGTATCTCTTTGAATGTTCTCTTTTCAGCATAGTTGCTATAATCATGCTTTTATATACTTGTTGCATATTTGGTAATGTGAACAAATGTCTCACAATGTAGCTTCCTACTTTCCTATACTCACCGTTATTTTTATGCCAGTGATTGCAAATCCATCAAGTAGCAGGCCAGGTAAATAAAAGGTTGGCGACTATCTCTGAGCCAGCGGAGTGTTGCTACACTACATCTTGTAGGTTATGACCGGTTGTATAACTTTTATATGTATATTATATACTTTTGGGTTTGTATAATATGGGTTGAGTGATTTGTACCTTGACCAGACACATGATGTTATATTATCATCATTTCATTATATATATATGCTTGTGATCTTTATGTTATGGTTTTTCCACAATAGTTAGGTATCACATTTAAAGCATCCGAGAGCACGCCAGAGAAACTTTACTAGCATGTTAATGAGGTTATTACCGTGTTAATCTAGGTCATTAGCGCACTTAGTGCTATGACAACATAAAAATCTACAATTCTCAAGGATGTCCTTAAATGATATAAATGAGTCTAATACCCTACGTTAAGGTTGAAACACACTTAAAAACACGTTATATTGATGAGGAACCTAGGGAAGTGTTACGGGGATTCAAATACGAGTTTTGAGATGTTGGGATGCCAAAATAGCTTGAGAAATTGCGTGAATTGTAATTAAACTGATTGAGATATTTATTTACATCTCATTCCTGTTTACATGTTCATTTCCAGTCTTTTGGACTGATTTTCCTTTATACTCCATATGCCATGAGTTATTGTCCTTTCACATTTTTCATTTTATGAGGTTGCTTTCATGTTATAGTTTGTTGATTAAATGATTTCATTGACTCCAAATCATGTGTTATGTCATCTTGATTGTTAATATATGTGGTCAGTGAAATAGCATGCTATTAGAGAGGTGGTACATGGTTTTATATATTCTAGTTTCCTTTGGGTATTAGATATGCAATAGTCTTTGTGGATTTTAAGATAACCAGGGATCTCTCCACTATCTTGCACAATACGCGGGAAAGGAATCATAGGGGAAGTTGGCAATAAATACTTGCATAATATGCGTGGTATGGGACCTAGGGGAAGTTGTCAAGTATATATATCGCTGGTGACTGGCACCATTGAAAGGTTATAAAGGCAAAGAGCATATCTCTGACCTTTACATTGACGTAGGGCACAGATCCACCCATAGATAGTGGAAAGGCTGATGTGATGAAGATTGCGGTCGACCGCGCCTAGACCAATTACTACTTAGCCATATGTCAATTTCACTTTTTTTAACTAAAGTATCTCTTTGAATGTTCTCTTTTCAGCATAGTTGCTATTATCGTGCTTTTATACACTTGTTGCATATTTGGTAATGTGAACAAATGTCTCACAATGTAGCTTCCTACTTTCCTATACTCACCGTTATTTTTATAACCGTGATTGCAAATCCATCAAGTAGTAGGCCAGGTAAATAAAAGATTGGCGACTACCTCTGAGCCAGCGGAGTGTTGCTGCACTACATCTTGTAGGTTATGACCGGTTGTATAACTTTTATATGTATATTATATACTTTTGGGTTTGTATAATATGGGTTGAGTGATTTGTACCTTGACCAGACACATGATGTTATATTATCATCATTTCATTATATATATGCTTGTGATCTTTATGTTATGGTTTTTCCACAATAGTTAGGTATCACATTTAAAGCATCCGCTAGCACGCTAGAGAAACTTTAGTAGCACGTTAATGAGGTTATTACTGTGTCAATCTAGGTCATTAGCGCAATTAGTGCTATGACAACATAAAAATCTATAATTCTCAAGAATGTCCTTAAATAATATAAATGAGTCTAATACCCTACGTTAAGGTTGAAACTCACTTAAAAACACGTTATATTGTATGAGGAACCTAGGGAAGTGTTACGGGGATTTAAATACGAGTTTTGGGATGTTGGGAAGCCAAAATAGCTTAAGAAATTGCGTAAATTATAATTCAACTGATTGAGATATTTATTTACATCTCATTCCTGTTTACATGTTCATTTCCAGTCTTTTGGACTGATTTTCCTTTATACTCCATATGCCATGAGTTATTGTCCTTTCTCATTTTTCATTTTATGAGGTTGCTTTAATTGTATAGTTTGTTGATTAAATGATTTCATTGCCTCCAAATCATGTGTTATGTCATTTTGATTGTTAATATATGTGGTCAGTGAAATAGCGTGCTATTAGAGAGGTGGTACATGGTTCTATATATTCTAGTTTCATTTGGGTATTAGATATGCAATAGTTTTTGTGGATTTTTAGATAACCAGGGATCTCTCCACTATCTTGCACAATACTCGAGAAAGGAATCATAGGGGAAGTTGGCAATAAATACTTGCATAATATGCGTGGTATGGGACCTAGGGGAAGTTGTCAAGTATATATATAGCTGGTGACTGGCACCACTGAAAGGTTATGAAGGCAAAGAGCACATCTATGACCTTTACATTGACGTAGGGCACAGATCCACCCATAGATAGTGGAAAGGCTGATGTGATGAAGATTGCGGTCGACCGCCCTAGACCAATTACTACTTAGCCATATGTCAATTTCACTTTTTTTAACTAAAATATCTCTTTGAATGTTCTCTTTTCTTTATAGTTGCTATTATCATGCATATTTAAATGTGAACAAATGTCTCACAATGTAGCTTCCTACTTTCCTATACTCACCGTTATTTTTATGACCGTGGGTGCAAATCCATCAAGTAGCAGGCCAGGTAAATAAAAGATTGGCGACTACCTCTGAGCCAAGCGAGTGTTGCTGCACTACATCTTGTAGGTTATGAACGGTTGTATAAATTTTATATGTATATTATATACTTTTGGGGTTGTATAATATGGGTTGAGTGATTGGTACCTTGACCAGACACATGATGTTATATTATTATCATTTCATTATATATATGCTTGTGATCTTTATGTTATGGTTTTCCACAATAGTTAGGTATCACATTTAAAGCATCTGCTACCACGCTAGAGAAACTTTAGTAGCACGTTAATGAGGTTATTACCCTGTTAATCTAGGTCATTAGCGCGCTTAGTTCTATGACAACATAAAAATCTACAATTCTCAAGAATGTCCTTAAATAATATAAATGAGTCTAATACCCTACGTTAAGGTTGAAACACATTTAAAAACACGTTATATGGTATGAGGAACCTAGGGAAGTGTTACGGGGATTCAAATACGAGTTTTGAGGTGTTGGGAAGCCAAAATAGCTTAAGAAATTGCGTGAATTGTAATTAAACTGATTGAGATATTTATTTACATCTCATTCCTGTTTACATGTTCATTTCCAGACTTTTGGACTGATTTTCCTTTATACTCCATATGCCATGAGTTATTGTCCTTTCTCATTTTTCATTTTACGAGGTTGCTTTCATGGTATAGTTTATTGATTAAATGATTTCATTGACTCCAAATCATGTGTTATGTCATTTTGATTGTTAATATATGTGGTCAATGAAATAGCATGCTTTTAGAGAGGTGGTACATGGTTTTATATATTCTAGTTTCCTTTGGGTATTAGATATGCAATAGTCTTTGTGGATTTTAAGATAACCAGGGATCTCTCCACTATCTTGCACAATACGCGGGAAAGGAATCATAGAGGAAGTTAGCAAGAAATACTTGCATAATATGCGTGGTATGGGACCTAGGGGAAGTTGTCAAGTGTATATATCGCTTGTGACTGGCACCACTGAAAGGTTATAAAGGCAAAGAGCATATCTCTTACCTTTACATTAACGTAGGGTACAACTCCACCCATAGATAGTGGAAAGGCTGATGTGATAAAGATTGCGGTCGACCGCCCCTAGACCAATTACTAGTTTGCTATATGTAATTTCACTTTTTTTAACTAAAATATCTCTTTGAATGTTCTCTTTTCATTATAGTTGCTATTATCATGCTTTAATGTGAACAAATATCTCACAATGTAGCTTCCAAGTTTCCTATACGCACCGTTCTTTTTATAACCGTGGGTGCAAATCCATCAAGTAGTAGGCCAGGTAAATAAAAGATTGGCGACTACCTCTGAGCCAGCAGAGTGTTGCTGCATTACATCTTGTAGGTTATAACTGGTTGTATAATTTTTATTTGTATATTATATACTTTTGGGGTTGTGTAATACGGGTTGAGTGATTGGTACCTTGACCACACACATGATGTTATATTACCATCATTTCATTATATATATGCTTGTGATCTTTATGTTATGATTTTTCCACAATAGTTTGGTATCACATTTAAAACATCCGCTAATTAGTTAAGACATCCGGTAAATAAGCTTTTAAATTAGTAAACCGTAAATTAACTCTAATTTTTTAATTGACATAGGATAGGTTTATGTATACTTAAGAAATTAATTGGTAAGTTATATGATTTTGAAAAGGTTGACTAATTCCTTGTTATGTATTATGAGGTAAGGTTAGGGATTAATGACTTGATTAGGCCAAGCGGTGCCTCAGTTTAAGAAGGAGTTGTCACACAAGCTCAAAATATTTATTCTTAAGAATCAGGATTAGCAACTCGATTTCTTCGTCAACACAAAGAAAAATATATTGTATTGAGATTAAGAATAGTTTTTAAATATATTAATAACTTCTTCCACCTCTGGAAGTGAGTCTTGGGTTTCCATCCAGGGAATCAAACATTGAAACACCATATCCCTCACATATCCGAATACATATATCTTGCTCAATCCGTCAAAAGAATAACGTAACCTTACTAATAACAATATGCAGGCTTGATCAATGTATCAACTATAACTCATACATCATTTTACTGATGATAAAATTTAGTTAATTTCATTACATAGCCCATAGTTATGTTATCGATCTACCATCAGATATAGACAAGAAATTACGTACCCCTTAAGGTTTTTATTATCCTGTCTCAACCTATTGAATAACTATAATATCTCCCAATAAAATTAACAACATATATCATCACCTCAAACAATCCATAATCTTCTCATATACCTCAACACGATATAGCATTACCTGTATATCTAATATAGAGAGATCCATGAGATCATCGATGTAATTCTTGCATAAAATTCTTTCTTGAACTAATATTTTCATTTTTGAATTTAATACGTTAAGCACAATTTTATTGAAAAGTCTAATATGGATACTAATCCTTGAAAGCCAAATCTTGGCATATCAAGTGACTCTAATTAGACTTCTTAATCACCGTATCACCTAGTTAAGCAAACATTTGGCTCAGTTCTAATCTAAACATCAAAGAATATATTCGTAATTATTAATTCCAATAACTTAGTAAATCATCATCCTTATCACACCTTCTCATGAGATAATACTGAGAAGTTTTCTATTATAATTACAATTCCTGTTCTTTTTTTATTCAAAGTATTAATTGCATCAATCTCTTTGTATGGGTGATTTCTCTAAGTGACATCATTAGATTCATGAATTTAGATTACTCACTTTACCTCTAATTTCTTTTCCTCTGACAACTATACTCTTCAAACTCTCATATCTTGAATATCTCCAAATCCTTTACACTTAGATAGATCTATATTTCAAGCCCTACGATGAATGAATGAGTTTGCACAACCTATTCAGTTGAGTGGGTTCACAAATAAATTAGGATCTACACCCGTATCTTATAACCCTAACTTTCAGCTTTAGGATTTATATTTGCAGTTTATTCCATTCATCGTTTGAAATACATTTCAAGCTTTTACTCTACTAGTGATGTCTTAAATTGTTTGGTATGATTACCAAAAAAATTATTTCTTAATAGTTCTTCTCAACCTTCCTTAACTATATAATAGTATAAACTACAATCTCTTGCTTCGTGTCAACACACATTTACCCAAATAAAGTATTAGGCTAATCTTTTAACTTTTTTCCATATTCCATATATACTCAAGCAATTATTGTAGTTAAACTACATTTCCATTCTCTCTCAAGGCATCCTTGCATTATTTATGACTCATTTAAATTGTTTTAAAATTAATTGAACATACAACACAACTATACTACAAATGATTGTATATGTTGTTTGCATCATTTAATTATTCAAAGATAACATTACTTATCGTACTATGTGTTGAATATAGGATAATTCTTTGACTGTCTCAATCCTAGTCAAGTCCATTGACTCGCAATTCACATTCAACACATGTTTGAGTGACTTACATTTAAACGTTAGTACTTGCACTAGCAATCCTTAGTATAAACAAAATTATCGTCAGGTTTTACATGGCTTTGCAATATTTCTTGTTCCTTTGCTAAGTCTTCAATCTTTTATATTATCATTGTCACACAATTATAATCTCATTCCAATAGATTAACAACTCTACATTTCCATTTATGAAATAACCTGAGCTATAGTGCATTTTCAGGGTTTCTACCATGATTTTTGTAATAGAGAAGTCATTGACTAACATCATATTCACATAGTTCCTAACTCTGATTTTATTTTAATGAAAACCAGATCTCAACCAATTCATAGAATAACTAATTTCATGTGATTAAGTGAATGAGTTATTAATTTCTGGGCTGTGAATATTCATTTTCTAATTTAGTTTAATTTATTTTATCACTTGAGTTGAGCACTCAAACTCATACAATTCCCATATTACACTGAAGTAAAATGGAATTGACCATTGGCTTTATATCGGAATCAAGTAATTAATGAGTTTAATCTGAAGTTGTGACAGAATTCCTAGAGAATCCGATAAACAAATATCTTGGAACTTTTAAAATCACAATATTCATTAATCAAGCTTGAATTCTCATTAAGAATATACTAAATTTCTATAACAATTTTAAACCATTGGAATCTCGAGTGATAACATATTTCTATGAATAATCATTCGTAGATATTTCAATATTTATATAATCTTTTATTAAGATTTGCAGTTATTACCAACCTCTTGATATACTGCTTACCTATTCACTCTCGGTATTGCAAAGTATCCTTAGATTCATAGACAACTCGTTCCCCCCAATTTAGACTATTCCAGTTTGTGAGATCAAACTAGAACATCTCAATAGCTCATAGCCATGTTCTAACCCAAACTATACACCTTCGTACAAATTTTTCGACTTCAAATTTTTGTGTGAAATTACCATAAAGTGATTGAAGTCCAATAGCTAAGATAGAATTAACTATTAATGTAGATTTTCCATAATCCTTCAACTCTTATTTCTTGTTGTGAATCTTCACTTTTAATGCGATTTCACCCTTATGATCATTCTATTAGTAAGAGCGGTTAAACCGCAACAACACAAATAAAATTTTTCTTATTTTAACT
Source organism: Stephania yunnanensis (assembly GCA_039657365.1). NCBI lineage: Eukaryota > Viridiplantae > Streptophyta > Magnoliopsida > Ranunculales > Menispermaceae > Stephania > Stephania yunnanensis. Next base: position 33,213,220 of record CM077585.1, on the reverse strand, counting down.
TTACATTCAGTATGTGGAGTTACACCACAGCTATATTATCAGGCTCCATCTTGTTATTCCAATATGTACTAGCACCATATTTGGAATCTTATACTTCATAACAGCTTATGAAATATGAAAGATTAGTGGTTATCTAACCTTAATTAGGTTCTTATCATCATTTACCACTAATTTTCATATTGAATAACCTTTAATCTTGTTTAACTAGTTTCAACACTAGTATACATTCTACTCAAAGTAAATCACCACCTTTGAGTTTCATTGAAGGTCATTTATTATTTTATCTACTTTTTTAATGTCATTTCTTCTAATTGTCTCAAAGTCTAGGTCAAATAGATCCTTATTCACTGACTACCATTAATCAAACACTATTAGTGAGAATAAAGACCATTAGAGACTATCTAATTGGATAATAGTTTAATTTTTGTCGTCAGAAGATTTATTTTACGATATCTTTCCTTGTAATATTGGGATTCAAGTTTTCTCAAACCCTAATCCTCAATTATTTCTCAACTCATTACATTTCCATAATCTTTTTTGTCGGAATATCCCTGAAGTCTAGGTTTTCACAAACCTCAACTGCAATACCCTTTGGATTCAAAAGACATGGATGGGAGATACGACCATCTGGATAGTGTATATGAAAGACATTACATGTATATCTATCGCATAGGTACAATACATCACAACAAATAACATATCTCAGTTTTTTTATCTTTCATTCCCCCTAAAACATTGATTTAAAACGTTTATAAAGTCCTAGATTATCAATAACTTGAGAATCAACCTCCAAGTTAGCAAATCTAGACTTATATTCATATTACAGGTAATGAATTCAAGTTCCGTCAAACTGTAAAAGAGTTATTCTTGATTTTTATAAACTTCAAGAATAGAGAAGCTTGCTTTATAAGCAAGGCTTTGATACCAAACTGCAGTATCCCCTTTCTCAAATTAGGGCGATACTTGGCCTAAGACTGTAATTAAGCCTCGGTACACCAGTCGAACTCAAGTAGAGTAACAGTACAACCGTCTTTCGTACCTGATAATCACAATTACAGTATATCGCATATCGAATAATTTATTAAAAATGGAGTAGAATTAAGACGTTTTCAATAATACAAACAATATACAAAAATCGGCATAAACCTCGATTGTAAAACTATATCCCACCTGATTTATTACAAAATAGTAATTCAATACAATATATAAATAGTAGGGAAATCACGTCACCGTATAGAAGATTATAGACTCCTAATCTTCTTCGTTTTGGAGTCGAAGCGCAGGTCGACTACCTAAAATGTTAATTGGGGAATGAGTGCTCCAACTTGCACAATAAGTGATGTTCGTAAATCTATCAATTATCAACTAATACCAATAAATAAATAAATTACAATATGCATCTGAAACATATCTACTTAGTCATTAGAAATTATATAACAATAGATAATGGAATTCAAGTTCATAGATTAATTGCAACTGCACGTGTGAATTGTGTTTTTTTTTTCTTTTGCATTCAAAACAAATGTTGCAGACTCTCATTACCCTGAATTATGGTCCAAAGAACCTCATAGGTTGGCCGACGTGTGATTTTTGTTGTGTATGCAAGCGTAACGTAGCTATCCACTCTTAAATGGAAAGTAGCAATCAGTTAGCTTCACGAATATGAGGGAAGGGTATTTGTTGGCCTTTCATTACCTCGGTCGTCAAACTCAATCCGATTCCCCTATCGCACCCCTATTCGAGATCACTTATTTTGATATAAAATAATAGGAAAGGGACAATCGGGTACCTCAAGGTGGCTAATGGGAAAGTGTCGGTAGCTAGCCAATCACCATCATCGTCACTCCATTCTAATTCGCCCATCGTACATCTTTTTGAATAATTTCACATAAAAATTAGTTCAAGTCATAGTAAATTGCCACATTCCTAGTCAATAATACTATATAAGCTAATTATACTAATCATGTTGCATAATTGATAAGAATACAAGTCCCATTTACCTGTGCCGAGTTTTTCTAACTTTTTACCGACTTACCCAACTCTCGAGATCCATAAATCTTTTCTTGTTGACTAAAAACCTAAATTAAACAAATTATCATCAATTTGGGTCCAATATTCCTTATTTAGAACCCTTCAATCGACTCAATTGAGTTAGGAACCAATTTATCAAATTTTAGGTCAATGTGACCATTTCACATTTTTCGAGGTAAAAATCTCGGTATAAGGCCTCGCAAAAAGCCCGAATATTTCATTTTATCAAAATATTATTTTTTGAGATATGTCCTAATTTTTTGGCATTTTTTTTTCCAATTTTTCAACATTTTTCTATATTTTTTCTTCATTTGTATGGTTTGACCTTGAACAGAACCAATCTGAAACCGGACCAATCCGATTCAACTGAACCGGATCTGGTTCGGGGTTAAACCCCCCTTTCTTCTTCCTTACCGCCCTGTTCGATTAACTAACAATTTTTTTTTTTAAATTGGCCACTAGGGTTGGGTTTGGCCCAACCCTAGGGCATTCTCAGGTAAGGGAGACAACTCCTCATTCATGTCCTTCCTCGCCCCCTTCTCCATCATCAACTCATCAACACACCATTAACAACCAAGAATCACAACATCAACGCCATCAACAACATCCAATAACTTCAACAATAAGCACAACAACGCCAACACAACAATGACTCACCTTGATTTCGATTTCGATTTCTCCTCCTCTCCTGTCTCGGTCCCTCTCTTTATCTCACCTTCGATTTCAATTTTTGAAATCAAATTGAAGGAGACTATTCTGTTATGTATTTTAAGATAAACATGAGGTCACCTCAAGATTCGCATTGCATGAATCTCGAGGCCAATTAGATTATTCAATTATATTCAATATATTTTGATCTTTTTTAGATACTGCAACGTCTCTCGAGGCTAATCTCGTGGCTATTAACAAGTCAATCAAACCCTCAATACATGATGACCGCCATACTTAGGATTAAATATATATTGATATCCTCGAGATAAGTATCACGTATCTCGAGTTAAATCTATAGCCTTTATTTTAACGTACCTACTTATGCATGCACCACTTTATTGTCATTATGATGTGGTCACACACATCTTGAGGCATAAATTTTTTTCAAAAACCAATGCTTCTCTCCATTTACTTCTTCGATTCTCAAGCTACGCGTATCTGGAGGCAAATCCAATGTATACTTTTATTTGATTTAAACTTTAGGATTCATTTATATATATATATATATATATATATATATAACCCTTATATATACAAATATATGATTACCTATGTATTTTCATGCCCATAAATTCGTTGCCTGCGCCAACGATCACTCTTGAGTGTGCACGATATTTACGTCCCTCACGTGTCACCCTCAACCCCGCAAGTCACTAGGTGCCCACCAATTATTAATAATTTATTTATTTTCAATATATATTCACATATACAAATATATATTTATTAATGCGTTTATAATTACGTCATGCACGCCAATGAGTACACTCGAGCGTGCGCTCTACCCCACAACTCCTGTGCGTCACCTATAACCCATACATGGTATTAGGCGTCCCATAATTTTTCAATTATTCAATTGTTGGCCAATAAATCAAATTAATTTCAATAAATACTAATACACATCAAACAAACACCAAATGACACGTAAATCTTCGCACACGTTAATCGAGACAAGTCAGGCATAATTATGACTTAACTCGGGTTAATTAGAACTCAAATTAACCCTAATCACCTGTTTAAGGGAATGGGTTGTTACACGAGGTATCCTTTTGTTGGGTTAAACCTCATAAGTTCTTTAATCAATGCAAGATTCGCTTATATTACTTATTTGCATATTATTAAGACTTCCACTATTTAAATAACATAAATGAATCAAAATAAACAAATTAAGCTATAAAACTCTATAATTTAGTACATTTCGACGAAATAATAATTTAAACATCAAAAATTGATTAAGTTGGATTATCAAATGGTTAGTTCATAAGACGTCATAGGTAGGTATGCAAGTGAGAAGGCATGACTTGGTGCGGTGTCCGGCGTAGCAATGCCTGATTTGCCTTAAAATATAGGACCGTCATTAACTTCTCATAGGTAAGGAGTTGGGATTACCCTCTCTTAGGAAAGGAGTTTGGATTACTCTCTTATATAGATCCTTGTGGTCGGTTATTAGGGATATGAGCGGTGGCTAAATTCCCATTGAAACCTTAAGTGGTTTTGGTGCATACATAGGTGGTGGCTTTGGACGAACCAACTATTAGTTTGATGGGACTAACGAGAAAGCACATAAGGCATGTGTCTCGTCTAGTGGTTTCCATCACCTCGAGGGTAGGGGAATTGGTCATCGAACTCTTGTCAATAACAAGTATGTATTAAATGAGACCACAACTTTATAGTATTACTATTTTTTATAGTATATCTCTTTGTGAACCCTATGAATGATAAATAGTTTTGACTCGAATATGCTTTTATCAACCTTGTGGTCGTGATTTATGAATGCTTCATAAATCCATGCGATGTCTTGTTTTAAATGCTTCTTTATTCAATTTCAGTTCATGCTACCTATGCATGCTTATTAAGTATTACTTGCGTATTTAATGGTTGAGTGAGATTCTCACATTACTGAACTTCACTTACATTTCGAGACCATACATAGCGGTGCTAGGGACTAGATCGAGACAAGGGAGAGGCGATAGCTTGAAGCCTTCTCTTTTGATGTGAGCCTTGTAATGATATTATCTATTTATTTGATTTTGAAATTATTGAACTTAGGTTATATTTAAATAGTTATTATGGATAGAATGAACCTTACTCTCCATTAATTTAAACTACTTAGTAGTATTTGAATGACTTAAATTGTTGTCAAAATTTTAAAACCCAACCATTGTTTCATAATACGTCATAAAAAATTTTGTGTATTTAATTATGCAATTATTTATCCATATGTATTTATTTTATATTTTAGCAGGTTATTTTAGGCGAGTAAGACCACTTGTTTGGGCTCGATTTGGTTATTCAAACTGGAGCGATCTGGACCGGGCGACTCGACCAAAGGTCTGATGAGGGTTCTTACTCCGTTTTTGCTCATCGTCTCTCCCTTCTAGATCGATTTATACACTTGTCTCTTTGTGTCTCTCAACTCCGTACTCTCCCATCATTTCTCTGGATATCAAACTTGTCTCTCCCTTTAAAGTCCATCTCACTACCTCTATAGACTCTTATATCTTTGTTTCTCGAACAAATGGTCAAGGTGGCCAATTGGTCACAACAAAGAAGAAAAGAAAAATAGTGGAGGGGTTAGTTGAAGGAGGTGAGTTATATGATTATTTTAGATTGAGTTGCGTTGTTGTTAAAGATATTGAATTATAGGGAGTGATTTGTGTTGTGAATGGGGTTCGGTTGAGGGGAATATCAAAGGGAAGTGGTAAATATGGGAACGTGTTTTATTATTGTTTTAGATGATTGTTGACTTAATTTTTGATGGATTTATTGTTAATTAAGAATTGTTTATTGGTATTGGTGAATAGTCTCGTTTTGTAAGAGAATTGATGGATGGCGATGATTCGGGGCAGTAGAACAATGTTGTTGCTACTGCTGTAGTAACCCTTTGGGGAGAAATCGAGGAGGAAAGAAAACAAGAAAAATGTAGTTGCTGCTGCATTTGAGAGTTTTGTTATATTGATAAATTGATTTATTATTTTTCATAATTGAGAAGCGAAGGTACATGACAGTGAGGAAGGATATTTCCGCATAAACTTTGGTGATCGAATTCATATTAAAATGCAAGGAATTTGAACTGATTTTCTTGATTTGGCGATAGTTGGTGATGGGAAATCATGGGAGTTGAATTATGAGGTACCTGGAGAATTAAATGGCATGAATAGGATCCATTTAGGAGGTTTACATGGAATGAAACTCTGTCCTAACTTGTTTCCATTTTAAAACTTAAATTTCAATAGAAATAGGGTGTTTCATGGAGTTCAAGTAGGAGTATTGAAAGGTTTCATGGTGGAGATCATTAGCTAAATTTATGGAGGTTGTTTTTTAGACTTAAGAGGTTCACTAAAATCTTAAATTAGTGAAAAATAAGGTTCTGTGCTATGCATAGGGTTGTCATGAATGTATTCAGAAGTTTTTCATTAAAATGCGATAAATCGAGCTCAAATTGACAAATTATATGTGTAATTATTGAAATTTATGATTTGATAATCGAATGTTATGAAGGCATTGATTGGAAATAAATTAAGGCATCTCATATAGATTGATGATGAATTTAAAGAAATTACATTGTTTACTAAAAAAATGAATCAAATTGGGACTCATTATGGTCTTTATTTGAGACATTGAATTTATATACCGTATAGTTACAAGTTGAGTTAAAAACTCCTAATTTGAAATTCAAACTTGAGCTATAAGTGATTACGAAGCTAAATAGATGGTTTAATTTCATCAATACATGAAATATGTATTCTATATTAAAATTGAAGATGTGGAAATACGTGAGAGCCGAAGAACTTCGTATGAGGCTTTACGATCAACATTGAGTTGGTTTGGTGTAAGTAAACTTTACAGTGACTCTTACATTGCTATGGTTTATCTATTTGCATGAATTACATTCATTATTGGTCATGCAAGCACGGGAAGAGAGAGATAAGCTTGTTTCAAAGTATGGTTTTTTTTAAATTAGATTTCAAAAATCATACATGAAATGTCATTTAGTGAGACTAGTTTAAGAGTCAAACACCGCAAGTTATCTACGCATTTCATAAGCTTTTAATACGTTCCGCTCTATTTTTTGAAGTCAACATCTGATTATAGTTAGGAAACAGAAATGGAGTGGATTGCACAATTGTATATTTATTTCTTCAATTCCTTTGTTGTATTATTATTCCATATTATCATGTTGATATTACCAGATGCGTTAGATAGTGTAAATTTTACTTATCTGACATCATTATTTATTGTAATGGTGCGAAACTCATTTCGCACTAACAAGGGATATAGAAGCTCGAACATTTTTTTGGTGACTCACTTTAAAGCTCATTTTCTCTGTATGTGACTTGATTTTGTGTATATAATCTATATTTTAGGGATTGGGTGAGAGTAGGATGTTCTTTAAATTAGTTTACAACAAGTTACGAGGTTTACAATTTTGTGTTATTTGGAATTGTAAAGTGGTAAATAAGTTATTTTATAAGCTTGAATTTGATATATATTATGAAATGCGGGGAATTGATATTCCTTCTGGGCATATCCCCATTCAACAGTCTATTAGGTTAATTTTTGGGCAGACACTTTTAGGGGAGGTGCTACCAAAATTTTTACGAAATACCGATATGATTTCTTAATTTGCTCTAATGAAATAAATCATGAATTAACTTCATTGATGATATAAATTTAGTTTTGGAGCCTTACTAAGAATTGAAAAGAAAATAATTTTAAGGTCATAATTAAAAGAATGGATTAGGCTGACCATATTATCAGGGGACTAAAGTAATCTAGGTCGCTTAGTCATCCTAATAACAAGGGGGCTGAAAAAGTTGGTATTAAAGCATAGGTTTAGCTTGATTGAGGGTAAACTTTGGTTGAGAATCAAAGAGTGATTGAGCACGATTAGTTGGGAAGTTACCGGGAGCTGGGGTATTTGAATTATTGTGTTATGCTTGTGTTGTATGTTTGTTTTATTGCTAGATATGTGATAGGAAGTTTATTCTCCTTGTTTGTTCGATACTTAACTCATATGAAACGACGAGTTAAATAAGAACAAATAATGAAAGAGAGAATAGGCTTATGAAAATAAATTAAGCCTGATTGGATGTAAAATGGACTTATGAAGTATGAATTCACAAACCTGTTGTAAATAGTTTGATACCAATATAACTATTGACAATATCAGTTATGAAACCAAAAAGATATTGGTTGAAAGGAAAGTCCAAAAGATTATGGTACGTAACCACTAAACACGACGTCCTTTAGAATTGAAAGTATCAAACTATTACAATTAAGAAACACAGGAAAGTGACAAAATGGAATTAGATTAAGTCTCAAACGATTGAGAATTGTTTAAAAAATGTAAAATGAAATTGAGATTTGTGGTAAGCACGCGATATCGATTATCTTGGATTTTAGAATGAGGTTAATATAAGTTAAACTAGTAACTCAGTAACATCTATTCTACGAAATATAGGTTTAGTTCATAATTAATTGAGAGTTTCTTTCAAAATAGTCTAATTGAAAAAAAAAAAAGACACGTGGTTTTCGTAAATAGAAATTGATTAGACAAACTGAACTTGACTTGAAAACCACAATGGGATTGTGATATAACTTTTCAAGCTGTTTAAGTAAGAACTTCTCAAGCTGTTTAACTAAGTTTCTACAAAAATAAAATTCTATGAATCAAAGTTTTGTCTTTTTTTCTGAAAAAACACCAAGTGAAATAAGGAATAGAACCACAGTTGATCAACTGACTTCTAGTAAGAAGTACTAAAACTTTTGAATGTTTATTACTCAAGTTACTTATTCATAACCGATGTTGAATACAATGGTTTTATGCATCAAACATAGAAATGATAATACAAATGGAAAACATGTTAAAATAAATTTTGTTAACACTGAATTAGGTGTTGTTACAAAACAAAAGTCAATAAAATTTCTAACTTAAAAAAATGAAAGGTGTTGTTTTAATATCAAAGTATTAGAAGTTTAAATTGGGGAAAATATAATGAAAATAGCTAGGATTAAATAGAAAATAAAACACAGTGATTGTGTTTTGAAATACAAAGTACCGATAGTCACTTCTAATTAAATTAAGTAATGATGCCTATCATTACGACCTAAAATAAAACAAAAGAAGAAATAGATGTACCGATTGAATATCAGTAAGTAGTTTGTATATGAAGTTAGTATGAACTCTTATATAGTGAGAATTTTCAATAATAAGAATTAAAGGATTGAAATAGCATCATTTAAAAGTTTGATTAAGTCATTAAGTTGATCGATAGTTTGAAAACTCAAGTTATTCTATCTCTTCAGTCGAACAACAATGGAGATGTGAATTTATCAAAAGTATATTGACGCTTAGTAAGATTGTTAGTTATCTTACATAGTCTCTTGAAAAGTATCGAACTTCTTTTTAAAAACAAGTCAGAAAATCAGAGACTAATGGAAACAACTTAATGCTATAACAAATAGTAGAACTATTTGAGTCACAAAACTTCTTTGTTTCGAATTAAGAATAGCTAAGGAAGACTTTTGTTAATTGATTGATCATAATAAGTCGCATCATCCTTAGTTATATATTCAAAAAGTAATGAGATATAAAACTACATCTATAAGTCAAGCCTAAGGAGCTTTAAGTGATATCCAGGGTAGAGAGTGATAGTGGTAAGTTTATTTAGGCTTAATGTAACTTAAATAGTGATTTAAATGAGGCTATGGTTGATTATACATTTAATGTACCTAAGTTAGAAAGGTAAAACAATAGCCATGTGATGATCATCGAGATACGTATTGACACATCTAGACAACAAGTGAGTTGCACATTGATGTTACGTAGATTGAGTAAGTGGGAAATGTGTCAATATGTACATCGTTAGATAGGTCTCGTGATACGTGTGCACATGAGAATCAATGCCTATTAATCAACCATATCCATTTCATATAAAAAGCTAGAGATCAACTCATGTAATGAAACCAACTTCTTTTCAATAGTTTAGGAGCTAAGTAAGTTTGTTGGAGAGAAGAAGAAGGTGCTGGAGTAGGAAGAAGAGCAACAACTAAGAGAGTTTGGTGTAGGAAGATCAAGTGTTAGTTGTATACATCCACTAGGTAACTTCACTACACCAAAGACTTAGTTCAATTTGATGAATTCATGAATTTGATGTTTTAAATGGTTGTATATGTTGTTAAGGTCTTGCAACTCTGGAGGTATGTTTGGAGGTTCCTAAAGCATTAATATAGCCTACGTGTAGAGTTAACTCAGAATTCTGATTGCAGAGTTCTGGGTATTCTTGGCGCACTAGAGAAAGTTTGGTAGCAGATTAATGAGACCACTAGCACGCTAATAAATCTATCCAGTGCGCTAGGTGCAACAACAACATAAAAATATGCAATTTTCTAAAATTTATAAACACTATAAACAAGTCTAATACCATAAGTAAAGGTTCAAACACACTAACAAACATGTCATATGATATCAAGAACCTAGGGAAGTGTCTCGCGGGGGCTCAGATATATGGTTGTAAGGTGTTGGGAGGCCGAAATAGCTTTGGAAATTGCGTGGATAGTAAGTAAACTGATTGAGATATTTATTTATATTTCATTCCTATTTAAATGTTCATTTCCAGACATTTGGATTGATTATCCATTGTACTCCATATACTATGACTTGTTGTCCTTTCTCATTTCATGAGGGTGTTTTCATGGTATACATTGTTGGTTAAATGATTTCATTGACTCCAAACCAAGTGCTATGTCATTTTTTAATGTTGATATATGTAGCCAATGAAATAGCATGCTATTAAGTAGGTGTTAAATAGTGTTGTGAATCTATTTCCAATGTCCATTAGGTATGCAATTGCTTTGTTAGATTCTCAAACCAAGTTATTCCTTGAAATATGAAAATAGTTCTAGTATCTAGGACTATTTTATGATAGAGGTTCGGCGGACATACAAGGTTGCAAGACTTCAGGGTGATTAGGTTCTCTCCACTATCTTGCGCAATACACGGGAAATGAGTCCTGAAGTTGTTAGCAAGAATAGCTTAGGTGACATCACGGGATAGGGGACTCGAGGTTGTTGGCAAGTAAATATTGCAGGTGACTGGCACCAGTGAAAGGTTATAAAAGCAAAAGCAATACTCATACCTTCACATTTATGTAAAACTCAGCTTTATCCTCATACAGTGGAAAAGGCTGATGTGATGAAAATCACGGCCAACCGGCCCTAGATCATTACTACTTAGCCGCATGTCAGTTTCATTTTATTTATCTAAAGTATCTCTTTGCCTGTTCTCTTTTTAGCATAGTTGTTATTATCATGCTCTTAGATACTTGTTCCATACTTGGGAATATGAACGAATGTCTCTCAGTGTCATGTTTTACTTTTCTGTACTTACCGTCCTTTTTATGATGATAGAGTACTACTACACCGGACTTTGTAGGTTTTAATTTTAATGTATTACTTTTATATGTATTTCATATACTTTTGGGGTTGTTTTTTATAGGTTGAGTGACTAGTACCTTGACCAAACACATGATGATATATTATCACCGTTTGTTATATATATATATATATGCATTCATCTTTATTTCATGTTTTTTCCACAATTTTTAGGTATCACGTTAATGCTTCCACTAATTTGTTAAGACTTCCGCTGAATAAACTTTCAGAAATATTTTAATTAACTCTAATTTTTGAAATGATATAAGATAAGCAAAGGCTTATATTTGAAAAATTAATTGGTAAGTTATAAGATTTTGAAAAGGCTGACTAATTCCTTGTTAAGTCCTACGGGGTGAGGTTAAGACTTAATGATTAGATTAGGCTACGCGTGCCCTAATTTTAGAAGGGGTCGTCACAAAAAATTATGGAAAGTTTGTTAGGGGATTAAGAACTAAATGTAAGAACTGTTTAGATTGAAAAAAATGGAATCGGACTCTGTATCGTAATCACGACTCATTTACATGGTAGAAGATTTGTGTGATGCTTCCACTTGTATTTGAATAATCGTATGAATTTGTGAGTTCTGTATAAGATTCTATGAAGTTTCGTTGGAGTAAATTGGAAGTTGAAGTATAGGCAAACAAATAATCAAGTAAATCTAAAAAATGCATAAAATGAAAATTTTCGGTTAACGAGTCCCAATCAAATTAGATTGTCAAACTATAAATTTGATTGATTTAAATATATCTTCACAAAAATCTTACAAGGAAACAAACTCCAAAAGTTGAAAGTTTTGAAGCAAAGTAATATACAACTGATATCGGTGAATACGTTGTATGTTGGTTCAAATGTTGTGCTACACCACGTAATCAAATAGTATAGGAGTTTGAAGCACTAGGTTATTTTAAATTGGAGCTGATATAAGATACATGTACGTATGGTGAAAATATAAGTGAAATGAAAAAAGCACGACTTATAGCTCAATTAGTATGTATTATCCATATTGGATGAAAATTTTGAATAGAGTACAATGTATGTGACTAGATATGTTTAAAGAGATTAATATTCTTCCACTGTTATTTAAGAAAAGCTAGAGATAAGTGTTGAGTAGTACCGAAACGAGATAGCATATTTATAACTTGTATGAAATACAAACTAAAAATTATACTTTGACAGTATAAACATGAAAAATGTTGATATCTCTATTTAGAAATGTACGTCTACTAAAATTAATGATAATTGTCTTTATTCAGGTAATGAGAGAAGTCTAGAGAATATTAATGATTGGTATGATGTTGTAACGACCCTAAATTTCTAACCCATGCCTCGTGGCATCTTAGGACGGTGATCTTGTCCTGTCATGATGCGACACACTCGATCAACTCTCAGGAGTCGAAACCGAGATTAGGATCCATAGCTCAGACCAACTTTGACACCATCGATAAGTATAGGGCACACAAATCGAGGTATAAATATTTGTTTTGTGTGATGCATGTGTCTTTAATTCTCGTATTATTAATTAATTTGTGTTGCACCAGCTATTATTTTTATTGGTCGTAATGTGTGCAAGTAGTGACGAGAGTGTACGACGCTGCGGTGTATGCGTAACGCGGGTGTATGAGGTAGTCCGGGATTTAGTTGTCACATCAGACATCCCATCACATCACCAATCAAATCACCATACTTTAACCCATCCCTCACTCTTTCTCTTTCCTCTCCAAATAAAAAAAACCTCTCACTCTATCCCCCTAACCGAGCCCTCTCTCTTCACTCCCTCATTTTTCTTCCTCTCTTCCAATTCCCCAACACCAACTCCATCACTCCCTCAACTTCGGTCTCATATCTCTCACGGTGCTCTCATTTCGGCGGTGCTTGCGACGATCTCCGAATCGATATGAGTTTTATTGATTTTATAAACTTTTGGTGGAGAAATTTAAAGTTTTAATGGTGATGGTGTTGTTGTTGTTGTTGTTGTTGTTGTTGTTGTTGTTGTGGTTGTTGTTCTTATTGTTGTAGTGTTATTAAAAAAAAGAAAACAACATCTCTGAAACATAGAGCTCAGGAGGAAAGGGGAAGGTGGGCAGCTAGGCCCAAGGACCGATCGAGCCGACTCGGCCCGGACCTAGACTAGAGTGGCCAAGTTGAGTCGAACCGGTCCCAACCGAACTGGGCCTGATTCGGGTCCAACCCACCCCTAAATTATTTTTATTTAATTAAAAATCAAATAAAATACATTTTTAAATCAAATAAATATCATAAAAATAGGAAAAATAGATAGGAAATTATGGAAAAATATAAAAAATGAGAAAAAGATAGAAAAGTGGTTTTCAAGGACTTTTTGGGCGTTGGCATCCCGGTATAACTTGAAAAGTGTGTCGAAACCAAATTTATTGGAATAAAGTTTCAAATGTTTGGTCCTACATTATAAATCAACATAATATAACTCTAAAATAATTAAAGTGGTATAATTGGACACCAGGGACTTAGGAGACTATAGTCAGGTGACGAGTACGCATCTTGAGGCGTGAGAGGGAAGTTTTGAAGGCGAATTGTAATTGCTTGAGGTAAGTAAAACCAGCCAGGAAATGCACAATAGTTCATTTGAGCTTATATTTTATTATTATTGTATTGTGTCTTTTTCTTGGAATTCCGACCAACCTATGAGTGTCTGAGAGCCAAGTGAGTCATGCGAATATCTCTTATATGAGTGGTTACCAACTTGCAACCGGGGCCATAACCTTGAGTAACTAGAGTATTTGGTCGGAATGAGATGTGTTTTATCCGGGGCCCCGTTGATATCCCTCATTCGCGATGGTCTAGGTACAGCAGGCGACACCGCATCCTTGGACTTGAGTCTGCTTGGCATTGCTGCGACTCTATGACCCCGACCATATGGCACCGACACTCGGCGGTCTCGGACTACTTGGGGACCTCTCTATTATTTCTTTTGACACTTATTTCTCGTTGTACTTTCATTTTTTATAGTCTTATTATCATGCATTCCATATAGCTTTCTTTCTATCTGCATGACTTTTAGACTGCTTTATTTATTTTGAATTACTATTTAGATCCTACTAGATTTTACTTATTGTACTCGACATTCTTGTGTTTGACTGAGTGCAGATCCGCAGCCGAGCAAGGGCAAGACGCTGACACTTTTCGATCTACTCTGAGGATATCGAAGCAGCCCTCCTCTATATACTATTGTAGGTTTTTGACTTTTTGTATTATTTATATATGTTGTTATCATACTTGAGATACTTGTTTGGGTTAAGAGATACACATGACTTGTATATCATTTTGGCTTAGTTATAACACTTGACACAAGATATAAATGAATATAAATGAATATACATGTTTACAAGGTTACACATTTGGGATGTTCAACTATTTTGTTTTATTCTGAGTTATTTAACGTATTAATTGCTCCCGCTAACTTGTAAAACTTAAAAAAATACAAATCACTCGACTTAAAATTATGAATTTAATTATATGGATGGATCAGAAGGCTGACTAGGTCTGCTTTGACCTTGCGAAGACCAGTTGGGGGTCTACGTGGGCTTAGGCTGATTGGCGCCCATTTGTGGAAAACTGGGTCCGTCATAGTTGGTATCAAAGACATGTTTTTACGTCTAGTTGTTGACTAACCAACAACCAATATAAGACACATATTAAAAATAGAGTTGGACAATATTGAGACTTAGAGTGGAACCCTATGATCCTGATTTGGAGTCTTAGTTGGGAAGCGAAGAGAGTTAGGAAAAGTAAAACTTGGATCCTATATATGCTAATTATTATATTGTACTATACTATATTGGTAACTATACGCTGATTAGAGACTTGCATGCTATTGCAGATTGCGATGGCTGATCAGCCTGGTTCGAGTGATGATAGCGGGGCAGCAGGTCCTTGATTCGCAAGTATTGAGGAGCTACAATCATTGACTCAGAGAGTCACATCTCAGGATCAACGATTGGATGAGATCCTTAGGATACTCAAGGCATAGATCACAGCTACAACAACACCATCTTCGTCGACAGTGCCCACTGTTTAGGAGAGGAGTGCACCTACCGTACAGGCTACACCAGCGGCTCTCGTCGTATCGACACCATCCATCATAGCCGAGATAGTACCGATTCAGACTGAAACTATATTGCTCACACCACCTGCACCAGTAGAGACCACGCCGACTATGCCCATAAAGATGAGCACTAGAGCGACGGCTGAGGCGAGACAGTCATGAGAGTTCCTGAGACATAAACCACCTAATTTTTACGGGGGCACAAATCTCGAGGCGGTAGAGAAATTTGTGAATAGCCAGAAGAAAATACATGACATCCTACCACATCAGAGCATATGAGATCAACTATATCTTCAGGTTTGATGTTTGTAGAAGTTGATGCATGGTAGCGCAGTATGTTGGCTACCCAAGGTAAGCCTAAAGATTGGGCAGAATTCAAGAGGAAATTTAATAAGAAGTATTTTTCTCCTTCGGTCTTAAAGCAAAAGGGGGCCGAGTTTCTGAGTATCTGACAATACATTGTAGAGTCGGTGATGCCGTATATGGGCAGGTATTTACAGCTGTTGGATTATGCTGGAGCATAGCTAATACACACACTAAGTAGGCACACTATTTCATGGAGGGTCTGTTGGGGACATTGGAGGTACTGTGGTGACCACTGAGCTAAGGAGTTCATAGGCGGCATATGAGAGGAGCCTGGCCAGAGAGTCATATTTGAGCACACACCCCCGATGATATCATCCTAGCACTGGCACCAGCATAGTTAGATTATAGGTCGGTTAGTGACCAGAGGAGGAAGAGACAATGACCGTTCAGGTCGATAGATGACATAGCACAAAGTATTGGAACCGTGTTGCCACTATCCCATCCAGAGTGCACCGCGCCAGTACCATCTATTTTGGCATGGATTTATGCACGTACACCACAACAGCCAGCAAAGTTAGGGCTACAACAATAGTATCAACGGACTAAAATAGAGGCAAAGGCGGTGGTCAGGGGTAGAGGTACGAACATGGTCAATGACAGAGATATGACCAAGGACTGGGATAAAGGTCTAGTCAGACGCAGGGACAGGGAAAGTGGATTCCACTAGGGACCGGACCACATCGAGCATGTATTGAGTATGGACAGATAGGGCATTTTGTCAGTACATGTCCACGATTGGGAAAGGCTCAGCGACAACAGCGTAGAGAGCAAGTTCATGCCATAGCTGCACAGGATCTTGTTGTTCGTAACCTTATCGAGGGTATGATTTATATTTGCAGTAGATTTATGCATAGAATGACTAATTCAGGTTCTAATGTATCTTTTATTTCGGGTCGTATGGTTGATGAGTTAGGATTGAGACCTATTGGGCTAGAGCGACCCTTGATCCTCAACACGATTGTTGGGGAAAAGATATCCCCAAACTTATTATGTGTTGACCGCTCAGTTGAGATATAAGGATAAGAGATGCCTGCAGACTTTAGAGTATCAAAGTTCCTAGAGTTTGATGCCTTATTAGGCATGGATAGTCGCGTGCCACGCACAACTTGAGTGTTTCAGCAAGGTGGTTATGTTTCGACTTCCGAATCGAGCAGAGCTTAGTGTTCAGGGGACTTCGACTATGTTGTTGATTACCCGAGCCAGAGTGGCAACGCGTTCAGATCTCGAGACATTTGCTAGTGTTTTGAGTACGATCAAAATAGCTAGGGACGAAGATATAGGAGATGCCTGTTGTATGCGAGTTTTCGAATATTTTTTCGTTGAGCTACCAGGATTACCACTACCTAGAGAAATCAATTTCATCATAGATTTAGTCTCGGAGACCTAACCCATTTCGATTCCGCTGTATAGGATTGCACTTAAAGAGTTGGAGGAGCTAAAGACCCAGCTATATGAGTTGTTAGTGTTGGGATTCATACGTCCGAGAATGTTACCTTGGGGTTTACCAGTATTTTTTGTCAAGAGGAAAAATGGCAGTTTGAGGCTTTGCATTGACTACTGATAGCTCAACCGAGTCACCGTCAATAACAAGAATCCACTCCCACGCATTGATGACTTGTATGATCAGCTGACAAGCACAATGGTTCTCTAAGATTGATTTGAGGTCGGGATACCACCAGTTAAGGATTCGAGATGTGGATAAAGGCAGGGTTGATCCAAAGTGTACTTAAGGGTCAGCAGGTAGATGAGCAGTACCAGAGGTTCTTGGAGTTTGCTCAAAGTCTGGATCATCTAGATTGGAGTCAGTCGATAGACTCATGCTTCAGATTTAGAGGTCGACTGTGGATTCCATCAGTGGCTAAGTTATATGACGAGATGCTTGATGATGCTCACCACTTACATTTTACGGTTCATTTGGGTTGGAACAAGATGTATGCTGAGGTGCATCGTTTCTTCTAGTGTCTAGGGATAAAGACCATTGTTTTTTATTACGTTCGAGCTTGTGAGGTATGCCAGCGAGTTAAAGCCGAGCATCAGAGGCCCGATGGTTATTACAATCACTTCCCATTCCTCGGTGGAAGTGGGAGCATATTGCAATGGATTCTTTTAGTGGTCTAACTCGATCTCAGCGCGAACATGATAATATATGGGTGATTGTGGGCAGGTTAACGAAGTCTGTGCACTTCTTACTGATCTCAAATACGTTTTGGGTGGATAGGTTGGCAAATTTGTATGAGTGGAAGATTGTTCGACTGCATGGAGTTCTGTTATCGATTGTGTCAGACAGAGGGCCATAGTTTACATCTCAGATTTGGCAGAGTATGCAGGCACAGTTTGGCACACGGATGGATCTCAGTACAACCTATCTTCCACAAACTGGCAAATAGTCAAAGAAACTGATTCATATTCTCGAGGATATGTCGAGGATGTGTGTGTTGGAGTACGACGGGACATGGGAAGAGTATTCTCATTTGTGTGAGTCTACTTATAATAACAGTTATCAGGCCAGTATTGGGATTGCACCATTTGAGGCACTTTATGGTAGGCCATGCCGATCTCCATCATGTTGGGCAAAGCTCGAGGATGTCGCAGTTATAGGGTCAGAGATTGTGGTAGATCAAAAAGAGAAGATACGATAGATCATATTACGTGTGAAATGCGCGCAAGAGTGACAAAAGACATATTACGACAAGTACCATGGTGAGTTAGAGTATGATGAGGGAACTTAAGTGTACTTGAAAGTCTCACCTTTGAAGGCTACAAGAGATTTGAAAATCAAAGGAAAACTCGCATCAAGACTCATTGGTCCTTTCAAGGTCAAGAGGAAAGTCGACAGGTTGAATACGAGTTAGAGTTACCACCTCAGTTAGCCGGGATCCACCCCGTATTTCATATTTCTATGCTTCGGCTTGATAGGTCAAGATGAGGCGTACGACCAATAGTGGATTTGAGTTAGATAGATCTGAGGGATGACATCACATATAAGGCGTAGCATATTCAGATTTTGTACCGTCAAGTGAAGAGACTAAGGAAAAGAACATCCCGTAAGTCCTCGTTAAATGGAAACATCACGAGGACGAGGAGCTGACTTGAAAACTAGACTCTTATACGCGCGAACACTTTCCATATCTATTTTGATTCTAGTAAGTCGTAATCTAAACTATTTTAATTTCAAGACAAAATTCTTATTAGTTGGGAAAACTGTAACGAACCTATAATTTTAACCTGTGCCACATGGCATCTCAAGACGGTGACCTGGACCTGTCGTAATGCGACATACTTGGTCAACCCTCGGGAGTTGACACTGAGATTAGGATCCGTAGCTCGGACCCCATGCGGACACCATCGATAAGTCTATGGCACGCCAATCAAGGTATAAATAGTTATTTTGTGTGATGCATGTGTGTTAAATGGTCGTATTATTAATTAATTCGCATCGCACCAGTTAATATCACTACAAGAAATTATAGTTTTTGTCACGGCTTCGATTCCGTTGGGACAAGTTGTTTTTCCGTCACCTATAGTTTTTGTCACGGTATTGTCACGAAAAAACTAAAGTTGCGTATACTCCGTTGCAAAAACGTTTTTGTCATGAAAATTAGCGTGACAAATACCTTTTATGACGGTTCTGTGACATATTTATTACGGGATTATTACACGTCATAAAAAACACATTGTTGTTACGACTGTATTTGCGTCACGAACATTTCATTAAACAACGAAGAAAAATGTTTTACGTCACAAGACTTTGTCCGTCACAAATACATGAAGTTACGACTTTCTACTGGTGACAAAAAATAATAATATTTTATATGTACATTGCTCTGTCACAAAAAAAAAGTATTTATATAAAAGTTGTAACTATCTTGCATCTGTCAATATAAAAATATTGCATCTATTAAAATATTTAGAATTTACTTTACTTGCATTACAAGGCCAACATTATCAATCTATTCAAAGTTTGATTTTTGTGATTTTGAATCCAAAGTACCAAAAAAATGATAATACTTAATTTAGAAGTCCAACATAGCAAAATAAAATTAAACTTTGACAGGTTTCTTCATGGCTTAAGTCTAACATAGTAAAATAAAATAAATCCATGTTTTCTTCAATGTTTTCACTCCATGCTTCTTCTATTTCTTCTTCACGTGAAGCTTTCTTCCAGTTCATCATCTTTACCCTTTGAAGTCTCATCCAATTGCGTATCTAAATTTCAAAGTTATAAATATAAGTAATTGCACTTAAACACTTACACAAATAAAAAAATCTTTAATAAATCATAACGTAGTAATAAAATTTCAACATAATCTTCACTTAAATTAAAGATTAGCAAAAAAATTTAAACATTTTGCAAACTTCTGCATGCATCAAATAATTCTACAAGTCAAATATAAGCACCTTCATGAATCATAATGTATTATAGATATTCCAACAAAACCACCCTTTCAATTTAAGATTCTTAAAAATCCCACTTGCATCAAATAATTCTACAAGTGAAATACATTATTCTTTAGTGAACCATAATGTATTACCAAAATTTTAGCAGAACATGCCCTTAAATTAAAGATTCATAAAAAATTTTAAACATTGTGCAAACTTCAACATGCATCAAATAATCATCTAACTCAAATATATTCAAACATGCATAGCGCTTAAATTATTGGTGCAAATTTATGAGTTTCATTTGTATAGAACATAAAATAGTAAAAAGCTCAAAAAATCATCAAAAGTTAGAGGGTCAACATATACTAAAAGCATTAACAATTCTTGAAATAGTAGTTTAGCTAGCAAATGTCATTCAACTCAATGATAGAATAAATTGTCAAGTTTAGGAGATGAGTAAATGTTCAAAATAACAATCATGAAGGTGGATGCTCTTAAGTTGGTCACATGGAGGTAACTTAAGATATTCTAGCAAAACTTAAATTATTACCTTTTTGGTCATTCACTTTTGAATAATCAACTAAACTCTACCAAAGGTCTTGTCTATCTTATGACAAACCAATCACGAGAATAATTTTTCAACTAAACTCTACCTATGGTCTTGTCTATCTTATGACAACATTAAATATCATTTCAATTCTTAATTTTCCACCATTATATCTAAGCTAGAATTAGGCATTCAATTAGGCCCAAAACAAGAAAAAGTGAAAGAGATGGAATGGAAAAGAAAATAAGGTATTGAATTTATATCGCCAATCTTGTCATCAATCCATAAACAAAATTAAATATAAGTAATTGCACTTAAACACTTATATAAATAAAAAATCCTTAATAAATCATAACGTAGTAATAAAATTTCAACAGAACCTTCACTTAAAATAAAGATTAGCAAAAAATTTTAAACATTTTGCAAACTTCCGCATGCATCAAATAATTCTACAAGTCAAATATAATCACCTTCATGAATCATAATGTATTACAGAAATTCCAACAAAACCTCCCTTTAAATTTAAGATTCTTAAAAACTCCACTTGCATCAAATAAATGTACAAGTCAAATACATTCTTCTTTAGTGAACCATAATGTATTACCAAAATTTTAGCAGAACATGCCCTTAAATTAAAGATTCACAAAAAATTTTAAACACTGTGCAAACTTCAACATGCATCAAATAATCATCTAACTCAAATATATTCAAACATGCATAGTGCTTAAATTATTGGTGCAAATTTATGAGTTTCATTTGTATAGAACATAAAATAGTAAAAAGCTCAAAAAATCATCAAAAGTTAGAGGGTCAACATATACTAAAAGCATTAACAATTCTTGAAATAGTAGTTTAGCTAGCAAATGTCATTCAACTCAATGATAGAATAAATTGTCAAGTTTTGGAGATGAGTAAATGTTCAAAATAACAATCATGAAGGTGGATGCTCTTAAGTTGGTCACGTGGAGGTAACTTAAGATATTCTAGGAAAACTTAAATTATTACCTTTTTGATCGTTCACTTTTGAATAATCAACGAGCAGGAGAACATCCATCATGAGAAGATGTTTGAACATGAGGCCTATGTGAGCTTCCAACATCTGAACTCTGACATTTAATCAAAAAAATCAATTAATTGTCTCATTTGTAATTAGAACATAATTAATAAACTTCAAGTATCAACAATAATGTCCATGTATGACTTGATTGACGTTGATATGCAGTTGAATTCCAGCTTTCTCCAAACATGCATATATGTTATCTATTTGTGACTCCATGTTTGTCTATAAACAATAAATTTGTAATAGATTGTCGTATTAGATTCATGAAAGAAATGATAAAAAAAACAACCAAAATTGATGAAATATTTACTTTCGTCGCAGCAAGTTCCTCGCGAAGGAGCTCATTTGTAGCATTTGCCTTTTTTTGTGCTCTCCGTATTGCAATATCTGCCGGACATTCGGAATCTTTCCCAAACACATCTTTAAATAAGGGTCCATGACCATAAGTTAGCACACGCCCGCATTTTTCATCTCCTATTACCTTTTTAAAAATTTTCTCTCGAACTTCCTCCGTTTGCTCTGACTCGAGAATTTGTGAAAGTTCATTTTGCAATTGCAACTAAACATAAAATTTGATATTAACATAGAAAGGAATTGTTATGATGTAAACTAAATATGTATTACTAGTTATGAAGAAATAAATCTTTTCTTACCACGAATTCTTCTGTATCTTCATTCGATCTAGCTCTTGCCCTTTTATAATAAGCTGTCAACCATACTGAAGCGCGGTCTGTGGGTAGACCCTTATTTTCTCTCTTAAAGGTAAAATTTTCAAGTAAGAAATGATTATCTTTACAAAATAGAGAACATTCAAAATTTTTGTAAGAACCTACTCGATTACCTTATGACGTACGTTCGCGAAAGACTTGCGACCTGTTCGATGGCAAATAGTCTTTTGTTTTCTATTTTCAGCATTTGTTTTAGCAATTTTCTGCATCAATATTAAAATACTTATCACACATATAAAAATGAATTAAATTGAAATCCAACTTAGTATTCATTTCTAAAAAACTAACTCAAAGATCTACAAAATTTTAAGGTAATTGAATAAAAGGAAGCATTGTATCCAATGTGATGGAATTATTTTAATGAGCCGAAATCAAATGCAAGACTAAGAATTTTGATTTGTACCTTAACTTCATCTTCGTTCCAATACCTCACAAGTATTGACCATTGTTCATCTTGTACACGCTCATCAGGCACTCGAGTAAGAATATCTTCATCATCTTTGTGCTTCTCGTAATGCACTTTTAATGTATGCTTCCACGATCTCCAGGTATTGGCAACTTTCTCTAAACATTTTTCGCGAAACTCAAGTGGGGCGTCGGTATTATCCCAGTACTTAAACATTATGAAACTCAAACTCAAACCAATTATACAAATAATATATTATTTTCATTTATATAGTTATCTTCTTACCTGTACCTCACGCCAAATGGAATTCTTATTTTCTTCAGTCACATCATTCCATGATTCATACGTTAATGGTACTAAAGACCCATTTCTAGCCATGATGCCTAATTGCGTTGAGAATTTAATTGAGGTTTTTCCAATAGGTAGCATGAAGTCATTAAATTGCAGCTTCAACTTATTTCCAGACCCCCCAAATACGAATTGGATGAGCTGGACCTCTACCTTTCTTCATTGCTGTAATTGATTGTTCCTCTGTATGCAGAATTAATTAGAAATAGTGTTTGTAATATAAGAAATATTCGATATCAAAATTCAAAATTTTACCTTCATCGGATGAATGCATCAATGCTTCACTTGTTTTATCACCTTCATGCGATTGTTCAACTTGTGCTTGTTCTTTTGAATTGAGATAATCCTCCATAGTTCTCTTCGAAGACTTTCCACGAGCCATGGACCTAAAATGATGATAATTATAATGTTAAACAAATCATCATGAAAATAAAAATAATAAATTGAGTGACAATAATCAAAGTTAGCAAAATAATGACTCACTAACTTTCATAATATGGTACATAAGAATTTTATGAATAATCATGCACAATCCATTCTTCTCAATCTTCAACATTGTTTACTTCTATTGTAGTTCCATCGACATCATGTCTCACCCATACGAAATTACTGTCATCTCCACTTTCTTTCCAGCTAACTGTTGATGCTCACAATCTTCTATTTGTGAAATATTATCAAAAGCATCCCTGTTTGTCACTTTGACAACAACATACCAATCAGGATCTAGAGGATCTCTCACATAGAAAGCATGTTTCGCTTGAGCCGCCGAAATAAAAGGTTCGTCTCCAATTTGATTATTCCGATATAGAAGACGATTAAAATTCACTAAGGTGAATTTATAATCATCTGTTTTCCTCCCAGTCTTATAGTCAATCCAATCACCTTTGAACAAAACAAGCTTGAGGTTGGTAGGGTAAACTATCTCTAAAATATCAGTGCGCACTCCATAGTAAGTGACTTCTCCCCAACGTGGATTCTTATCATTAATACTGGCATAACTCATGGTACCTGCATCCATATATATACCACTATTTTGGATTGCTCTTCTATTGTTGATTTCTTTTATGCGAAAATGCATGCATTTGTTATATACCCCTTAAATCTCCGAGCATATTTACTAGGGCCATTTGCAAGCTTTTCAACTTCCTCTGAAAGTGTTCCATCCGACGACGTTCACAAATTGTGGACCTATAAATTAAATTGATTCATATTTGCATTAATATACATTGAAAGCATATTATTTGAGTAGCAAAAAATGAATAAATATTACTTACATGATTCATAAGCCATGTATGGAATGTTTCATTGTGTTTTTTCTAGTAGTGCGTTCTGATGCACTTGACATTTCTCTTGCAAGCTCCTCAAGGTGCATACTGAACATAGTAATAGATAAAATTAGTTATTATAGTACCTATAATAATATTAAAAAAAACTTAAGATATTTCTTTACCTTTGAAATGGTAAAACCTCATCAGTATTAACAAGCACACATCTATGGACTTGGACCCATGTGATATTGTCGAGCAATACTACTTCTTCTTTTCCAAATGGTTGTCCACCGTCGTTTCCACCATCATAATTTCAAAGTGCTTTATTCATTTTTGTCTCCACATTTTCGTCAATGTATCTTGAGCAAAAACTCATACACTCATCCATCAAATAACCTTTTGCAATAGAACCTTCTGGATGAGCTCTATTCCGCACATATTTTTTAAGTGTGAGTAAAAACCTCTCAATCGGATACATTGATCAAAATTGAATATTTCCTGCAACCATTGCTTCTTGAGCTAAATGCACTGGCAAGTGTTCCATGACATCAAAAAAACACGGGGGAAATATTTTTTCTAAATGACATAACGTAAGTGATATACGTTCATCAATAACCTTTAAATCAGAAAGTCTATTAACTTTAGACCACAGTTGCTTGAAGAAATAACTTAACTCAATAATTGGTGCAACAACATCGTTTGGCAACACTCCTCGAATAGCCAAATGAAGTAATTGTTGTAAGAGAATATGGTTGTCATGGCTTTTGAGACCTCGAATAACACGTTCTTTAACATTGACGCATCGTGAAATATTTGAAGAATACCCATGTGGCACTTTCACACTCTTCAATCTCTCTAAAAAGATAGTTATTTCTTTCTTATTCATTGAAAATCGTGCTGGAGGTATATAAAATTTATTAGAACCCTTTTTTTGAACATGTAAATGTTTTCTAATACCCATTTCCTGCAAATCACGTCTTGCATGCAAACCGTCCTTATATTTTCCATCCACACCTAATAATGTAAAAAGCACATTGTCGCAAACATTATTCTCAATATGCATCACATCCGGATTGTGGCGCATCAAATTATACTCCCAATATGGAAGTTCGAAAAATATACTCTATTTTTTCCAACTATGCACCTTATTCTTGACAATGATAGGCTCCTCATCTTCTTCTCTTCATCTTTTAACACTGCTTACTTTAATTGTTTTCATAAGATCTTCTTTTCTATATTCAGTAAGTATCTCATACTTATCTAGTTGATGTAACACCCCACTACCTGTCAAATTGTTAGGCACGTTATCCCACTCCCACTTCCCATCAAAAAATTTATCCCTCCGAAACTTATGATCCATAGGTAAAAATCTTCGGTGTCCTGTAAAGCAATATTTACCACCATACTTCAAACATTGAGATTTTGTTTATATATTGTAACAAGGACATGCAAACTTTCCTTTGGTGCTCCATCCTGAGAGATAAGCATAAGCGGTGAAATCACTAATGGTCCACAACAATGCAGCATGAAGTTTGAACATTTCATTTGTGGATGCATCATATGTGAGTACACCTTTGTTCCATAGTTCTTTCAACTCTTCAATAAGTGGTTGCATGAATACATCTAGCTTATCCCCTGGTCCATATTTTCCATCAATGAGTGTTGATAAAATCAAAAATGGTTGTTTCATGCACAACCAAGGTGGCAAATTGTAACACATCAATACAACAGGCCAAGTGCTATGAACTAACGACATATTCCTAAATGGGTTAAATCCATATGTTGCTAGTCCAAGTCTTACATTTTTTAATTTCACTAGCAAATGAAGAATTTTTGTATCAAAAGCCTTCCAAGCTTGAGAATCTGCAGGATGCCTCAATACACCATTATCAATTCGCTCTTTTGCATGCCATGTCATGAGTGAAGATGTTTTCGCTGACATAAATAATCTTTTCAATCTAGCTTTCATTGGAATATATCTCACTTGTTTAGCTGCAACTCGCTTTCTCCCATCTTTATTTGCAATTGTATTTTTACTTGTATTTGGGTCATTAGAATCATCTTCCTTATACCTTGATGTAAGACAAATAACACATTAACCAATATCCTTATTTTCATCTTTGAACAACATACAATGATTAGGACATGCATCCCATGTTTTATAAGTAAAATTCAAATCTGTGGTCATTTTGTTTGCTTTGTAATATGAATTAGGTAATCGGACGCCTTCAGGAAATGCTTCTATCAACAACTCAAGCAACAAAGTAAACGACTTATCTGTCCAACCACTCATTACTTTCAAGCTCAACATCCGTACAATGAATGAAAATTGAGTGAATTTCTCACATCCTGGATATAATGGTTGTTCTGCATCTTTTATAAGGTTAAAAAAGGATTTGGTTTCTTTATTAGGTCCAAACACTTGTGTAGATTCACTCGAGTTTCCAGTCTCCGCATCATCAATATAAGGAATCCCAAATGCATCATGTACCATTCCAACCATATCATCATGAAACGATTTGTCTTTCTTCATTATCTTCATAACAATCTGAAGGAGTATTAGATTCTCCATGATAAATCCAATTTTTGTAATGATTTAAGAATCCATTTAAAATAAGATGTCCTTTAACCTTTTCTTTTGACTTTAAAAATCTATTGCAACACTCCTTGCATGGGCAGTAAATTTTTTCCTTTGTCCCGTTATTAGCATAAGCGAAATCTAAAAATTGTTCATACCCATCCATACATTCTTGAGAATATCGATCAACTAAAGATATCCAACTCTTATCCATTATTTCTGCATTGGGATTATCAAACATGACATTAACACAAATAAATTAAGATTATTACAATAGAATATATTAATCATCCTAGCAAGTGTACGAACATGAAATTACAAATAACTATAACATCAAAGATTAAGCAATTACCTCAATACATGATTCTAATGCATTATAATGTTGATCATGACATGCTTTATTGGTAAACTAAATATGAAATATCCGCCTATATATTACATAGTACATATATATATATAGTAAAAAATATAATATTTTTTGCAAAACAATTTTAGTTATTGGTGATTCTATTTAGTTTTTAAAGATTTTTTATAAGTAAAAGTAATGAATATTTATAACTTGTTACCTGTCTAAGTACCAGTGTGGACATTTTGGACATCTTTTACCGAGTTCCCGAATCTATAAAATTAAGAAACTGCCGAGTCCGACGTTTAGACACATACCCGTGTCCGAAATCCCTAACCGATTCTAGGTAACATAGCTTTTACCACCATTGGTCCATAAGGAAAACTAAAGTTGGTACTCTCTATCGAATACTGTTGGAGGGAGGCTTACTTAACTACTTGAAGAATATTTATGCTTTTCTTCTGTGTTTGATTTCATTTGGGTTAATCAATTTGACTATAATTTTGGGAATTCCTTTGTGGTTTCTCACAACACTTTCGTTATTTGTTTTCGCGATTAATTGTCACATTTTACAGAATTTGCTGTTTTTGGTAAAAGGTTCTTGTTTTGTTGCATGTCTAGATCGTTTTTATGTAAGGATCTAAAGCGAAGTTGTTACAAAAAACTATTATTTTCTTGCATGACATCCTGATTTTTTCCATATCCCATGTCGAACCAGAAATATTGAATTTGAGTGAAGTGTGTGACTTTAGAACTCCCATGGGTGGATGGATTGTCATAGTCTTTATTTTTATTTTATTTTTTATTTTCTACATTTTTTCAGGCTCTTTGCATCTTATTTTCTTATGGCGATTGGTACTCCAGCCTCCAGGCCAGAATGGAAATTGAGTTGGAGGGATTATGGTGTTCAAACTTTTAATGGCCTTTTTCCCTTATGTTTAAATCTAATTTAACTTTAAAATTTTTTTTGGTTTTTCTCACTAACAATTAAAGTGAAGTCTTTCTATTTAATTATGTTAATTATGTCGGTTGACTTTTGCTATCTTGTTTGGATTGGTGAATGAATGCAAAGCTTTGTCTTTTCTTATTTTCCTTAATTAGGTTGGGGTCCCTGAGATGAAAGTTGCGGTTGAAAGAACTAGTGGGCTTGTTGTTTTGGCTGAAAGTTTTGTCACTCAGTGTTCAAAGACTCTTTTAGACGAATTTTTTAGGATGGTGAACACTCTCTTGGTCTTTCCTTTAAGTGAGTTGCTACTTTTTTTCCATGTATTCTTAGTTTCTATTTTTGAGATTAGATAAACATTTATAGCTCAGTACATCTCCATGTGTGATGCTCACGCCCTTTATCAAGATTTTTACTCATCCTCTTGCATTGTTCAATTTTTTGGTTACACGACAGTCAACACCTCAATGTCACATGTTCTATTGGTTTGGTAAAAATGGGATATTTGGGAAAATAGGAAATTAGGGGAAAGCCCTATTCATGCTCTACACATAAACTAAGAGGCTTTTACATATCATAAACACTAGGTGGAAGTCTACCTTTCTTTTTGCCGACCAGGGAGCAGCGGTGCCGACCAGGGAGTAGCGGCACCGACCAGCGACCGGGGAGCAGAGGCGTCGATCAGGGACCAGGGTTCAGAGGCGACCAGCGACTAGGGAGCAGAGGCGACCAACGAGCAGAGGCGACCAGCGACTAGCGAGCAGAGGCGACCAGCGACTAGGGAGCAGAGGCACCGACCGACCAGAGACCAGGGAGCAGAGGCACCGGTCGACCAGGGAGCAGAGGCGCGAGGGTGAGGCATCGG
The DNA here is from genome assembly GCA_039657365.1 of Stephania yunnanensis. Lineage (NCBI taxonomy): Eukaryota > Viridiplantae > Streptophyta > Magnoliopsida > Ranunculales > Menispermaceae > Stephania > Stephania yunnanensis. The sequence continues at coordinate 33,184,123 of CM077585.1, read as the reverse complement.
CGAGATGCAGAGGTGCGAGGGTGCGGCGTCGGTGAGATGCAGGACGACCAGGGAGGAGGCGCGAGAATGACGATTAGGGAAGAGGACGATGACCAGGGAAGAGGACGACCAGGGACGACGACGACGATGAAGTCGAGGCGACGACGAGGATGGCGACGACGGTGGATCGGAGGCTTGAGGAGGATGTTTGGTGTGAGTAGTAGGGCGGATGAAGGAGGTGGAGGAGTGGGACGAGAAGGACGGAAACAATTTCGATTTCGCGCAAAAATATGGGAAAAAAAATGGGAACGAGGTTGCTGGGGGTTTCGCGAGGGCGGAAAAAATTGTGTTTTCTTTTGTTACGGAATAATGATTGTGAGCAAACACACTTTACGTGACGAAAAATTTGTACCTTTTTGTGATGGAAACATGTTCGTTTCTAAAGCTTCTTTTCATCACGCAAAATCTAATCGTGACAAAAATAAGTGTTAATGTATAAAATCTTTGTTTACGATTAATGTACCATCACTAAAACGCCTATTGGATACGCTTATTTTAAACCGTGACAAATGATTCGTCAAATTTGTAGTAAAAGCTCAAATTTCTTGTAGTGTATTTTTATTGGTCGTAATTTGCGCGCATAGTGACGAGAGTGTATGATGTCACGATGTGTGCGTAAAGTAGGGGTAGTCCAAAATTTAGTTGTCACATCACACATCCCATCACATCACCAACCAAATCACCATACTTTAACCCATCTTTCACTTTTTCTCTCTCCTCTCCAAATAAAAAAAAATCTCTCTCTCCCCTTACCTGAGCCCTCTCTCTTCACTACCTCATTTTTCTTCCTCTCTTCCAATTCCCATTGACAAGCTCTTCATCACTCCCTCGACTCGGTCTCATATCTCTCGCGGTGCTTTCTCATTTCGGTGGTGCTTACGACGATCTCCGAATTGAGGTTAGTTTTATTGATTTTATAAACTTTTGGTGGAGAAATTTAAAGTTTTAATGGTTATGGTGTTGTTAGTGTTGTTGTTGTGTGGATGTTGTTCTTATTGTAATTGTCACTAAAAAAAGAAAAATAACATCTTTAAAACAGATAGCTCGGGAGGAATAGGGGAGGCTGGCGGCCAGGTTTAGGGAAGGGTTGGGCTAAGTGGCCCTGTTGTGCCGAATAGGGACCAACCGAACCGGCCCGGTTCGGGCCAACCCACCCCTAAATTAATTTTATTTAATGAAAATTAAATAAAATAAATTTTAAATCAAATAAATATAAAAAAATAGGAAAATTAGCTAGGAAATTTTGAAAAAATCCAAAAAAATCAGGGAAAAAATGAGATAAAGATAGAAAATTAGTTTTTTGAGGAGTTTTTGGGAGTTGACACTTCGGATTAACTCAAAAAGTGTGGCGAAACTAAATTTTTTTGAATAAAAACTCAAATGTTTGGTCCTACATTATAAACTCACTTAATATAACTCTAAAATAATTAAAGTGGTATAATTGGACACCAGGGACTTGGGAGACTATAGTCGGGTGTCGGGTGCGCATCTCGAGGTGTGAGTGGGATGTTTTGAAGGCGAATTACGATTGTTTGAGGTAAGTAAAAACAACCAGGAAATGCACAGTAGTTCAATGAGTGTTTGAGGGCCAAATGAGTCATGCGAGTGTCTTTGATTGGAGTGGTTACCGGCTTGCAAACGGGGCGACGACCACAAGTCACTTGAGTATTTGATCGAAATGAGATGTGTTTTATCCAAGGCACCATTGATATCCCTCATTCCCGACGGTCTAGGTATAGCAGGCGACGCCGCGTCTTAGGACTCGAGTTTGTTTGTCGTTGTTGCGACTCTATGACCTCGACCCAGTGGCACCCGCACTCGGTGGTCTCGGACTACTTGGGCACCTCTCTATTTTTTTGACACGCATTTCTCGTTGTACTTTCATTTTTACAGTCTTATTATCATGCATTCCATATAGCTTTCTTTCTATCTGCATAACTTTTAGACTGTTTTATCTATTTTGAATTAATGTTTAGATCCTATTGGCTTTTACTTACTGGACTTAGCATTCTTGTGTTCGACCGAGTGTAGATCCGCAACTGAGCGAGGGCAAAATGCCGACACTTAGCGATCTACTCTGAGGATATCGAAGCGGCCCCCTCTATATACTTTTGTAGGTTTTTGATTTTTTGTATTATTTATATATGTTGTTATCACACTTTGGATACTTGTCTGGTTAAGAGGTACACATGACTTGTATGTCATTTTTGCTTAGTTATAACACTTGACATAAGATATACATGAATATACATGAATATACATGTTTACGGGGTTCCATATTAGGGATGTCCGACTCTTTTATTTTATTTTGAGTTCTGTAACGTATTAATTGCTTCCGCTAACTTGTAAAACTTGAAAAAAATACAAATAACTCGACTTAAAATTATGAATTTACTTATATGGATGGATCGGAAGGCTGACTAGGCCTGCGTTGACCTTATGAGACTGGCTCGGGGTCCACGTGGGCTTAGGCCAGGCGAGTCCCGGTTTGTGAAAAATTGGGTTCGTCATAATGTGAAGCCTAAGAAATTGGAGAAATGTGGAAACCACAATAGTAGTAATTAAGGAAATCTGAAAGATATTGAAAATTAATCAAATTGGCTGACGGGTTGAAATTGGTAATTGTTTTCTAGTCTATGATATAAATAATGTTGTGGATACATATTTAGAGAATGAGCGAGAGTTGCACGATGTGTTCGATTTCATTTTCTGATCGAATAGAAATTCGAGATCAGTAGTAATGGGATGACTTATGTAATTTTAAGTTTCTGTTGAGATACGCTGGAATGTGTGATTGATTAGATAGTTGCTCAACTCTACTTTAGTATCTAATGTTGTTCTCCATTATTATTTGCATCACTATATAAATGTTTAAACTGATAATATTTTAAGAATTGATCAACCGACGATTCTAATAAGGAATGATCATTGATGAGAAATTAAAATGGGATGTGTGCCAGATTTTAGTGGATAGAGAAAGAATTATTAACAGTTTGTGGAATTGTAATAAGTTAAGAATGGAGATGATTTTCAAAAAAATAAGAAAGGCTAGATCTTGCTAAGTGTTGATTCTTGAATGAGATTCAAGGTATGAGATGAGAAATGAAGTAAGGTTATTAGATATTCTACAAAGTTGATTATTTGACTCGTCAGTAATTCACAAAATGCTAAGATTGGCAAAAGAGAAATTATTTTAACTTTTCACTAAACCAAGAATCTGGAAATGAAAAGATGAAATATTAGCAATCTCTACCACCTAGTTGTTGATAACAACAAAAGCGATCGAGTCCACTTATGGTCTCACCTTGGAAATCGTCAGTAAATTTTGGGTTAAAAGAGTTGTATATGAAGGATCATTTTCTCATATCTCTTTTGATTTAGTTAACCTATAAGTATAAATTTCAAGAATGAGAATTTTAATTAGTTAGGAAGAATTGTGACATCCGATAATTTCATAAACTTATTAGGTGACTAATTCAATATTTTTTTATTTAAAATAGAATTTAGGTATCCGAGGTGGGAACTATACGTTACGGACTGGTCATCGTAAATTAAATATTAATTTTTGTCGTATGCCTATTTGATTTATTATACAATATTTCGACATGGTAAATAGTTAAATTGAGACTTAGACACGGTGTCCGCGTGTTTCGTAGCGCATTGGGAGTTTTTTGCAATTTTCGACGAAATTGGTTTATTTTGTACAGTTTAATTTAGGCTTAAAATATATAAGATAAATATGAAAAAAATAAAAGAAGTGGCAAATTATCTAAAAGAGCGGAGGTGTATAAGTAAAAGTTATAAGGAGAAGGGTATTTGTGGTATTGGATTACCCAAACTCATTAATTCTATAGTAACGTAAAATTTGGGTTTTGGATCACCTTTTTCCTCATAGTCTCTACTTTCTAGATCAATTTCTACGCCCATTTCTTTCCATCTCTCAACCAAGCTACCTTTATTCCCCTCCCGACTTCCTGCTATCCCATCATTTCTCTCGATTTCAAACTCATCTCTCCCCTCAAAGTCTATCTCACTCCCTCTCTGGACTGGTCTCTCTCTATTTCTCGAACACACGATCATGGTGGCCAGTGGGTCATCGTAAAAAAGAAAGAAAAACCAGTGGAGGCGTTAGTTGAAGGAGGTGATTTACGTAATGATTTTAGATTGAGTTGTGTTTTTGTTAAAGATATTAAATTATGGGGAGTGATTTGAGTTGTGAAAGGGGTTCATTTGGGGGGAAATCAAGGGATGTGGTACCAGTGGGCAGGTGTTTGGTTATTGTTATAAATGATTGTTGACTGAGTTTTTGATGGATTTGTTGTTGATGAAGAATTGTTTATTGGTGTTGGTGATTAGTGTCGATTTAAAGTAGAATTGATGGATGATGATGATGTAGGGCAGCAAAGCAATGTTGCTGCTACTGTTGTAGCAACCTTTGGGAGAAAAAGAGTAGTAAGATGAAAAAAAGATGTAGCTGCTGCTGTAGAGAGGTTTGTTAATTTGATAAATTGGTTTGTTGTTTGCCACGGTTGTAAAGGGAAGGTACATGACAATGAGGAAGGTTGTTGCTATCGTAAACTTTGGTGATCAAATTCATAAGAATATGCAAGGAATTGTAATTAATTTTCTTGATTTGGAGGCAATTGGTGATAGAAAATCATGGGAACGGTCAGCCCCTCAATAAAGTGACTCAAGTAGGCTGGGTAGGGCAGCGAGAAACCTATCAAATGACCGAGTTCCGGAGGACTCAGATGGTTCCATGAAGTTTGGTTGCATGCGGGATGGAAGAGGCATGCACAAGCCTGGACGAGGTCGCTCCTTGGCGTATGCCCAGGCACGGTGCCCGGCGCACGTACGAGGTTATGCCTTGGCGCATCCCTTGGCACAAGCACGAACAAGCCTTGACAGATTTCCTTGGCACGGGCAAGACGACGCCTTGGCATGAGCAAGGCCGAACCTTGGCAGGTTCCTTGGGCATGAGCAAGGCGATAACTTGGCAGATTCCTTAGGCACGAGCAAGGTCGCACTTTGGTACGAGCAAGGCCGAACCTTGGCAGGTTCCTTGGGCCCGAAAGGTGATACCTTGGCGGATTCTTTTGGCACGAGCAACGTCATGCCTTGGCATGAGCAAGGCCGCGCCTTGGCAAGGGATGACAAATCTTGACTTGGGCATTGACCAAGTCAAAGTACGCTTTGTCTCATTTTTTGATTCTTTATATTGGAGTTAGGGAAATGGTTTAACATCTACTATAAGGAGAGGTGTGTTCTCTCCTAGGGGCGGAATGGGCATACTAGCAAGGAGGACCCTCGAGCATGCCTTGAGCACCATGACAAGGCTAGACCCACGGACCTATGGTCCGAACCACCCCGAGCCGGTGGGACTCGACCGAGCCCCGGCTAACACCCAGGGTGCCTGGGCACAGCTAGGCACCACCGAGCAGTCCTTGTCCTTAAGAGAAACATGGTCCAAGTCCCTTGAGGCATGGATGGACCAAGTCAAGGTGATTCCAAGCGGTTGGGTAATTACCTTGGTCATGGCCATTGGCATGACCAAGGCACATCCGAAAATGTTCCGAGCATGTGGCAATTGACCAAGCAATTGAGGCGGTTATGGAACCAGGTGATAGCAAGGGAACTAGGCAGTTGGGTAACTGCCTTGACTACAAAGGAGTGGGGTTTTACTTAGTCTATGAATCAATGTAATCAGGATAGGTGTCTTAGACGGTTATGTAACTAATTGTTGGCTAATCTATAAAGCCATGGGCTCTAACCTTGGGGAAGCATAGAGTACCAGTGTTGTATTCACATTGAGAGCTTAATAAAACATTTTCTTAGTGCCATAGCTTGCGTGTTCATTCGATTTGAGTATTGTTAGTGCTGAACTAAGGTTCCCCATAGGCACCACGAGTTGGGTTGTGCGAGAAAAAAATTTCCTTATTGTAAACCCTTTACGTAACGGCCCCGTGACAATTGGTATCAGCGCCCCGTTTCGAAGACGATGGAGACCCGAGCAATAAGTGATCTAAGTGAGAGGGTAGTTCACTTAGAACACATGATGGCAACGATGACTGCCCCGACAGAATCGGCGGAGTCTTCAATGTCGACAAAGCACATTAAAGGCTTGGAGATGTTGGTGGCTTCCTTGGTGACTAGGGGAGAGTCACAAGAGGCCGTGATAACTATGCGAGAATCAAATTTGAGGAGCTTGTGGTGGATGTACGTTCTATGGGAGAACTCACCACCGAAATAGTCGCGACAATGGCTTTGGAGGTGAGTTTGCTCAAGCAAGCCGTGGGTGGATCCTCGGAGGTTGCAGTTGCAGTAAAGCCTAGAACCAAGGTGTCGAGCCAAAGAAATTCTCAGGCAAGCGGAGCGCGAAAGAGCTTGAGAATTTCCTTTGGGACATGGAGCAATATTTTTCTACTGCCCGAACGGAGGAGAACCAAAAGGTCATCTTGACCTCCATGTACCTAAAAGGCGGTGCTAAACTCTGGTGGAGAACCAGAGTAGATGATGATGTGGCTGTGGGTAGACCAAAAATTATGGATTGGGAAGTGCTAAAGAGGGAATTGAAGGATCAATTCCTTCCTACCAATGCTACTTTGTAAGCGTAGGAAACCTTGTGCATGCTCAAACAGATGGGATCGGTTCAAGACTACATTAATGAGTTTTCCTCTCTCTTACTGGACGTAAAAAATATGTTAGAGGAGGACAAACTCTTTAATTTCACTACTAGATTGTAGTCATGGGCTCAATCTGAGCTAAGAGGCAAGGGGTGAAGGACTTGCCCGGGGATATTGCTGCGGCTAATAGTATTGTGGACTTCAAGACTAGTTCTTCGACGAGTGAGGGGAAGAACAAGGAGAAGAATCCATTCAAGGACCACCACAAAAGGGCGAGAAGAAGCCATTCCCTCCTAGGTAAGCGAGCTTGAAGCCAGCCCCGAAAACAGATGCAAAGCCCTCATCAAGTTCTTGACACAAGGGCTGCTTCATTTGCAATGTCCCTTACTGGGCACGAGACTGCCCAATGAAGGAGAAAATCTCAGCCTTGATCGCAGAAGATGATGGCTAGCCCCGGATAAACCCACTACAATTGTTGAATTTCATTCAACGAGCCAAGACAAGTCCCTCAGAGGGGATGATGTACATTGATGCGGAGGTGAATCAGAAATGAGTCTTGGCAATGCTAGATTCAAGAGCAACACATTCATTTGTGGTGGACCACGTGGTGGAAAAGCTGAGACTAGATCTTGTTGAGAATTTCAGTCGAATGAAAGTTGTGAATTCTGAAGCAAAGTGAATTCAAGGTATGACATCTAATGTGAATCTTAAGGTTGGGTCTTGGGAGGGAAAGATAAACCTCATGGCAGTTGCCTTGGATGACTTTGATGTTATCCTAGGGAATGACTTTCTAAATTTGGGGAGCATTGCCTTGATGCATTTCTTGAGGGGATTATTTGTGATGATCAAGTCCCATACTTGCTTTGTTCTTGCGGCTAACATGATTTCTGGGAAGGAGAGCACAAAACCGTCCCATCTTTCAGCCATTCAAGTGAAAGATGGACTATGCAAGGGTGAACCAACATACCTAGCGACCTTGGTGGAGACTAAGGCAGACACGACAACAAAAGTCCCTGATATAGTTGCTGAGGTACTAGAGGACTTCGGTGATGTAATGCCGGCGAGTTACCGAAACAATTACCCCTACGAAGGTAATTGACCACGAGATTAAGCCGATCCCTGACTCAAATCCCTCAGCATAGGCCCCTTACAGAATGGCTCCAAAAGAGTTGGAGGAGTTGAGAAAGCAGTTGCACGAGTTGTTGGATGCAGGATTCATTCCGCCATCCAAGGCACCTTATGGAGCACCAGTCCTGTTCCAACGTAAGCACGATGGTTCCCTTTGATGTGCATGGATTACAGGGCACTTAATAAGATGACAATGAAGAAAAGTACCATATTCCGCTAGTGGCAGACTTGTGCGATCGGCTATCCAATGCAGCCTACTTCACGAAGTTGGACTTGAGGTCGGGGTACTATCAAGTCCGAATTGCAGCTGGTGATGTCCCTAAGACGGCCATGGTTACTAGGTACGGATCATTTGAATACTTAGTCATGCCATTTGGCTTGACAAGTGCCCCTGTTACATTATGTAATTTGATGAATGATGTACTAACGGAGCTCATCGATCAATTTGTTGTCGTTTTCTTGATGACATTGTAATTTATAGTCAAAACCTCTAAGATCATGTAGATCACTTACGTATGGTTTTGACTACATTGAGGGTTAACCATTTGTATCTAAAGATGGAAAAATGTGAGTTTGTTGTGCAAATGATCACTTTCCTTGGTCATGTTGTAGGCCAGGGTAAATTACAGATGGACCCGGAGAGAGAAGGTGCGGGCGATAATGGAGTGGCCAAACCTACGAAGGTGTAGGAGTTCTGGTCATTCCTGGGTTTGGAGAACTACTATCGGCGTTTTGTGGAAGGCTACTCAAGGAGAGTGACACCGTTGACAAATCTATTGAAGAAGGATCGGGCTTGGGTATAGACGGATCGATACGACCAAGCCATGGCAGAACTGAGGAAAATATTGTCTCTGAACCAGTATTAGGATTACCTAATTTTAACCTACCTTTCGAAGTGCACACGACGCATCAGATCGACCATTGGGGTGGTACTTGTCCATGAGGGATACCTCATTGGTTTCGAAAGTATGATGCTGAAGGAAGCGAAGCGAAGGTACCCGGCTCAAGAGAAAGAGATGTTGGCTATGATCCATGCACTCCATATTTGGAGGCATTACCTGTTGGGAACGAGCTTCGTGGTGCGGACAGATAATGCTGCTATCAAGTACTTTATGAGTTAGAAGAAGCTCAATCGAAACCAGGCTAGGTGGCTGGATTTCTTAGCAGAGTTCGATGTTTAGTTCAAACACAAGCTCGAAAGTCTTAACTCCGTCCCAGACGCTCTTAGTCGCAAGGTGGTGGATGAGATGGTGTCAGCAGTGGTAAGGTTGGAAAGTTAATTCCTACTTCGCATCAAGGAGGAGACAAGCAAAGACCCTATTTGTAAATCTAGTGGCGGAGGGAGTCACTCGGAGGTTTTGGTGCGAAGATGGAGTCCTCTATGCTAAAGGAGGGCGTCCATATGTTCCTAGTACTGGTGGACTAAGGCGACATTTTCTGAGAGAGACACATGATGCTCGGTGGGCTGGGCATCCGGGCATGGAGCGCACTTATGCCCTTTTATCACGTTCGTTCTTTTGGCCTAAGATGGATGAGGACATAGATAATTATGTATGGACTTGTCTTGTGTGCCAATAAGATAAGACATACAAAAGGAAGGCACCAGGGTTGCTGGAGCCTTTGCCTATACCAGATAGACCCTTTCAGAGTATATCTATGGATTTCATCACTGGTCTTCCTAAAGTGCAGAGAATCACCAGCATGTTGGTGGTGGTAGATCGATTCTCGAAATATGCTCCGTTCATAACTGCTCTGAAGAATTGTGATAGTATTATGAGAACAAGAATCATACACCCTAGAAGAAGAAAAAACATTACTTGTAAACAAAGAATGATAAGCAAATTCATACTCATTAAACAACACATTTCGAGAAATGAGAACTCTACCAGTAGTATTCATACATTTATATCCCTTTTGAACTGAACAGTACCCAAAAAATACACATTTTTCATACCTAAATTGATATTTGTGATTATCATATGGTCGTAGATAGGGAAAACATCCACAACCAAAAGTTTTAAGTATATGATAATCAAAAAGACTGATTATAAAGTTTGGTATAAGGAAAGAGGCCAAGTAACACTTGAGTAGGTAATCGGTTAATAAAAAGGCTGCAGTTTCACATGCATCCTACCAAAATGTAAGAGGTAAATTGCTTGGAGATAGGTGGGTCAGACTCAATTCAATTATGTGTCTATGTTTTTGTTCAGCTCTACAATTTTGTTGGTGGGTGTGAGGACAAGGATGTTGAAAAACATTGTCAAACTTGTCAAGAATAGGTTTAGAAAGTCTAAACTCACCTCCCAAATCTGACTGAACACATTTAATGGTACTACCAAATTGATTTTCAACTATGGACTTAAAATGTAAAAATGCATTAAGAGCATGATGCATTTAAAATCATCTAGAAAATGAATATGTTATAACCACTGGTAGAAGTTACAGACGAATGACACCAAAGATCAGTATGAATTCCATCCAAAATATGAGAAGCAATTTTATTAGAAGAATGAAAAGGTAGAGCATGAATTTTACCACTAGCACAATCATCAAAAAATTCAACAGAACAATCTGAATGAATATGTAAATGATGATGAAGAACCTGATAAAGAACTTTCTGAGCGGGATGAGTCTGGCATGCCACAGAGTAGATAAACCCTTATTTGATACAAGAAAGAAAGAAAGAGATTGTATAGACCCATTTGGAGAGCTAAAAAATCGAAAGAGACCCTTGTGAAGTGACCCTTGAAGTAGAACTTCATTGGTGTAAATATCCTTCACGAAAAAAAATCATGACCAAACTCAATAACTACTTTGTTATCCCTAGTTAATTGTGACACGATAAGAAGATTTTTTCTAATACTCGGCACAAAAAGAGGTTATCCAATGATAATTTTGAGGAATTATTAGGAATTAGTACTCATCCAGTGTGAGTGATATTTAAATACTGACTATTACCAACCACATGAAATTGATTACCTGTGTAAGGAGCACAATTTTTCAATTGAGACTGGTCAGATGTCACATGGGAAGGCGCTCCACTGTCCATGTACCAAGAACTATCAGGAACTGATTCAGTTGCACCAAAGAACGTATTCTAGGGAGAGGTCTGTGAAGGAACTGAATGCTGCATATTCTAAGGAGGAAGATAGCCTTCCTGACTCCCCATATATTTCAAATCTGCCCGAAAGTAGAACACTATGGCAGAATGACCAAATTTACCACAAATTTGGCATGTTTGTCTACTGTTATTTTGGAACTTGAAACCCCCACGACCACGAGATTGGCCACCACCTTGGCCTCGAGACCCAGAACCATTACCTCTTTGACCACCAGAATTCAATGATGCATTATTATTGTTGCCAGTAGAAACTTTACCTTTCACCTCAGTAGAATTCACAAAAACTCAAGATTCTTGAACATAAAGTGAATTAATACCTTCTATAACTTGTAATTGAGACAAAGTACTTTCAAAACTCAACATGGAAGCCTGAAATTCTTCCCAATTCAAATCCTTCTGTCCCTGTAATACGACTGTCATATGTAGATATTCAATATCTAACCCATAAAGAACATCCGAAATAAGATCATCACCGCTCATCGGAGCTCATACTATAGACATAGCATCAACAAACTCTTTCATTTTCGCTAAGTACTCCATCATAGACATTGATCCGTTCCTCGTGTTGTGAATCTTTTTCTTCAACACCTGAATCTTAGAGTTATTGTTGATTGAACAATAATTTTATATTGTTGTCCATAGTTCGAATGAGTTCTTTCGATGTGTAGGACCTATCACTTAAGCTGGAACTGCATGAGACAATGAATTCACCAGCCAACTACTCAGCTTCCTATCAAGAATATACCATTTCTTGAACTCAAGATTTGTAGTATCATCTACCAACTGCTTGCTTGGACATGTAATCTCTCCAAACAAATATCCATCCAAATCTTCCCCTTCAACAAACGAGACGACAATCGGTTGCCGGATTAGAAAATTTGTTCCGTCTAGCTTAACAAATAAGTTTCGACTCCAAGAACTTGCAAACTGAGTAGTTGAAGGAGATACCTGATCAAGACTAGAACATGTAGATTGTGGTGAAGAACCACCAGATCCAGATCATATCTCCATATTCCTCATTCACAACTTTCTTTCTCGGAGATCTAACTCTCACAATCTCATATCCGACTTTCACAATTATGAATCTGACACTCACACCACTAAATCTACACTTTTTTTATTGTAGATCAGGTGTTTCTCTCACAGATCTATAGTTCTTGACTACAAACCACATGGATCTATGCTTCTCCACGACAGATCTAGCTTTTTTTCAACGTTGTGATGAGATGTCTCTAGAACTTCTCAGATCTTGCAATCCAAGAAATTCGCTTTTGCTGCTTTATTACAATATCTCAATACACCTCTCAGTATGTCTGAGAATTACATCTCTAGCGTAAGTCTTTCACACTCTAATACCATGTTGAGACCCTAGTTAGGGTTCCTCAAGTGATGAAACGAAGAGAATGAGAAGAGAAGCTCAATCAGTGATTGAATCTTTTGTTATCTTTATATTTATACTAAGTGAGATATTACATCAACTATTAGTTGTGTTACATCATCTACACAACTCACATTGTGGCGGCCCTCGTCGCCACGGGGTGACGTGTCTCCGTGTACTCCTTGCCTGCTGGTCCAACTACACGTGTACGACACCTGCTCGTCCTTACTCTATCTCAAAATGTATCCACTTGTGTGTACAATGTGTAAATAATATATTCAACGGAATACAATTACTAAAATGGGCCGTTACACACATCCTCAGGTACAATACATCAAACACATATAACCACACTATATACACTAATGGTTAACTCTAATACTTGACAAGATAGACTGGAACATGGAAGACTCAAGGCACGCAAAGTTTTCAAGCGAGCATGCATTGAACTCATCGTATAGTTTTAGGTTCACTTTTGGGGTAGCAAACCTATTAGTTAGCATTGAACTGGAAATAAGGGATTCATGTTGTCCTAACTAACATTTGCAGAAGTACAGAACGGTACATGAGTATACTTACTCGACATCTTTAAGTTTTTTTATGATGTCAGGTTCTCACGGTGGACAATGAAGAACAAACAAGACTCGAAAACTTTAGGTGATTAATTATAAGTTTTTATTTTAATTTTCTTGTTGTAATTATTATCTATACATATTGTTTTGGTCTTTATGTGAGTGTAGGACTTGAAACACGAGTGAAAGATTATGAGAGTCTTCAAATTAGTTTAAAGAAAGTTCAGAAGTTTATGTTTCAAATTTGGTTTATTTTGGATTTGTAAAGTTGTAAATAAGGTATCAAAAACTTTAAGTTAGTTTAAATGTTTTAAATTGGTATATATTGTGAAATACGGGGAGTGTCCTTCTAGGCTTCCCTTTATTATGTTGTCTATTAGACGGATTTTTCACTGGACCATTTTTAAAGGAGGTGCTGCCATAATTTTTATCAAATACAGAGGGTAATTTGTATGATTTTCCAATTTGCTCATATTAAATAAATCATGAATTGAGTTTCATTACAGATAAAAAAAAAATTGGAGCACTATTAAAGATTGAAATAAAAATTAATTTCAGGTTAAAGTTAATTGAACAAATTAGGTGCCCGATTGGGGAATTAGGCTAAGTCAGGAATTAGCGAGATGGGCCCTGACATTTATATTGAAAAACAATTTAACATTTTAAGTATTTTAAGTATAATATTTAATTTAAAAAAAACAATTTAATACTAACAAATGATTAAAAAATTATAGAACAGTAAAAACTACCAAAAAATATGTACACATTATTGATTAAAAGCAATTTATTAGTTACTGTTTTAAATAAAGTTTTTTCAATTTTTTTATAAACAATATTGATAAAACAAATTATTAACTATATTTTACTTAAAACAAATTCACTTTTTACCAAAAAAAATTAAAACAGATTTATTTTGGTTATTAAATATGCTTTTGGACTAAAAAATGCTTCAAAACTTTCCAAATGACAAAAAATCCAACCAAAATAAATAACAAAAAACTAACTCAACTAGCAAGAGGTAAGAGGCGAGAGGCGGGGCACGACAACTGCACTAAGGGTGGCAAAAGTTGTCCGGTCCCATTTGTCTGATTTTGTCCGGACCCATTTTAAATGGGTTCGGACAATGTTTTTGTAAAAAACATACGAGTCTGGACAATATTTTGTGTCCGTTTAAAAATACGGGACTGGGTCTGGGCAAAAGTTTCAAAAAAGGGTACCCGTTAGTGATTAATTTGAAGGGCATATATGTAATTTCACAATGTATTTTAAGTTTTTAACGTTTTTAAGTTACTGCCACGTCTCGCTTTCACTATTGTTTCAGCCCTTTTGGCCTTTTCCCATCTCCCTTGAGTCCCACCCTCCCTCTCTGTTCTTTGGTTCCCGTTCTCCCTTAACATACCCTAACGCGAACAAACCCTAACGCTAACGCCGCCTCTCACCGTCTGGACTCTCGACTCTCACCGCTTCACGGTCGTCTCTCACCGCCTCGCGTTTCACGGCCAAGCACCGCGGCTCACGGCCACGCACGGCGTGTTATAGTCCGCCTCCGTCCGCCTCTCACTCTCTCTGCCTCACGCCCTCACGATCGTCTCTCAGTGAATCAGTCAGTCATCTCTCCCGACTCTCATCTCTCCCGGCTTTGCCTTTCACAGTCTCACTCTCCCGACTATCACGGTCTCACCTCGCCTATCACTCTCATCTCCTCTCTGCCTCAATTTTTGGCCAGCAGCTCTGCTGCTGCTGCCTTTGCTTTTGCTTCTGCTTATGTTGAGGTCCTTGAGAGGGCTTCTCGAGAAACTCACTTTCTTCATCGATGATTCCATGTTCTAAAGGGCCACTGCGACCCCCTTCATTTCATCGTCTAGATCTGGCTGGGTTCGTGCGTGCGTTTGAAAAATGCAGAGCCCCTCTATGACCACCCCGCAAATTTGTGAAGTCACCCATTGTTGTTTTTTTACTGATTTGATGATGTATTTATTTTTTGGTAAGTAATGTCAGGAGACTTGTAGACTTGTAGTTGATGTTTTTTTTAAATAATTGATAGATAAAATATTTAATTATATTTGAAAAAAAAATCGGGCAAAACGGGAGCCGTGACTGGACAACAAAAAAGTGTCTGTTTTAAAAACGAGCCCGGGTCTGGACACTAAATTTAATCATTATAGTTTATTCGGTCCCCTCCCCTTTTTTGCCAGCCCTAAACTGCACTAGCACCGATGAGAGCGGGGCGCGGTAGGGGTAGCGGCTAGCTCGCACAAATAACAACAACAACAACAAAAGTCAACATCCACCTTAATAACCAAATCAACAAAAAACCCTAAAAACCAAATCAACAAAAACTAATATAACAAAACCATAAAAAAATCAATGTACTCATCTAGTCCAACCTTCAGATGTTCTTGTCGTGAGTCATTACCACCAGCATCTTCACCCTCCATGCTTCAATCTAAATTAAAAACTTCGCTTAGAGTTCATTTAGAACTTACTTAAAGGTTATAGCCCAACAACTCTAGTAAAGACGATTCATTTACATTACACAGGGACAATATTCAAATCACCATTATAGATTCCTCTATCTTACATTCATCATTCTTAGTCCTGCATACAAAATTTACTTAATGCACACAATGTTAAATTGACAATTGTGAAAATCAAAATAACGAAAACTACTCACAAATCAATAAAGAGAAGCATACAACTAAAACCTTTCAACTAAAACCTAAATCCACATCAAAATCAAAACCCAGATCAACCTATCAAACCTAAAAAAGACAAACACATAACAACAAAAAACAATCGCAAACGCTAACCTGCTCACGTCCTTCACCAACCGAACAAGGACCTCAAAAGCTATCCTTTTAACACCAATAATCACGATCGACAGAGCCAATGTTCTTAAGGCCTCTATAGGCTTTAACCAACGAAGAAGAGAAATAGGGCGATGGGTTTTCATGACAAAGTAGAGTAGCTGGGGGCAGTGGGGATGACCAAATCAGAAGAAGAGGAGGCGGCGATGGTGTTGATTGAACGTAAAAGCGCAAGGGAGAGGCGAGGCGAATGGCGCGATAGTGGAGAAGGAGAGTTGAGGTGGGGCACGAGAGAGAGGCGAGGCTGCTGGCGACACATTGGCAAGGGAAGGAAGTGTAAGTGGCAGCATAAAGCCGAGGCAATGGAGAGCGTGTAGGCAAGGACTTATGGTGTGTTCGGTTCCCATGATTGCTTAGCTAATCCATTGGATTAGACGTAATCTAATTTTCACTTTGCATGATTAAATAATGCAACAGATTAGCTAATCACACAAACTATAGACTAAATTAAGTGACCCCTTACCCTTTCCTTAGTTAGTCCATAATCAAGTTCAACTTCTTTACTCGATATTCCTTCTTTGCCCCTCCCTTTTCACAAACACTACTCTCTCTTTCTTTAACTCCCCAACTGAGAACAACAACAACAACACAATCACAGCAACAACAAAAATAGAAGAAACCCAAAACATTCTCCTCTCTCTCTCTCACTATTCTTCCTTACTTGGAGAAACGCTTCTGCACCAGTATTCCCCAACCTCATTTCCTACTCGATCTTTCTTTCCTTTTCAGTGGCGGCCCCAAATCCTAAGGCAATCCGGGCCTCGCCATGCCGCCTAACACGTCACCAGGTTATTCAATGTAATCGGCCTGCCTATCCATGACGACTTGTGACAAGTGCTCGACCTTTTCATTTAGCCTAACTATTTTAAGTATTATGCATTTTATGAAAACATGTCCTTAGTTTAGTTTAGTTAGTCTATCAATTTATCTCACTTAACTTATATGGTAAGTTATTTAGTTATTCCTTAGTCTTTTAAATTAAATGTTTGAGTTATCAATAATAGCGAAAGTCTTTCATTTTAGATAAAGAAATGATAATAATCATAAAATTTGCTTCATTAAAAACTCTAAGCAGTGGAAAACCCATCAAAAGGATACCATGTATATATAAGGTAACAAAATGTAAAATAAAATCAATATACATTTATCAATGTATCAAGTCTCCCAAAATAGACCCAAAAGCAGTAACATAATATATAGAAACATCTACGAGATAGGCTAGTGGAGGCTCTCGATGATCAGATGAAGGCACCAAGTGTGGCCTTCCCCTAGCTTGTTGTCGGATCTGCACTCGGTCATCCATGCAAAAAGTTGATGATGAGTCCAGTGAGTAAATCCCTAAAAGAAACACAAGCTGCATTTAATAAGAATGTAAATAAAGTGGCTACCAATCATGCTAATCAATAAGAAATGCACTGAAAAGGGATAATAAGCATGAAGATAAGTTGCTAGAAAGGCAATAATGTCAAACACGAGTGTGGTATATATCTGCCAAACTTTGGGACTAATAACATTAGGTCAAAGAGATTCTGGTAATGAATTAACACCCCGCCACCACTCCAAGGTCAATGAAGAACTATGTTGGTCAGGAGTTTACAACTCCCAACTAGCTGCCTCAAAGGAGAGGAATATGTATCGGAGATAACTCTTCACAACACACTCTCTAAAGTCATCGACTCGCGAAGTAAGTCCACGCGTAGCCTAGGCATGACTGGAACCATAACAACAATAGGATCGCTAATCACGAGGGAACTGGTGAGGGGTTATACCATCCCGTTGACCATATACACACACGCACGGGAGTGGAGTAGTCCAACAAACCCAAACAGGAACAATACCGCGTATAATGACATAAAACAATAAATAAATGCATCTTATTTTGTGGTGGGGTTTACTAACCAAGATGCAATGTAAACTCGGTCCTTACATGCTTCGATTCCAATACATTCCCGACATTAGAGTATGTATCTTTATGTCCCTAGTGCCAACTACATAAGTTTTTGGTGTGTTAGATGCCCGTTCTGTTAGATTGTTGACATAACGTTGTTGTAACACTCTTGTGGCCGCATGGCTAGCGATTTACAGACACTTGTGAACATACACATCCCTTGTGGGTACATATTTCTTTGTGGTTATAGACGTTCTCTATGGATACATACGTCCCCTGTAGGCGCAAACATTGGTTGTGGGCAAAAACATCCCCTTTGGGCACTAGCATCTCTTGTGGGCACAAACTCTTTTCATCATCTTCTTCAATAGACCAACATGCACGAGAATGATTTAAACCTCAACATCAAATAGGTACCCAAACCAAGAAATTCTTGCTCATTATGAGATGATTTTTCCCCAATTACTCCTAATTAACCCAAGGGAATAATAACCCATGTTTTAAATCCTCGATTTGGGTAAGTTAACATGCATTATTTGAAAAGGTTCAAGAATAAGGACAAGGGTTTAATGGCTGAATTTCTAAAAGTTTAGATATGAAATCATCACATTTTATACCTCAAAACACGGGATAAATATAAATTAACCATCAAAATTTTATTTTAGGTAAAAAACCCCAAGTTTTAACACCCATTCAAATAAAATTTAGAGTAGAAATGCTTGAAAAATAAGGGATTTCATACCTAGCTTGAATGTTGATGCAAACTCGCTACCCTTGTTGCACCAATTTGACACAAACACTTCTAGATCAAAAGATGTCCAGCCCTTCTTGCTTTCATGAACTAGAAATCTTGATTTTCTTTTTTGTTGGTTGCATGAATGAGCATGAATGAGATCAAAGTGAAAAACTAAGTTATCTATTCAAACTAACTTACCTCATATTCATAGCCCCTTAATCTTGCATAAAGCTCTTATCTCTAGGTCCATCAAAGGCTTGAACTTGATTCATCCAACCATGGATGCCCACCAAGTGTGTTAGTTTAGGCCTCTAGATGATTCATCTCAAGATTGATCTAGGGCCTAATAGTAAATTCTTTAATACTTTTTTAGGCCTCTTTTTATATGAATCAATCCAAAATTCATACCATAGGTAAATTATATGATTTAATTGGCTTATTTTATGCTTTATTGGTCTATTTACATATCATGTTAGGATCACGAAACTTAAATTATTATTATTTTATCATTAATAAGTTTGCCTAAGCTATTTTGTCCCCGTACATGGGTCACATGCATCTCGAGGCGATATGCGCCGCATTTATAACTCACGCAAAACATGATAATTAATGATACACATTGTGTAATCTATAATTCATAGTAAAATAACCATAATAAACAAGCATCACGCAAATATAACATTATAAATTGTACCTTGATAGGCGTGCCCTAGACTAATCCGCGACATCCACGTGAGTGTAATGTGGGTCCTAATCTAAAATTAGATAATTAACTAATCTTTAAATTAGACGGGCCATCACAATCTTCCCAACTAAAGGGATTTTGTCTTGAAATCTAAACTGAAAGAAAGATATTAACCGTAGAAAAGCAGGGGTTATTTCTAGCGCATAATAGACAAGTAAGGACCTCTTTTCTATGATACTGCCACCTGATGAGAACTTTGAGGATCTTTTTAGTCTTGAAAGTCTGAACTCTGCGGTCTACTAACTTGATAGGGTGCTCCTCGTATGTCACGTTTGGCCTAACCTCAAAATGGGTCACATCTACCATATGTCTTAGCCCTAATTTTACTAGTCTCAGCATGAAAATATGGAAGACGTCGTGAACCCCTGCCAACTATCTCGGTAGCCTTAACTGATAAGCAACTTCCCCAACTCATCTAACAATCTGATATGGCTTAATATTACCGTGGTGCAAGTTCCCCTTTGATCCCCAATATCTGGTGACCCTTCAGAGGAGAAACTTTTAAATACACCTAGTCTTCTACTTCATAGCTCAACCCGTCGCGGTACTTATTCCCGTAATTCATCTATTTATTTTGAGTAGCCTGTAATCTCTGATGAATCAGCCTAACTTTCTTTGTGTGGTCTACAACAACCTCAAGCCCAATGTAATTTCATCTTCGGGCTCTACCCAATAAGTTGTTGATCTGCAAGGTCTCTCGTACAGTGCCTCAAATGGTGGCATCCCAATATTGGCCTGAAAGCTATTATTGTAGGCAAACTCTAAAAGTGGCAAATACTCCTCCCATGACCCTCCAAACTGTAACACACAAGCTCTGAGCATGTCCTCTAGTATTTGTACAGTCTGCTTTGACTATCCGTCGGTCTGTAGGTGGTAAGCCGTGTTGTATTGAAGTCTAGTACCATATTGCTCCTGCATAGCTTTCCATAACTGTGACATCAACCGAATGTCTCTGTCTGATACTATTGATACCGGTACACCATGTAATTTGATGACCTCTTAGTCGAAAAACATTCACAATGTGGAAAGGTGTATCTCATGGAAACTAAAATGAAACGGCTGATTTCATCGATCTATTCATCACGATCCGTACAACATCATAGTTGCGTGGAGTCCATGATAACGCACTGACAAAGTCCATAGTAATGTGTTCCCACTTCCACTATGGGATTGATAGCGACTATAGAAGTCCCCCAGGCCTCTAGTGTTCAGCCTTCACTTGTTGGCACACCTCACATCCCCTTGCATACTAGCC